>OX377622.1:137331432-138013932 GCA_947397865.1 Polietes domitor | reverse complement strand
GCCATTGTTTACGGACATTTTTTCGCAAATTCTGTAAAGTGAACTCAGTTCGTTTTTTGCGTGCCACCCTTCCACACCGCTTTCCACAGAAAAAGCAATCATTTCATGAATTTTGTACTCGAACGACGCTGCACTCACTAGAGGGCAGTGTTAATTGTCAAAGCCAAAACAGAACTCAAAGAAAACGAACTAAATACGTATTCCAATTCAACGATTCAATAAGAAATTTTAGAACTTTTTTTAGATGAAATCAAAAGGTCTACTGAATATTTCCTGGACTTCATAAAAGGGTGTGACAGAGGCGTTAACGAACCTTGTGCATGGTGTGGTGGTATCACATGAGTGGGACTGTTTTTTGGGCGGTTCTTGTACTGGCCATTTTTTAATTGGTTTTACGATTGCGAACATTCATTTCTACGCTGTGCTTGAGTTTCCTTTTGGGGAGTAAATTTTCAGTTTCGGTTAGTCAAAGCTGAGTTATGGTTGTATTGGGGGGAAAAACAAGGCAGTGAAAATATAGGCAAAGGCAATAGCAAAAACATCTCAAAATAGTTCATAATCCAATGGATGTTCTTTCGGCGGGTAACCTATGTGCAACTGTATTACACACTTGGTTTGTTTGAGAGCTGGAAATTTGGGGGGAAATGATTTAAGGTAGGATAAATGCCACAGCCGCACAGGGGAATATTTTCATACAAGCTGTGGAAAAAATTCTTAGTTACCGAGTTAGGTCCTTGACATTTCACACACATCTCCGATGACGGCTTGACCGAGTCAGTGAACTAAACGCTATATAAAAATGTAAAAATATAAAAATATAAAAATATAAACATATAAAAATATAAAAATATAAAAATATAAAAATATAAAAATATAAAAATATAAAAATATAAAAATATAAAAATATAAAAATATAAAAATATAAAAATATAAAAATATAAAAATATAAAAATATAAAAATATAAAAATATAAAAATATAAAAATATAAAAATATAAAAATATAAAAATATAAAAATATAAAAATATAAAAATATAAAAATATAAAAATATAAAAATATAAAAATATAAAAATATAAAAATATAAAAATATAAAAATATAAAAATATAAAAATATAAAAATATAAAAATATAAAAATATAAAAATATAAAAATATAAAAATATAAAAATATAAAAATAAAAAAAATATAAAAATATAAAAATATAAAAATATAAAAATATAAAAATATAAAAATATAAAAATATAAAAATATAAAAATATAAAAATATAAAAATATAAAAATATAAAAATATAAAAATATAAAAATATAAAAATATAAAAATATAAAAATATAAAAATATAAAAATATAAAAATATAAAAATATAAAAATATAAAAATATAAAAATATAAAAATATAAAAATATAAAAATATAAAAATATAAAAATATAAAAATATAAAAATATAAAAATATAAAAATATAAAAATATAAAAATATAAAAATATAAAAATATAAAAATATAAAAATATAAAAATATAAAAATATAAAAATATAAAAATATAAAAATATAAAAATATAAAAATATAAAAATATAAAAATATAAAAATATAAAAATATAAAAATATAAAAATATAAAAATATAAAAATATAAAAATATAAAAATATAAAAATATAAAAATATAAAAATATAAAAATATAAAAATATAAAAATATAAAAATATAAAAATATAAAAATATAAAAATATAAAAATATAAAAATATAAAAATATAAAAATATAAAAATATAAAAATATAAAAATATAAAAATATAAAAATATAAAAATATAAAAATATAAAAATATAAAAATATAAAAATATAAAAATATAAAAATATAAAAATATAAAAATATAAAAATATAAAAATATAAAAATATAAAAATATAAAAATATAAAAATATAAAAATATAAAAATATAAAAATATAAAAATATAAAAATATAAAAATATAAAAATATAAAAATATAAAAATATAAAAATATAAAAATATAAAAATATAAAAATATAAAAATATAAAAATATAAAAATATAAAAATATAAAAATATAAAAATATAAAAATATAAAAATATAAAAATATAAAAATATAAAAATATAAAAATATAAAAATATAAAAATATAAAAATATAAAAATATAAAAATATAAAAATATAAAAATATAAAAATATAAAAATATAAAAATATAAAAATATAAAAATATAAAAATATAAAAATATAAAAATATAAAAATATAAAAATATAAAAATATAAAAATATAAAAATATAAAAATATAAAAATATAAAAATATAAAAATATAAAAATATAAAAATATAAAAATATAAAAATATAAAAATATAAAAATATAAAAATATAAAAATATAAAAATATAAAAATATAAAAATATAAAAATATAAAAATATAAAAATATAAAAATATAAAAATATAAAAATATAAAAATATAAAAATATAAAAATATAAAAATATAAAAATATAAAAATATAAAAATATAAAAATATAAAAATATAAAAATATAAAAATATAAAAATATAAAAATATAAAAATATAAAAATATAAAAATATAAAAATATAAAAGTATAAAAATAAAAAATACAAGTATCAAAATATAAACATATAACAACATAACATAAAACGGACGACTTAATCCGTGAACTAAACGGTCCTGAAAATTATGAAAAAAAAAATACCTAAAAAACCCATACAAAAAGTGACTGACATTTCATATGAAAAACCACCCAGAATATATATATGAAAACTAAATATGAAACGTCTCCCATTAAGTAATATGAAATGAGCAAAAGTTACCTTAAAAGGAAGGAAAAAAGTTGTGTTGGTCCAAAGTCATACATTTGTTCAAAAAGGATATTTATTATTTTATTTATTACAAACAAACTATATTTGACTCAAACATAGTTTTGGAGACACAATAAAGCTAAGAATCCACAATTTCTAATAAAAAATTTGAGTGCAAAATCACTTAAAATGTGTGAGAAAAGGTTCGACAAAGTCAAAAAAGAAATTATTTTTTTTTTAATTTTCAAAATCTGAAAAAAGTGAAAATCTAATACAATAACAATAAAATTTGTTCTTCGTATTATGAACAAATACTTAAATATATGTTAAAAGCATAAAAACAAAAAAAAAATAAAAATTTTAGTTTTCTTTAAAATCGAAAAATACCAAATGTAGCCAACTTTGGGCCGATTTCTAAAATATATCCGATTGCCTGATTTTTAATATTAATTTATCAAAATAATCCTTGGGTCCTTGTCTAATTTTGATTTTTACGTTAATGAATTTTGGCCGAATTTGACAAAAGTACGAAATTAACCCTAAAATGAATTTTCAGTTTTGAGTTTTGGTTTATGCAGAGACTTATAGTAGACTTTTATGGCAAATGTTTTTGTGGAACACTCTGACCCGTTAAACCCTTTTTACGGGTGTTTTTTTAACCCTTTTTCACAAAAGGGGCCTAAACGGCCCTTACATTGAGGAGCTAGAGGGTTAAAATGTTCCACACAAATTTTCAACGTTGCTTTTTAAATAATATTGCTGAACACACACTATACTTGCAATGTAAGGATCACAAGGTTTCATATGCCATTTTAGTACCAATTCGGAAAAAGTAGGAAATTAACCCTAAAATGAATTATAAGTTTTGACTTATTTCCGGTTTAAATTGGGTTTTTGTATATTCATAAACTTACAGTAGAATTACATAGCAAATATTTTTGTAGAACATTATGACCCCTTTAACCTGTGGCTTAGGGTTGTTTTTTACCCTTATGCACAAAAGGGACCAAACAGACCATTATATTGATGAGCTAGAGGGTTAAAATGCTCGAGAAAAATGTTCCTCATAGTTTTGTAAGTAATATTGCCGAACACATCCTATACTTAAAATGTAAGGATCACAATGTTTCCTATAAATTCAAATATTAATTTCGTCATAAATTCAAATATTAATTTTGTGCCTTTGCTAAAAATGTACCAAAAAGACATTTACATTGAGGAGCTAGAGGGTTAAAATGTTTCACAAAAGTGTTCCTCATAGTGTTGTAAGTAATATTGTTGAAACCATTGTGCACTTAAAATGTACGGATCACAAGGTTTCCTATGCCATTTTAGTACCAATTCGGAAAAAGTACGAAATTAACCCTAAAATTAATTTTAAGTTTTGACTTAGTTCTGGCATTTAAGTTGAGTTTTCAGTTTTCTTGTATTCAGAAACTTATAGTAGAATTTTGTGGCAAATATAATATATGGAACACTCTGACCCCTTAAACCTGTGGCTTAGAGGTGTTTTCTACCCTTTTTCACAAAAGGGGCTTAAAAGACCCCTACATTGAGGAGCTTGAGGGTTAAAATGTTCACAAAAAGGTTCCTTATAGTGCTGTAAGTAATATTGCTGAACACATCCTATACTTAAAATGTAAAGTTCACTAGGTTTCCTTTGCCGATTCATCATGAGAATATGCAAAAGAGGGAAATATTGACGCGTTTCTGAACTAACCTTTCAAAACGCCGATACACGTATATTCTCGTTTTTACCCCTTCTATCAGAATCCATTGTCAGAACTTTATTAGTTTTTTTGTGTTCCACAGTGTAATTTAAAATCTTCATCACTTCCCCCAAATTTTGTGGTTAGTCAAATTCCTATAGTTTGTGTATTCATCGACAGTTTGGTTGGCAAATAAATAACAAACAAATTCTTCGTTGAATTCATTCAATTTTTGTTGGTGTTGGTGTTTTGGTTTTGTCACGTCAACACTCGAAACTATCACTAGCCCCCTACTGGGCTCAATCAGGAATAGACTAAAAACATCAACATTTCGACATCATCATCATCTCGGCATCATCAACATTGTCAATGTCCCCTGTTGCTGAGACTAGGAATGAATGAATGTGAGTTTGGTCTTATGAATGTCAAAACTAATTAAAAGTTTCATCTGACAAAGGTAGTGGGGGCGGAGGGAGGTTGAGGGGGAAGTTTGCAACTACTTTTTAAAATTCTTCAATTTGTGGGAGTATTTTAATTGTTGCTCCCGAACAGATCCCGACCGGAATATGTAGAACGTTGTAACGAACGTTGGTCATACACGAACAGATTTACAGTACATCTCGGCAATATTATAACCAGAATGACTTTTTAAGGAAAATGGTTTCCACATCCTGTTCACTGAAGTTGAGTCTCCTTTCAAAAAACTTGATATTAGCTCTCTGACTCTGGGAATTTTCTTCTTTCCTTTTTTATGATTTTTTTTCAATATTTCAACTTTTGGGTCATAATTTCTATGACCGTCTACTGTCCTGTCCCCATCCTTTTGTGTAGACTCCACAACACAGACAACCCGGCGCTGTGAACTATATCCTATCAAAGATATTTTAATGAAACAAAGTTTGTTTGATTTGGATACCCACATACATACATACATACATTTTGAAATATTTTGGTCATGTTGTAATTTGTTTTCTTGACTAATTTAAAACAAACTAACTACCTCAGTGGCCCCACCTTGCAGAGAGAAAGAGAGAGAGACAGACAGAGAGAGTATAATTTAAGCAATTTATGTGATTTTGTTGGACAATTTAAAAGTAAAATGTCCATTACAGACTTCACCTAAAAAATGTAAAATTGAATAAATTAAACTGAATGAAGTCTGGGTAAAGTTTATTTTTCCATGGTAATTCCATCAAGATGTGGCTGGGCTGGTCACATTTGCTAAAGGGAGCAGTATCTATGTATCTCCGCTAGGCGGACTTTATGTTTGGTAAATATGAGCATTGTCGATCACATTTGACGTCTAGAAAATAGCAGTGGTCTATACCACAAAAATAAAGACATTGATTAAGACCCATTTTTCATATAATCAATTTTTCAATTTTTTTTTTTCAATTAATTTTTTGTTGTAGTTTCTACAGTGAATTTGACGTAGAATTCAGTTTTGTGGACAAAATTAACAAAAGAATTAACTTCAATTTTGTACGGGCTAATTTGGTCAACTTTTTATTGAAATGAAACTAATTTATTTCATTTTTTACCCAACGTTTCTCTGGCTTGTTTCCAGCTTCTTCAGGGGTCTGTTTATTTGAAAATCAATTAGTTTGCATTACAGTTGTCATTATTACTTATTATTATAAAAAACTGGACATCACTCACAATTAAGTATAATTAAAATAAATAATAATAACTAAATGTAAAAATCACAGTAGAACTTAATACTAATATCACAGAACTTAACGTTTCAACTTATTGCGACGGAATGTTAAACGAAACGTTAAGTTCTGTGATATTAGTATTAAGTTCTACTGTGATTTTTACATTTAGTTATTATTATTTATTTTAATTATACTTAATTGTGAGTGATGTCCAGTTTTTTATAATAATAAGTAATAATGACAACTGTAATGCAAACTAATTGATTTTCAAATAAACAGACCCCTGAAGAAGCTGGAAACAAGCCAGAGAAACGTTGGGTAAAAAATGAAATAAATTAGTTTCATTTCAATAAAAAGTTGACCAAATTAGCCCGTACAAAATTGAAGTTAATAAGAAAACAACATTGGTCATAACAAAATAACAAAAGAATGATTTTAATTTTTGACTTGTTTCTGGCATTTAAGTTAAGTTTTGTGTTTTTGTGTATTCAGAGACTTATAGTAGAATTTTATGGCAAATATTTTTGTAGGATATTCTGGCCCGTTAAACTCCTCTTGTAGGGGTGTTTTAGTGGTGTTTTTTTTACCCTTTTTCGCAAAAGGGGCTTAAAAGACCCCTACAGTGAGGAGTTAGAGGGTTAAAATGTTCTACAAATAGGTTTCTGGTAGTGCTTTAAGTAATATTGCTGAACACATCCTATACTTAAAATGTAGGAATAACAAGTTTTCATATGTCGTTTCATCATAAGAATGGTCAAAAGGGGGATATGTTGAAAACCCTCTAAAATGCATTTTAAGTTTTGACTTATTTCTGGCATTTAAGTTGAGTTTTGGTGTATTCAGAGTCGCATAGTAGAATTTCATGGCAAATATTTTGTGGAACATTCTGACCCGTTAAAGCGCTATTTTATGAGTGTTTTTTACATTTTTGCACAAAAGGCACAAAAAGACCGCTATAGTGAGCAGCCAGAGGGTTAAAACGTCCAACAAAAATGGCCCTCGTAGCGTTTTAAGTAATATTGCTGAACTCATTGTATACTTGATGTGTAAGGATCACAAGGTTTCCCACGCATATGCATCATAAGAATGTGGAGATACACGTATATTATTTTTACCCCCTCTATCAGAATCCGTTGTCAGAACTATGTTATTTTGTTTGTGTTATGAAAAAACATAAAAAATAAAATTTTTGTGGCTCAGACATAAACATTTATTTTTATGGACAGTTTATTTTTATTTTTTTTTTCTCAAATTCAAATTTTCGTCGAATATATCTTAATATTTGTACTCTCATTTTGGAAATATAAGTCCTATAACATCCGTTTATATGCTTAATTAAAGGTAATTGTGATGGCTACAAATGTTTTGAATTTCACTTTCACATACACTCAGAAAAAAGTATGCCACGGATTAAGTAAATATGTACTAAAACTGAGGAAAATTGAACTTCGTATAGCGCTAAGGCAATAATTTCTCACATCAAGTACAAACTTTTCCTTGAAAATAGGACATGCTTTGAACTTGATTCCAGTTCAACTTTTCCTCAAAACAAGTAAAATTTACTCAAACTTAGGACAATTTTTCTTCAAATCAAGTAAATCTTTACTTAATTTGAGGAACATTTTTAAGAAATTTTACTCAAATCAAGTAAACTTATACTCAAACTGAGGAAAATATTCCGATTTTTCCTCAATCCAAGTAAATTGTTACTCAAACTAAGTAAATTTGTAGTCATGCCAAGAAAATTTATACTCAATCTGAGGAAAATTTTCCTTAAACCAAGTAAATTTGTACTCAGCCTGACCAAAATTTTCCTTAAACCAAGTAAATTTGTATTCAGTCTGACTACGACTATAGTGATACTTGAAATAAATTATTTCCCTTCAGAGTATGCAACACTCATATGAAAAATGACAACATGGTATAGTTCTCAAACGTTTCATCTTACTCATACCATAAAGAGTTGAGATATTTCACGATGACTGCTGCGGAGGCTAAGTAGGCCGCTTCGCAGTGATTGTTTAGAGTAATATTTGAAGTACTTATGAAGAAAGTCTCGGCTACCGAACGAGAATTGCTTCTTAGACTACTATTCATGTATTTTTCTAAACACACTGAAGTATTTTTTATAAGTTCATTTATACTTGAATGTATGAGGAACATGGCATAAATTTAATTACATTTATTTACTTTATTTGCAGTAAAAAACACATTTTTAAGTAAAAAATTCATAAATGGAATTTTTCCATACAAAAAAATTCTGCATTATTTTCTTTCTTAAACGCTAGTAAATTTTCTTCCGCACAAGTATGAATATTCATAATTGTAAGAAGTTTTTACTAGATCCAAACAAATGTTTTTAAGTAAATTTACTACTCTATTTTGATATTTTGATATATGTACTATTTTTTCTCGCTTTGAAATAAGGAAAGTGTACTCATATCTATTTAATTTTCCTTCGCGTAAGGAAATTTTACCTAAACTGGAGTAAAATTGTTAAACTAAATTGGAGTATGGATTTTACTCAGATTTAAGAATGCTATTTTTCTGAGTGTAGAAACAGTGCTTTAGGAACAGTCTGCAAAAATGTAGAAGAAAATTTTTTTTCCGAAAAAAATTTGTCTGGCACGAAAAGAAAATATAAACAAAATAAAAGAAAATAGAAAAAAATATTTTGTTCTAATTTTTTAAAAGAAAATCAACACAAAATGTTTAATACATAGTTTTTTTTTACTAAATTCAAATTTTCGCTGAAAGTGCCTTTAATATTTGTACTCTCATTTTGGTAATATAAGTCTGATCACATCCGCTTATATGTTCATTTAAAGGTAAATGTGATGGCTACATATGTTGTGAATTTCACTTTCTCATAGAAACACTGGTTTAGGAATAGTCTCCAAGAAATGAGAAAACAACTATTTTTTCCAGAAAAAAATTTCTGGTACGACAAAAATCATAAAAAAAACGGAAAAATATTTTGTTATATTTTTCAATAGCTACCATTATAACAAAGAAAATCAACACAATCATTTTTTATTGATATATTTTTTAATAACTTCAAATTTTCGCCGAAAATACTTGAATTATTTCTACTCTCACTATGAAAATATAGACTGATAAAATTGAGAAAAATTTGATTTTTTCCGAAAAATCATAAAAAAAATTTAAAAATTATTATATATTATTTTTCAATAGCAAACATTATTACAAAGAAAACAGTGTCTATATGTAAAATATCTATGGATAAATTAGAACTTGTAGACGCAAAGGAAAAAAGAGAAAAAAACAATATTTTCTAAATTAGTGGTTCAAAAAACATTTGTAAATTATATAACAGACTATTTAGTTTTATTTTATAATATAAGGTTATTTGTAGAAAATCTACAGATAAATGTAGAAGTTATGGCACTGTGAACTATATCCTATCAAAGATATTTTAATGAAACAAAGTTTTTTTGATTTTGGATACACACATACATACACACACATATATATATTTTGGAATATTTTGGTCATGTTGTAATTTGTTTTCTTGACTAATTTAAAAAAAAAACATTTGTAAATTATATAACAGACTATTTAGTTTTATTTTATAACTAGCAGTACCAGCTGCTTCGCACGCGAAAAAGCAAGTTATTTGTTAGTTTTATCCGTCTTAGTTTTTGGATAGTATTTATTTAATTTTCTTTTGGTGGATATAGATAAATCTAAAATAGTAATTTGGAAACCTCCTATTAGCTAGCACTCACACACGTTGTCTACGTTGTCAGAGAAATTTAAACACAAAATTTCACGACTATAGCTGAAATATTTTAGTTGGTACTATTATTATCCCGCTCATTGTTTATAAGTACAATCTTAGAAAAATTCGTTTAGATTTGCGCTTCTCGTTGTCAGTGGAACTTACACACCACATTTCACGACTATAGCTCCAATACTTTAGTTGGTACTACTTCTATCCCTTGTTGCTCACCCCCTATAAGAAAATTTCAAAAATTCCATTTAGATTGCAAACAGTTTACACTCCAAATTTCCCGACTATAGCTGCAATTCTTAAATTGGAACCCTTTTTGTCCCGCTCTCCCCTTAAAAGTACAAATTTCGAAAAATCCAATTTTACTTCGTTTCTATACGGTCAGAGGAATTTACATACCAAATTTCACGTTTCTAGCTGTAATACTTTAGTTGGTACCATTTTTATCCCTTTTTGTCCCGCTCGTCCCTTAAAAGTACAAATTTCGAAAAATCCAACTTTACTTCGTTTCTATATGGTCAGAGGAATTTACATACCAAAATTCACGTTTCTAGCTGTAATACTTTAGTTGGTACCATTTTAATCCCTTTTTGTCCCGCTTGCCCCTTAAAAGTACAAGTTTCGAAAAATCCAATTTTACTTCGTTTCTATATGGTCAGAGTAATTTACATACCAAATTTCACGATTCTAGCTGTAATACTTTAGTTGGTACCATTTTTATCCCTTTTTGTCCCGCTCTCCCGTTAAGAGTACAAATATCGAAAAATCCAATTTTACTTCGTTTCTATATGGTCAGAGGAATTTACACCGAATTTACCGCTTGCCCCTTAAAAGTACAAGTTTCGAAAAATCCAATTTTACTTCGTTTCTATATGGTCAGAGGAATTTACATACCAAATTTCACGATTCTAGCTGTAATACTTTAGTTGGTACCATTTTTATCCCTTTTTGTCCCGCTCTCCCCTTAAAAGTACAAATTTCGAAAAATCCAACTTTACTTCGTTTCTAGAGGAATTTACATACCAAATTTCACGTTTCTAGCTGTAATACTTTAGTTGGTACAATTTTTATCCCTTTTTGTCCCGCTTGCCCCTTAAAAGTACAAGTTTCGAAAAATCCAATTTTACTTCGTTTCTATATGGTCAGAGGAATTTACATACCAAATTTCACGATTCTAGCTGTAATACTTTAGTTGGTACCATTTTTATCCCTTTTTGTCCCGCTCTCCCCTTAAAAGTACAAATTTCGAAAAATCCCTATTTGTAGCTCGTCTGCATGGTCATTGCAAGGAACTCACCGAATTTCATGTTTATAGCTACTGCCGCTTAGTCAGGACGAAGGTTCGATGTTTATCCCTTTTTGGGCCATTTTATCCCCTAAAAGTACGAATTTCGTAAAACCCTTTCTTAGCCGACGTCTACATCATATTTGGGAACTACCCTGAAAATTTCATGACCCTGGCTTCAGCCGTTTGGTCTGGGGGCTGGTCAATGATAAGTCAGTCAGTCAGTCAGTCAATAACGCAACTCTTTTATATATATAGATATAAGGTTATTTGTAGAAAATCTACAGATAAATGTAGAAGTTATGGCTCCTCCTGTAGAAGTACATGTTATCGTCACGTATGACTAAACTAGTCTAAACCAAAACTTTGTAAAAAAGTGATTTCTTAGAATCTCCTTACTTACTTCTTTCTGTAAATAAACCTTGGTTTCTTCGTTACGATCCCAAGTATTATAAAATAAAACAAAATAATCTGTAATCTATTTTGTAATGTGATTTTCGCGATATTTAACCAAAATTTAAAAAATAAACATAGTTTCATAACATTTACATTTATCCAAAGACCATTTACATAGACTTTGTTCTCTTTGTTAGAGTGTTAGCTATTAAAATAAAACATGTTTTCCATTTTTATTAATTTTTCGTACCAGCAAGAACATTTTCTTTCGAAAAAAATATTTTTTTTCACAGGTATTGATTGTTGACCTTACATTTTTAATTGTTTACTACCTACCAACTGTTGGTAAAAAACTTTCACAGTGTATATATTTTGTATTTTTATACCCTCCACTTCCAGGATGGGGGTATATTCACTTTGTCATTCCGTTTGTAACACCTTGAAATATTCATCGGAGACCCCATAAAGAATATATATTCTGGGTCGTGGTAAAAATCTAAGACGATATAGCCATGTCCGTCTGTCTGTTGAAAGCACGATAGCGGCCGAACGAAATGAGCTAGGAGGTTCACATTTTTCCTAAATGTGTCTTATGGTTGTAGATCGGTTGGGATTGAAAGCGGACGAAATCGGCCCAGAGGGAAAATTTTTTCCCTCACAAGGACTAAAAATACCCCTAATATTTAGAGTATTTCAGCATGTTTTCTGAACATATTAGATTGTATTTACTTGATATTTGCAATGCGCATTCCCTTTATAGCATAAAAGGGCACCATAGAGTGATTTTTATTTGTAGGGGGCGAAATGGGACAAAAAAGGGATAAAAATGGTACCTATCAAACGACAACAGATAGAAACACGAAATTTGAAGTGTACATTAGGGCGTACCTCAAAAAAAAAGTTCGCCGTACACCTTCGAATATGAAGTATTATTGAAAGGTAGTTTCAAAAAAAAAATTTAATTTTTTTATGCCGAACGTAGGGGTCGCGCTTTTACATTTTTCTATATAACTTGTATTTATAAACGGATTTTAAAGTGTGATACATCGATGTTTTTGTCTCGACGAGGCCGATTTTTTTGTCTTTGAAGTCATTGAGCTCAAGCACCCCATTCTGGTACTTACCCATCATTTCTCAGTTGCTACTACCCTAATGTACCACTCTAATAATCGAAAATTAAAGCTCGCATAAAATCATGAATCATGTTTGAGCTCAATGACTTCAAAGACAAAAAAATCGGACAAAAACATCGATGTATCACACTTTAAAATCCGTTTATAAATGCAGAAGTTATATAGAAAAATGTAAAAGCGCGACCCCTACGTTCGGCATAAAAAAATAAAAAAAATTTTTTTGAAACTACCTTTCAATAATACTTCATATTCGAAGGTGTATGGCGAACTTTTTTTTTTACTTGTAACCTGGTACGCTCTAGTGTACATTCCTCTAATAGAGTAGGTACATAATATAAAAGTATTTTTTCCAAATTCGTACTTTTAAGGGGTTAAATGGGGATAGAGGGATAAAAATAGTACCAACCTAACGGCTGCGCCTAGAATAATGAAATTCGATATATACATTCCTCTGATTGCGTAGACACGTAAAATAAATGGATTCGAAATTCGTACTTTTAGGGTGTAAAATGAACTAGTAAATCAAAAAAAATTTTTTTTTCAAATCCATGCTTTATGCAAGCAGAATTCTATTGGGCCTAGAAATTCTTTTTTAGTTATCTTTTGTAGAAGGAAAAATTACTGCGTTATCAGGAGCAGAAATAATAGATTTTTAATTTGTGGTTTGTATGGGAGGTACCACGCCCCTTTGTCCATTCCCGCTCATATTTGCAGCAGCACTTACAACATGCACACCAAACCGACGTACCAAATTTTGTTTAAATACCGTTATCAGGAGCAGAAATAATTGATTTTTTTTTGTGGTTTGTATGGGAGGTACCACGCCCCTTTGTCCAATTTTTCCATTTCCTTGTATTGTCATCGAAAATGATTAAGTGTGCAAAATTTGAGCAAAATTGGTTGAGAAAAAAGCTTTCAAAAATTGATTTCAAATTTTGTGGCACACAAACATATATAGAAAGTAACCTTATAAAGAGTGATTTTTTTGAGGTTAGGATTTTCATGCATTAGTATTTGACAGATCACGTGGGATTTCAGACATGGTGTCAAAGAGAAAGATGCTCAGTATGCTTTGACATTTCCTCATGAATCGTCTTACAAACGAACAACGCTTGCAAATTATTGAATTTTATTATCAAAATGCGTGCTCTGTTAAGAAAGTTCATTGCGCGCTTCCATTTTATGGTCAGTTTAATCGACCCACTGAAGCGGCTATTCGGGCTATTGTGACTAAATTTCGCACCAAATTTACATTGTTGGACATTAAACCACCAACACGCTTACGTAGAGTGCGAACTGAAGAAAATATCGCAGCTGTATCGGCCAGTGTTAATGATGACCACCAATTTTCGATTCGTCGCCGTTCGCACCAATTGGGTCTCTGTTACTCAAAAACGTGGAAATGCCAAAATTGGACTAAGCGGATGGACCACCTAAGACACAGCCGCGGTCAACATTTAAATGAAATTATCTTCAAAAAGTAAATGTCATGGACCAATCTAACGTTTCAAATAAAGAACCGATGAGATTTTGCAAATTTTATGCGTTTTTTTTTTAAAAAGTTATCAAGCTCTTAAAAAATCACCCTTTATAAAGCATGGAAAAAAGGGGATAAACATTGTACCAAACAAATGGATGCAGCTAGAACCATGAAATTTAACGCCTTCTTACTGGTTTACAATCCGTTATTAACTGACTGAGTTATTGAATTGTCTTTGTTATTACTAAATTTTTGCAAAATACAAATTTTGGCATCCCAGTTCATATCTCTCATTATGTTAGGAATTGAAGAGCAAACAATTCCTTAAAATTCATCAAAACAAATAAAAAATGATAAAAAATAAATAAAAAATCTCCAATTTTGGAACACAGTTTTTCTCCAGTTTGGGAATTGGAAAATTTAGTATTTTTTTCATCGTTTTTGTCATTTTGAGGAAGTTTATGTATTTTTTTTTTGAATGATTTATTAATTAACAAAAGAAGTTACGTAAACCCATTTAATTCCCTACCACCATTAGTTCACATCATTGCTAGATTTCCCCAAATATTTCTCCCATTTACATTCTTTCCATCCAAGGAATAAATTCCTGTTTTTATCCAAACATTGCTTTTATGCGTAGCATTTGTTGTCATTCGTTGGGAAAGTGCCCTGATGTGTGATAAATGTTGACGACATTGTCCTTCAATTTCCTGTGGTTAATTATTACAAATCTTCCCAGGATATTTGTGTGGTGTCATAATGACGATGGCTGTGGTGTTGGTGTGACTCAACAAATTCTGACAATGATATATCATAGGCATACTATGTTCTATATATTCTGCAATGTATACATATATGTCCACAAATTAGCTTGACCATATTAATGATGATATGTCCTGTGCTGTGCCTTGCTGTGGTGTGGTAAATTACACCAACATGTCCTTTGTGCTCCTCCAATGGACCAATAAAAGAACAAACACACTTGAGCAATTGCTGTCAAAGTAAATATAAATTGTTTGTGGATATATATATGTTTTTTTCGTTCTGGCATGTCATCGCTGGCACGCACATTTGCTACCCAGCAACCCTCCCTCCATGTTGCAATATTAAAAATTATCCCCCAGTGGCAGGGCTGGTCATATGCATGTATACTCAGCATGTGATGGCCGACCGACCTGACCAATATCCAACATTTTAACTATTGTACAATCATTAATATCCCAGATTTTGATAATGCGTGCTGTAGTCGTACTAACTAACTACCCTCTGTATAACTCTCGGGACGGAAGAGGTTTTGAGGTCACAGGCCACACACTAGTGCGGGGTAGAGTGTGTGTTCAGTAGAGCGTACCAGGTTACAAGTAAAAAAAAAAAAGTTCGCCGTACACCTTCGAATATGAAGTATTATTGAAAGGTAGTTTCAAAAAAATTTTTTTTATTTTTTTATGCCGAACGTAGGGGTCGCGCTTTTACATTTTTCTATATAACTTCTGCATTTATAAACGGATTTTAAAGTGTGATACATCGATGTTTTTGTCCGATTTTTTTGTCTTTGAAGTCATTGAGCTCAAACATGATTCATGATTTTATGCGAGCTTTAATTTTCGATTATTAGAGTGGTACATTAGGGTAGTAGCAACTGAGAAATGATGGGTAAGTACCAGAAGGGGGTGCTTGAGCTCAATGACTTCAAAGACAAAAAAATCGGCCTCGTCGAGACAAAAACATCGATGTATCACACTTTAAAATCCGTTTATAAATACAAGTTATATAGAAAAATGTAAAAGCGCGACCCCTACGTTCGGCATAAAAAAATAAAAATTTTTTTTTTGAAACTACCTTTCAATAATACTTCATATTCGAAGGTGTACGGCGAACTTTTTTTTTGAGGTACGCCCTAGTGTTCAGTGCTGCTATCACGTTTTGGGAAGTGGTTTGGTACCAGTGGCTATGTAAGCAGTTCCTGGTGTTATCATGCATTATCGTAGTACATAAGTACGAGAGTGGGTTGGAAAGAATGTTTGACATGCACAGTGCATAAAATTTGAAAATATGACAATGAATATTTATTTTTTATGATTTTCTTTTCATGTCGACAAAAAAGTTTTTATTAAAAAAATAATATTTTTTTTTGGAGTGGAATTCGCAAGTTCGCAGTTATAGCCATCACATTTACCTTTAATTGAAAATATGATCGGACCTGTATTAAAGGTCCGTGAAAATTTGAATTTTAGACAGAAATATTTTTTTACTTTATTAAATTATGTGAAGTGCGCAGGGTGTGTACTTTGCGCCTATCATGATATTATGGCCAAGTTCAAATCCAGGTAATACCATTTGACTTCATTGTACTCATTGAGTCCTTTTTAAATGTTTCTACAATCAACTCACGCATTTTTTTGTGCCCACGAAAAACGCCCCATTAAATTTGAAAAATTATGAAAATTTACCAAAAAAAACCCATACAAAATGGGCGATATTTCATTGAATAATCGTCCCACGAAAAAACGCCCTATGAAATGTGAAAAATTATGAAAATTTACCAAAAAAACCCCATACAGAATGGGCGATATTTCGTTGAATAATCGTCCAAAAATTTGGGTCTTTTTCATAATTATTGGGCAACATTTTTCATAAATACAGCGAAGAAAACATTTACTCTGCGTAGCCCACTTTGGACATACCATAGAAAGGTGCTTCAAGAAAAATCGCCCAAAAATAATTTTCATATAATAATATTCATAATTTTTGGGTAATATTTCATATTTGTCATTTTTTATTATGAAAGAACGCAGAAAACCTTTACTCTCAATTACTTAATATTATTATTCATATTAAAAATTACTCATACTCATACTCATGGCGATTTTTCGTATGAAAAATTATCCAATTTATTTTGGCGATTTTTCATTTTGTTGGTATTTCATTTATTTTTTGCGTAATTTAATTTGGCCATTTTTAATTTCTTTTTGACCCAATTTTAGTTTTGTGCGATTTTTCATGTCGCCATAGAAGAGTTATTTTTTACTTTTTTCATGTTAAAATTTATTTAATTTTAGGGCGATTTTTCATTTGAAAAATTACCAAATTTTTGGGCGGTTTTTATTTTTGATTTGTGTAATATTTCATTTCTTTTTTGCGTAATTTAATTTTCCGTTTTGGACCATTTTAATTTTTACCCAATTTCAGTTTTGAACGATTTTTCATGCAAATGAGATATTTTTCGATTTTTCATAGTTAAATTTTGGCGATTATTAATATGAAAAATTGCCCAATTTACTTTGGCGATTTTAATAATTTAATTTAATTTTCCATTTTGAACCATTTTTACTTTTTGACCCAATTTTAGTTTTGGGCGATTTTTTATATATTTTTTTCGAGTTTTCTTAAAATTTAGTTACATTTTTGGACTTTTGGATTTTTGTTTAATTTTGAGTGATTTTGGATTTATTTTTGGACATACATTCTTTAAACATTATGGATCTGTTTTGTTTTGGACCATTTTTACTTTTTGATCCAATTTCAGTTTTGGGCGATTTTTCATGTCGTCATAGAAGGAATTTTTTCGAGTTTTCATATTAAAATTTAGTTACATTTTTGGACGATTTTTGTTTAATTTTGAGTGATTTTGTATTTATTTTTGGACATACATTCTTTAAACATTATAGATCTGTTTTATTTTTTTGCCCATTTTTTGATTTGCTCATTATTATTTATTTTATTTTTTCATTATTTTTTGGCGATTTTTCATATGAGAAATGATCCATTTTTGGACGATTTTTCGTGTCTCATTTATTACAATATTGCATTTAATTTTTGGATGATTTTTATTATTTTGTCAATTTTTTGTGGCAATTTTTTTGGGTAGTTTGTCATATGAGATGTGACCAAATTTTCCATTTGATGATTTTATATTTATTTTTGGGCATATATTCCTTATTCATTTTGGGCCATTTTAATTTTTTTGAATTTTTTTGGGCATTTTCCACTATTTTTTCATATGAAAAATTATCCATTTTTTTGGACAAATTTTCACGTTTAATTTTGGTTATTTTTGAATTTATTTTCGGGCATAGATTCCTTATTCATTTTTGGGCATTTTTATTTTTTGATCCATTTTTTATTTAGACCATTTTTAATTTTTTTTTTGACGATTTTTCATATTTTTCACAATTGCCCAGTTTTTTGGACGATTTTTCATTTGGTAGATTTGGCGTTTATTTTTGAGGATAAATTAATTTTTTTATATTTATTTTTGTGGTCCACATTTGGTTATCTTTCATTATTTTCATTTGTATTTGATTTTGCATTTATTTTTGGTCATATATTCATTTTTATTTCGGGTATTTGTTGGTCCATTTTTCGATTTGGTTTATTTTTAATTATTTCTTTGCCAATTTTTCATATAAAAAATGACCCAATTTTTTGGGCGATTTTTCATATGAAAAAGACCCAACTTATTTGGATGATTTGTTCATTTTTCTTTATTCATTTGCCTGTATTTTGTATCTATTTTTGGGCATAAATTTATTATTCATTGTAATTTTTATTTTTGGCACATTTTTCATTATTTTTGGACGATTTTTCTTATGAAAAATTACCAACATTTTTTTGACGATTTTTCATTTTTTATTTGAGTGATTTTGTTTTTTTTTTTGCATAGATTGATTCATTTTGGAACATTCTTTACCCATTTTTTGATTTAGGCAATTTTTATTATTTTTTTACGATTTTTCATATGAAAAACTGCCCAGTTTTTTGGACGATGTTTCATTTGTGTGATTTTGAAATTATTTTTGACCATAGATTCATTTTTAATTTTTGTCGCCCATTTTTTGATTTGTGTCGTTTTTCGATTCGGTCCATTTTCATTGGGCTATTTTTTCTGCTATTTTTTCTGCTATTTTTCATGTGTTATTTTGTTGATTTTGTATATATTTTTGAGCATTGAATCCTTATTCATTTTAGGCATTTTTAATTTTTTGGTCATTTTTTGATTTGGGCATATTCATTATTTTTGGGCGATTTTTCTTATGAAAAAATTACCTAAAATTTGTTTGGGCGATTTTTCATTTTTGTATGTGTCTGATTTTGTATTTATTTTCGGGCATAAATTTTTTGTGACCCGTTTTTTGATTCGGGCTAGTTTTCATTCATTTTCATTTTTTGGGCGATTTGTCATATGAAAAATTACCCATTTTTTGGGTGATTTTTCATTTGTGCAAAATCATTTGTTTTTGGACATAGATTTATTTTTCATTTTGGGTATTTTTTATTTTCGTGACCCCTTTTGATCGCATAAATTTTTCATTATGTTTTGACGATTTTTATTATCACATTTTTGGGCGATTTGTTCATTTATCATTTGTATCTATTTTTGGGCATAGTTTCCTTATTCATTTTGGGCCCATTTTTCATTTTTTTTTTTGGCGATTTTTCTTATGAAAAATTACCCAATTCTTTTGGGTCGATTTTTTATTATTTTTTGTTATATATTCTTTATTCATTTTTTATTATTTTTTGTCGCAGATTCTTTATTCTTTATTCATTTGTTATTATTTATTATTTTTGTTCCAGATTCTCTATTATTTTTTTTGCTATTTTCCATAAGAAAAATAAACAATATTTTTTTGGCGATTTTTCATGTTTCATTTGTGCAATTTTGTATTTATTGGGTATAGATTCATTATTTTATTTTTTTATTATTTTTTGTCGTAGATTCTTTCTTTATTCATTTTTTTATTATTTGTGATTTTTTGTCCTAGATTCTCTATTCATTTTGTTTATTTTTTTTTTGCGATTTTCCATAAGAAAAATAAACAATATTTTTTGGCGATTTTTCATGTTTCATTTGTGCGATTTTGTATTTATTGGGTATAGATTCCTTTTTTTTTTTTCATTTTTTTGCGATTTTTATATAAAAAATTATCCAGTTTTTGGTCGATTTTTCGTATTTTATGTGTTTTTTTATCAAATTATGGATAGATGCATTTTCGATAATTTTAAATTTTTGGTCCATTTTTTTATTCGGGCCTTTTTAATTTTATTTTTAATGATTTTTCATATGAAAAAAGTATTATGATTTTGCATTTATTTTCCATTTTCGGTATTTTTACTTTTTTTGTTTTTTTATTTATATTTTTCCCCATTTTTTGATTTAGGCAATTTTTCATTATATATATTTTTTGCATTTTTTCGTGTCACTCATTTTATGCAATGGCTCCAACATTTAAGCATGTTAGACGCTACCTTTTGCTATTTATTATTTGATAATTTCCAAAATCGTTTGCAATTTTTGGCCACCTCGAAGGAGTTGTCAATTCTCCCCATCTGACCTCGTATCCAATATACACTCATACATACATGTATGTCTGTAATCTGTTGCTAATATTATGAAGTACACAATTTGTAAGAGTGTTGGTTTGTTGGATGTTTGAGTATGTGCGTGTATTGGAGTGCATGTCTATTCATGTCTGTGTATTTCGTAAAGCCCTAATAGGTACACTTATATGTCACTCATTGAAAATAGCATTTCGGTTAACCACTTCGACATACAGAATGCTTTTCTCACATATGAATTTTATAGTAAATCATACTGTGTGTATACACACAGGGACAGTGGTGATGAAAAGAAGAGCAGATTTTTTTTTTGTGGAAAGGATGTCCTTGTGGCTTAACTGAAGTTTTTCCTTACTCGTTTTCCAGTATATAAAAATAATATAAAAAATACTCGCGAGGCCGACCGAAGCCTTGGCATAGGCAAATATTGATACACTGGGATCTCAGTTAATCATTGCAAAAATCAAATTCAGCAACATCTATTTAATCACAAAAATATTAAAGCAAAATGAAAAAATAAAAACTACTCGAAATTATTTTTGTTTGCTCTAGAAGCAAAACTGTTAAAAATATTTTGTACAGCCTACCTTTAGGAGCAATATTTTTCAAGCATTCAAATATGTAAATGTATTAATTTATACCTGCTAGACCAGCTACAAAACATTTCAATAATAAATTTATTATGAGCCTAAAAGTATGCTTTTTTCAATCAATCCGTAAATTTAAAGGAATGTTTTGGGAGGATATTTGGAATGATTTCTTAATTAATACAAAGCGGTAAGTCATTTGCCTCTGATTTTTTGCACATGTTGAGCTGATATATTAAGCTTTAATTATTTGTTAAATTGTGATAGCTGGTCACCATCGATTACAAGATACAAAAAGTTTTTTCCTGAGATTTTGAAGTCTTAAAAAATAAAAATTGGGAACGGGCAGTGGCACTGACAATTTTCATTTAATTGTAGACTCAAATAAAATCACCGGTAATGATTTGTATTAACATTCATATGAAAATAAGAAATAAAAGACAATTTTTAATTTGAAAATTCCAATGGTAAATTGTTTAGAATCCTGTGATCGATTTATGTGCTCTTTCAAGCAGCCACAACTGCTAGAGCTTGCATGCTCATCCAAATAAATACTAACAGTGGCGCATTTGAACATACATCGTACAACACATCAAAACTTTCACCAAAAGTCGTTGATATTCCAAACAAATGTCCTTACAATTGAGTCATGAGACCGCAAACACTCGTATACTCGCATACCCATACCCATCACATTTGTGGACATTCGAACGTACGTATATCCTCAAAACAAGGATAAACATGTATAAGGATATGTACGTATGTAAATATTTACTGCAGACATGTGAATATACTCGAAAGGCAATGAAAGCACGAATTGTCGTTACATGTGACATGGAACATTTATAGTGATTTATGTTAGCAAAGCCGGATGTTGACATTACCCCAAAGTGAACAGTTTTTTTTCGGGTATTTTTTGGACGGATGAGGGATATTACAGCACTTCCCCTGCCCCGGCCCACAGCCACAGCCACCAACGTCAAAACATTTCTACAGCGACTAACAGCAGTGCGAACAAATGTTTATGTATCCATCTAGGGCCGGGGGAAAAAGAGAGAAATGAAATTTACGAACTGTTGTTGTGCTCTTTTTTTTCGAGGGTATTTTATATTTTATTTGCCCTAAATAGGAAAATTAGCTGTTTGTGGTTGTTTGGTTGGTGGTGGTGGTCCATAGAAGATGAATTTACCGACACCGCCGGTGGGACGGACAGACAGACAGTCAGAAGCTTTAAATGTTAAACTGTGATTTTGTGAAGTGGAATTAGTTATAAATCACACATACACTCAAGCGGATTTGTTGGGGAATTGTTTGCCCCAGAATATTGTTCCATTGTTCGTAATAAAGCAGGGGAAATTCTGAGACATATGGTGTTTTGTAAAGTGCCATGGTGGCAGAATAATAACAAATTATAGAGATCTGATTCTGATGATGATGTCGAGCAATTTTAAGGTTTTGCTGGGAAAACTAATTTTCGGGAAATTAAATTTGATTAAATCCACGAATCCAAAAATACGAATTCGAATTTCTCTCCATCAAGTTGTGACCACGTCGTACAGCGAGACCCAGTTACGAGACCCGACCCGTCCAAAGACTTCATGTGTCGGAAACTATGATTTTTCCCCTCAACTTTTTGCTTTTGCATTCTTTTTGGCATGCTAGGAAGCAATAAAGTAAGTTATGCTGTGAGGCCTTAAACTTCCATCATTTCACAGCCTTCCAGATGTCATGACAGATGTCAGATGCCTTGATAAACCCGAGAACTAATTTATTAACCTAATTTTAAGGATACTTTTCTTATGGTCCTTTATATTATTGTTTTTTATTAAAACAATTATTTTTCAAATCTCTGCAACAATGTTTCTACGTTTTGGAGAATAAAAATAGATTGACATTACACATGACGCCAACCTACATTGCGGACGTTGTCGACCACCACCACTCTTGACATCTCGCAAATTGCTGACATATCACGGTGACTTTCAATTTCTTGGCAGGATGACAACATCAACCTGCAATGAAATGGCACAAACAGAAAAGAAAAACTACAATAAATCCATAAAATATTAATCAACATTTATAACTCAATACACATGGACTCGTAGGGGCCATGTGGTGGTACACAACATATGTAACCAATAAAAAAGTTATCATCATGACCTCCTCCTTCGAATGATGGCAAACATCGGACAAACTGGACAAAGAAATGATGCAGTGGAAAATGAATGAAATTACAAATTTGTTGCAGAAACTACAGTGGAATTTTGGGAAAAAGGTGAACAAAAATGCATAACTTTGAAAGGAGTTAATAAATTTTGTAATATTTTTATATTCCACAAAAATCACACAAAATCCCAAAGACGGGGAAAATCACAAAATGAATATTTTAGGAAACTTAGAATTTTCGAATATTTTGATATTTCACAAAAATATTTTTATATTCCACAAAAATCACACAAAATCCCAAAGACGGGGAAAATCACAAAATGAATATTTTATAGAAAATTTGGTATTTTGGGATAATGTGATTTCGGAAAATCCCAAAATGGCGATAATTTTTTAATTCCACAAAAAAATCACAAAATCCCAAAGAGGGGAAAATCGAAAAATGGATATTTTTATGAAACTTGGCATTTTGAGATATTTTGATAGTTCAAAAAAAAGTAATCAGGAAATGGGGAACAATTTTTATACTCCACAAAAAGTAAATAAATCCCAAAGACGGGGAGAATCGCTAAATGAATATGTCAAGGAAACTTGATATTTTGTTATATTTTGATATTTCACAAATATAATCAGCAATTTACAAAATGGGGAAAATATTTTTATATTCCACAAAAAAATGACGAAATCCCAAAAACGGGGAAAATCACATAATGAAAAATTTAAGAAAACTATATATTTTGGGACGTTTTGATATTTCATAAAACTAATTGCAAAATGGGGAAAATATTTTTCTATTCCACAAAAAATCACAAAAAATCCCAAGGGTGGGGAAAATCGAAAAATTTATATTTTAAGGAAACTTAGTAGTTTGGGATATTTTAATATTTCACAAAACTACCTAGGAAATCCCCAAAATGGGGTAACTATTTTTATATTCCACAAAAAAATCTTCAAAATCCCAGAGGCGGGGAAAAATCACAATATAAAAGTTTTAAGAAAACTTTATATTTTGGGACATTTTGATATTTCATAAAACTTATTCTAAAATGGGAAAAATATTTTTATATTCCACAAAAAATCACATAAAATCCAAAGGAAGGGGAAAATCGAAAAAATGAATATTTTAAGGAAACTTAGTAGTTTGGGATATTTTGATATCAGGGAATACCCAAAATGGGGAAATATTTGTATATTACACAATAAAATCACAAAATCCAAAATCCCAAAGGAAATCGAAAAATGAATATTTTTAGGAAATTTGGTATTTTGATATTTCACAAAACTAATCAGGAAATCCCAAAACTGTGGAAAACGTAGAAAATCGAAAAATTAATATTTTTAGGAAACTTGGTATATTGATTTATTTTAATATTCCTCAAAAAATTACAAAATCTCTAAAGCGGGGAAAATCACAAAATGAATATTTTTATTTTGGGATATTTTGATATTTCGCAAAGCTAATTAGGAAATCCAAAAAAGGAAAGACACCTTGAGTTTTGGGATATTTTGATATTTCAAATTTGATATTCCAAAATAAGAAAAATATTTTTACATTCCACAAAAAAAATCATAAAATCCCAAAAAAACGGGGAACATCGCAAAATGAATGTTTTAAGAATACATTGTATTTTATTTTAAGTTGAGGTACTTCGGGTTATTTTTAAATTCCACAAGTCTTATTAGGAAATCCCAAAACGAGGAAAATCATAATTTATTTATTTTAGGAATTTTCTATTTTGCGACATTTTAACAATCCATTTTGGGATATTCTTATATTTCACAAAAAAATCAGAAAACTCCAAAGACAAGGAATGTCGAAAAATTAATATTTTTATGAAACTTGATATTTTGGGATATTTTAAAATAAAGCTAATCAGGAACTCCCCAAAATTCTTAAATGAGATTTCTTTTACGGATTTTATACACAAGGAAAATCACTAAATCCATAAAAGGGGAAAATTTATTTTTTTGAATTTTAGATACTTTGAGATATTTTAAAATTCCACAAACCTAATCAGAAAATCCCAAAATGGGGACACAATTCTTAAAAACATTTTATACAAAAAAAAATACAAAATCCTTATATGGGGATACTATAAAAATAATTTTTTATTAACTAGAGGTACTTGGGATATTTAAAAAAAAATCCACAAAACTAACCCAGAAGACCCAAAATGGGACTTCTATTAGGAATTTTCTTTTTTTTATATTTTGACAATCCATTTTGGGATATTTTTATATTCCACAAAAAAATACAAAATCCCGCAGACGGGGACAATTGAAAAAGAATATTTTTGGGTTATTTCACAAAGCTAATCAGGAAATCCCAAAATGCGGAAAAAATTCCTTCAATTTCGTTAGGAATTCTCCTCAAATTATTTTAGGAATTTTATACACAAAAAAAATACAAAATTTTCCTCAAATTTTGGGTACTTTAGTTATTTTGTGTTATTTTAAAATACCACAAATCTGATCAGATAATCATAAATGAAATTTATTTTAGGAATTTTATTCATAAAGAATATCATAAAATCCTTTAAATGGGGAAAATTATTATTTAGTTTTTAGGAACTTCAGGTACTTTGCGAAATTTTAAAATTCCACAAATCTAATAAGGAAATCCAAAAATGGTATTTCTTTTAGGATTTTTTTTTGTGATATTTTTATATTCCACAAAAATTCTCAAAATCCCAAAGAGGGGAAAATTTCGAAATTAATATTTTGAGGAAAGATAGCATTTGAGGATATTTTAATATTTCAAAAAGCTAATCAGAAAATCCCAAAATGGGGACGATTCCGAAATAAGAAATCTTTTGGAAATTTTATACACAAAGAAAAACATAAAAATCCTAAACTGAGATAAATTATACATTATTTGAGACATTTTAAAATTACCCAAGGCTAATCAGAAACTCCCAAAATGGGGAAAAATCCTCAAAGGAATTTTCTAGTTTGGGATATTTTGATAATCCCCAAAGAAAATTGCAAAATCCCCAAGACCATATACGCATTCCGTATCATGTGTGAGGATAACTCATCAGTGGACCTTCTGTATAGACTGCTTGTATTACCTTGTTTTCATCAGCCGTAAGTATACATTTTTCCAACCTTTCACATCAACATTTTGTGAGATCAACTTTAATCCAATTTCATGAAAAAACTATCGATCCACTGTGCAGCGGCCAGTAGCCGCACAAGTATATATGGTGACTGGTGACTCGGGTAAAGTTGGCCCGTGTCAATACAAGCGATGAGTGAATGGCAGGCTGACGGAATGTTTGATTGCCTGAATTGCAGGGATTATTGGGATTGGCATAACTTTCCCTCCCCCTGTATACATGTGTTTGGTGGGTGGTAAATAATCAACAAATGTAACCCACAACGAGCTGGAATATCGGTTAGTACTGCCACTGGCGCATAGACCATCGCAGCTGAGCTCAGTTAACTTTTATTTTTTATTTTTAGATTTCCTTAAAATTTGCCATGTCATATCTCGTTTTCCCTCTCCTGCCGTGCCATAGTGCGGGGACAAATCACTGCGACACATCGATCGGTGGGCACAATAACATTGCTGCCACCAGACCGAGCAACACGTTCCGCCTAGCCTGACTTGCGCTTGTTGTGCTTGTGTTGGCATTGGCGGTGACGGTGGCTTCTGGTGATATGTAAAGCACTTTGTCAATTGCAAACAATGACGTTAAGTTTGATTGATTATTTGACAAATGCAGACATATTTCTCCTTCGGCGTTTTTTTTTTCAAAGAGTGTTGAAAAATAATACACACCCCCACCCTCGGCCAACGGTGGTGTATTGATGTGAGGATGTTGTTGTCGCTCGGTCGTGTTGTTTGCATATCCTTTTAAACAGCGAACGCGAAAAAGGAGTTGCCGTGGTGAGAAGGGGGGCGAGTATATTTGAGCGGGGGTCATATGAAATTCAATCATTTTCGAAGTGTTTGCCCCCACCCTCTCTGTGTTTGAGTCTAACGAACGACGTGGGTATTTAGGTAAGTTTACTAGGAGATTTTTAACAAGCCACAAATGCAATCAATACTTTATATTAAGGTGCCGCAAAAAATATAAACAAAATATTTTTTTTAGGAAATATCCGTGATTATGATATTCCACAAAAAAATTACAAAATTCCTAAATGGGGAAAATCCCAAAATACCCAGGTTCTCAAGCTTGACTCGTCAAATGAAATGTGTAAAAACGTGGATGTAATTTGGTATTTTGTGAAATTTTTAAATGTCACAAAGAATATCTAAAAACCCACATAAGGAAGTAAAATCCCACATGGGACTTTGTAGGTATTTTTAATATTTTGGATGGAGAAAAAGTCCATACCTTTAAATCTGTCCATTTAAAGGAAATGAGTAACAATGTGAATGCGATTGGGGAAAAATAATAATTTTGGAAGAACATTTACGTTACTCTAATATAAACAAGAACCAAATCATATTTTTTGCAAATCGACATCTTCGGCAACAATTAACAAAAAAATAGGTTTTCCAAAAATTATGAGTTACGTCTTTTTATATTAGGGTAGCGTTTTGAATATTTTGATATTATACAAAGAAAAATCTCCAAATTAATAAAGCGGGGAAAGTGCCAAACTGAAATTTCTTAAGTAAAATGGATATTTTTATATTCCACAAAAAATTCACAAAATCCCAAAGACGGAAAAAATTTCAAAATTAATTTTCTAGGAACTTTAGGGTTTTGGGTTATTTTGAAATTCCACAAATCTAATCTGAAAACTCCAGAAAGGGGAAAATTTCTTAATTGTTTTTTTTTTTTTAGGAATTTCTTATTTCTACTGGATATTCTGACGTAAAACGCGAAAAATTCTAATTGGGATATTCCGCAAAAAATCACAAAATCTCAAAGCCGGGAAATTTTTGAAAAAGAATTTATTTAGAAAATTTAGATATTTTGGGTTATTTTGAAATTCCACAAAGAAATCCCATAACGAGGAAAAATTCCTAATATTTGATATTTTGATATAACACAAAAAAAAAACACAAAATCCCTAAAATTGGGGAAAATATAAAAAATATATATTTTTTAACTTTAGGTATTTTTGGTTATTTGAAATTTCTAAAAAATATTTAGAAAATCTCAAAATGGGGAAAATCCTACATGAGATTTCTTTTAGGAATTTAATATTTTGTGGAAAAAAACTCAAAAATTAAATTTTTAGGAACTTTAGAAATTATGGAATATTTTGAAATTCTTCAAAGATATGAAGATAAGTATATAAATAGGATTATTGTAGGAATTTAAGGTCTTTTGGGATATTTTGATATCCCATTTTTGGGAAAAATCCCAAATTTTAGAACGTTTTGATATCCCAAAACGGGGAAAATATAAATAGGATTTTTTTTTTAGAAATTTTAGGTCTTTAGGGATATTTTCACAGTATACAAATCTCAATTGGGATTTCTTCTAGGAATTTTTATGTTTTGAGATAAAGTAAAAAAATTCCTAAATGGGGAATATTTTGAAATTGGAAAAAATCACAAATGAGATTTCTTTTGCGAATTTTTTATTTTGGAATATTTTGACATTCAAATTCATCGAAAAATCCGTTAAACGTGGAAAATCCCAAAAAGTCCCAATATTTTGAAATAAAAGAAAATTAAAAAATCTTTAAAATGAAAAAAAAAAGAAGTATAATTTTTTTATGAAGAATTATGAAATTTCTCAAAGCTAAGAGAGAAATCCCAAAAAACGGTGAAAACACGGATTTCTTCTACTAATTTTATACATTGGGATATTTTGATATTCCACAAAGATAATAGCAAAACGTCTAAATGGGGAAAGTATAAAAAATTTTTTAGAAACTTAAATATTGTGGAATATTTTTAAATGGGGAAAATATCATATATGAAATTTCTTTTGGGAATTTTTTATTTTTCGAAATTTTGACATTCCACAAAGAAAATAAAAAAAAATCCTAAAACAGAAAAAAATCTCATAAATGTGGCTTAGAAATATTTTGAATATTTTTTTGATATTACACAAAAATAGTTAAAAAAATCCCAATACGGTAATCATCATAAATGGGATTTTTAGGACTTTAGAAGTTATGGTAAATTCTGAAATACAATAAATATATTTAGAAAACCCCCAAGCTGGCAAAATCATAAAAGGGGATTTATTTTAAGAACTTTAGGAACTATGGAATGTTTCGAAATTCCTCTAAGCTAATCGAGATATCCCAAAACGGGGAAAACAACGGATACGATTTCTTTTGTAAATTTTCAATTTTTTAATATCGTGCCAATCCACAAGGAAATAAAAGTCCATGAAATGGCGAAAAAATCAAATAAATGTGATTTTTTAGAAATACTCTGACTATTTGTATGGAATATTATTAAATTTCTCAAAGATAAGTAGGATTTTTTTGGAATTTTAGTTATTTTCTTAAAAGTTAAGATTTTTATGGACTTTAGAAATTATGATAAATTTAGAACATTTTCAAATTCCGTTAAGAGATATAGAATATACCCGAGTTGGGAACATCATAAATGTGATTTATTTTAAGAATTTTTGATAATTTGTAATGGGATTATATAGTATTGATGGAGGATAGCTTTTCCATTTCTCAAATCCCGACTCAGAGAAATTGTAGGTTAACAATGCAATTTTGAAAATAAATAAGGCTCCCTGAGCTACACAGGGGTCTGGTAACCACAGATGTTCTGAGGTAAACTTGTTTCTCTAGAAAAATGCCCTTCGTATCTCATGAGACACACTTCCCCCACTGGCTACCTAAGCGCTACCTAAACGGTGTTAAGAATAATTCCTAGGAAGTTCATATGTTCTAGAAAGTTGTTTATTGAGATCTTAGGTACATTTTTGTAGTTGATTGTTTCCCTGAATTTTCAACGGTTTGCTACCTATGGACCTGAACAGGGGAAAAAAGGTTAAAAAAATCGAATTTTTTAAGTTTTTTGCGATTTTGACCTTGAAGATGAAGTTTTTGATTTTATATGTTCACAATTTTTGTTCTTTATGACAAGAGCTAGAACTTTGCCTCAGAGAGTAAATCAAAATTCCGAACGGTTTGCAAGATATGAGCCTGAGAATATGATCACTTTTTTCCAAAAATTACACCGAGGCCTCAAATCTCTGGGGGCCCATAAAAAAAAGTGCATGACTTTGGGGAAAAAAAAACACGGGTCTTTTTTTTTGGTCTTTTATCATGTAGCGGTGTCCGTATATGGTTATTTTTTTTCGTGTTGCACTGTGTTATCGTTAGTCAAAGATTCAAAATAAATTATGAATTATATATTTATTTTGGATCTTTTTGACAAATACAAAATTTATATCATTCACCCCTATCGTGAATAAAATTTCATGTTTCTTCGTTTTCTTACTTGGATTTGATCGCCTTATACCTAAAACAACAGAAAGAAGATAAATATATTCCTGATTTATATTCACATTACCATCCTACGCGGATAGGGAAATAGAAAATTCCACGCGAACAAATTCCCCTTTTATTCGCGATAAGGGTGATTATTTTTAAAATTTTAATTTTATAATGGACATTTATTTTTCCTATTTTTTTTTTCAAATTCCAAAATCTTCTTTGCACACATACGAAAATCCAATATCTTCAGCAAGAGGGGAGGAAGATAAAATACCCCAGCTCCCCAGTTGTCCTAGATCAATTCGTTGATTCGTTTAAAATGCAAATTACTGTTTATATATGTTTTTTAGGGAGATGGTGGTTGGTATCGTGGGTGGTATGATTACTTTCAATCTTTCTTCTTCTTTTTTGGATATTCCCCCATTCCCTTGGCTTGTTTACTAAGATCTGTGGGTTGGTGTCAAGATTAGCATCCTCTGGGGACACAGACTTTCAGCGAAGCCCTCGCATTAGTTGGCACGAACACATATGTGTCTGGCTGTACACATGTATATATGTTCGTATGCCTGCAGTCATTTTACGCAACGTTTAACGAAACGTTAAGGTGCTTACGCATACAAACACATACACGCTCACACACACACACCCTCTCTGGAAATTCACTAAGGTTTTGATTTGATTGATTTAAGTTTGTTTTTGTTCTTTCGTTCGCTCGCATTGCTTGTTTTACTTTTTATTTTATTTTTCTTTATCATCAGCAGCGCATAGCTTGTTACTTGAGGCTGCTTATGTCGCTCGATATGCGGCGTACTTGTATTTGTATTTTTATTTTTTTCTTACTTTTCGTCAATGTATGTATTTTTTCCCAATGTCCTTTATGTTTACATGCGGTTGGCTGGTTCGCTCTGTCTAGCTGTGTTTCAATGTAAATTTATGATGAGTTTCTTTTTATTTTGTTTCTTTTCTTCATATTTTAAGCTTAAGGCGTTTGGCAAATACGAAAACAAAACGCAATTCGATTTCAACAAGAAAGTAGCGTAAAACGAATATTTAAGCTGTTGTTTGTTTGCTTACAGTGACTCACAGTGTAAGTGGTCCATCCTCAAGCAATTATGGTGTTACTTGGAAATTTATAAGAAATATTTAAAAAATATTGAATTTGCATTTTATTGTGTTGAAGTTTAGTTTTTATACCCTACACCACTTCGTGGTCTAGGGTATTATAAGTTAGTTTCGCGCCAAATGTTTGTAACACCAAGAAATAATTGAGCTAGACCCACCTTTAAGTATACGGATCGGCTTAGAATCGCAAGCTGAGTCGATTTAACGATGTCTGTCTGTCCGTCTGTCCGTCCGTCCGTCCGTCCGTCCGTCCGTCCGTCCGTCCGTCCGTCCGTCCGTCTGCTGTCCATCTAAGCTTGTTCGCACTCTACAGGTCGCAATTGTCGTCCGATTGTCATGAAACTTGGCAGAATTTATTTTTTGTGGCCAAGGACCATTGGTATTGAATTTGGAGGAAATCGGTTCAGATTTAGATATAGCCCCCATACAAATGTCGGTCCCGATTTGACATTTTTCGCTCTAGAAACCACATATTGTACCCGATTTTCTTTAAATTTGGTACAACATCTTATAATCCAACTAGAAACACCTATGCCGAAATCGGGTAAGATCGGTTCAGATTTAGATATAGCCCCCATACAAATGTCGCTCCCTATTTCACTTTTTCCGCTTTAGAAACCACATATTGTACCCGATTTTCATTAAAATTGGCAGAACATCTTATAATGCAACTAGAAACACGTATGCAAAAATTGGATAAGATCGGTTCAGATTTAGATATAGCCCCCATACAAATGTCGCTCCAGATTTGACATTTTCCGTTCTAGAAACGACATATTGTACCCGGTTTTTTTTTAAATATTGCAGAACATCTTATAATCCAACTAGAAACACCTATGCAAAAATTGGGTAAGATCGGTTCAGATTTAGATATAGCCCCCATACAAATGTCGATCCCGATTTGACATTTTCTGCTCTAGAAACGACATATTGTACCCGATTTTCTTTAAATTTGGCAGAACATCTTATAATCGAACTAGAAACACGTATGCAAAAATTGGGTAAGATCGGTTCAGATTTAGATATAGCCCCCATACAAATGTCGCTCCCGATTTGACATTTTCCGCTCTAGAAACGACATATTGTACCCGATTTTCTTTAAATTTTGCAGAACATCTTATAATCGAACTAGAAACACGTATGCAAAAGTTGGATAAGATCGGTTCAGATTTAGATATAGCCCCCATACAAATGTCGCTCCCGATTTGACATTTTCCGCTCTAGAAACGACATATTGTACCCGATTTTCTTTAAATTTTGCAGAACATCTTATAATCGAACTAGAAACACGTATGCAAAAGTTGGATAAGATCGGTTCAGATTTCGCAATGTCTGCTCCCGAATGTTTAACCGATTTTTGCCAAACTTTACATATTATATTTCACCAATAAACATACATGGTGAAAGCGGGTCACATCGTTCCAGGTTTCAATATACCCCTATACAAATGTCCTTTCCGATTTAAAATTTTTTGTCAAACACATACATTTACAGGATGCAAAAATCCTTCCCGATTTCACTTTTTTACCAAATTGAATTGTAATGAGATAGAAAGTCCGCCATTCTTTAGCATTTCCTTACTTGTTTGGGAGATGCCCATATGTCCATACTTTGGTATAACACAAATGGGGTCCCATACTGATCTATTACAGCTCTAGAAACTACATCTTACATCGGATCTTCATCAAATTTTGCAGATCATGGTATTTTTCAACCAGGAATACCTACCGCGAATGAGAAATATATAGGCCCATGTTTTGGACCAGGCCCAAAATGTATTTATAGGCCCCCTTTTGAAATGTCGGTCCGATTCATCCTATTACTACTGTATAATTTGTATTTGTCTATCGGATAATTGGATCAATTACCATATTATTAACCATATTCATTAAATATGACTAAAGATGCATTTATAGTATAATTTATATGAACTACATAAAATTGCTCCCATGAAATAAATGGGTTTAGTAATCAAAGCGAGGTACATACGCAGGGAGTGGTGTAGGGTATTATATAGTCGGCTCCGCCCGACTTTAGGCCTTCCTTACTGGTTTTATTTTGCTTCTTTTCTTCATATTTTAAGCCCAAGGCGTTTGGCAAATACGAAAACAAAACGCAATTCGATTTCAACAAGAAAGTAGCGTAAAACGAATATTTAAGCTGTTGTTTGTTTGCTTACAGTGACTCACAGTGTAAGTGGTCTATCCTCAAGCAATTATGGTGTTACTTGGAAATTTATAAGAAATATTTAAAAAATATTGAATTTGCATTTTATTGTGTTGAAGTTTAGTTTATTTATTATAGAAAATTAGTAATAACTCGCATAGGACGAAATTCAACCAAATTTCGTTTCACATTGAAAATAGCCATTTTAGGTAAGGCAAAGGAAAATGTCCGAACAGTCATAGTTTAATTAAAACCAAATAACCTCTCACTAGCCGCCCTTCAAAGGACATGAGTACAAGTAAGGATGAACTTGTAAGAACAGAATTGTTTTAAGTAATATTTATGATTCTAAATATGCAATAAAAAACAATAGTCTATGAGCACATAGGCTGTTTTTATATTGAGGGGACATATTTAGTCGAAAATCTGTATAAAGAAATTTTAGATTTTTAGACAAAAAATGAAAAATTTCCTATTTTCGTCCACATTTTTGCTATTGTTTTGGTTCGTTTTATACATAATTCGTGATATTTCAAAATTCCGCAAAAACAAAAAATAAAAATCAACAAAATTTAAATTTTTTTTAGAAAAAAATGAAAATTTTATCCACATTTTCAACATTATTTTGGCTTTTTATGTTTTTAGGATACATAATTCGCAATATCTCCAAATTCCACAAAAAAATTAAAAATCCCAAAATGAAATTTAATGAGTAATTTGTGTGTTTTGGTCATATTTTGATATTTCACAAAGAAAATCAGAAAATTAATAAAGCAAGGAAATTATAGAAAATTAGTAATAACTCGCATATGACCACATAGTCTGTTACTGTATTGAGGGGACATATTTAGTTGAAAATCTGCATAAAGACATTTTAGATTTTTACACAAAAACTGAAAATTTTCCTATTTTTATCCACATTTTCGCGATTGTTTTGGTTCGTTGTATACATAATTTGTGATATTTCAAAATTTCGCAAAAAAAATAAAAATCAACAAAATTTAACTTTTTTAGAAAAGAAAATGAAAATTTTATTCACATTTTCACCATTATTTGGGCTTTTTATGTTTTTAGTATACATAATTCGCAATATCTCCAAATTCCACAAAAAAATGAAAAATCCCCAAAATCCCAAAATAAAATCTATTGAATAATTTGAGTGTCTTGGTTGGTTATATTTTGATTTTTCACAAAGAAAATCAAAAAATTAATAAACTAGGGAAAAGTTTGAAAATTAGATTATTTATTAGTATTTATATTAGAATATTAAAAAGAAAAATGAATTGAAAATTTTCCCTTTTCATCTACATTTTCACGATTATTTTGCTTGTTGTGTATTTAGTATAAATAAATTCGCGATATTTTAATATTCCACAAAATTACTTAAAAATCCCCAGAATCCCAAAACGAGATTTCTTTAGTAATTTGTGCATTTTGGCAGATTTTGAATTTCACAAAGATGATTTCTCTAGTAATTTGAGTATTTTGGCATATTTCGATATTTCACAAAGAAAATTAAAAAATTGACAGGAGTTCCAAAATTAGATTTTTACAGTAATTTAGATATTGTGGAATATTTTGAAATTTACACAAAAAATCCCTAAAACAGGGACATATCTCAAGTCGACTTTTTACGACTTTTTGGTATTTTAAGTGTAAAAAATCACCAGATCCTCAAATGACGAGCACCTCTTGTGTAAAGTGTAAACGTAATAGGGGAAAACTAATAATTTTTTAAGAATATTTTAGATGTTTTGACATATTTTGATAATCTACAAAAAAACAATTTTAGAACTCTGTTTTTTACAATTTAGATATTTTGTCAATAGTCTTAAAATTTTCCCACAAAATCCCCAAAACGGGGAAAAATCCAAATATGACTTTGTAGTAAATTTGGGCATTTTAGGTGTTTTGGGATTTTTTGAAAATTCCACAAAAACTTCTAAAAAGAAGTGAATCTAAAACGATGCTTGTTTTAGTCAATTCAGGTACTTTCCGGTATAAAATTGATCTATGGGATGGAAAGAGGTGCAGATTTGAGAATCTGGACCCTTTGGGTCAATGGGAATGTAATTGGAGGAAAAAGTAATAAGATAAGAAGAGCATTTTAGAGGTTTTGGGATATTTTATAATTATAATAGATAATTATAACAATTCTACATCGGGAAAACTACCAAAAATGAATCCTAAAAACAGGGAAAATCCAAAAATGATCTATTATAATTTAGGCATTTTGAAATATTCCCAATTTGGGTGGTTGGCATAGTTTAAAAAGCTTCAAAGATAATTTTAAAATTTGTACAAGTTTTTAAGTATTTAATAGTTTGAAAATCCCACAAGAAAATATTTCGAAAATTTCACAAAAAAATCACAAAAACTCTAAAATTGGGTGGATTTCTCAATGTGATTTGAAAAATTTCCGAAAACGGGGAAAATTCCCAAAATAATATTTTTTTGTAATTTATGTATTTTGTGAATATTCTTCTCCAAAAAATCACAAAATCCAAAAAACGTGGAAAAAGCTCAAAATGATTGTCTGTAATTTAGGTATTTTGCGATATTCCCAAATGAATATTCGACAAAAAATCGCAAAATATGGCTTTATAGAAATTTTAGCGGGTTTGGCATAGTTTGAAAATCCTCAAAGATAATCTTAAAATTTCTACAAAGGGGAAAATCCTAAATTGGAGTTTTGTTTTATGAATTTTAAACGGTTTCAAATATTTTTGCATTCCACAAAAATCAATTATTTTGGTAAAGTTTTAAAAATCCACAAAAAATATTTGGAAAATTCTACCAAAAAAATCACAAAACCCCTAAAATGGGGGGAAATCTCCATGGTATTTTTTTTTTTTTGTAATTTTAGGTACATCTATAGAATGGGAAATATGATTTAACAATTTTGTAATCCAGAAAAAATCACAAAATCCCAAAACGGGGAAAATTCCTAAAATTATTATTTTTTTATCAATTTATGTATTTTGTGAATAATCTTAAAATTCTCCAAAAACGAGTAATAATCCGAAAATGGTATATTAAAATTTATGGTTTTTGAGATATTCCCAATTGAACATTCCACAAAAAATCGCAAAATATGACTTTGTAGGAATTTTAGGGGGTTTGGCATAGTTTGAAAAGCCTCAAAGATAATCTTAAAATGTTTACAAAGAGAAAAATACTAAAATTGAACTTTCTTTTATGAATTTTAACCGTTTTCGAACATTATTGCATTCCACAAAAAATCATAAAATCCAAAAAACGGGGAAAATCGAACAAATAATTTTAGTATATTGCGATATTTTGAAAAATCCACAAAAAATATTTGGAAAATTGAACAAAAAATCACAAAATCTCTAAAAATGGGGAAATGGATATATTTTTGTAATTTTAGGTATTTTGGGTGTAAAAAAACGATATAGAAAATGGGAAAAATAGTTTAATAATTTTGTAATCCACGAAAAAAATTATAGTCCACAAAGAATATCTTAAATTTTCAAAAATTAATTTTAGGATTATTTTTGCATTCCACAAAAAAATCACAAAATCCCAAAATGATTACATTATGCAATTTATGATTTTCTGAATAGTATTTAATACTATAATAATATTTCTTTCAAAAAATACAATTTATGTATTTTGGGATATTTTGAAAATTCCACAAAAAATCTTAACATGGCTATGGCTGTATAGGAATTTTAGGGGGTTTGGTATAGTTTGAAAATCTTAAAATTGCTAAAGAGAAAATCCCATAATGGAGTTATATTTTATGAATTTCGAACTTGTTCGAATTTTTTTTTTTATTCCACAAAAAGTACAAAAATCCCAAAACGGGGAAAATTAAAAAAAGGTTTTTATGAAATTTAGGTATTTTGGGATAGTTAGTAAAATTACACAAAAAATCCATAAAATCCCAAAAGCAGGGAAAATCCCCAATAAGGCTTTTTAGGAACTTGGGTGTTTTTTGGTATATTTTGATAAGACAATCTAAAATTTCTACAACGGGAAAAATTCCAAAACGGAGTTTTTTATGGATATTTGAATTTTTCGATTATTTCTGAATTAAGCAAAAAAATACAAATTCAAATGAAATACCACAATGTTTTTAATTAAATAATTTTGGGATATTTTGAAAATTCTAAAAAAATCACAAAAATCCAAAATGTTTTTTTCTAGAAATTTTTCGAAGCTTCGGAAATTTTGATAACCAAAAAAAATTAAAAAAGGAAAAAATTGAGTTTTTAGTCATTTTTTGTCCCAATGTCAAAATTCCCAACCAAAATACAAAATCCCCAAAAGTAGATTTAGGTATTTTGGTGTATATTACTCAAAGAATTTCACAAAATCCTTGAAACAGGGACAAATCAGAAAATATATTTTTTTTAAGATTTTAGGCATTTGAAAATATTCTACAAAGTAAATCACAAAATTCTTTAAAGACTCTCGTCGTAATGTTATGGCCATGTTCGCGTTTGTAGCTAGGATGATATTCGATTATATAGAGTTGTTTGAGTATATTTAGAAGTAATTACTCCCATTTACTTTTTCCAAATTCCATTTTTAGAATCAAAGAAATTGTTGGTTTTAAATAATATTGGGAATATAAATGAGCCCTCGTGGGCAATGCTTGTGTTATTCATTTTTAAAAATTCGAATTTGATTTTTTGGCAACTTTTTAATATTGTCATGTTTTCTTACTTCGAAATGATTACCATATTTCTGTTCTTAAGCAAATAAATGAATACTATTCCAGGATGGTATTTATATTACGTCTTTATGTTAATCCTTATTTTATTTATTTAGGCATCCAGAGAATAGAAAATTCTAGGTGAATAAATTCCCCTTCTATTCATGATAGAGTGATTATAGTCGTATATTATGATATTGTTTAGGCCATTTCACCACTATCCTTCAGTTGAAATACTTATACCATATTTTTCTCCAAAATATATTTTTTATTTATTTTTAAGATGAAAGGTTTTATTAATTCCAGGTTTTCAAGAATTGGAAAATTTTCTTGATTTCTTCTTCTTGTACTAACTTTTTGCAGATTTTTTTTAAGCTCTCACATATCAAATATAAATTTCTGAACATATTATCCCAAATAAATCGTCAAGAAAAACTAATGTTTATTAACTTTGTGAATGAAGTCTGTCCCAATCTGACCTCAATGCGACCTCCTCCTCCTCCGATATGATCAAACTTACGGCTGCGACAAATTGTTGATGTGTTGACAAATTTCTGCATGCTTTCATCTCAAATGATGTGGACAAATATTTCATGTTCATCATTTCGAAAGTGACAGTTAAAAATTACATGCAAAACTAACGACAAGTAGATGTAGACACTCAGTCAGTCAGTCAGCCAGCCAGTCGTTCGCTTATCATACGATACGAGCCATATATCTTCCATCAACTTTAATTAAATGGCATTCCCTGAAGTTATTGCTGCCGTTGTCGTTGTCGTTGCCATTGCTTTTGACTGTTGTCGTTTTTCTGTTTCTGCTTCGGTTTCCACTTCCGTTTTGATTATTTTATGCTCCATCACTCTTTGGCCATTAGACATCAAGTCAACCAACATCAACAACCATCTTTTCATCATCTACTCGTGCACTGGGAAGTAATTCAGACATGGCCGTACACACGATTTTATGTGAACATGTTGTAGATATGAGTAATACATATGTATTTTGACATATACATACATTGGGGTGCGCTGATGATTGCGATTTAGCATTTAACATTTTTATTCAAATTTATTTAAAAGACAATTTAAAGGTGACATGGTACCTAAAAAAATCTAAAATAATATGCCAATACTGGACTCTTTTATACTATGTTAGAGGACACATGACACAGCATTTAAAAATCAAACAAAATTCTAAAAATTAAAAAAAAAGAGGTAAAAATATAATGTGACTAAAAAATAAAAATTTAAAGGTAAAAAAATAAAAATTATTAGCTTTTATAAAGTTAAAAAGAAATAAAAATAAAGGGGACTCAACAAATAACGTACAAAAAATGATTCTTGTTTTATTCGGCACCTACCAAATAGTATTACTTCCCAGGCTTTTGACTGTGGCTCAGTGCAATCTTAATATTTCTACAACGGTAAAAATCACAAAAAGATTTTTACGAATTTTAGGTGTTTACAAATATTTTTGCATTCCACAGAGAAAATTAAAAAATGATTTTTTTTCAATTTAGTTATTTTTGAATAGTTAAAAACCCCCACAAAAATAAATAAATCCCAAAAAACGGGGAATACCCCAACATATTTTTTGCATTTTAAGTATTTTGGAATATTTTGAAAACTTCACAAAAACATAAAAATCTAAGTAAAACTTTATAGGAATTTTATGCTTTAGCTGTTGTTGGGGCATTTTGATAAAAATAATCTTAAAATTTCTAACACTGGGATAATCCCAAACGGTATTTTTACCAAAATAAATCTTTTAAAATAATGTTGACAACATTGTACACTTTATTAGATGATGGAGGGAATGCATTTAAAAAATCGAACAAAATTATAAAAATTAAAAAAATTGAGAAGATTAAAAACCTACAAAAATAAAAAGGCTAAAAATAGATAAATACTAAAAAATAGAAAAAATAAAAAGTTGAAAAGAAATAAAAATAGAAGAATTAACACAAAAAAAAAAGAAGTTAAAAAGGTGAAAGAAATAAAAATAGAATAAAATAATAAGTGTAAAATAAACATTTTTAAAAATTAAAAAGTTAAAAAAAACTATAGAAATAAATGTAAATAAATAAAAAGTAATAATGAATAAGAGAGTTAAAAAATAAAAGAGGGAAAAATTCTTAAAAAATTAAACAATCACGAAATTTTCAAAATGACAATAATTAAAAAAAAATAGAATAAAAATTATGAAAAATGACGAAACAATTAAAAATCGAAAATAAATTAAATATGTTATTTTTTTATTATTTTAATAAATTTCGCTACCAACTCGACTTTATATAAAATTAAATTTTATATAAAGTTAAAAACTAATAAAAAAGTAAATACAAAATATGAAATAAAATAAAAAAGAATAAAAACTATAAAAAATAAAAACATTTTTAAAAATTAAAAATAAAAAGTAAAAAGTAAAAAACTAAAAAATAAATATAAATAAAAAATCTTAAAAAAATAAGAATTAAAAATAAAAAAAATTAAAAAATAAAAATAAATTAAAAAAAATATTTTTTAAATATAGAATAAAAATTAAATTTGACAAAGTTGTGCAGGACTTTGTGTATTATGAAGTTATATTGAGCAATAACTTCTGAGAAAGGCGGGTAGTTTTCCGAGCGCAGAAAACTACATACAAATACTTACAGGATTGTAGTTGATTGCCTTTGCTAGAGAAAATATAAAAGAGATTGTATAGGATTTAAAAATGTTATACTTTATTTTGAGTTGTGGTTCCTTCGGCTGTCGTGAATAGAAGAGGTCAATATTTGATTTATTTAATAAAAGAAACCTCGGTTTGTGTATAATAATGCAGCGAATTTAAACTTTACAATAATGCAAAATTTATAAATGTCAGGGCTTGGAAAACATTATTTTGAATTCGTACATAAAAACAAAGTTAAATTAGGTTTAACAAAATTAATTAATAAATTAAAAAAAAATTGTTTTAATAAATTGCAATATAAAAGAAAATTATTTGGGGTCCATGGATTTACCGGCTGTCAAAGATCGTTGTAGCTAGGTTGGTTCGATTCCAGCCAGAGACATCCCCCAAGCTGGTAGTCCGCTATTTTTTTATGTTATTTGATACTGTTTTGTTAACGTAAGAGCTTAACAGTCTTCAGATACCACCTTATGCCAAAAATCCATTAAAAAACAAAGACATGGGTCATTCTATGCCAAGCGTTACGATTCTTGACATCAGCTTGAACTTGAATTGTTTCAAAAGGTTGTTGTTCTGAATATTTGAAAAACTCCAAAAATCACAAAATACATAGAAATGAGGGGAAATCTCAATTGGACTTTTTTGTAGTTTTAGTTATTTTGGGTGTAAAAAATCCATCTATAGAATGGAAAAAATAATTCAATAACTTGGAAATCCACAAGAAAATCATTAAATCCCAAAACGGGACAAATTCCCACAATTATTTTTTTTTTTGTAAATTATGTACTTCGTGAATAGTATTAATATTCTCCTAAAAAATACAATTTAGGTATTCTGGAATATTTTAAAAATTCCACAAAAAATCGCAAAACATCGTTGCTTATATATATTCTTTCCACGAAAATATTTTATACGTATTTTTAGAAACAAATCACAAGTTTTAACCTATATAACAGTGGTGAAATTAAGATTTCTTTCATAAAGGTGTGTTCATTTATTCCGCCTGTAACTGCTAAAATAGTTAGTAGAATTTAATGTAATTTCGGTTACTTTTAAAATATTGAAGTGGTATGTTATTGCTTCGTTATGTTTTTTGCTTAATTTTTAAAATTTTGTTTCTCTTATTTAAATTTTCAAAATAATTACATTAATTGATTTTTGGAAATTTTAAAGTAGTGTTCTTCTTAAACGTCTTTTTGACGACTGTTTGTCTTTGGAAGTGGTGAAATGATGAGTTCTATTTTTAATGATTTTTTTTAATAATTTTTGCAAAACTAACCAAAATTTCAGTGAAAAATCATCACAATGCTATTTTTCACTTAGTTTATCACCCCTTAATAACCTTCTGATTCCGAAAGGAAGCAACAAAAAATCGATGAAAAAAGTCGTAGAACAAAAGTTCTTCTGAATGTCGATTTTTACGAGATATTTTTATCAGCTCAAAAAAATAATATTAAGGGTTAACACTAGGTATAACAACAATAAAAAGTCAAAAAAAAAAAGTAGCCGATGGAAAATTATATATTTTTCTGATGTTGCAATAGCACACTACAAAAAATGGAAACAATTCAAATTTTCCCATCATCTATTTCAAACTACTATAATCTATAATGGTCTATAATACGAATCAAAAATATTCCATCGTGTTAAGTTATAATTTTCAATAATTGTCATCTTCTCTCACAATGTTCCAATGTTAAAAAAAATAATCATAAATATTGCATCGTGCATGTTATAATTTTCTGAGTCAATTTCGTTCAGAATGATCCACTGTGCACGGATTATAACTGTGGAAAAATAAACGTTTGACATATTTCTTCAATATGAGACCTCCCGAATCTGTTATTGACCATATTTAAATTTTAGTACACCCTAATATACATATCAGCTCCCATGGAAATATGTATGTATGTTCGTACAATTATTTCCTGTACATCATCATTTGTTCTCTTGTTCTGTTCTGTGTATGCCTTTTAACAATTAGTAGAGCTTTTCTAACTTCATTTCCGTTTGTTATTATACGTTATTGCAGAAAAACAGAAGCCGAAGAAGAAACACAATGACATTCCAAATGTCAGGCTATAACATTCATACTGACATATGTGGTAGTTAGTGCTGCTTACACTAACATTCATGTGTACACGTGTATGAGATCAGATTCATTCCGGCCATGAAAACCCGTAATAAGAACCACTTTCACATTACATTTCGACTCTGAGTAAATGTGAATTCATGCTTTAATGTTCCACAGTGGCTGCGCCCAGTGTTGCCAAACTAATAACAATCATTGACTATTTATGCCAATCATTGAAAATGCGCAATTATCGTTTTTGGTTTTGCCATGTTTCCAGGTATACTCTTGAGATAATTGTTCCGACTACTAATTATATATTACAATTCATCCCTTTACCTCGACTTTGGCAACCCTTCGTGCTTTGCCACAACTGCCAACTATCTCAAAATGGTAGTTGTCGCAGCAGTTTTAAAATCTGTCCTTCTTTCTGTCTCTCTGATAGTTTTGTGGAATTGTTAAACTTTTTGCTCCTCGTACTCTCCCTCCTCCCTTCACCACCATCCATCGCAATTACATTACAATGAAGTGACAATACAAAGTAAAGCTGCTCTTCTGTGTGAAATGAATGACATACATTTAGTTTCGACTTTCAAACTGCACATCTAACCGAAATTACTTTCAAGTCAGAAAAAAACCCCGACAGAATTCTTTAACAATTTTATGACAGCCACAAAGGAATGATGTTAGTAATGCGTCATTAGTTGCAATAATTTATCAGCAGAAGAAGAAGATGATGAAGAAATGCAAAGAGGAAGGAAGATAGTGAGTGATGTGCTATGAGGAAGTCATTTGCAAGGATTACTCATGACAGAGGACTGATGTTTCTTTATGTGGGGAATGTTGTAAATGTTTGTGAGCGATTTCCAAGTCTTCTATTTAAATGTTGTCAGCAATTTGGAGATGTGCGGTGGAGTATGGGACATATGAAGTATGTTGGTATATTTTAGAATAGTTGGCAAAGGTTTTGAATAGCATTTGATGGTATAGCATACTGAGGTGTTGTCAGACCACTTTTCAACGGAAACTTTTTCGTATTTTGTGGAAGTAAAGGGTGTTTTTTATTGGGGTATAGAACTTTAAGTTGGCATCACTTTTTTAACTGGCGGCCATTTTGTCAGCTGTCAAGTGATTAATATTTAGTTTGGTTTGCCATTTCATCATGAACAAGTTGACAAAAGAACAACGCTTGCAAATCATGCAAATTTATTTCGAAAGTAATGGTTCAGTTCGCGAAGTTCACCGCAAGCTCCGTCCATTTTATGGTCGACATAATCGTCCATCAGAGCAATTAATTCGGTTAACCATGGATCGTTTTCGCACTACGTTTACTCTATGTGATAATACGCATCCGCAGAGACGTCGAACAGTGCCCACCGAAGAAACAATTGCCGCTGTAGAGCAAAGTGTTGAAGAGGACCCGAATGAATCGATTTGCCACCGTGCACAGCAATTGGAATTATTGAAGGAAACATTCGATGAGCGCATAATTTCGCGGAATGGACCTGTCAATTGGCCAACAAGATCGTGTGATTTGACACCATTGGATTATTTAAACATTAATGGCATAAAATTATCCTTCCAATAAAGCCAAATTGATGGACATTAAAACGATTTTCTTGTGTTTTATTTCAATTCGAAGTTCTATACCTCAATAAAAAACACCCTTTATATGGAGAAAATAAATAGCTTTCGAATGATGCCAGAACAATGAAATGGTAAATAAAAAATAAATATTTTTTCAAAAAGGTTTGAACATTTTGGCTCTTAAAATCATCATTTCTATTGAATTATTTTCACAAAAATGGAGTGAGGACGTCATTTTTCGCCCGTTGTTCTTTATTTAGGCATAAATCCTTGATTCCTTTTATTTATTTTTCATAACAAATTAAAAAAAAAATGATTCCAAGAAATATGAGTTTTTTTGAAAAAGTAATAAAAACGTTCGATATTATGGCCAATTAAATAAAAGATAAAATTAATAAAAATTTATATTTAATGTGCTGCCAAGGGTCAATTAAAACCGAAAAAATTTAAGCTAAAAAATTACACGGAAAACATAATAACCTGAACCAGAGGCCAAATATTTTGAAGATTATAATTAAACAATCCATTCTTTTTATGGGACTTTAAATTTCCAAAGGATATAGATATTTAGATAATTTATTTTCATAATTAAACGTTTCATACAAAAGCGATATGAGTATCAAATGAAAGAGATTAAAATATTTTAAATATAATAATTCTATCTGTATTAGTTTAGTATTAGCAACAATTTCAATTTTCACCCTTATTTATTTAGTTTATTCATTTTATACTATTTAAGGGGGAAAACTTGAAACTTAATGAATCATGGTATTTTTAGTATTTTTAACATACATTCTTCTCTTTCATTTGATATCCATATCACCTGTGTATGGCTTTCGAAATTATGAAAATAAATTATTAAAACAAATAAATCCTTTGGAAAGTAGAAGTCCTGTAAAACGGAAAAAGATTACCAAATGAAAAACTGAGTAGACATTTTTTCTACATATTATTGTTCAGGTCAAAAAAGTACTGTCGCACGGTGTTATACATGTACCTAATTAATTTGTTTTTAATTCATGAAACAATTGTTTTTTTAATTAATTAATTATTTTTTAATTAATAAATTAATTTTTGATTAATAAATTATTTTTTTTAATTAATAAATTAATTGTTTTCTTAATTAATAAATTAATTGTTTTTTATTAATAAATTAATTGTTTTTAATTAATAAATTAATTGGTTTTAATTAATAAATTAATTGTTTTTTAATTAATAAATTAATTGTTTTTAATTAATAAATTAATTGTTTATAAAGAGTGATTTTTTTGAGGTTAGGATTTTCATGCATTAGTATTTGACAGATCACGTGGGATTTCAGACATGGTGTCAAAGAGAAAGATGCTCAGTATGCTTTGACATTTCATCATGAATCGTCTTACTAACGAACAACGCTTGCAAATTATTGAATTTTATTATCAAAATGCGTGCTCTGTTAAGAAAGTTCATTGCGCGCTTCCATTTTATGGTCAGTTTAATCGACCCACTGAAGCGGCTATTCGGGCTATTGTGACTAAATTTCGCACCAAATTTACATTGTTGGACATTAAACCACCAACACGCTTACGTAGAGTGCGAACTGAAGAAAATATCGCAGCTGTATCAGCCAGTGTTAATGATGACCACCAATTTTCGATTCGTCGCCGTTCGCACCAATTGGGTCTCTGTTACTTAAAAACGTGGAAATGCCAAAATTGGACTAAGCGGATGGACCACCTAAGACGCAGCCGCGGTCAACATTTAAATGAAATTATCTTCAAAAAGTAAATGTCATGGACCAATCTAACGTTTCAAATAAAGAACCGATGAGATTTTGCAAATTTTATGCGTTTTTTTAAAAAAAAAAAGTTATCAAGCTCTTAAAAAATCACCCTTTAATTAATAAATTAATTGTTTTTTGATTGATAAATTAATTGTTTTTAATAAATAAATTAATTGGTTTTTATTAACCGATTGATTGATTGATTAAATTGATTAAATTGATTAAATTGATTAAATTGATTAAATTGATTAAATTGATTAAATTGATTAAATTGATTAAATTGATTAAATTGATTAAATTGATTAAATTGATTAAATTGATTAAATTGATTAAATTGATTAAATTGATTAAATTGATTAAATTGATTAAATTGATTAAATTGATTAAATTGATTAAATTGATTAAATTGATTAAATTGATTAAATTGATTAAATTGATTAAATTGATTAAATTGATTAAATTGATTAAATTGATTAAATTGATTAAATTGATTAAATTGATTAAATTGATTAAATTGATTAAATTGATTAAATCGATTAAATTGATTAAATTGATTAAATTGATTAAATTGATTAAATTGATTAAATTGATTAAATTGATTAAATTGATTAAATTGATTAAATTGATTAAATTGATTAAATTGATTAAATTGATTAAATTGATTAAATTGATTAAATTGATTAAATTGATTAAATTGATTAAATTGATTAAATTGATTAAGTTGATTAAATTGGTTATATTGATTAAATTGATAAAAATTGTTAACATTGTTCAAAACTGATAAAATTGATTAAAAAATTAAATTAAAATTAAAAAAATTAATTGATTAATTTGATTAACGAATTTAATTAATTTTATTAATTTATTATTTTTTTAGAATTTTTAATTATTAACTTTACAATTTTTAAATTTTTTAAAAATTTTAGTTTAATTAAATTATCCAAATTAATTAATTTAATTTTAATTAAATTAATTTAATTATGTAAATTAATTAATTTATTTAAATTAATTAAACCAATTAAATTAATTAAATTTATTAATTTTAAAAATTTTAATTCAATTAATGAAATTATCTAAATTAATTAATTTGATTAATTTTTAATTTAATTAATTCATTAATTTAATTAATAATTTTTTAACAATTTTAATTTTGTCAATTAAATTGATTAATTTGTTTAATAAATTTTATTTATTTAATTACTTTAATTATTGAAATAATAATTTCAACAGCATTAACCTGTGCTTTCAATCTCAGCAGGCCATCAATTGTGAACAATTTAATTAATTTAATTAAAATTTTAAAATTAAATATTTAATTCAATTAATTAAAGTAATTAAATTAATTAAATTAATAAAATTTATTAAATTCATTAAACAAATTAATCAATTTAATTGAATAAATTAAAATTGTTAAAAATTTAAAATTAAATGAATTAATTAAATTAAAAATGTGATAAAATTAATTATATCAAAATAATTTATTTAAATAATTTTAAAAATTTTAAAATTAATAAATTTAATTAATTTAATTAGTTTAACTAATTTAAATATATTAATTGATTTAATTAATAATTAATTGATTGATTTAATTAATTAATTTACATAATTAAATTAATTTAAATAAATTTTAAATAGTTAATTTGGATAATTTAATTAATTAAATTAATTTAAATAAATTTTAAATAGTTAATTTGGATAATTTAAGTAATTAAATTAAAATTTTTAAAAAATTTATAAATTGTAAATTTAATAACTAAAAATCATAATAAAATAATAAAATTAATTAAATTCGTTAATCAAATTAATTAACAGTGGCGGTAACATAAATTAATTTAATTTAATTAAAATAATTACATTAATTTTAAAATTTGTAAAAATTTTAACAACTTTAATTTTATTAATTAAATTATTAAATAAATTACATTAATTAAATTACCATACTATATACAAAAGTTTAACCTGAGTTATTATACTGACCTCATAAAACCTAACCCTATTTTCCTTTTTTTGCCTTAACTCATCTCATATTATTCTTATTTCCTTATCCTTCATTCCACTTTAAAACTTTTCCATGTGACCTATTATCGAAATGGCTGCATTTTATTGGGCAAGAGTAGTAATTCGCCGTCTTCCATGACGATGATGAATGACTTTTTATTCTCAACTTCTTAGTGTCCGTGTGACCCCATTATAACACTCTCGTAATAGAGGAAACAAACAAGGATAGTTTCTCATTTGAACTTTTCTGTGGATAAACTCTTCATCTGAGAACTTAATGTCTGTCCCGCCGAAAGTTGGTTGGTATTATGATTAAGAACAAACACGGAAATGAGTTTTCTATTTATAATGGATTAGTTAAATCCCTGGATAACAAAATATACTTAATTAACTTTAGTTTCATATTCAAAATAGTAATTCTTTACTTTTGAATTTTCCAACAAAGTTAACTCTCCCCACGTACCTAGTTAATGTAATACTTGCATTCAATGTAATCTATTTAGGATTATTTTAATTCATCTCGAAACCACACATTACTTGCAATCTTGAAATGCTTCAGGCTCAATGGCCACATCAATTCTATGAAATGGGGGAGGAGGATGCATGCACATCATTTGAATAGATCTCTTGCATCTCTAAGTTCAGCAGACAACTGTTGTGAAATGCTCCGGTGTAGGACTTAAAAGGTCCTTAAGTGAATGCCAGATGCCACTTGTGGTATTTGTTGGGAAAGGATAACACAAAAATAAGCTTTTCTTTGAATTTTCGTGTAGGTGTTTTAAATGGCAGTACTTACCATACAAACAAGTATCCTCCTGACAAATGGATACACTCACATAAGGACACATGTGATCTGGGAACTCTTTCCAGGGATTTCCATGTGCAACTTTGAGTTTTTAATTTTGAACTTTAAGGATTCCACTTGTTGCTTTAATAATGCTGCAAATAAAATTATTTAGATTATCATCATGATTTTTTCTCTCCTGCCTTTCACATCAACTCCATGTGCTAGTATCATCCAGATGATGATGATGATGCTTGCTGCTGTTCTCGTTCTTATTATTGCCCTGTTTTCACTTCAATGGTGTCTAATCGAATTTACTGAAAACACTTTCATGCTTATCAACTTACAGCGCACAAACTTGACATTTCTCATATCGCGCTGACAGGCAACAAGCAGGCAAACATGTTTGTTGTTTTTCCAGCTTTGCTCCGATGTTGCCTTTTAGTTCTAATGGAGCTTATAAAAAAGTGATGACATGGTCTTGAGAGTTTCACCGCACAAAGTGCAGGTTGTACAAAGTACAAAGTTTGTCTTGCCATTTGTCGAGGAAAATCCTTCCTGTTCAGATTCCTGTCCTGTCCTGTCAGCGGATGCAATTTAATTTAGTTTGTGTAATGAAAATGTCTGCACTTTAATAATTTTGCGCTGGCGGAAAATGAAAAGAAAATTTTGTTTTATTTGGCCACTGGCTTCCGCCAATTTCAAAATTGTGAACAGCCATTGTTTCCGGGCGGTTTTGCTTTTCATCCTTATCTTCTTCTTAAGGATTCCATGAATTGAAATGGAAAATTGTGGTTCTTCTTCTTTGTCTCTCACAATAACAATTCGTTTTGTATGCATGCAGACTATTAAGCATGCATGAGTATACTTAATGGTTCCACCATACCGGGGACTGTTAAGGGTAAGGTTGTGTGGCAAGCGAGTAGTATCAAATCGAGTATGCAAAAAGCAAATTTCCAATCGATGCATTATTTCCCTTCATATGTACTTACAGTTCTCCAAGTTCTACTTTTTGTAATATTGGCATTTGCATACAGCTGGCATTTGTCTTTGATGACTCTTTAGAGAAAATTTTATTTATGAACTGGTTCACTTTTTTGGGGGGAGGAGGGAAACAGACAGAACGAAGCCAATTTTCAGCACAAATGAATTGCCCGAGAAATTATCTGAGGAAATTTGCATCTACTATTATCATATGTGAGAGTGATCCTCATGAATAATCAATGAATGAATGGGGTAGTCTTAGTACAGGCCAGTTCACATTGTTTTCAATGGATGGATTCAATATTTGTGTATTCACAATTTGCCATTAACGTGGAATAGACATAAAAAAGAACAAGAAACGGCCACAAAAGGGACAAAAAGCGTACCATAGAAAATGTCTATAGACTGCAGCTGGAATCTATGCTATTGGGGATAAAAAGGGGGCGAAAAAAGGGATAAAATTGGTAAAGCGAGAAATAATTAAATTCTTTGAATGTTACTGTAGGTTTTTGAAATGGCAGAACTTAAAAGAGAATAATTTTAAAAGTGTATAAAAATAGCCGGAATCGGAAATACTGTGCCAAGTTAGTTAAAAACAAGTAAAAGCGGCATTAAGTTTGGCCGGGCCGAACTTTATACACTCTCCACCATGGATTGCATTCCACAGAGGTTGTCGGTTTTCGTAGAAGTGCAGTAATATTACAGAAAAATATAATTTTTTTTAATATAGCCAAACCAAAACAAGTACAAATATTGACAAATTAATTTTATAAATAAATATAATATTTTAATTATTTCAAACCACGCTTATAAGGTAATGCTACTACCAATACGTCAATTCAAAAAATAACTATTCTTATATTTATATTTTCAAAGCCATAAATATTGGTAGATAGTGGGTGCTCAAGTTGGTTGTATTTCAATTCTACTTTAATTCCAAAAGTACAAATTTTGAAAATCCATTATCTCACGTACATAGTGCAAAATAACCTCACTTCATGATTCAACCAATTTTTGCCGTAAAAGAAAAAGTACGAATTTGGAAAAAAACTTTTTATTTTGCGTGTCTATGCAGTCAGAGGAATGTATAGACCGAATTCCATGATTCCAGCTGAGCCCATTTGGTTGGTACCATTTTTACCCCCTTGACGTTTCTACGCAATTAGAATTTCATCATTGTAGCTGTAGTCGTTTAATTGGTACTATTTTTATCCCTCTGTACCATTGTATCCTTTGAAAGTACGAATTTCGAAAAATCCCTTTATTTTCCGTGTCAGAGGAATGTATACTTCGAATTGCATGACTCTAGCTGCGGTCATTTGGTTGGTACTATTTTTATCCCCTTTTTCTATTTTGACCCCAAAAAGTACGAATTTTGAAAAATCCGTTTATTTTCCGTGTCTATGCAGTCAGAGGAATGTATACTCCGAATTTCATGACTCTAGCTGCGGTCATTAGATTGGTACTATTTTTATCCCCTTTTTTATTTTAACCCCAAAAAGTACGAATTTCGAAAAATCAGTTTATTTTCCGTGTCTACACACTCAGAGGAATATATACTCCGAATTTCATGACTCTAGCTGCGGTCATTTGATTGGTACTATTTGTATCCCCTTTTTATTTTAACCCCAAAAAGTACGAATTTTTAAAAATCCGTGTATTTTACTTATTTATGCAATCAGAGGAATGTATACACTGAATTTCATTATTCTAGGTACAGCCGTTTGGTTGGTACCTTTCTTATCCCTCTATTCCCATTTTACCCCTTAAAAGTACGAATTTGGAAAAATACTTTTATATTATGTAGCTACTCAATTAGAGGAATGTACACTCTGAGTTTCGTGTTTCTAGCTGTTGTCGTTCAGTATGTACCGTTTTTATCCCCTTTTTGGTCCCATTTCACCCCATACAAATAAGAATCACATTATGGTGCACGTTCTTGCTAAAAGGGGAATTCGCATACCAAATATCAAGCAAATCTAAATAGACTTATTCAAAAAACATGCTTAAATACGCTAAAATATTAGGGACTTATTAACACTTATCCCTTTGGGCCGATTTCGCCCCGTTTCAATCCCAACCGATCTACGACTATAAGACGCATTTATGGAAAATTTGAACGTTCTAGCTCGTTTCGTTTAGATGCTAGCGTGCTTTCAACAGACGCACGGAAGGACATGTCTAGATCGTCTTAGAATTTTATGACGATCAAGAATATTATAATTTATATATTTATATTTATTTTATATATTTATAGGGTCTCAGGTCGATATTTCAAGGTGTTACAAACGGAATGACAAAGTTAGTATACCCCCATCCTGGAGGTGGAGGGTATAAAAACAAATAATAATCCTGAGGGAGATCTGAACATAGGATAGTGTGACTAAGGACTAAGGACAAATTTATTGGAAAGTTTAGTTTTTGAAAAATAGAAAATGGACTGACATGGATAATAAGTTCAAAGACGAAGTTATAAAAAGTTCAAGGTCGAAGTAATAAAACGGAAACAAATGATCAGCAATGAAAGTAATAGTCAATTTGGAGCTAGACTGTATAATTATACCCTACACAATTGAATGGAGGTATACTGAGACTGTAATTCCGTTATTTACGCCTGGAAATATCGACGTCATATAATTCAAAGAAGATCCAATCATGTCCGTCCGTCTGTTGAAAGCACACTAACATCTAATCGAAAGGAGACATGATGTCCAAATTTTCCTAGATTATGTCTAATACTTGTAGATCGATTGGTATTGGTATTGGTAAAATGGGCCAAATAGGTCCAGAGAGAATTTTTTCATTATCAAAATGCGCAAAAAGGGATAAAATTGGTACCGACCAAATCGCTGCAGCTATAATAATAGAATTCAGTGTGTACATTCCTCTGACTCTAAAGACGTGCAAAATAGAAATTTTCGAAATTTGTACTTTTAGGGGGGAAACGAGGAGAAGGGGGATAAAAGTGGCACCAATTAAACCGCTAAAAAACGACGTATAATTCGCTCTGGTGGCTGTGCAGAATCGAAAAATAAAGAGAACAAATAAATGGTCAAAATGGCCGAAAAGTGATGCAATTTCTACCGGTTTGTACATTTCGAAAATTCTACTTTTAGGGGGGCGAACGAGGAAAAAAGGGATGCAAATTGTAACATTAAACTGCTGAAAATCAGAGTATACTTCGCTCTGGCGTAGTCTTGAAAAATCAAGCGATATTTCGTACTTTTAAAGTCAAAAAGGGCAAAGAGGGGGAAAATTGGTACCCATAAGTTAAAATCGTAAAATTCAGTGTGTACATTCCTCTGAATGTATAGGTAATTGAATTTTGAAAATTTGTATTTTTAGGAGAGGGTACAAAGTTGGTATCAGTCTAAGGCCTGTAGCTAGAATTACGAAATTCGATTTATACATTGCTCTGAGTTCGTAAACGCGCAAAATAAAAGGTTTTCTACAAATGCGTACTTTTACTGATTTAATTAATTAAAATTGAAATTATACTAACAAAACTTTGCAAATAAATTGCATCTATTAGTTTGGAATTTATTCTGAATCATTTGAACCGAAAGAGATATTTTTCTAAAAAAAAAAAATAAAAATGTGCTGAAGTCTTCACTTAGCAAAAAGGCAAAGTGAGACCTTTTATGTTGTATGTGTTGTCATTTATTTCGGTTTAAGAGCAAAGGTTGTGCTGAAGTCTTCAGCAGAACCCAAAATTAGCAAAAAGGCAAAGTGAGACCTTAAAAATTTTTGGTTCAAACAAAAACTATTTTTAAAACAAAAAAGAATTTACCATCGTATTGCTTTTGATAGACCATTTTTGTGATACCTCATATACAAATCCAACAATTTCCAAAACGGGGAAAATAAATCCCAAAAATTTATTTTGTTAGGAAAATAACCGACATTTGCGGATCGGAAGATAACATTAAAAAAATCAATTTTAACATTTTTTAACATTCGAAAAAAATGAACTACCGATTACATTTTCGTGTTGTCAGATGAAGCTCATTTTCATCTCGGTGGCTATGTCAATAAGCAAAATAGCCGCATATGGGGTTCAGAGAACCCACACGTGACTATTGAGAAACCAATGCATCCACAACGAGTAACTGTTTGGTGTGGATTGGGCCATGTGCTGAAAAATTGGGCTGATCGGATGAGGTACTGCCGAGCCAGTCGTGGTAGTCATATGAATGATATTGTGTTCCATTATTAAATGACAAAGTTCAACCTTTTCAATGAAACCAGAAATTTGAAAAAATAATCAGTAATTTTTTATAATCGTATTTAAGTTATGACCTACTTGCAGAGTTCAAGCTCTGGGGCCACTTGTTGCCCAAAATTGTTCACATTTCTGGCCGAAATCCTTTGCGAAACAAATTCAATCTCAAACTAATTAATTACCCCTACAACATGGCCCCACTTGATTATAATTAAAATACCCCTTTGAAACTAAATACCTCAGCCGCGGTATGATGTCCTTTCTCTCTCCCACGACTATGTTGATTATGAGGAGGCGTTTAACTAGCTCCTGTTTAGCCCGGACTACATCCTTGGGAACACTACGAATTAATTAACTACCTTTGTGATAAGGTTACACAGGATATTTTCCGCAGTTTACCACCAGGACATTATCATTAACGGGAAAGCCAGCATCACCACAAATTCGTATGATGCCTCAGGAAAAGCCGGGAGCGGGCAGTGATAACACAATCGACGAGATAGATGGCCACGTTTGAGAGAACACTCGTCGAAAACAGAATATTTTATTATGCGCTTCACTAGCCATTCTATCCTTCATTCCGGGTAAATGGCCGTTAACCATTAGCCGTTCCAGCACAGAGTTAAGTGGTGGCGGTGGAAAACACGTTGTTGGTGTAGGTAATTGCCAGCCATTCATCCGCAGCCGGACATATATATGTTTAGCACCTATGCTAACACCACCACGCCTACACATACGGCCGGATTACTGTGTCATGGAAAGATGTACTTCCATGGGGCAGTTGTAAGTGGTGGTGTGGTCGGCCTGTCTGTCCATTCATCTTCATCATTGTCATTTGGCTAGTTTGATGATTCCCTATCTTCGCTCTCTTCCTCCCTCTCTCTCTCACTCGTTGATTAGTCAACAAAAGGTTGTCTAGCAAATGGACATGTTGTATTCGACGAATGTGTGATTGCCTGGCTTAGGGGCCAATCTAGGCACGCATGAATTAATACCAAACGGCTGGAAGACAACATGGCTAGACCACACAGACAACAGTTGTGTGGCGATGCATCGGGAGTGATGATAGATATTAAACTCTAGTTGCGGATTTTTTTATTTTACCAAATGGACGTGAGTTACCGTAACTCAGTTGTGATTGGTAATAAGGAGGAGGTAGGGGCTTTGGAGGCCTTAAAGACAGCTGTCTTTTGGGAAGGTGTAAAAAGGACAAAATTGTTTTGTCCATTCTAATGGCCAACGTATGTTGATTGGCATTTGAAAAGGTGTCTGATGTCGCATAAAAGACGTCGGCTTGTGTCACCTTGAATGGGACTCTAATTGCAGGCAAGGACGAAATGTAGGAAAAACATAAAACCCATCCTAAATTCACTCACTCGAATAGCAAATATTCGCATCTTCGTAAACAGGACTCTAATGGCAGAATAAACGAAAAATCTATGATGAATTATTTAGATAAAAAACTTAAATAACTTCCATATGTGAATATTCGTAATCACTTTTATTTTATAATTTCTATACAGGCTAAAGGAATCTTTTGTGATGTCTATTTTACAATACTTTAATAGCCTAGTCGCCCATATTTTACATGAAATAAGGACGACCTCCCACAATAAAAAAATAAAAAAAAAAATAAATTAAAATTAAAATAAAAAATTAAATAAAATCAAAACGAATTTCCGTACGGATAGTCGAAATCAGGTAGAATTTGATATTTGAAAATATGCTTTTGTCACACCCCTGCCGACACCTCCTAAACAAATATTACCATTCTAGATAGTCTTAAAGTAACTTCTTGTATCGGTTCTTGAATTATTCCATCAACTGAAAGTTGACATGCATTTTTCATTTTCCACTGACCTTGGAAATAACCCTATCCTAGGTGAAATTGTATTCTATAACTTCATTGATCACTTAGATATTCTTCGTCTCATCTAATTAGTTTACCAACAGTTTACCGATGGACTGTGAATAACATTTGCTGGCTTCTTAACTCGAAAACTACATTAAAAATGATTTATGAACTTTTTGTTTTTTTACTAAAATTCCAATTGTCTCATCTCGAAGACAATATTAATTTTTTCATGGATATTTTTTATATTAAAACTCCTTAGTTTACCAACAGATTGTCAAAAGGCAGTGAATAGCATTTTGTGGTTTCTCATAGAAGCAGTGGTTTTGGAATAGTCTCCAAAGAATTGAGAACAAAATGATATATTTTTCGAAAAAAATATTTTTTGGTGCTTAAAAGATCTCACAAAAATAGAAAAATATCTCAGAAAATTATTTTGTGCTATTTTGTAATAGCCCACATTTAGCAAGTTATATTTGTATAACATCTATAGATAAATGTAAAAGTTTTGACCAGCTTTGTAGACGCAAAAGTTTTTTTAAATCATGTTTTTAGTTATATAATAAATAGCGCGAAAATTGGAATTTAAAATATCTTAAAAAATAAAAAAACAACTTAAGTAACTTCCATATGGGAATATATTCAGAATCACTTATACATATTTTATAACTTTTATACGAACTATAGGAATCATCAATGATTCAATCAATGATATGCAACCAAAAAATTATTATTTTTGTCTGAGACCTATAAATTATTTTTTTTTGGAGCGAACTGAGGCGTGCTGTGCTGACTAATAAAATCAAATCAACATTTTTTGTGGATTTTTTTTGAATTTTAAAAATTCCAATTTCGTCGAAGGCACCTTTCATCGTTCATTCCATATCAAACCGAACGATTTTCGTAAAAAATACGACTCCGATTTTAACGATTTTTCGCAGACATATTCTACTGTTACAAATATTTTACACGTATTTTTGTGAAAAAACAAACCGAAAATTTTTTTCAAAAGATAGGGCCATTTGAAAATTAGAAAAATCAAGAAAAACGGGTTTGTTTAGAATCGATCAGGGAATATGCCTATATCTTTTCTGAATTTTTAGATTGGTGTTTTCATAGTGAAAAATACAAAAGAAGAAGAAAAATCAGAAATACACAAAATTGTTGTCAGTAGCAGTCAATAGCCAAGAACGCCGGAGAAAAGTACTCGTAATTACCTTTGAAATAAGCCATCATTCTTTGAATTGTGCCCAGGCGTTTTCTCACTACACCATTTTCAATGTTCATACCTCGGCATGTTTTTCTTGATTTTCGCAATTTTCAATTGGTCATATATTTTGAAAAAAAAAAATGAAGAATTTTTCTTCGTACTATTAAGTTCCAATGATCAATTAATTCTGAAAAAATTTGGACAAAAGTGCAACATAAACAAGTAAAAACGGCGTTAAGTTCGGCCGGGCCGAACTTTATATACCCTCCACCATGGATTGCATTCCACAGAGGTTGTCGGTTTTCGTAGAAGTGCAGTAATATTACAGCAAAATATAATTTTTTTAAAATAGCCAAACCAAAACAAATACAAATATTGAAAAAATAATATTATAAATAAATATAATATTTTAATTATGTCAAACCATGCTTATAAGGTAATGCTACCAATACGTCAATTCAAAAAATAAATATTCTTATATTTATATTTTCAAAAATATTTTCAAAGCCATAAATATTGGTATTTCCATTCTATTTGAATTCCAAAAGTACAAATTTTGAAAATCCATTTCAGACGTTCATAGTGCAAAATAACCTAACTTCATGATTCAACCAATTTTTGCCGTAAAAGAAAAAGTACGAATTTGGAAAAAACTTTTTATTTTGCGTGTCTATGCAGTCAGAGGAATGTATACACCGAATTCCATGATTCCAGCTGCGGTCATTAGATTGGTACTATTGTTATCCCCTTTTTTCATTTTAACCCCAAAAAGTACGAATTTTGAGAAATCCGTGTATTTTACTTATCTATGCAATCAGAGGAATGTATACACCGAATTTCATTATTCTAGGTACAGCCGTTTGGTTGGTACCATTTTTATCCGTCTATTCCTATTTTGCCCCTTAAACGTACGAATTTGGAAAAAATACTTTTATATTAGGTATCTACTCAATTAGAGGAATGTACACACCGCATTTCGTGTTTCTAGCTGTTGTCGTTTAATATGTACCATTTTTATCCCTTTTTTGCCCCATTTCACTCCCTACAAATAAGAATCACTTTATGGTGCACGATTTTGCTGTAGGGGGAATGCGCATACTAAATATCAAGCAAATATAAACAGACATATTCAAAAAAATGCTTAAATACGGTAAAATATTAGGGATTATTATGGGTATTTTTAGTCCTTGTGAGGGAAAAAATTTTCCCTTTGGACCGATTTCGCCCCGTTTCAATCCCAACCGATCTACGACTATAAGACGTATTTATGGAAAATTTAAACATTCTAGCTCCTTTCGTTTAGATGCTAGCGTGCTTTCAACAGACGGACAGACGGACGGACGGACATGGCTAGATCGTCTTAGAATTTTATGACGATCAAGAATATATACACTTTATAGGGTCTCAGGTCGATATTTCAAGGTGTTACAAACGGAATGACAAAGTTAGTATACCCCCATCCTGGAGGCGGAGGGTATAAAAATTACACAGGAAAATCGTAGTTTCTAGGAGTGTTTTCAAGAGCGTTTAGCTCACAGAACCAGGTTTGACCCAGCCACGAAATATTTTTCAGATCATCATTAAACAATCCAATCATTACTTTTGGGGGTTGGCCGTGGCAACATATTTTCCTAGCCCATTCTAATGTATAGTCGAGGGCTATTAATGGTTTTTATAGCTTCTCCTTATAAGTGAGCGTGGTCCAGAGTCCAGGAAGCACTGTGTGATTTTATAAGATACTGAGAATTTAATGCATCTTTTGTTTAACTTAAACCTTTCCATCACTCCACCACACCCCCACACACTGGCCACAAACGAACGAGTGCAACATGTTTCCTCTTTTGTGTTTCTAAATTCAATGCACACCCATATGTGTTCAAATTGCTATTCTTGTTGTTGCTCTTGCTGTTGTTGTTATTTTGCAGCTCTAAACCATTGTCTCTAACAATACATCATTGTTTCATTTGGCTTTTTCCCCCTTCTCACTCTCTAACTCTCTTTCTCACTCTCTCATTGCAGATATTATTCATGGAAAGCTGTTTCAGAATAATCGTTTTCTGGAAATCGATTATGCCCAGGGTCGTGATATACCGCCCGGTTATACGACAAAGATAGCTAAAACTCTGCAGGACTGGGTGGATTCATGTGATGCCATATCCAATTGCATTGTCGAGCAGATAAAACATGCAAATGCTGAGAAATCAAAGAAATTGGATAACAAAAAGCAAATTGAACAAAAGGTAATGCCAGAGTAGTGGATGGATGTTATTTAGAAATGGAAGGAAATCTTTCTTTCGCTGACTATGAAATGAATGGTTTAATGGAAAACAATTAAAGCTAAGGAAGGAAGCCAGCGCATGGTGGCCACATATGCAATTAGTGGAAAGAGATTTTGTTTTGCGAAGAATTTATAATAGCTGGGGAAATTTATGTTTAAAAAGGGGGGAAACATAGCAATTGACTTCAAGGTTTCATAGCCAAGGAAGCTATTTCAATAATTACTTTAGTTTTTCATATTAAATATTTTTTATTTTTCAATAATTACTTTAGCTTTTCATATAAAATATTTTGCAACTCCCTCTAAAAAAGTCTCATTATTTTAACTTTTTCCAGAATTTAGCCACAACTAATTTCATTGTTTCCGTTTTTCAACACTCTTCCACTTGAGTGGTTCGCTGTCTCTCCGTGTGTCTTTCAGGCGGTTGCCGTCACTTTCTAGTCTCATTTTCTTATTAATTCAATTAAAAGTTTTCCATTTTCCCCCATTATTTGTGTATAGTCTGTAAATGAATATTAGTTGGAGAGGTGCAATTTCTCTCACCTCCTCCTCCATTCATTTTAATTTATTTCTTTAACAAAATTTGAAGGAGATTTAATCTCTGCTCCTTCAGGTCCAGCCGCCAAACATTGGTAATGTTTTAATGTTTGAAATTCACTCTTTGCAGATAATTAATTTGAAGAAAGTTTTCAAAACTCAAATTAACGACAACGATGAAGCCATGCAAATCGATTCACGTGAAACTACCTCTTCCACCAGCCAGGAGGCGGCTCGCAAGAAAAGTTCCAAAGTTAAACCACGATCTGCGGGTAAGTTCAGCCATCAACGAAATTTGAAAATTTTCTTCTTGTGGGAGGAGAGGGAATGGGGGGGATGGGAGTAGAAGCACAGCTTCATCCATTTTTCGTTTTAAAACAACTTGCCAGCAAAACCATCATCAACAAATCAAGAATTTTCATCACGGCAACTTTTGATGCACTGCTGCCTGCAGTGCAGTGCAGTGCTTTGGTTTTAAGCAGCTCAAACCACCACAGCTTCCTGCAAATGCCGGCCATACCTTCTTGCTGGGAATTTAGCTGTTGTGGTTGCTGCAGGATGCCTGCTGTTGTGGGTGCTGCTCTATCCGGGTTGTTGCTTCTTTCCTGGCCTTTTCATCGGCCACATTAACGGCCAGCCAGCCAGCCAGCCAGCGAAGCATAAAGTTTGCTCAATGAAGCATACTTTTGAACTGACACTTAATTTGTTTTCTTTAGTTAGTTTAGTCATATTAGCTAGAGAAAACAATGGCAACTATTTTCTTCAACTTGTTGGCTTCGCGCCGTTTGCGAGACGAAGCCGTGAAACGAGGAAAGATTGATGAAATGAATGACCAGGGGCGATGGTTAATAGAGACTTGATTTTTATCAAAATCACTTTCTTCCCTTATTATTGTAGACTATTCTCCTATCAGCTTCCCTGACGAAAAAAAGAAATAATTCCATAATTAATTTTAAAACTACCTGGGAAGTCCTTTGACTCGACTGTTGCCGGTATCGTAATTAAAATAGGCATTGGGGTTGAAACAAGGGAAACACAATACGATTTCATGACAGCGATTCATATCGGTATTGATTTTCAATGTCCACATCAAACAGTTTCTTTCCAGTGGATTTTCTAAATCTCAATTGTGACAATTTTGACCATTAACAAAGCCATTGAGCTGAAAATGAGCCGCCGCTTCGCAAAAGATGATTTTGTTCGAATTTTTGCGAAAATATTGCTGATAACGTTTGTATTTCATTTAAAGAAACATTTTTCCAAATCTTGATAAAATTTTGAAAAATCACACAAAAGAAAAATGTTAAAAACATCTCAAAAAAGTGGACCAGAAAATGAAAAATTTACAAAATGAAGAATGCAAATTTGCCAACAATTGAAATCAAAATAAGAAATCGCCCAAAAGCATATCAAGTGTAATTTATCACATTGTCACCTGAAGTGGAAAAAAATCGTCAAGAATTCGATTGTTGTTTGAATCGAAAATAAGTTGACGTCGGGTTTGAAACGTAATACGATTCGGTGACATCGATTTAATATCGGAATTGGCTCTCAAAGTCGACAACAAACAGTGGATTTTCTAAATCCCAAATGTGACAATTTTGACCAGTAACGAAGCTATTGAGCTGAAAATGAGTCGACATGTAGCAGAAGATGAATTTGCTCGAATTTTTGGGAAAATATTGCTGGGCAATGATAACGCTTGTATTTCATTTAAAGAATTTTTCCCCAACTCTTGATTAAATTTTAAAATCTTGAGAAATCGACCACAAAACGTCCCAGAAATCAAATTAAAATATATCTGAGACATAGCCATCAATTTATTGCTTGAATACGTAGAATGGTTGACATTAATGTTAGACTTAAAAACCTCAAGAAAACCCAATTCTGATCAGCGAAACGGAAAATGATTCCTTCAGTAATTAATTCATGGAAGTATTCGATCGTTTTTCCATACATTTGCCAATTGTTATTTTTATTTTTTTTTTTATTTTTCCCCCAAAATTTTTGGACGATTATTCACTTGTGATTTTGGACGATTTTCACCTAAAGGTCAATAGAATTAAAGCCATAAATAAATGCAATTTTTTTTATTTATTTTTGAAAAAAAAGCGTAAAAAATTACGGTCCAAAAAAGTTTTCACAAAAAAATCACCAAAAATTTGTGGGCCGTTTGCAACATGTAAAATCGCCCAAATAAAAATTAGAAAATTAATTACGCTCAAAAATAAATGCAACAACACAAAAAGGAAAAAATGCCCCAAAAATTGGTATTTTTCATATGAAAAATTCGCAAAACCCCAGAAAATTTCCCTAAATGGAATTAAAGCTCAAAATAAATACAAAATCTTTATTTTTCAATAAAAAAAATCGGGTAAAAAAAATATATCCCGCGAAAAATCACCCAAAAAATTTTGTTATAGAATAGTTAACATGTAAAATCGCCAACAATTAAAAAGTACCAAAATGAAAAAATAACTTAAGCACAAAAAACGCAAAATCACCCAAATGAAAAATTGGGTAATTTTTCATATGAAAAATTGCCAAAAATGTTAGTAATTTTTAATAAAAAATCGTCCGAACAAAAAATTTAATTATGCCCAAAAAGAAATACAAAGTCAGTCGAAAAAATTGGGTAAAATCAGAAAAAATAGCCACAATTTTTTAGTGATTTTTAATAAAAAAAAACTCAAAACAAAAAAATCACCAAAATGAAAAATCGGCCGAATAATTAGGCCATTTTTTCATATGAAAAATCGACAAAAATGTTAGTAATTTTTAATAAAAAATCGCCCAAAAAGAAAAAATAAAGCACAGAAAATGAAAAAATTAAATCGCCTGAAAAATTGGGCCATTTTTCATATGAAAAATTGCCAAAAATGTTAGTAATTTTTAATAAAAAAAAATTTTTTATATAAAAAATCGCCAATTTTTTTAGTGATTTTTAATAAAAAAAAATTGCTCAAAAAATCACCAAAATGAAAAATCGCCCGAATAATTAGGCCATTTTTCATATGAAAATCGACTAAAATTTTAGTAATTTTTAATAAAAAAATCGCCCAAAAAGAAAAAATAAATTAAGCACAAAAAATGCAAAATCACCCAAATGAAAAATCGCATAAAAAATTGGGTCATTTTTCATAAGAAAAATTGCCAAAAATGGTAGTAATTTTTATAAAAAATCGTGCGAACAAAAAAATTAATTATGCCCAAAAAGAAATGCAAAGTTAGTCAAAAAAATGGGTAATTTTTTTTGTGATTTTTAATAAAAAAAAAATGCTCAAAACAAAATCACCAAAATGAAAAATCGCCCGAATAATTATGCCATTTTTCATATGAAAAATCGACAATAATTTTAGTAATTTTTAATAAAAACAAAATCGCCCAAAAAGAAAAAAATAAATTAAGCACAAAAAATGCAAAATCGCCCAAATGAAAAATCGCCAGAAAAAAGGGATCATTTTTCATATGAAAAATTGCCAAAAATATTAGTAATTTTTAATAAAAAATCGTCCGAACAAAAAATTTAATTATGCCCAAAAAGAAATGCAAAGTCAGTCGAAAAAATTGGGTAATTTTTGATATAAAAAATCGCCAAAATTTTTTAGTGATTTTTAATAAAAAATTGCTCAAAACAAAATCACCAAAATGAAAATATGAAATGATATATATATATATATATATATATATATATATATATATATATATATATATATATATATATATATATATATATATATATATATATATATATTTATATATATATATATATATATATATAATATTAATGTGTGTCTGTTTGTATGTATGGACGCCAAACCGGTGGGCCGATTAGCTTGAAAATTTTACTGTAGCTAACCAGTGGACAGAGGATGGTTTCAGCCTATACTAGGTCATGATAGGACAAAGTAGGCGTAGTACTGTCCACACAATCTATTTTTTTATATATTTATTAGTACTCAATTTATCTTAAAAAGCATATAAACTAGCGGGTAAAAATGCTAGTTTTTAGTAAAAAAATCGTCCAAAAATGTCCAAAGAACGAACGACCCCACAATTATTAGCCTATTTCTGATAAACGACTTCGGAGATAAACCTGATGAAAATAAGTTTTTCCATTTAGTTATGAAATTAATTTAAGTTTGCGTATTTTTGGGGTTGTGAATATCGGACAAAATCGAAAGGAAATAATAGCCTAAAAATGTGGATTAGAACAACCCAAGCGTTTTTGATTTTATGAGTTATAGCCCGCTAATAAATATAATGAAAATATCATTCATTTTACGTGGGACTTTTGTGGGTTATTTTTTTTTTTTTCATATATATTTTTGCCATTTTTTTTTTTTGCTTTGACACACTCTTTATTTTTTTAACCTTAAATCTGCTTTCAATGAATAGATTAAAAACAATTCGGAAGTTTTCCTCGTCCAAGGAAAGATATCCTTCTAACAGTTTTGATCTCTTGACCATTATTCTACCAAATAGTACTTCTGCCCTCTTCACCCAATGAATTTCTCCAATTATTCTTTTTTTACATTTTATCACCCTCTGGCTTTGATTATTTCATTTTATATGAGTATTTCTATTACAATTGCCCTTCGAGCTTGCACAAATAATGCAAATTGTTGATGAACATTCATATGGATTAATATATTTGTTTGACATTTCGTTTGCTCTCCAGCATCAGTTCGACTTTACTGAGTATTGTAGCAAAGCAGAAGAAAAAACAAACATATCCTTGTCCTTACCCTTGGAAAATCCATTCACAATTTGTTATCACATGTCCTGCAGGGGTTTTGTGCGCTAAGCATTAACTTGAGCTACTTAATCATATTTCTGTGCTATCTTGTTTGTGCGATGTACACATGACAGAGCTCTACTCTCGCTCCCTATTCTAGTTTAAATAAATTCCAAGTTTATATTAACAAAAAAATATATGTATTTTCTTTCTCTTTTTCCATTCACTTCTTTTTCCAGTTTGAGATGACTTTAAACCATTGGCCTGTGGAAAAACGTGCTGGCAAGCAGAAAATTCATATTTTATCAATATTTAAATTTAAATTCACAACATCATTCTTCTTATTGTAACTGCAAATAAAAAATGTCATTGGATATCTCATTTCTAGGATTTCATTTTGTATGCCAGACGTTGTGTGTGTTTTATTGGCACGACAAGCCGGCAAGCAATCGACCAGCAGACCTATCCTTTTTTGTTCTCAATAAAATAGAATTCATGATTTTTTTTCCTTTGCTAACCCCAAAATAAAATTCTGTGGAATATTTATGATATTGGGTGGTGAGAGCGAGCAAAATAATGAAAGGACCTTTCAATTATGTGTGCATGAGGTCGTACCTCAAGGTCTGTTGACTGTTTTTGGGTTTCTTGAACTATGTCTACGATTAAATTCTCATTTCAATTATTCGTGCAATAAAGTAGCAAGAATTTAATAATTTATGACTAATATTAAGCCATCAGCGAGCATTTTATTAGTTCGGTATTATTCTCAGATTTTTTTGGTATATTTGCGGACTAGCAAAGAATAATTGGACAATCTGTAATATATAAAAATTTTCAAATTATCCGCAGGTTTTCTATCGGTTGTCTTTTTTTTAGAAAATGATTAAAAGGTCGCAGATTGGCCAGATCTGGCAACACTATTGCCAATTGTGCTCATTTTAGATTGGCAAAGTAGTCTGGTGGAAATTCGGTATAAATTCCGAAATATAAATAAATCATCATTTGTTCGGTCAATGGACACATTATCAACTGGAAGTCAACCCACTGTTTTATCGCAATATTCTCTTCAGTGATGAGGCTCATTTTTGATACAATGGATATGTCAATTAGCAAAATTGTCGCATTTGCAGTGAAGTTTTCTGCAAGAGATTCACCAGGTATCTTACGTCAACAAAAACTTAATGTTTGGTGTGTTAAGGACCAAGGATTCCTTTGGACCACAAATCACTATAAAAATGAGAAAGAAATCGGTCGACAGGGGAAAAATATTAGAAGCAATTGAGCATATTCAACATATTTTGAAAATTGTTGCCTTATATTCACTTGAAATTAGAGATGGGCGCGGCTCACGTGAGTTGCGTGAATCACGTGATTCATGCGTGAGTCTAATTTTTGCGTGATTCACGTGATTTTTTCGTGAGTGACACATATTTATTTATTTATTTCATTTTATTTCGTCTAAAAATCCGAAATTTTCCATTCAAAATAAAATTCATATATACATATATTTATTTCTAAAACAAAGTGCTTCAATGCACGAATAATTTCTAATTTTTCTATTATTTAAGCAAGTATTGTAACGCAGCACTGTATTACATTTTATATGGGAGACCCCATTAGTGTTAGTTCACTTAAAAAAATCACATAATCACATATCTTTGTTTTCTAATTGGATTTTATGTCAGTGTCCTATTTTTTAGGTCTGCAAGTTTTAATACTACTTTAAAAATATGAATTTAAGACAAATCTCAGTGATTTAAATAATATAATTTTCGGATTTGAGAGGCATTACTCACTTCGATTTAGAATAGGAAATAAGGGGGATAAAGCATATATTATATTCTTTGTGGGAATTGTTTGCGTGATTTACGTGAATCACGTGATTCACGCGTGTAAAATTTATTTTATTCACGGGAGCGTGCGTGAACGTGAGGAACGAAAAAATCTTCGTGCGTGAACGTGCGTGATTCAATTTTTTTCCTTCGTGAGCGTGCGTGAACGTGAGCCAATAATCACTCACGCGCCCATCTCTACTTGAAATTTGAAAATTCACTCCTTTTTTAGCACTACCGCAAAAAGGGATAAAAATGGTACCAACAAATAAAACAAAAACATTAAGTTTGCGTAAAACAAAATAATTTATCGAAATTCGTGCTTTTAAGTAGTAAACTGGGAGAAGAGGTATACAAATTTTACCAAGAGGGATAAAAATGGTACTAAGAGGTATAAAAATAGTACCAAAAGGGATAAAAATAGTACCAAGAAGTTGATTAAACGCGAACAGCTAGAAGCATGAAATTCATATAAAATAAAAAAATCGTCTAATGCTTTTAAGGGGTAAAAGGGGAGAAGAGGGATACAAATCGTACGAAAAGAGATACAAATTGTACCAAATAAATGATAAATCGACAACAGATAGAAAATTGAAATTTGCTTAAAATAATTGGTTTTTTTTTAAGGCCAAAATGGTAGAAGAGGGATGGGATAAAAGGGTTTAAAATTGTACCAAATGAACGGTAAAACAACAACAGCTAGAAACATGAAATTCGCGTAAAATAAAATGATTTGAATTCGGAATTCGTGTTTTTAAGGGTCAAAATGGAAAAGAAGGATACAAATGGTACTAAAAAGGATAAAAATGGTACTGAAATTCTGAATTTTCGAAATTCGTGTTTTTAAGTGGTAAAATGGTACAAAAAGGGATACAAATGATACGGTTAGAAACATGAAATTCGCCTTAAAAATGGGATACTTTGAAACTTGTGCTCTTAAAGGCACAAGAGGGATAGAAATGGTACCAACAGAGATGGAAATGGTACCAAACAAACGATAAAAACGACAACAGCTAGAAACATGAAATTCGCCTCAAATGTTCGTGTTTTAAAGTAAAATGAGAGAATATTGATAGAAATGGTACCAAAAGAGATAAAAATTATGCCAAGAAAAAAACGACAATAGCTAGAAAAATTAAATTTGATGTATACATCGCATAGACGCGTGAAATAAAGGAATTTTTCGAAATTCCTTGGCTTTAAGAGATAAACAGGGAGAAGAGGGATAAAAATGTACAACATAAACGATAAAAGGACAACAACAGGAAACAAGAAATTATGTGTGTACATTCCTCTACTTACGTAGAAGTGTACAATAAAGGGATTTTTCGAAAATCGCGCTTTTAATGGTAAACATGGATGGGTAGTGCGAGAGTATTATGTCTTTGTGCATTTGTTTGTAACACCCAAAAGGAAACGAGATAGACCCATTGTTAATTATACCGATCGTCTTAGAATCACTTTCTGAGTCGATTTAGCAATGTCCGTCTGTCTGTCTGTCTGTCTGTCTGTCTGTCCGTCCGTCCGTCCGTCCGTCCGTCCATCTATTCTTGTAATCACGATACAGGTCGCAATTGTAGACAGAACCAAATGAAACTTTGCACAACGATGTTTTTCGGGATAAGGACGAACGCTATTTAATTTGAAGAAAATCGGTTCAGATTTAGATATAGCCCCCATACGAATTTCACTCCCGATTTGACTCTTTTCACTCTAGATACCACATATTACAACAGATTTTCTTTAAAAATGGCAAAACATCTTATATTGTAACTAGAAACACCTGTGGTAAAAATGTGTTAGATCGGTTCAGATTTATATATAGCTCCCATACAAATTTCTCTCCCGATTTGACTTTTTCCGCTCTAGAGACCACATAATGTATCAGATTGTCTTTAGATTTGGTAAAACATCTTATATTTCCACTAGAAACACCCATGGTGATTATCGGTCAGATCGGTTAAGATTTATATATAGCTCCCATACAAATTTCGCTCCGGATTTGACTTTTTCCGCTCTAGAAACCACATAATGTATCAGATTGTCTTCAGATTTGGTAAAACATCTTATATTCCCACTAGAAACTCCCATGCTGAATATCGGACAGATCGGTTCAGATTTATATATAGCTCCCATACAAATTTCGCTCCCGATTTGACTTTTTCCGCTCTAGAAACCACATAATGTATCAGATTGTCTTCAGATTTGGTAAAACCTCTTATATTTCCACTAGAAACACCCATGGTGAATATCGGTCAGATCGGTTCAGATTTATATATAGCTCCCATACAAATTTCGCTCCCGATTTGACTTTTTCCGCTCTAGAAACCACATATTGTATCAGATTGTCTTCAGATTTGGCAAAACATCTTATATTTAAAATAAGAACATCTATGGTGAAAATAGGTCAAATCGGTTCAGATTTAGATATAGCCCCCATACAAATGTCGTTCCCGATTTGACATTTTCTTCTGTAGAAACCACATATTGTACTCGATTTTCTTTAAATTTGGCACAACATCTTATAATCTTACTAGAAACACCTATGCAAAAATTGGGTAAGATCGGTTCAGATTTAGATATAGCCCCCATATAAATGTCGCTCCCGATTTGACTTTTTCCGCTTTAAAAGCCACATATTGTGCTCAATTTTCTTTAAATTTCGCACAACATCTTATAATCTAACTAAACAAAACTATGGTGAAAGTGGGTAAGATCGGTTCAGATTTAAATATAGCCCAATTTCAAATGTTGCTCCCATAAGTTTAACCGATTTTGGCCAAACTATACATTTTATATTTCACCTATTTCGTTCCAGGTTTCAATATATGCTCATACAAATGTCCTTTCCGATATAAAATTTTTTGTCAAACACATACATTTACAGGATACAAAAAACCTTCCCGTTTTCACTTTTTCACCGAATTGAATTGTATTCGGATTGAAAGTGGAGTGTATCATAGAGTCGGCCCCGCCCGACTTTAGCCTTTCCTTACTGGTTTAATATGTATAGTTGAAGGCTATACATATTTTCGTAGCCTCTCGCCATAAAATTATTTTTATTTGTATCAACAATAACTTCACGACTTCTAAAATTTCGGAAACATTTTTTGAACTACCCAATATTGAACTTTTGCCTACTAAAAGCTTAAATATATTGCGTTCTTCTCAGCGTGTTATTTAATCGTTCGTAATAAAATTTAATTAACAAAACAAAGCATATTGAAAACCACAAAGTTTACAAACTTCCATGATCCAGTTCTAAACAACAGTTATAAAATTCAAATATCAACTTCGCATTGCAATATTTTGCGATATTATTGCAGCAGAAACTGGTTTCTTTGCTAAATTCCGACACTTAATTAATTGAAATATATACATTCTCGTATATATACACACACATATATATTTATATATGTATATTTATAAATATTTAAAAGCCATAATAAAAAATGTATTTAATACTACGAACAAATGTAAATAGCTGCACAGTATTTATGAGAAGCTTAAAAGGACATCTGAGAATTTTTAATTTCGAAAAAACTTTCCTGTTGCATGCTTGACAAGTTCTGCAAATGGACATTTATTTGATTTGCCAGTGTTAAGTCATGTGTAAATTTGTTCATTACAAAAGGGTGGGCATTGTTGGGATGATAGAAATTTAAAGTTGTAAGAGAATTTTGAAGATGTTGCCTTCAGAGATTTCTCAAAAAAATTACAATATGATAGAGATATTGTTTTTTTTCAAGGCTTTGTCAATATTCCTGGACACCCAAATTAAAGGGTTTCTTATATTTCTTATGTGTTTGCAGACACATGTACAAACGTGCATGTCCTGTCATCCATCTCCACATGCAGTCAGTCAGTCATATCATCTATGACATGCTTAATAGGATTTTTGAGATTGCATTAGATGACAGATTTCAGAGAATCATTAAAAAGTTAAAATTGCACTAAGTTTGAAATTATATAAATACAACTTTAATTTGTGATATTTAAGATTTGATATTCTAATAAAATAAATACGAGTTTCGTATAATGGATGCATGCATTACACCGTCCAACAAACAAATATATTTTGAAGAAAATACAAAGGGCATATAGCCATGTTGGCTATGGCCAGTTTTAAGTTTGTCATTCGTTGAAAACATTTTGACTTACCTTCAGATGAACCTATAAATTTTATAGTGCAGAAACTGAACTCCGATTGCTATAAAATTTAGCATGAAGATATTGGAAATTTACTCATCATTCTATATACGTTTCTACTTTTCAGAATATTAAATTCTGAAAAATGACTAGATTGCGTTTTGGAACTAAAAACTCTGACTTTTTGCACTAAATGTATCCTATTTTCCAAGGGTGCAATTTGGTGTAGGCAAAAGTAAACCTACAAAAACGGCGAACTATTCAACCTTTCCAAATTTGTATATATTTCGTTAAAGGCTTTTCAAGGAAAAAAGTTGTGTTGGTCCAAAGTCAGACATTTGTTCAAAAAGGATATTTTTTAAAATATTTATTACAAACGAACTATATTTGGCACAAACACAGTTTTGACATCATAATAAAAAGAAAAGAAACTTCATTTTCAAATAAAAAGATCTGAGTGCAAAATCTCTTAAAATGTGTGAGAAACAGTTCGACAAAGTCAAAAAAAATTGCTTTTTTCAATTTTCAAAAGCTGAAAAACGTGAAAATCTGTAATACAAAAAAATTAAAATTTTTTCTTCGCATTATAAACAAATACATAAAAATATGTTAAAAACATAAAAACAAAAAAATAAAAATTTTATTGTTCTTTAAAATCGAAAAATACGAAAAGTAGTCAACTTTGGACCCATTTCTAAAATATATCCGATTTCCCAATTTTTAATGCTGATATCTCAAAATAATCCTTGGGTCCTTGTCTAATTTTGATTTTTTACAAAACTCAAAAATGTCTACTAGAACAAAAGTTATTGAATTTTGGCCGACGGATTTTGATTCCGAACCACTGTGAGGTGGTGCCTTAGGCACCCCTCAGTCGGCAGTTTGTGTGGTAGTTCAAGTTACGAGGTATTTCCAGCTACGATTTCTAACCGGAGCATATAAGACAATAAAACAACAAATGAAAAAATTGAGTCCGAGACTTAAAAATTTATTTTTTATGTGCCTTGAGTCATACTGACTCATAAAATTTGGATTAATATACCCTCCACCTCCAGGATGGGGGTATACTAACTCTGTCATTTCGTTTGTAACACCTTGAAATATCGACCTGAGACCCTATAACGTATGTATATTCCTGATCGTCATAAAATTCTAAGACGATCTAGCCATGGCCTAAGCGAAAGGACGTCCAAATTTTCCATAAATGCGTCTTATAGTCGTACATCGGTTGGGATTGACATTGGGGAAATCGGACCCAAGGGAAAAAATTTTCCCTTTTTTTAGAGTATTTAAGCATATTTATTCAATATATCTGCTTGTACTTACTTGACGTGCAGCTAGAAGTGATTTTTATTCGTAGGGGGTGAAATGGGACAAAAAGGGATAAAAATGGTACACATTAAACGACAACAACTAGAAACACGAAATTCGTTGTGTACATTCCCCTAATTGAGTAGATTCATTATATAAAAGTATTTTTTCCAAATTCGTGCTTTTAAGGGGTAAAATGGGAATATAGGGATAAAAATGGTGCCAACCAAACGTAAAATTAAAATGGAAAAAGGGGATAAAAATAGTACCAACTAAATGACCCGCAGCTAGAGTCATGATATTCGGAGAATACATTCCTCTGACTGCGTAGACACGAAAAATAAAAGTTTTTTTTTTTTTGCAAATTCGAACTTTCAAGGGATACAATGGGTACAGATGCATAAAAATAGTACCAACTAAATGACTACAGCAAGAATGATGAAATTCGGTGTGTACATCCCTCTAATTGCTTAGACACGTAAAATAAAGATATTTCAGAAAGTCGTACTCTTAAAGAGGTAAACTAGGAAAAAGGGGATAAAAATGGTACTAACCAAACGGCCGCAGCTAGAATCATGGAATTCGGTGCATACATTCCTCTGACTATATAGACACGCAAAATAAACAGATTTTTCCAAATTCGTACTTTTACGGCAAAAATTGGTTGAATCATGAAGTTAGGTTATTTTGCACTATGTACTTGAGATAATGTATTTTCAAAATTTGTACTTTAGACCAGAAAATCATAAAATAGAGCAGAAATATAGTTACATTTTATTTTTTTATAGAAATATTTTTTATACTTAAAAAAGTTATCTCATTTTTATGCTGATTTTATGAATCAATATGGCTCAATGGACAAAAAAATTTAATTAAAAAAAATTTGATTTGAACTGGGATATTGTCCTGGCTCAAGACCATTTTGCTTCTATATTTAATAGAATGCAAATTTATTTACAAATTCGGCAAGTGAGTTGTGATTCTCGTTCGTTTGTGAGAATCATCTCCTTATAGAGGCCGGGTTTGATGTTGAAAAGTCGCTGCGAAGCCACTTGAAAAGACTTTTGACATGGTCGAAATCATGATCGTGGTAGTCTGCAGCCAAGTAATAAATGTCACCATGCCATTTGTAAATAAATTTGCATTCTATTAAATATAGAAGCAAAATGGTCTTGAGCCAGGACAATATCCCAGTTCAAATCAAATATTGATTACAGACCAAAAAAATTCAAACGAAAAAACTAATTAAAAAAAATAATTTTTTAGATCTCTCACACAAATTTTTTATTATTTTTGTGGCCAATTTTTCAAAATAAATTTTTTTTGGTCATTTATTTCCCCCGAATTAGGAATTGCTCTACCTTATGTTAAGTTGAGGTTATAAATAGACCAGCAAATAATTAAATAGAGCAGAAATAAAGTTAAATTTTATTATTTCTTTATAGAAATATTTTTTTAGATACAAATTTATCCTCATTATCTTATTATGCCTCAAAGGACATTACAAAAATAAAAAATAAAATTTTTAGGTCTCGCACACAATTTTTTTTGATTAATTTTTGTTGCCAATTTTTAAAAGCAAGATATATTTTGGCAGGTTATAAATAGACCAGAAAAATCATTAAATCAATAACCATTGAACGCTACGAGCTAATGAATGCTGCATGGGCACAACTCACTTAGTATGTCGATATAGTCAAAATATGGCCAATATATTAAAACATTAACGTACCACCACACACAGTATATGTATTTAATAATTAAGACACAACAGCATTGTTCAATAATAGATCGCTAAACTTTCCACTTAACAACCGTCAATCAATTTGACCTTATGATTGTTATAAACAAAAATAAAAAAATAAAAATAAAACTTGTTAAAAAGAAACAAAAACAAAAAATAAACATAATTGGAACATCATGTCCATAATATATTAACATTATTATTTCTCAGCCATTGTCTTCTCTCACTGCACAACTCTTAAGATTGGTACAGATTTCTTCAAACCAACAAACCAGATTCACTTTCAAAGCCAACATTAGACGAGAGCGCGCAAGCGCAACTCAACTTTACTTTCTTCGCGTCGACTCAACTAGGCGGCCACTACTAGAACCGGTTGGTTCGTCTCTTCGAATTCTGACATATTAGGTGTTGTGATATGTTGTTGTTGTTGTTGTCGTTGTTGCTCTTCATCACTGCGGCTGTGGTGTTGGTGATTTTCGGGTTGCTGGCTTAATGGCCATTAAAATTATAAGTTTTAACGCCATTTGACATTCAAAATATATATGAAGCACACTCGCAACGACGGCGCACTAAATTTAGTTTGGCTCGTTTTTATCAGCATTTGAATGAATTATCTTAACAAATTTTTATGTGACAGTTTTAGATTGATTTTTGAGCATCAGCGTTATTTTTTGTTTGTCTCTTCCTTTTTGTTTTCGTTTTTCTTTCTTGCTTGGCTGAAAAAAATAAGCTTGTATGTTGAACATGAAAATGATCACTACTACGGAGTTTAAAACAAAAGATTATCGCTGCGAACATTTATGGGTTCACCAACAGAAAACCGTGTCAACGTTCAACGAGTTGCCAATGTAGTTGGCGGAGGGCGTAGGAAGGGGAAGAGAATGGCTACTAAATGAGTATTAGTCAGAAATTCGAATTAGTTCAAAAAAGGACAGACTAGCAACTAATCTTTTTAAGAAAAATTAACAATTCTGGCTGATATTTGCTACTTGACTTCAAAGGTCATACAGAGAAAGTGAAATTTTTAGGAAACGAGGCTACATCCAAAATCTCAACCCAGCAATTATAGTGAAAAAATAGATTTTTTAGTCCCAAAACTATTTTTTTATTTTAAAATATCATAAAATTATATAAAATTTATAAAAAAATATAAAATTTGAAAAAAAAATCAGATTTTCTAGTCTCAAAACAATTTTTTAATTTTAAATTTAAATTTAAAAATTTTAATATTCATATTAAATATAAAATTTATAAAAAAAATATAAAATTTGAAACAATTAGATTTCAGTCCCAAAACAATTTTTTAATTTTAAATTTAAAAATTTTGATATATTAAATATCAAATTATATAAAATTTGAAAAAATTCATTTTTAGTTCCAAAACAATTTTTTAAGTTTTACATTTAAAAAATTTAATATTCATATTAAATATTAAATTTATAAAAAAAATATATACAATTTTTTTAATTTTAAGTTTAAACTTAAAATTGTTAATATTCATATTAAATATAAAATTATATAAAATTTATAAAAAAAATTATAAAAGTTGAAAAATTAGATTTTTTAGTCCCAAAACAATTTTTTTAATTTTAATTTTAAATTTAAAAATTTTAATATTCATATTAGATATTAAATTATATAAAATTTATAAAAAAAATAAATATAAAATTTCTTATAAAAAATTAAATATAAAAATTTAAATACAAATATAAAATTTATAAAAAAAATTATAAAATTTGAAAAAAGAAAATAGATTTTTAGTCCCAAAACTATTTTTTAATTTAATTTAAAAATTTTAAAAATTTAAAAATTTGAATATATTAAATATCAAATTATATAAAATTTGAAAAAAATTATATTTTTAGTTCTAAAACAATTTTTTAAGTTTTACATTTTAAAAATTTAATGTTAATATTAAATATAAAATTTATAAACTTTGAAAAAATAGATTTTTTAGCCCCAAAACTTTTTTTTTTATTTTAAAATATCATAAAATGATATAAAATTTATAAAAAAGTATAAAATTTAAAAAAAAAACAGATTTTCTAGTCTCAAAACAATTTTTTTAATTTTAAATTTAAATTTAAAAATTTTAATATTCATATTAAATATAAAGTTTATAAAAAAATTATAAAATTTGAAACAATTAGATTTTAGTCCCAAAACATTTTTTTAATTTTAAATTTAAAAATTTTAATATATTAAATATCAAATTATATAAAATTTGAAAAAATTAATTTTTAGTTCCAAAACAATTTTTTAAGTTTTACATTAAAAAAATTTAATATTCATATTAAATATTAAATTTATAAAAAAAATATAAACAATTTTTTTAATTTTAAGTTTAAACTTAAAATTGTTAATATTCATTAAATATAAAATTATATAAAATTTATAAAAAAAAATTATAAAAGTTGAAAAAAATATATTTTTTAGTCCCAAAACATTTTTTGTAATTTTAAACTTAAAATTTTTAATATTCATATTAAATATAAAATTTATAAAAAAATTATAAAATATGAAAAAATTAGATTTTTTAGTCCCAAAACAATTTTTTAATTTTAAATTTAAAAATTTTAATATTCATATTAAATATACAATTTATAATATTAAAAAGAAATAGATTTTTAGTCCCAAAACAATTTTTTTTATTTTAAATGTAAAAATTTTAATATTCATATGCAATATAAAATTATATAAAATTTGAAAAATTAGTTTTTTAATCCCAAAACAATTTTTTTTTAATTTTTAATTTAAAAATTTTAATATACATATTAAATATAAAATTATATAAAATTTATAAAATTTGAAAAATTAGAATTTTGGTCCCAAAACAATTTTCTTAATTTTATTTTGAACTTAAAATTTTTAATATTCATATTAAATATTAATTTTTTTTAATTTTAATTTTAAATTTAAAAATTTTAATATTTATATTAAATAATAAATTATATGAAATTTATAAAAAAAATTATAAAATTTGAAAAAATTAGATTTATAGTCCCAAAACAATTTTTTTTTTAATTTTAATTTTAAACTTAAAAATTTTAATATTAAATATAAAATTATATAAAATTTATATAATATAAAATTTATAATTATATAAAATTAAAAATATCAATTCCAATCCAATGAAGTTAGTTTCCAAAATCCCATTTTACTCTTTTATGCCAAATATCTGGCAACTCTGCCTTATAGGTACACCACATCCAAGTTCAAAAGTACACACAGTGGTGATGAGACAGGCTTGTCCGCCCCATATCTTCGGACAAAAGGCTAGTCGACACAGCGCTTCTGACAAATTGTTCAATTTATTTCTTTTCTTTTGTGTGTTAAATGTAAATATTCATATATATGTATGTAAAGAGTGATTTTTTTGAGGTTAGGATTTTCATGCATTAGTATTTGACAGATCACGTGGGATTTCAGACATGGTGTCAAAGAGAAAGATGCTCAGTATGCTTTGACATTTCATCATGAATCGTCTTACAAACGAACAACGCTTGCAAATTATTGAATTTTATTATCAAAATGCGTGCTCTGTTACGAAAGTTCATTGCGCGCTTCCATTTTATGGTCAGTTTAATCGACCCACTGAAGCGGCTATTCGGGCTATTGTGACTAAATTTCGCACCAAATTTACATTGTTGGACATTAAACCACCAACACGCTTACGTAGAGTGCGAACTGAAGAAAATATCGCAGCTGTATCGGCCAGTGTTAATGATGACCACCAATTTTCGATTCGTCGCCGTTCGCACCAATTGGGTCTCTGTTACTCAAAAACGTGGAAATGCCAAAATTGGACTAAGCGGATGGACCACCTAAGACGCAGCCGCGGTCAACATTTAAATGAAATTATCTTCAAAAAGTAAATGTCATGGACCAATCTAACGTTTCAAATAAAGAACCGATGAGATTTTGCAAATTTTATGCGTTTTTTTTTAAAAAAAAGTTATCAAGCTCTTAAAAAATCACCCTTTATTTATATACATACTTACCTGCTTTGTGTTTATGCTAAGTCAAACTAATATTTGAATTTTTTTTCCTCTGTTTTGCACTTTGTTATCCCAAACTCAAATTCAAAGAACTGGTTAAATTAAGCTGAAATTGTTATTGAGATTAACAGTTATAATTGAAACAATTTATTATAGATGTTCCTAGCAGCCCCGAAAATCGTACATCTTATCTTGGCCATATTGTATTTTTTGTTTATTCATCTTTTTGCGCCTTACACAATTTATCGTTAATTGAATCAGCTGATTTTTTTTCTCAGATTAAAGCCCATAACAGAAACAGAAAAGCGCTTGCTTAGTATTATAAACAAAACAGAAATTATAAAAATAAAAAATTCATTGCGAATTATAGCCAGCTAGCTAGATACTAGATGGCTATCAGTAAGTGATACACGCAGCTGAAACCGGATTTTCGCGGCATTCTGCTGGTATTTTTGCGTGTTACTGTAATTCAAGACAGGCTATATATAATTATATAAATACATATTTGGACATCAAAAGGTGTTAACGAAAGATTATCACCACCATAATTTTCAAAAAGGGCATAACTGACAAATGTTTGTTCGAAAACGAGTTTTCTACATATTCAGATAGAATACATAGAAACAAAAAAATAAAAATACATCGGAATATGTCAAACAAGCGATCTTGAAAAAATTGTCAGTTACGGCCTTTCTGAATTTTAATGTATTTTAGCTACTAACCTAAGATTTGAGATTGATTAGACTAATTCAAAAAAGTAAAAATGGCGTTAAGTTCGGCCGGGCCGAAGTTTTTATACCCTCCACCATGGATTGCATTCCACAGAGGCTGTCGATTTTCGAGAAGTGCAGTAGTATTACAGGAAAATATATTTTTTTTAATATAGCCAAACCAAAACAAATGAAAATATTGAAAAAATAATTTTACAAATAAATATAATATGTTTATTATTTCAAATCACGCATATGAGTCGAGCCTTCCAATTGGTCAATTCAAAAAATAAATATTCTTATATTTATATTTTCAAAAAAGCTTAAATATGTATGTATTTCGATTCTATTTTAAATCCAAAAGTACAAATTTTGATAATCCATTATCTCACGTACATAGTGCAAAATCACCTAACTTCATGATTCAACCAATTTTTGCCTTAAAAGTAAAAAGTACAAATTTTGAAAAATCTTTTCATTTTGCGTGTCTATGCAGTCAGAGGAATGTATACACCGAATTCCATGATTCCAGCTGCGCCCATTTGGTTGGTACCATTTTTACCCCCTTGACGTTTCTACGCAATTAGAATTTCATCATTCTAGCTGTAGCCGTTTAGTTGGTACTATTTTTATCCCTTTGTACCATTGAAAGTACGAATTTCGAAAAATCCGTTTATTTTCCGTGTATACACAGTCAGCGGAATGTATACACCGAATTCAATGACTCTAGCTGCGGTCATTTGGTTGGTACTATTTCCATTTTAACCCCAAAAAGTACGAATTTCGCTCACGTGAAGAAAATAAAATTTGCTCATGATCACGCGTGATTAACGCAATTCACGTGAGTCGCGCCCATCTCTAAGCTGCGGTCATTTGATTGGTACTATTTTTATCCTTTTTTCCATTTTAACGACAAAAAGTACGAATTTTGAAAACAGTGGAATGTATACACCGAATTTCATTATTTTAGGTACAGCCGTTTGGTTGGTACCATTTTTATCCCTCTCATTTTACCCCTTAAAAGTACGAATTTGGAAAAAATAATTTTATATTATGTATCTACTCAATTAGAGGAATGTACACACCGAATTCGTGTTTCTAGCTGTTGTCGTTTAATATGCACCATTTTTATCCTTTTTTTTGCCCCATTTCGCCCCCTACAAATAAAAATCACTTTATGGTGCACGTTTTTGCTATAAGGGGAATGCGCATCCCAAATATCAAGCAAATATAAACAGACATATTCATTTTAGTCCTTGTGAGGGAAAATTTTTCCCTTTGAGTCGATTTCGCCCCGTTTCAATCCCAACCGATCTACGACTACAAGACACATTTATGGAAAATTTGAACGTTCTAGCTCCTTTCGTTTAGATGCTAGCGTGCTTTCAATGAGGACATGGCTAGATCGTCTTAGAATTTTATGACGATCAAGAATAAATATTTCAAGGTATTACAAACGGAATGACAAAGTTAGTATACCCCTATCCTGCAGGTGGAGGGTATAATAGTGTTTCAGGAATAAAGAGTCTCTAAAAATTGATTTTTTCGAAAATTCTTTTTTACTAGCACGAAATACTCTTAAATATAAAAAATATTTTGTTTTATTTTTAAATAGCTAACATTATAATAAAGAAAACAATATCGACATGTAAAAGACTTATGGATATATGTAAAAGTTATGGTCCTCTTTGTTGACGCCAAAAATCATAACTTCTAAATTTTTGGTTAAATAGCTCGAGAACTCCATTTGTCAATTAAGCAAGTAAAAAGGCGTCAAGTTTATCCGGGCCGAATCTTATATACCATCCATCGTGAATTGCATTCCACAGTATTACCGGCTGATTAGAGGCTCTTGACTTCACGTATAAGTACAGTAAAATATTAGGAAATTGTGATATTTTTACTAATAGTGATATTTGTTAAATAAATATTTATCCCTCTTCGCCCGATTTTTCGCCTAAAAGCACAAATTTGGAAAACTTCATTTTTGCTTCGCGTATACACAGTCAGCTGAAAGTATACACCGAATTTCATGATTATAGCTGCGGCCTTTTGGTTGGTACAATGTTTATCCCCTTTTCCCATTTTACCCCCTCAAAGTACGAATTTCCAAAAATCCCTTTATTTTATGTGTCCACGCAATTAGATGAATGTACATACCAGTTTCATTATTATAGTTGCATCCGTTTGGTTGGTACCATTTTTATCCCTCTATTACAATTTAAGCCCTTAAAAGTACGAATTTGGAAAAAAATACATTTAAAATATTTTATATTATTAGGGGAATTTCAAGTTTCTTGCTGTTGTCGTTGGATATGTACCATTTTTATCCCTTGTTGTCCCATTTCACCCCTAACGAATAAGAATCACTTTATGGTGAACGTTTTTGTTATAGGCGGAATGCGTATATCCAATATCAAATAATATCAATCAGACATATTGAAAACATGCTTAAATACTCTAAAATATTAGCAGTTAAATTGGGTATTTTCAGTCCTTGTGAGGGAGAAATTTGTTTCCCCTTTGTACCGATTTTGCCCAGTTGTAATCCCAACCGACCTACGAATATAAGACACATTTATGGAAAATTTGGATGTCCTAGCTCATTTCATTTAGATGATAGCGTGCATCATCAACAACATTTTATTATTCCAGCATACCTGGAGGAATGCCCATATATAAATCAATATTTAAACAAAATTAAAAAATATATATTTTTAAATTATCTTACGTATTAATTCAGAAGACCCACCTACCTAATTTCGATACAAAAGCGATGATGGAAAATACTCCATATAAGAAATAAAACCAATAATCACTACTATTATCATTAGTGTACAATAGGTTGGGAAATAATAAAAATTAAATAAACACCACTATTGTCATCTTAATACAATAGCTTGGGCGTTAACTTAGGTTAGAGATTTTTATTTGTAAATCGTAAAATTGTTTAGAAAGCGGACATTGAAACAAACTATTTTGTATGAAAAATTAATTTTGAGTTAAATGGGCGGTATGTGATGGCCGATTTTGGTGAAACTTTATACTTTTCTAAATTGCGCTCAGAAAATGCTCTGTGTCAAGTTTCAACACTCTACGAGCATTCCTTATATCGTCAACGGAAATTCAAAAAGACGTAACAAGCATTTTCAAAACTTTACAGGAGAACCAAAAAACGTTGTAAAATCTTGAATACATAACCAATTAATGACTTTTTGTTCTGAATGGTTTAATATTTGACGGCACATTTATTTGTAAAATAAAATATTTCCATTTTCTTACTATGGTCGTTTTATGTGTGATACGTTTTTTGGTCTATCAATTGTGAAACAAAAAGACGTATCATCAATGCAAATTATGAAGAACATTGTGAACCACATGTTTTTCCTCATTTGAATGGTTTTTAGACTGCATTATAATAAAAAAAGATTTTTAAACATATTTTTATAAAAACAAATTTATTAGAGGAAACATCAAGTAACAAAAAATTATTTTTTTTTTCAGATAAAGTAATTCATAGTTTGACTGAAAGTAATTTAAAAAAATAGTATTAACGTAACTTAAATTATGGTTCGAAAGGTAAATCATAGTAAAAGTAATGACAATCCGCCGGAAGCAGGGATTATCAGATTCTTTTGTACCTCTATCGCCAAATCATCTGTCAGAAATCGCCAAAAACGCCAAATTTAAACAACTTCAGTTTTGTTAAAAAATCGACAAATTCCATTTTATATTTAGTTCTTGTAAAAAATGTATGGAATTCAAATATTATATGTTAATTGAATATTTTCAACATTTTATTATTCTTAATAAAAATTAAAAATTTTCTTTTACCGTGACCTAGTTTTGGCAACTCATAATGCAGGGATTACTGGTTAAAAACAATTGTCATTAAAAATATACTTTTTCTTCTTTATGAAGCAGTTTCTAATATTGAGTTGATCTCTTTCTCCCGATTTCATGGGCCAATGTCTCCTAAATATTATTTCAGGTATTTTAAATTAAACGAAAAAGAAACAAATCTGAATAAATTCATATAGATGCATTTTGAAAAATCTGTGTATTATTATTTCTCAATTCTAAAATGTACATGGTTTGTTTATAATCGACGTTAATACGGCTTTCTTGACTTTTTAAGAAAACCACAAAAGATAACAAAATACAATATTTAAAATAAGCTTTCATTCTCTGAATTGTACCTACGCGTTTTCACACAATAGCATTTTTAATGTTCCTACCTCGAACCTTTTTTCTTGATTTTACTAATTCTCAATTGGTCATATCTTAAAAAACTTTGTTCGTCCTCTATAAATCAAATATTTTATAGAGTGTAGTTATCCTATCATGTTGCAGATTAATTTTATTTTTATACCCTACACCACTTCGTGGTCTAGGGTATTATAAGTTAGTTTTCCGCCAAATGTTTGTAACACCAAGAAATAATTGAGCTAGACCCACCTTTAAGTATACGGATCGGCTTAGAATCGCCAGCTGAGTCGATTTAACGATGTCTGTCTGTCCGTCTGTCCGTCTGTCCGTCTGTCCGTCCGTCCGTCCGTCCGTCCGTCTGCTGTCCATCTAAGCTTGTTCGCACTCTACAGGTCGCAATTGTTGTCCGATTGTCATGAAACTTGGCAGAAGTTATTTTTTCTGGCCAAGGACCATTGGTATTGAATTTGGAGGAAATCGGTTCAGATTTAGATATAGTCCCCATACAAATGTCGCTCCCGATTTGACATTTTCCGCTCTAGAAGCGACATATTGTACCCGATTTTCTTTAAATTTGGCAGAACATCTTATAATCCAACTAGAAACACGTATGCAAAAATTGGGTTAGATCGGTTCAGATTTAGATATAGCCCCCATACAAATGTCGCTCCCGATTTGACATTTTCCGCTCTAGAAGCGACATATTGTACCCGATTTTCCTTAAATTTGGCAGAACATCTTATAATCTAACTAGGAACATGTATGCTGAAATTGGGTAAGATCGGTTCAGATTTAGATATAGCCCCCATACAAATGTCGCCCCCGATTTGACATTTTCCGCTCTAGAAGCGACATATTGTACCCGATTTTATTTAAATTTGGCAGAACATCTTATAATCTAACTAGAAACACGTATGCTGAAATTGGGTAAGATCGGTTCAGATTTAGATTTAGCCCCCATACAAATGTCGCTCCCGATTTGACATTTCCGATCTAGAAACGACATATTGTACCCGATTTTCTTTAAATTTTGCAGAACATCTTATAATCCAACTAGAAACACGTATGCAAAAAATAGGTAAGATCGGTTCAGATTTACGCCCATGTGCTGACAACCGCATGATTTCCAAATCGCATTTTTTTTGGCGATTTCGAGTCTCTAAATTTCGCATTTTTACTTTAAACAATTGTTTTCAGTTTTCTTTCTTTACTGGCGGATAAATGAAGAAGATGTTTGGTTAAACATAGCAATTTTAAATAGAAATGTAAAATTTAGAGACTCGAAATCGCCAAAAAAAATGCGATTTGGAAATCATGCGGTTGTCAGCACATGGGCGTTAGATATAGCCCCTATAGAAATTTCGCTCCTGATTTGACTTTTTCCGCTCTAAAATCCACATATTATACCAGTTTTTCTTTAAAATTGGTCAACATATTATAATCCAACTAAAAAACCTATGGTGAAAGTGGGTAAGATCGGTTCAGATTTAGATATAGCCCTCATATATTTCAACTAGGAAGACATATTATGATAGTCAAATATATTGGTCCATACAAATTCGGCCCCCATTCCACTCTATTACATCTCTAGAAACCACATCGTGCATTAGATCTCGATATAATTTTGCATATCATGTCATATTTCAACTAAGAATACCTACCTTGAAAGTGATCTATATGGAACCTCTTTTTAATGTAGAGCCCTTACAAATTTCCCCATTTTAATTTTTACCCCTCAAGAACGCAAATTTTACATATGATTTTTTTTCAAATTTTGCAGATTATATTATATTTCAGAATACAAAGTCAACTTTAGAATAACCAAATAACCCATTCTACTCTAATAAAGGTCTATAAACTACGTCTTACATCGGATCATGATATATTTCAACTATGAATACCTACAGTGAATGAGAAATATATAGGCCCATGTTTTGAGTCGGTGTTGTTGTAGGCCTCCTTCCAAATGTCGGTCCGATTCATCCTATTACTACTGTATAATTTGTATTTGTCTGCCGGAAAATTGGATCAATTATTCACCATATTCGTTAAATATGACTAAAGATGAATTTATACTGTATAATTTATATGAACTACATAAAATTGCTCCCATGAAACACTTGGGTTTAGTAATAAAAGCGATGTATATACGCAGGGAGTGGTGTAGGGTATTATATAGTCGGCCCCGCCCGACTTTAGCCTTTCCTTACTTGTTTTATTTTATTTCATTTTATTTGGTACAAATTGATGATTTGCATACAAATTGTATAATATAATAAAATCGGAGGACAGATATAAAATTTTCTAAAATTAGCCAAGAAAATCGCCAACTATTTTATAAATATCTGACAACCCTGGCCAGATTTAGATATAGTCCCCATACAAATGTCGCTCCCGATTTGACATTTTCCGCTCTAGAAGCGACATATTGTACCCGATTTTCTTTAAATTTGGCAGAACATCTTATAATCCAACTAGAAACACGTATGCAAAAATTGGGTTAGATCGGTTCAGATTTAGATATAGCCCCCATACAAATGTCGCTCCCGATTTGACATTTTCCGCTCTAGAAGCGACATATTGTACCCGATTTTCCTTAAATTTGGCAGAACATCTTATAATCTAACTAGGAACATGTATGCTGAAATTGGGTAAGATCGGTTCAGATTTAGATATAGCCCCCATACAAATGTCGCCCCCGATTTGACATTTTCCGCTCTAGAAGCGACATATTGTACCCGATTTTATTTAAATTTGGCAGAACATCTTATAATCTAACTAGAAACACGTATGCTGAAATTGGGTAAGATCGGTTCAGATTTAGATTTAGCCCCCATACAAATGTCGCTCCCGATTTGACATTTCCGATCTAGAAACGACATATTGTACCCGATTTTCTTTAAATTTTGCAGAACATCTTATAATCCAACTAGAAACACGTATGCAAAAAATAGGTAAGATCGGTTCAGATTTACGCCCATGTGCTGACAACCGCATGATTTCCAAATCGCATTTTTTTTGGCGATTTCGAGTCTCTAAATTTCGCATTTTTACTTTAAACAATTGTTTTCAGTTTTCTTTCTTTACTGGCGGATAAATGAAGAAGATGTTTGGTTAAACATAGCAATTTTAAATAGAAATGTAAAATTTAGAGACTCGAAATCGCCAAAAAAAATGCGATTTGGAAATCATGCGGTTGTCAGCACATGGGCGTTAGATATAGCCCCTATAGAAATTTCGCTCCTGATTTGACTTTTTCCGCTCTAAAATCCACATATTATACCAGTTTTTCTTTAAAATTGGTCAACATATTATAATCCAACTAAAAAACCTATGGTGAAAGTGGGTAAGATCGGTTCAGATTTAGATATAGCCCTCATATATTTCAACTAGGAAGACATATTATGATAGTCAAATATATTGGTCCATACAAATTCGGCCCCCATTCCACTCTATTACATCTCTAGAAACCACATCGTGCATTAGATCTCGATATAATTTTGCATATCATGTCATATTTCAACTAAGAATACCTACCTTGAAAGTGATCTATATGGAACCTCTTTTTAATGTAGAGCCCTTACAAATTTCCCCATTTTAATTTTTACCCCTCAAGAACGCAAATTTTACATATGATTTTTTTTCAAATTTTGCAGATTATATTATATTTCAGAATACAAAGTCAACTTTAGAATAACCAAATAACCCATTCTACTCTAATAAAGGTCTATAAACTACGTCTTACATCGGATCATGATATATTTCAACTATGAATACCTACAGTGAATGAGAAATATATAGGCCCATGTTTTGAGTCGGTGTTGTTGTAGGCCTCCTTCCAAATGTCGGTCCGATTCATCCTATTACTACTGTATAATTTGTATTTGTCTGCCGGAAAATTGGATCAATTATTCACCATATTCGTTAAATATGACTAAAGATGAATTTATACTGTATAATTTATATGAACTACATAAAATTGCTCCCATGAAACACTTGGGTTTAGTAATAAAAGCGATGTATATACGCAGGGAGTGGTGTAGGGTATTATATAGTCGGCCCCGCCCGACTTTAGCCTTTCCTTACTTGTTTTATTTTATTTCATTTTATTTGGTACAAATTGATGATTTGCATACAAATTGTATAATATAATAAAATCGGAGGACAGATATAAAATTTTCTAAAATTAGCCAAGAAAATCGCCAACTATTTTATAAATATCTGACAACCCTGGCCGGAAGCAATAATTTAAGGTCTTGCAGGTAATCCCATTTCTTTTTTGGAGATTTTTACTTTATGTGAATGTAATTGGGAGGGTCCAGGGTAATCTAATAGTTGAACTGTTCGTTGTGGAAGCATTTCATAATCGTTCAATATGTTTGTTTTGAAATAAATAGTCTCAGATGAATCATATGCCACTCAAAAGAAATAAGACAATAGGTAATGCACATGTTGTTTTGTTTGTACAATTGTGATGTTACGCTTTTTTGTTTCATTGTATGACACACTTGCTGTTAGGTCTTTTTGGAATTCGCCTATAAAATTGTGAATTTTGGATATTGAAGTGTAAAATTTTTCAGAGATATGTATTTTAGGCTGTTTCACCATAATCAATCAAAAACACGATTTTGGGATTTTTGATGTTTGGTCATTTTGGATTTCAGGTGACGATATGTTTTGTATTCAAATGTATGAAGCCATCCCACTGTGCGGCAATAATAGCTTTGTAGCGATCGCCGTTAAAGGTACCATTCTCACAGTTCTCATTATTAAAGAAGTAAGGACCATCGATGCCATCTCCCCATACAACACACCAGTGAGATTTTGGGGATCATAATGCACCTCGTGGATTCTTTTCACTGCAAATGAGGCAATGTTCCTTTTGAAATTGCAATATCAGCTTTGTTACTTGGTGCGATTGTTTTCTAAAGTATGAGTTATGATTCTCATTCGTTGGAGAAAATTATTGGCTTAAAGAGTCTGGGTATTTTTTTTTTGAAAAGTAAATATTTTATAAACTGGAGTTATCAGTGACATACTAAATTTTTGGGACGTTTACACTAGCCGATCATGTGAACTATGCTTTTGAGTTTTGTTCGTCGAACACCACGTTTTTCAACACAAATAGGAGCTATTTTTATATTTTCTATATGTTTTAGTGAAATTGTATTTCCCCATCTCCTTCAATCCTTCGAGTCCTTAAAGGAAATTCAAATGTTGCAGTTTCCAAATTTCAAAAAATTACACATTTTAACCATTCAGTTGTTCTGACAAAATATTTATTCAATTCATGTTCAAACACCACCTATAAAAGAACATCTCTATCTACTCTAGATTTAATGATACTCCTCTTCCTTGGATGGATGAGCTTCGATGTACTCAATAGCCTTGAGGATGGCGGCAGGAATTGGTGGAGAAGTGGGCAAGACATCACTCTCAGGTTGATAGCCATTCTCATCGGCAACATAGCTGACCTTAATGTGTTCGCCCTCGGGCGAAATGTATTCATAGGAGCCATGGATGTTGCCGTGTTCATCGCCGGCAGCTTCCTGATGGATGTCGTTGGTGGTGTCCAAGACATAGCTGAAGCCATCGGCGCGGACTTCGGAGGTCAATTCCTTGATTTCGGCATGAAAATCATCATCGGCAGCGAACACACAGGCCACGAAGGCAATAAGTGCGATCTGGAATGTAATGAGATTAGTTAGTGGTTGTTAGTCACTGAGGATCTCCAGGTTCTAGGCTAGACTTACGTATTTGAACATGTTGAGAGTTGTAGTTGTTTTGCTGTAGAATCCTTTTGAGAAACTGTATCGAATTAGAGAAATCTGTGCCTTTTTATACCATCTCACCGGTGGGCATTTTTTCCCGCGGGCTGAATCCTAAGGCAGTAATTTTATTCTTGCCTTTAACTTCGTAAAATTACGTGTTTTTCTACGTTCATTTGCAATTATCATTTTTAATTGATATCAGGTATTGCGTTAGGGCGAATTGGAAGGCCGTTTGTTTTTTGTCTTCTTCTGAAATGTTAAAGGCGAATTTCATTAACATCCCATGAAAAAGTAGCTCCTGTGACGTAGTAACCGGAGACCGACCGACCTCGACTGGTTTGGTTCATCAGCACTTGTTGAGAGATGATCTTACCCAATAATTTCATACGAAATTTGATATAATTTTAGGTGCAGTGTTGAAATGCACAAAACAACAACAAAAACAATCTTTCATATTTTCTGGTCTAGACTTTGACATTATTTATGGGCATCTGCTGGCAAATCGAAAACAAGTGTATTTGGATTTCTACTGTGACTATGACAGGGTTTGTTTAATTGAAGCGGCCCAAAGTCGTTGCCAGGCTAAAATATTTGTATACATTCCTTTAGGAATTTGTTTTTCAAAAGGTCGCCAAGAATCCCGCCTATATATAGATTTCTTAGTTGTTTTTTTTTTTTTTTTTCAAATTAAAACCGGATGATTGCATTGCTTAATTCTAAGCACACACCTTTACCTGGAGGGGGGTTCGCACTATGCGATTTGTTGAGTTTAAGTGACCGTCTGACAGTCCATATTACACTTGAACTGGATGTTATACCTCTAAGACTAGAGGCAATTGGCGTTTTTTTATTTTTTTTAATTTCCTCATCATTTTGCAACTTCATAGGACTACAAAGTTCGAAAGGATAACATTTTTCAAAAAATTATTTTAAATACTTATTCGAATCCTATGATACCGGTATATGTGTCAAATTAAAGAGGAGAATATCTGCTAAAAATACTTAAAATAGCTTGTTTCTATCTGTATTAGTTTAGCATCAACAGACATTTCAGTGTTCCCTCTTAAAAAGCAAAATATATAAATAAACTAAATAAATTAAGGGTTTCAAATTGAAATGGTTGTTAATGCTAAACTAATACAGACAAAGAAGCATGAAATTTGAAGTATTTTTAACAGACATTATCTTCTTTTATTTGACATTTATAGCGGTATCATAGGTTGGCAATAAGTATTTAAAATAATTTTTTGAAAAATTGTAGCCTTTAGAATTTTTTAGTTCTGCGCAGCGGCAACATGATGAGGAAACTAAAAACGCCAAAATAAACTCCATTTTGCCTATAGTTGCAGACGTATATCATCAGGTTCAAGTGTAACGACTTTTTTTAAAATTTGTCTTACAGTGGAACAAAAAGACTTGTAAGACTTTTCTTGGATAAATGAAAAATTTAATAAATAATTTCTTGTTTAAATAGCCAAATTAGTACTGCTATTTCTGTTACATATATTATATCTACAGCTTTCTTTTGTTCGATGACTTACAGTGAAATTTGACGTAGAATATTTTTTCCATTCACACCATCGCACTAAAATTTAGTTTTGTGGGTCAATTTAGCACCGATTCGAAAAAAGTACAAAATTAACCCTAAAATGATTTTTAGTTTTCACTTATTTTTTGCCATTTAAGTTAAGTTTTGAGCTCTAGTGTACCTATAATACCGGTGTAAATGTCAAATTGAAGAGGAGAATATCTGGTAAAAATACTTTAAATTTCATGCTTCTGTCTTATATAGTTAGGACCTAGAGCTAAAAGAAAAAAATAATAAATTATTTCTTGTTTAAATACACATATTAGTACTGCTATTTCTGTTATTAATATAATGACTACATCTTTCTTTTGTCCGCTGACTTATAGTGAAATTTGACGTAGAATATTTTTTACATTCACACCATCCCCCTAAAATTCTGTTTTATGGGTCAATTTAGCACCAATTCAGGAAAAGTACGAAATTAATCTTAAATTGATTTTTTAGTTTTCACTTATTTTTTGGCATTTAAGTTAAGTTTTGAGCTCTAGTGTACCTATAATACCGGTGTAAATGTCAAATTAAAGAGGTGAATATCTGTTAAAAATACTTTTAATTGGATGCTTCTATCTTTAATAGTTTAGCATCTACAGCTAAAAAAATAAATGAATAATTTATTTTTTATTATTCAAATTGATGTTCATATTTTTTACATATATATTAAATCTACAGCTTTCTTTTGTTCGTTGACTTATAGTGAAATTTGACATAGAATATTTTTTCCATTTACACCATCCGCCTAAAATCAAGTTTTACGGGCCAATTTAGCACTGATTCAGAAAAAGTTCGAAATTAACCCTAAAAAGATTTTGAAGTTATAGCTTATTTCTGACTTTTAAGTTAAGTTTTGAGCTTTGGTGTATTTATAGATTCGTAGTAGAAATTTATGGCAAATATTTTTGTAGAATATTTTGACCCATTAAACCTCTGACTTAGGGGTGTTTTTTACCCTTTCGCACAAAAGGGACCAAAAAGACCCCTATATTGTGTAGCTAGAGGGTTAAAAAGTTCTACGAAAATGTTCATCGTAGTGTTTTACGCAATATTGCTGAACACATCCCGAATTTAAAATGTGAGGATCACAAGGTTTCCTATACCGTTATAGCACCAATTCGGAAAAACTACGAAATTAACCCTAAAATGAAATTTAAGTTTTCATTTATTTTTTTGGCATTTAAGTTGAGTTTTGCGTTTTGGTGTATTCAGATACTCACATTAGAATTTTATGGCAAATATTTTTGTAGAATATTTTGACCCCTTAAACTCATTTTTAAGGATGTTCTTTACCTTTTGCACAAAAAAGGACCAAAAAGACCCCTATATTGAGCAGCTAGAGGTTTGACAAGTTCAACAAAAATGTTCCTCGTAGTGTTTTAAGTACTATTGCTGAACACTTCCCGTACTTAAAATATAAGGATCAAAAGGTTTCCTATATCGTTTCACCATAAAAATGTTTAAAAGGGGGGATATATTGAACCCTTCTAAAATGCATTTTAAGTTTTGACTTTTTTTCTGTTAATTAAATTGGCTTTTGAGTCATGGTGTATTTAGAGATTTATAATATAATTTTATGGCAATTATTTTTGTAAAACATTTGGAGCCGTTAAACTCAGGTTTTAGGGGTGTTTTTACCCCTTTTCACAGAAGTGACCAAAAAGACCCCTATATTGAAGAGCTAAAGGGTTAAAATGTTCCGCAAAAATTTCCCTTGTATTGTTTTAAATAATATTGCTTAACACATCCTATACTTAAAATGTAAGGATCACAAGATTTCCTATGTCGATTCATCACAAGAATGTTCAAAAGTGGGGAAATATTGACCCCTGTCTAAAATGGACATCAGACGTAAACTTTCAAAACACCAGTACACGTATATTTTTTTCTTAATCCCTCTATTATAATCCATTGTCAAACCCTTGTTTTTTGTGTTCCACAATAACTAGCAAAGAGAAGTGTTTGAAGTACGTCTTTGTCTATCTTACCCTCTTCATAAATGTGGCTTTGGGGAAATGCATTGAACTCAAGAACTTCGTCGTTCCTGTGATCCAAATGAATTTAAAAGGATCAATTATTTAGTGGACATTGCAAATAATTCAGAGACTTACTCACAAATTTCTTCCACCTGTTAATCTCCGATCAATTGTGGCTACTAATACTTGAGTTTAGTTTCACATTTTAGCTTTATTATTTTCTTTTTATTTTTTGCTTTGCTAAATACAAACTGAACTAGTTGGTCTACAGTTTTATTAAATGCAAATTGCATTACGGTAATTTCAGATTTACGATTGCTTCAAATGAGCCGCTTAAAATATTAATATTATTGGCACAAAAAATATCATCAATTGAAAGCAAGTTTCTTTCATTGATGATTATAGTGCAATTTGTTTTTATTAAAAACCCCTCTATTATACATACAATTGCGCAGAGAGAAATTGGGATAGCAACCAACCATGATGATAAATCATAAACATTTAGCTTGATTATTTCCATAGAAGACTGATTTAAGTAAAGCGGGTACGAGGGTAGTTTCATAAGTTTTTGAATATTAAAAGAAAAATTAAAAATATGTGAAATTTGTTTTGAATTGGGATATTGTGCTGCGGTTTTGGAAATATGCTGGATGGTCTGGCCAGCGTGCTCAGGTGAAATCAATGAATAAATGAAATAAAGCCGAACCAAATGTGCTATATGATAACGCCCATAGCTGTAGCGTCCAAGGGCCGTCATAAAGGCCAAATTTGCGACATATTGCCCAAAACATTAAAATTGACAATGACACATATCATTTTAAAATTTTATATTTTCTGCTTCTATAAAAACAGAATAATTTCTTAAAAAAGTGGGAATTTGCGAAACTTCGATGGTCACCTTAAATATATATAGGGCCCGCCAAATAACTTTTTTTGAAAATACTATAAAAAAACTACTGAATATTTTCTCAAATTTCTTTTTTTTATTTGAAAGTACAATCCTTCCGGTTAATAGTGGAAAATAATTTCATTCAAATGGCTGCTGAGGGCACCCCACAAATAATAGTCCAACGGTTGAATAGTTGAAAAAAAAAACGTTAGATGGCGGACCCTATAGTATCTGGTAATGAAGACAGATTGTTGCCTTCAGACCATGGTAATAGACTACGAGTCTACGACCACACTAGACGACCTGAACCATTTCGGTGATATTCTACAACACAGTCCTGCTTCCATTTAAAAAGTTGTTATGAAAGCAGTTGCCAGATCAAAGTGCTTTTTCAGCATGTTCTTCTAAGCCACCACAGCCCTTTTGAACAGCCTCAGTTGACGACTATTCGGTTGGTATTAGAGATTTGTGATTTAGGTTATTTGGGCAGATTTGATCTAGCCGAATTTCATAATTTTCAGATTTTTTTTCAGAATTGTTAAATTAAATAAAGTTTCCGTTCTCATAATTTAATTGTCATGAGTTCTTATAAAATTTGTCTATGTTATTAAAATTTCAAATTTTTTTGCACCAGCATTTCAATTCAAATACAAAAGAAATTTCTTCTAACAGGTCGCTGAAATTTAATATCAGCCGCCTCTTGGCAGACTTCAGGCACGTCACAACGAAATTTGTTTGGATCGGGCCGTGCAGTTGGGTTTAACACAATAAAGATGCCACGGCGAAATACCAATTGAAACAAACACACAAAAGAAATAATACCGTAAATTTGCAATTCAAAATGAATGTATGATTTAATGAAATGGTAAACAAAGTTATTACCATTTAGTTGTTAATAGCCATAACTGACAAGATGCTCAAGATGCTTCGCAATATGATCCACATAAAATGAATAAGAATTACATGTTTCCTCTCCAAAAATGTAGCCAGGGGATTTTCTATATCTAGATATATACTTCAAATAGGCCTTGTTCTCTTCGTTAGGCTGCCAGCTATTATAAAATTAAACAAAATAATCTGTTGCTTAATTTGTAAAGCCTAAATTGTAAACCAAAAATTTAAAAAATCATGATTTTTTATTTTGCATCTACTAAGAGGAGCATAATTGTCCACATTTATCCACAGATCTTTTACACATCGAGCCCAATTTGCCAAAACGACGTAAGCACGACTTATTTTAATTTTCGTTTTTTTATGAAATTGGACCACTTACATGATCTCTGAAAAATTCATAGCTTCATAAAGCAAAAATAATTAAGTAAAGCCATCGCCTTTAGATTTTTTTAAGCGCTTACGTCTTTTTAGCAAACAGGAGTCGATATAGTCATAAAGGGTGATTTTTTAAGAGCTTGATAACTTTTTTTTAAAAAAACGCATAAAATTTGCAAAATCTCATCGGTTCTTTATTTGAAACGTTAGATTGGTCCATGACATTTACTTTTTGAAGATAATTTCATTTAAATGTTGACCGCGGCTGCGTCTTAGGTGGTCCATCCGCTTAGTCCAATTTTGGCATTTCCACGTTTTTGAGTAACAGAGACCCAATTGGTGCGAACGGCGACGAATCGAAAATTGGTGGTCATCATTAACACTGGCCGATACAGCTGCGATATTTTCTTCAGTTCGCACTCTACGTAAGCGTGTTGGTGGTTTAATGTCCAACAATGTAAATTTGGTGCGAAATTTAGTCACAATAGCCCGAATAGCCGCTTCAGTGGGTCGATTAAACTGACCATAAAATGGAAGCGCGCAATGAACTTTCTTAACAGAGCACGCATTTTGATAATAAAATTCAATAATTTGCAAGCGTTGTTCGTTTGTAAGACGATTCATGATGAAATGTCAAAGCATACTGAGCATCTTTCTCTTTGACACCATGTCTGAAATCCCACGTGATGTGTCAAATACTAATGCATGAAAATCCTAACCTCAAAAAAATCACTCTTTAGTTTCTTCGTTAATATGTTAGCTATGAAAAAATAAAACAAAATACTTTTTTCCAATTTTTTTTACTTTTTTATAGGTTTTTCGTACCATAAATTTTTTATTTTTTTCAAAAAAAATAATTTTTTATCAAAAAATATTTTATTTTTTTTCAATTTTTTTTTTCAAAAAATCATTTTTTTTTTGATGAAATTCGATAATTTGCGACCACTTACATGATCTCTGAAAAATTCACAGCTTCATAAAGCAAAGTTAATTAATGAAAGCCTTCGCTTTAGAATTGGCGCATACGTCTTTTTAGCAAACAGCAGTCGATATAGTCATAGTTTCTTCGTTAATATGTTAGCTATGAAAAAATAAAACAAAATGCTTTTTCCAATTTGTTTATTTTTTTTATTGGTTTTTCGTACCATCAATTTTTTTATAAAAAAATATTTTATTTTTTCATTTTTTTTTTTAATCATTTTTTTTGATGAAATTCGATAATTTGCGACCACTGACATGATCACTGAAAAATTCAAAGCTTCATAAAGCAAAGTTAATTAATAAAAACCTTCGCTTTAGAATTTTGTTTGAGGCGCTTACGTCTTTTTAGCAAACAGGAGTCGATATAGTCATAGTTTCTTCGTTAATATGTAAGGTATGAAAAAGTAAAACAAAATACTTTTTTCCATTTTTTTTTACTTTTTTATTGGTGTTTCTACCATCAATTTTTTTATGAAAAAGTAAAACAAAATACTTTTTTCCATTTTTTTACTTTTTTATTGGTGTTTCTACCATCAATTTTTTTAAAAATATTTTTTTCTAAAAATATTTTTTTTTTTTTAAAACATTTTTTTTTGTTCAAAAAATCTTTTTTTTTTCACAAAATCTTTTCTTTTTTTCAAACAAATTTTTATTTAAATTTTTACTTAACCATTTTTTCTATGGGAAAGTGAAATTCGGAACATTTGTACCCATCATAAATTTCTTTAAGGGAATATGAATAATAATATACATGAAATATAACATAATATATAATAATAAATTTTAGTACTTTTTAAAAATTATTATTTTTCAAATATGTTTTTTTTTTATTTTTTTCTTAAGCACTGCTTGTATATGAATGTCAAGTTACCAACATTTTTAGCCAACCTAGTTATTTTTAGCGGAACATGAAAGCGGATGTGATAGAACCAAATATTAAAGGTATATTCAACGAAAATTTAAATTTTAGTAAAAAATGATTATCCATAAAAAATGTTCTTGTTGATTTTATGAATCAGTATGCCTTATTGTACAAACAAAATTTAGGTCTCGGGCACTACATTTTTATTTTATGTTTCCTAGTCCGTCCTAGTCATCCTTAGGTCCGTCCTCCTGGTTACTTAAAATAAATTCATTGATGGGACCAAAATATACTGAAAATGATGAAGCATTGTTATGTCTTGATACACACTGTACTTTAAAAAACCTACTGCTTGGCAAGGAAACAGCAAACCGCACTATTCAAATCATCCTTAGGTCCTCCCTAGTAAATTAAAGACGACAAATAAATAAATTCATTGATGGGACCAAAATATACTGAAAATGATAAAGCGCTGTAAAGTTTGGATACACACTGTACCTTTTTAAAAAACCTACTGCTTTGCAAGGTAACAGCAAACCGCACTATTCAAATCATCCTTTGGTCCTCCCTGGTAGCTTAAAGACGACAAATAAATAAATTCATTGATGTGACCAAAATATTCTCAAAATTATGAGTGCTGTATAGTTTTGATACACACTGTACTTAAAAAAATAATAATACTAACTGTTTTGCTAGGCAACAGCAAATCGCACTATTCAAATTCATACAATTGAAGTTAATTTAATAATACATTAATATAATAATAATAATACGACTACACATCAATAACATCAATAAAAATATTATCTAGTTCTGGGTTTAATTATAATTTCAAAATTAACCAAAAAATCAGTATTAATAGCAGCAAACGCGCCAGCTTCTAGCACAGTCTCTCTCAGAAAGAACTTCAAACTCAACATGTTCAAATTTGTAAGTGGACATTCACACATTAGCCCCCGGGAAACAAACAGAATTAATTAATATCTTTCCTTTCTTTAGATCCTTTTCGCCGCCCTGGTGGCTTGTGTCGCCGCTGTCAGTGACGATACTCATGCCGAAACTCTGAAACAAGTGTCCGATGTTCAACCCGATGGCTTCACCCATATGTTGGAAATCTCCAATGGCATCTATCAGGAAGCTCATGGCTGGGGCGAGGGCAATATTGATGGCTCCTACAGTTATATCTCACCCGAAGGCGAAGAAATTACCGTGATCTATAATGCCGACCAAAATGGTTACAGACCTGCCAGCAACCATTTGCCTACTTCTCCACCAATTCCAGCTGCCATCCAGAGATCTCTGGAATATCTGGAGAAGCATGCCCCAAAGGATAATACTAAATATTAAAGTGTAGTTGATTCTCATCTAGCCCAACACTGCCTAACATATAATGTTAACAAATAAATTTTTCAATTAAAAAGATATCAATTTTTATTCTTATTCTTTTCATAATTTTCAGTTTAAATTGAAATTCAGAAATGTAAATTTACATTGAGAAAATACAAATTGAAATTCAGAAATGGAAATTGAAATTTAGAGTATGCAGTATTCTGAAATGCAAAAAAAAAATATTTATTCTCACTATCAATTGTTTATTTCTCAATATCATGTTTTATTGAGTTGAGAATCAATTTCAATTTTTATTATGTCAATTTCACTTTAGTTTTCACAATATCAATTTACTTATTCTCAATTTCAATAGTCATTTCTGAATTTCATTTTCATTTTCTCAATTTAAATTTGCATTTTCCTGATTTCAAATTTCATTTCTCAATATCAAATTGTATTTTCTGAATTTCGTTTTCAATTTGTTTTTATTTTTATTTTCTCAATTTCAATTTACATTTCTGAATTTCAATTTGTTTTTTCCCAATTTCAATTTGTATTTCTCAATTTCAATTTGTATTTTCTCAATATGATGAAGTATCGATATTTTTATATAAACTGCCGTTGGGAGCAATATTTTTTCTGGCATTCAAAGTTATGTATTCAATTGTACCTTAAGACCAACAACAAAAGATTTCAATAGAAATTTTTTATAACCCTAAAAGTAGGCATCGGAAATTTCACATGTTCCAATCAATCGATAAATTTATAGGAATGTTTTGGCAGGTTCGTCGGAATGATTTTTTAATTAACGAAAAACGATAGCCATTACCCCAGATTTTTTTTACAAAAGTTTAGCTGATATATTAAGCTCTAATTATTTATTTAGTTATTAGAGCTGGTTGCCATCAATAAAAAAATATAATTAGTTTTTTCTGAGATTTCGAAATCATAAAAAATAAAAAATTGCTAAAAATGTAGGATGTCTCAGATAGACATGCTGAAAATTAAAAAAAGCGAAAAGTCGCCAAACAAGAAATGAAAAATGGCACAAAAACCCATACGAAAATGGGCGATATTTCATATAAAAAATTACCCAAAAATATGGGTCTTTTTCATATTTATTGGACAATACTTCATATTTGTCAAAGCGAAATGTCGCTCATTGGGTGATATATCGATCTTTGGGCATACCGAGAGGGGAAATCATTAAGTCAGACCAAAGGTCGGCAACCCAGAAACCCTTTATTCTGCGAGCCGGCTTTGGGCTTATAATGTGATATATATTGGGCGATTTTTCATATTAAAAATTAGTAAAAATTTTCAGCGAAAAATTACCCAATTTTTTGGGGGGTTTTTCATTTTGGTGGTGTAGCATTTAATTTTGGGCATAATTTAATTTTTCATTTCCGGACATTTTTAAAGTTATGGAAAATTTCTAATTATTTTTTGGGCGATTTTTCATCTCGACGTCATTGGAGATGTGGTATGACTTAGACTTGTCCGATGGCTGTACTATCTACCAGCCTTAAAACTTCAGTATATATGGAAAGAATGCGCATTGCTTAATTTGCTATTAATTGAAATATTTATTTCTCAACATTGAAAGTTGGGCAGCGTTGGGCTACATGTCTAAATCAAATACTCTCTAATATTTAGTATTATCCTTTGGGGCATGTTTCTCCAGATATTCCAGAGATCTCTGGATGGCAGCTGGAATTGGTGGAGAAGTGGGCAAATGGTTGCTGGCAGGTCGGTAACCATTTTGGTCGGCATTATAGATCACGGTAATTTCTTCGCCTTCGGGTGAGATATAACTGTAGGAGCCATCAATATTGCCCTCACCCCAGCCATGAGCTTCCTGATAGATGCCATTGGAGATTTCCAACATATGGGTGAAGCCATCGGGTTGAACATCGGACACTTGCTTCAGAGTTTCGGCATGAGTATCGTCACTGACAGCGGCTACACAAGCCACCAAGGCGGCGAAAAGGATCTAAAGAAAGGAGGGAGAGAAATGAATTAATCCTGTTTGTATCCTGAGGGCTAATGTGTGAATGTCCACTTACAAATTTGAACATGTTGAGTTTGAAGTTCTTTCTGAGAGAGACTGTGCTAGTAGCTGGCACTTTTGCTGCTATTAATACTGATTTTTTCGTTTAATTTTGAAATTATAATTAAACCCATAACTAGATAATATTTTTTATTGATGTTATTAATGTGTAGGTATACATAATGGTGGATTATTATATTAACTTCAATTGTATGAATTTGAAAAGTGCGATTTTGCCGTTGCCTGGCTAAACAATAGGTATTATTATTTTTATAAGTACAGTGTGTCTCAAAACTATACAGCACTTCATCATTTTGAGAATATTTTGGTACCACAAATGAATTTATTTATTTGTCGTCTTTAATCTACTAGGGAGGACCTAAGGATGTTTTGAATAGTGCGATTTGTTGTTGCCTTGCAAAGCAGTAGGTTTTTTAAAGTACAGTGTGTATCAAGACATAACAACGCTTCATCATTTCCAGTATATTTTTGTCCCATCAATTAATTTATTTTAAGCAACCAGGAGGACGGACTTAAGTATGACTAGGACGGACTAAGAAACATAAAAATAAAAATGTTGTGCCCGAGACCTACATTTTTTTTTGTACAATAAGGCATACTGATTCATAAAATCTACTAGAAATTTATGGATAATTATACACTCCACGAGAGTATTATGTCTTTGTGCATTTGTTTGTAATACCCAAAAGGAAACGAGATAGACCCATTGTTAATTATACCGATCGTCTTAGAATCACTTTCTGAGTCGATTTAGCAATGTCCGTCTGTCTGTCTGTCTGTCTGTCCGTCCGTCCGTCCGTCCGTCCGTCCCTCTATTCTTGTAATCACGATACAAGTCGCAATTGTAGACAGAACCAAATTAAACTTTGCACAACGATGTTTTTCGGGATAAGGACGAACGCTATTTAATTTGAAGAAAATCGGTTCAGATTTAGATATAGCCCCCATACGAATTTCACTCCCGATTTGACTCTTTTCACTCTAGATACCACATATTACAACAGATTTTCTTTAAAATTGGCAAAACATCTTATATTGTAACTAGAAACACCTGTGGTAAAAATGTGTTAGATCGGTTCAGATTTATATATATGTATCAGATTGTCTTCAGATTTGGTAAAACATCTTATATTTCCACTAGAAACACCCATGGTGAATATCGGTCAGATCGGTTCAGATTTATATATAGCTCCCATACAAATTTCGCTCCCGATTTGACTTTTTCCGCTCTAGAAACCACATATTGTATCAGATTGTCTTCAGATTTGGTAAAACATCTTACATTCCCACTAGAAACTCCCATGGTGAATATCGGACAGATCGGTTCAGATTTATATATAGCTCCCTTACAAATTTCTCTCCCGATTTGACTTTTTCCGCTCTAGAAACCACATATTGTATTCGATTTTCTTTAAATTTGGCACAAAATCTTATAATCTTACTGGAAACACCTATGCAGAAATTGGGTAAGATCGGTTCAGATTTAGATAAACCCCCATATAAATGTCGCTCGCGATTTGACTTTTCCGCTTTAAATGCCACATATTCTAATCGATTTTCTTTAAATTTGGCACAACATCTTATAATCTAACTAGAAACACCTGTGGCTAAAGCGGGCTAGATCGGTCCAGATTTAGATATAGGCCTCATACAAATGTCGCTCCCGATTTGAATTTTGCGCTCTAAAAACCATATATTGTACCCGATTTTCCTTAAATTTGGGACAACATCTTATAATCCAACTAGAAACACTATGTAGAAATTGGGTAAGATCGGTTCAGATTTAGATATAGCCCCCATACAAATGTTGCTCCCGTTTTGAATTTTGCGCTCTAGAAACCACATATTGTACCCGATTTTCTATAAATTTGGGACAACATCTTATAATCCAACTAGAAACACCTACAGAAATTGGGTAAGATTAGTTCAGATTTAGATACAGCCACCATACAAATGTCGCCCCGATTTGACTTTTGCCGCTTTAAAAGCCACATATTGTGCTCGATTTTCTTTAAATTTCGCACAACATTTTATAATCTAACTAAACAAAACTATGGTGAAAGTGGGTAAGATCGGGTCAGATTTAAATATAGCACAAATTCAAATGTTGCTCCCATAAGTTTAACCGATTTTGGCCAAACAATACATTTTATATTTCTCCTATTTCGTTCCAGGTTTCAATATATCCTCATACAAATGTCCTTTCCGATATAAAATTTTTTGTCAAACACATACATTTACAGAATACAAAAAACCTTCCCGTTTTCACTTTTTCACCGAATTGAATTGTATTCGGATTGAAAGTGGAGTGTATCATAGAGTCGGCCCCGCCCGACTTTAGCCTTTCCTTACTGGTTTTTTTTACTAAAATTTAAATTTTCGTTGAAGATACCTTTAATATTTTAGCAGTGATTAAGAAAAAATTAAAAAAAAATATTTGAAAAATAATAATTTTAAAAAAGTACTACAATTAAAATTTTCCTTGATGGTACCTTTTTATTTGTACTCTCGTTTTGGAAATATAGGTCCTATCATACCCGCTTTCATGTTCCCTTAAAAAAATTATGATGGGTACATATGTTGCGAATTTCACTTTCACATAGAAAAAGTGGTTAAAAATAATGAAACAAAAAAATTGCTTGAAAAAAGTTAAAAAAATATTTTTGAAAAAAAAAAATTATTTTTTGATTTTTTTTTTTGAAAAATAAAATATTTAAAAAAAAAATAAAAAAATTGATGATACGAAAAACCAATAAAAAAGTACAAAAATTTGGAAAAAAGTATTTTGTTTTATTTTTTCATAGCTAACATATTAACGAAGAAACTATGACTAAATCGAGCCTGTTTGCTAAAAAGACGTAAGCGCCTAAAACAAAATTCTTTTATTTAATTTGCTTTATGCAGCTGTGAATTTTTCAGAGATCATGTAAGTTGTCGCAAATTATCGAATTTCATAAAAAAATGATTTTTTGAAAAAAAAAATTTGAAAAAATAAAATATTTTTGATAAAAAATTATTTTTTGAAAAAATAAAAAAATGATGGTACGAACAACCAATAAAAAAGGTAAAAAATTGGAAAAAAGTATTTTGTTTTATTTTTTCATAGCTAACATATTAACGAAGAAACTATGGCTCTGTTTGCTAAAAAGACGTAAGCGCCTAAAACTAAATTCTAAAGCGAAGGCTTTTATTAATTAACTTTGCTTTATGAAGCTGTGAACTTTTCAGAGATCATGTAAGTGGTCGCAAATAATCGAATTTCATAAAAAAATGATTTTTTTAAAAATAAAAAAATTTTGAAAAAATAAAATATTTTTTGATAAAAAATTATTTAAAAAAAAAATTGATGGTACGAAAATCCAATAAAAAAGTACAAAAATTTGGAAAAAAGTATTTTGTTTTATTTTTTCATAGCTAACATATTAACGAAGAAACTATGACTATATCGACTCTTGTTTGCTAAAAAGAAGTAAGCGCCTAAAACTAAATTATAAAACGTAGGTTTTATTAATTAATTTTGCTTTATGAAACTGTGAATTTTTCAGAGATCATGTAAGAGGTCGCAAATTATCGAATTTCATCATAAAATAATGATTTAAAAAAAAATAAAAAAAAAATGTTAATAAAAAAAATAATTAAAAAAATAATAATAAAAAAATTGATGGCACGAAAAACCAATAAAAAAAGTAAAAAATTTATGAAGCTGTGAGTTTTTCAGAGATCATGTAAGTGGTCTCGAATTATCGAATTTCATCAAAAAAATTAAAATAAAACTTGCTTACGTCGTTTTGGCAAATAGGGCTCGATGTGTAAAAGATCTATGGATAAATGAGGACAGTTATGCTCCTCTTAGTAGATGCAAAATAAAAAATCATGATTTTTTAAATGTTTGTTTTACAATTTAGGCTCTACAAATTAAGCAACAGATTATTTTGTTTTATTTTATAATAGCTGGCGCCTTAGCGAAGAGAACATGCCCTATTCGATGATAATCTATCGATAAATGTAGAAAATTCCCTGGCCACATTTTTGGAGAGGAAAAATGTAATTCTTATTAATTTTATGTGGATCATATTGAGAAGCATCTTGAGCATCTTGTCAGTTATGGCTATTAACAACTAAATGGTAATAACTTTGTTTACCATTTCATTAAATCATACATTCATTTTGAATTGCAAATTTACGGTATTATTTCTTTTGTGTGTTTCTTTCAATTAGTATTTCACCGTGGCATCTTTATTGTGTTAAACCCAACTGCACGGCCTGATCCAAACAAGTTTAGTTGTGACGTGCCTGAAGTCTGCCAAGAAATGGCTAATATTAAATTTCAGCAACCTGTTAGAAGAAATTTCTTTTGTGTTTGAATTGAAATGCTGGTGCAAAATAATTTGAAATTTTAATAACAAAGACAAATTGTATAAGATTTCATGGCAATTAAATTATGAGAACGGAAACTTTATTTAATTTAACAATTTTGAAAAAATTAAAAATTCGGAAATTTAGTCTAGCCGAATCGTATATGTCCTAAATCATTGATCTCTCTAGTGCGAACCTAACAGTCGCCATTTGAGGCTATTCAAATAGTCTGGGCTGCCTTAGAAGAACATGCTGATCTGGCAACTGCTTTCATATCAACTTTTTCAAAGGATGCCGGACATTGCTATAGAAGATCAGAAGATTGATATGCAAAATGTTGAAATACTAATAATGTCCAATGATGGTCTTTATTTACAAATGATCAAAAGTGGAATCGCATGTATGCCTGTATCTCAACATAAATCCTTAATTATAAATAAATAATTTAAAAAAGAAAACGTGACATTGTAGGGGCGACGAAAAATTGACAAAAATAAAGAAAAAAATGTCCCAAAAAAAAAAACAAAACAAAGTAAAAAATTTTGTAAGTTAATGTCTGAGAGAACTTCAATTGCTAGAACTATATTGCGGAATTTTATTAGAATCATTTTTGTGGAAGATCTAAACCCTCTAGCTCCTCTCTTTTTGAGTCAATTTCAAGAAAATCAAAAAAGGCCCTTTCAAAAAGGATATTTATGGTTTAAAATTTTCTGAATCATAAATAAATAATTTTAAAGAAGAAAATTCCACATTCGTAGATCCACGAAATATCACCAATAATATGAAAAATTACCCCAAAAAATTGTACCCCAAATTTTGCATAAATACGTCTTTTAGTCGTAGATCGGTTGGGATTGAAAGTTGGCGAAATCGGCCCAAAGGGAAAAATTTTTCCTCACAAGGACTGAAAAAACCCATCATAACCCCTAATATTTTAGAGTACTTAAGCATATCTTTTCAATATGTCTGCTTGTACTTACTTGATATTGGGTATGCGCATTCCCCTGTAACAAAAACGTGCACCATAAAGTGAGTTTTATTCGTAGGGGCTGAAATGGGGCAAAAAGGGATAAAAATGGTTCATATTATACGACAATAGCTAGAAACACGAAATTCGATGTGTACATTCCTATAATTGAGTAGATACATAATATGAACTTATTCTTTCCAAATTCGTACTTTTAAGGGATTAAATGGGAATAGAGGGATAAAAATGGTACCAACCAAACGACTGCACCTAGAATACTGAACTTCGGTGTATACATTCCCCTGATTGCGTAGACACGTAAAATATAAGGATTTTTCGAAATTCGTACTTTTTGGGGTTTAAATGGAAAAAGGGGATACAAATAGTACCAACCAAATGACCGCAGCTAGAGTCATGAAATTCTGTGTAACATTCCTTTGACTACATGGACATGAAAAATAAAAATTTTTTTCAAATTCGTACTTTTAAGGGATACAATGGTGGAAATCATGATAGTGGTAGTCTGCAGCCAAGTAATAAATGTCACCATGCCATTTGTAAATAAATTTGCATTCTATTAAATATAGATGCAAAATGGTCTTGAGCCAGGACAATATCCCAGTTCACATCAAATATTGATTACAGACCAAAAAATACAAACGAAAATTCTAAATAATTTTCAATATTCATATTTTTTTTTATAAATTTGTTAACTAAAATTCCAATTTTCATCGAAGGTACCTTTTAATATTTGTACTCTCATTTCGGAAAAATAAGTACGATAACAACCGCTTATATGTTCAATTAAAGGTACGCATGATGTTGCGAATTTAATTTTCACATAGAAACTGTAGTTTAGGAACAGTCTCCAAAGTATTGAAAAAAAAACTGATTTTCTTCGAAAAAAATATTATTTTCATCTAATAATTATAAATTTATAAAAATTAAAAAATTATGATTTTTGTGAAATTATGTTACGCCTACGAAGAGGGTTATAGACTCTAAATTTATCAATAGATCTTTTAAATTTTTTTACATTGTTTTTTTTTTAATGTTAGCTATTAAGAAGTGGAACTAAATATGTTTCCAATTATCTTTTTATTATTTAAGCTTTTTGTCGAACAAAGAAATTAACGATATTTTTATCTTAAAATTATAAATTTATAAAAATTAAAAAATTATAATTTTTGTAAAATTATGTTGCGCCTAAATTCTAAATTTATCAATTAATCTTTTACATTTTGTTTACATTGTTTTTTCTTAATGTTAGCTATTAAAAAGTAAAACAAAATATTTTTCTTTTTATTTTTTATGCATAGAAATAAAGATATTTTTTATCTAAAAATTATAAATTTATGAAAATTAAAGAAAAATTAAAAATTAAAAAATTAAATTACGAAGAGTGTTATACACTCTAAATTTATGAATAGATCTTTTATATTTTTTACATTGATTTTTTAATGTTAGCTATTAAAAAGTAAAACAAAATATTTTTCCGATTATCTTTTTATTATTTATGCTTTTTGTCCAACAAAGAAATAAAGATGTTTGTCTATCTATTATTTCTCAAATTTTTGGAGACTGAAGCTAAACCACTACTGTCTATAGCTCTGAGCAGCAGTATGAAATAAACTTTTTATTTTAATCACACATCTTTGTATGTGTTTGCAGAAATATTTGTGCTATCAAGTTTTAATTTTAATTTCGAGTATAAATCTTTCTAGAAATTTTATTAGCCACTGTGTTAATAATTTGGTGCAGAGTATTCTCCAAAAACAATTGCAAGTTCTTCTTCATTTGCATTCCTGAATAGCTAGTCCGCCGACCATCAAATTAAACCATAGACCATGGGCGAGTCTTTGAACACATTGTTTTTGTTTATTTAACTCGACAATATCACTTGATTCCAATTGCATTTTTTTTTTCAATATATAACTAGTTTTGTTCGAAATACAGTGAGGACGGGAAGATATTACACAAATTTAGAAGTCTATAGAATATATTGAAGATTTGAATAAATACCATAACTCTTAAAATTATACCTTGTCATTCATAATTGCCATTATATAGAGTATGCTTATATATAGGGTGATTCATTTAAATTTTTAAATTAAAAAGTTGAACTTTGTCATTTAATAATGGAACACAATATCATTCATATGAATACCAGACTGGCTCGGCAGTAACTCACCCGATCAATCCAAATTTTCAACAAATTTTTTACAGTTTGCGTATAGCCCTCCCATTTTGCAAATGTCAAACATAAATAGGAAAATAAAAATTAATGTTATTCTACCTTTCAAAGTCAAAGAAATTGGTAGTACATATTCAAAATTTTAAATGGTCCACCCTATAGTTGCATCGATTTAATTTCATAAAAGTCAACCCGAAATTATTTATGTTTTTAGCGCAAAAAAGTTAAAACATTTTTGTACAGCTTACCTTTAGGGGCAATTTTTTTCTGGCATTCGAATATCTGTATTCATTTGCACCTATAAGACCAGCAACAAAATAAATGAATAGTAAATTTATTATAACCCTAAAAGTATGCATTGATAAATACAATCTCTCCAAATAGTCGATCACTTTATAGGAATGATTTGTCAGGTTATTTGTAATGATTTATTAATTAAGAAAAAACGCTAGGCCACTATCCCTGATGTTTTTACATATATGGAGTTGATATATCAAGCTTTAAATACTTATTAAATTATAAGAGCTGTATACCATCGATTAAAAGATACAAGAAATTTTATCTGAGATTTCGAAATCGTAAAAAATAAAAAAAATGCATATGGGCGTGGCAATTGTTATTTATTATTTATTTAAATAAATAATTATTTGTTAAATTATTTATTTAAATATAACATAAGGTTGTCATCGATTCAAAGATACATGGACTTTTATTTAAGATTTCGAAATTGTAAAAAATAAAAATTTGCATATGGGCAAATTTTCATTTAATTGTGAACTCAAATGAAATCCTTATAATGATTTGTATTGACTTATATATATTAAAATAAGAAATATATGATATTTTTATGTTATGTTAAATGATTGTGGACTGATTTAAACAACACAACAAAAAATCAGGGATGTCTGCGAAATTTTAAGGCCATTTACGATTCCATCTAATTTTTGCCGCAGCTTGTATGCAAATATTCCACTGTGCGACGTAAGGCCAGGCGAATGAAGGAACCAAATTTTTGACGAAAGTGAGTGACTGATTTTCGATCGACATCGTGAAATAGGGAGTAAGTAGTTGATGTAGCTACTACTTTCATTTGGGTGATTGCAAATCATCCTTCTTTTAGCTGTAAGAGCTATACTTAAGAAGTTATTACCGATTTAATATTTTTAAAAAAATTCTGGAATTTTGGGTGATCACAAATTATCATTCTTCTAGATGTAAGACCTATATTTAAATATAGATATGACCGATTGAATAATTGAATAATTCTGAATTTTTGGTTGATTACAAATTTTCCTGCTTGCAGCTGTAAGATGTTATGGCCGATTTAATATTTTTAAGAAATCGATTTAATATTTAAAAAAATCTGAAATTTTAAGTGATCAGAAATTATCCACCTTTTTTTAGCTGTAAGAGCTATATTTAAGAAGTTATGGCCGAATTGATATTTTTAAGAAATTCTGGAATTTTGGGTGATGACAAATTATCCTTCTTTTAGATGTAAGAGCTATATTGAAGAAGTTATGTCCGATTTAATATTAAAAAAATCTGGATTTTTGGGTGATCACAAATTATCCGTCTATTAACTCTTATAGTTATATTTAAGAAGTTGTGGCCGATTAAATATTTTTAAAAAAATTCTGAATTTTTGGGTTATCACAAATTATCCTGTATTTAAGAAGTTATGACCAATTTAATATTTTTAAAAAATTCTGGATTTTTGGGTGCACATTTTCAGCCTTTTTGGGTGATCACATATTTTCCTTCTTTTTAAATACGTAAATATTTTAGAAAATTTCTAGAATTTTAAGTGATTACAAATCATCATTCTTTTAGCTGTAAGAGCTATATTTAAGAAGTTATGGCCGATTTAAAATTTTTAAAAATTCTAAATTTTTGGCTAATCACAATTTATCCTTCTTCTAGCTGTCAGGAATATATTTAAGAAGTTATTGCCGATTTAATATTCCTAAAAATCAAAATTTGTGGGTGATCAAAAATTATCCTTCTTTTAGCTGTAAGAGCTATATTTAAGAAGTTATAATCTACTTAACATTAAAAAATCGATTTAATATTTCTAAAAAAATTCTGCATTTTTGGGTGATCACAAATTATTCTTCTTTACGATGTAATAGTTGTATTGAAAAAGTTATGGCCCATTTAATATTTAAAAAATTCTGGAATTTCGGGTGAATAAAAATTATCCTTCTTTTATCTGTCAAAGCTATATTTAAGAAGTTATTCCGGACTTAATATTTTTAAAAATTTTAGATTTGTGGCTAATCGCAAATTATGCTATAAGAGCTATATTTAAAAAGTTATGGCCAATTTAATATTTTCAAAAAATTCAGGAACTTTGCGTTATCACAAATTATCCTTCTGTAGCTGTAAGAGCTACATTTAAGAAATGATGACCAATTTAATAATTTAAAAAATTTTGCAATATTGGAAGATTACAATTCAGCCTTCTTTTAGGTGTAAGAGCTATATTTAAGAAGTTATGATCGATTTAATATTTTTAAAAAATCGATTTAATATTTAAAAAAAATCTGAAATTTTGCATGATCACAAATTATCCATATTTTATCTGTAAGAGCTATATTTAAGAAGTTATGGCGGAACTAATATTTAAAAAAAAATCTCGAATTTTGGGATATCACATTTTGGAATTTTGAGTGGAGTAATTTGGAACTTTAACCCAAATAGATTTTAATGAAATTTATTTTTCCCATAAACGAAACTTGAATATAATTGTTTTTTTTTTTAATGCCTTATGCGACTTGATTTCCCAAACCCTTTTAAGATCTGCCCTACTGTCGTTCAATTTAATATAAAGACTTTGCAATTTTGAAATGTTCCTTTTTTATTTATTCAAACTCTCTGCTCAAACAATTTACTTATGTTTGGTGTTGGACTCTTCCTGGCTGGGATGAGAATTGATGTATTCAATAGCCTTCAAGATGTGAGCTGGTACTGGTGGAGAAGTGGGCAACAAATCGCTGGAGGGTTGATAACCGTTCTCATCGGCAACGTAGCTAACCTTAATGTGTTCACCCTCGGGAGAAATGTACTCGTAGGAGCCATGGATGTTGCCATGCTCATCACCGGCAGCATCCTGATGGATGTTGTTGGTAGTCTCCAAGATATATTCGAAGCCATCGGGACGAACTTCGGAGTGTTCAGTCTTAACTTCGGCATTCATATCATCCGAGGTGGCGGCGGCAGCGACAAAGGCTACACAAGCGGCGAAAACTACCTAAAGATGATGAGAGGAAGATGAGTTGAAGTAGATTAAATTCTTAATTTTTTCTTTGAGTCCTTTGAGTCTCAACTTACGAATTTGAACATGTTAAGTTGGTTTGTTAATGTCAGTTGATTAACTGTACTGCTGTCTGGTAACGATCGTCTATTTATACAGAAATAATTAGCTTTCTTCGGACAAGTAGAAATCTTCACATTTGTAATGGTCTCAGTACGGCCAGATTCCAGTTTCATAGTATTTTATTGATGTTATTAATACAATATCATTTTTTTTTATTATTATGACATGTGTTTGAATTCTCTCTAGGCCATTTCAAAAATTTCTAATATTGTGTTTCAACACGAATCCAATGCATGTGCGAAACGTCGGCCGGTTTAAAACGCCTGGCCTTGTTTGAGGGATATATTGAGTGTTGCCAACTGGTTTGGCGTAGTTACGAACGTAAGGCAATAACTTAATCTTAATTTGTGATTTTTTCAATTGAAAAAAGTGGGAATAATAATTAATTTTTAACACTGAGGATTTCAGTGAGTGCATAATTTATAAAGTGTAACAAAAGGCTGATTTTTTGAGGGTTAAATTCTCCAGGCAACAGCCATTCAACGGAGAGGATATTATAGCGAATTTTTGTCCCCAGAAAACATTATCATCCGAATATAGGAAATCGGGATTGTCTCCAAGAAATGTTCACTTATAATACCCATCAATTATAATTGAATTATGGATTATCTCATCCAAACAAAGATTGACGCATGGCAATGAAACACGATTTTAGAAATTTTAAATTGCCTAAATATAAATTCCTAAACATGTCATAATAAAAAATATGGTATTAATAACATCAATAAAATACTAGGCTTAGGCCATGAAACTGGTATCGAAGAACTGAGACTATTACACGTGTGAGGATTTCTGCCTATGGGAATTATTAGAATTATTTCTGTATAAATAGACTATCGCCCCCAGACAGCAGTACAGTTAATCAACTGACATTAACAAACCAATTCAACATGTTCAAATTCGTAAGTCTCAAAGACTCAAAGGACTCAGAGAAAAAATTAAGAATTTAATCTACTTCAACTCATCTTCCTTTCATCATCTTTAGGTAGTTTTCGCCGCTTGTGTAGCCTTTGTCGCTGCCGCCGCCACCTCGGATGATATGCATGCCGAAGTTAAGACTGAACACTCCGAAGTTCGTCCCGATGGCTTCGAATATATCTTGGAGACTACCAACAACATCCATCAGGATGCTGCCGGTGATGAGCATGGCAACATCCATGGCTCCTACGAGTACATCTCTCCCGAGGGTGAACTCATTCAGGTTAGCTACGTTGCCGATGAGAACGGTTATCAACCCTCCAGTGATTTGTTGCCCACTTCTCCACCAGTGCCAGCTCACATCTTGAAGGCTATTGAATACATCAATTCTCATCCCAGCTATGAAGAGTCCAACACCAAACATAAGTAAATTGTTTGAGCAGAGACGTTGAATAAATAAAATCAGGAACATTACACAATTATAAAGTCTTTGCATTGAATTGAGTGATATTAGGATGTATATCTCGAAAGGATTTGGGATAATACTTGTACTAGGCCTACTTAGAATCAAGTCACATCGGGCATTAAAAATACTAATTGCATTTAAGTTTCCTATATGGAAAGATTAAATCTCATTAAAATCTATTTGTCCCCAACCATGGAGATATTGGGGTTTTCATAAAATATTTCGAGGATTTTGTGGGGATTTTCGAAGTATTTTGAAAAATATTTAATATTGCATTTTAACTGGGAATGCAAATTTATCACAAAAGTCTATAAATTTATTACTTGAGAAAGGAAAATGTCAGCGCTTTTGTTCTTCTTCAGTTCTGTCAAATATTGAAATTAGACAACGATCCCAGGATCAGTTTGAGATATTAACATTGCAAATCGGGCATTCGGATATATTTTAGAAATTAGCCCAAAGTTGACTACTTTTCGTATTTTTCGATTTTAAAGAAAAGTTAAAAATTTATTTTTTATTTTTCAGTTTTAAGTTTTTGTAAAAATATTTTACGTATTTGTCAAGAATGCGCAGATTTTTTTTCCAATTACAGATTTAATTTTTTTTTCAGATTTAGAAAATTAATTTCTTTTTTTGACTTTGTCGAACTGTTTCTCTCACGTTTTAAGAAATTTTGCACTCGAATTCTCTAAAATAAAATAACTTTTTTATAATTGGGATATTTCATGGCTATTTTGGGGACAAACAGGATCAATATATTCCACGGTTATTGACGAATACACAAATCATTCATAATTTGGTTTTGTTTTTGTCGAATTCTTTGAAATAAAACAATTTTTGGATATTTTGGGGATAATTGGGGGTTTTTCATAAAGATTTTGGGGACAAGGAAAAAATTAATCTGGGAATCCAGTTTTTTTAATATTAAATCGGCCATAACTTCTTAAATATAGCAGTGACAGCTTAAAGAACGATAATTTGGGATCTCATAAAATTTCAGAATTTTTTTAAATATTAAGTCGGTCATATTTTCTTAAATATAGCTCTTACAACTAAAAAAAGGATAATTTGCGATCACCAAAAATGCAGAACTTTTTAAAAGTATTAAATTGATTTTTTTAATATTAATTCGGCTATAACTTCTTAAATATAGTTTTTAACGCTAAAAGAAGGATAATTTGTGATCAACCAAAAGTTTAGAATTTTTTGGAAATATTAAATCGGTCATAACTTCTTCTATATAGCTCTTACAGCTAAAACGAAAACTTCTGATCTCCCAAAATTCCAGATTTTTTAAAATATTAATTCCACCATATCTTCATAAATATAGATAGTTCTTGCAACTAAAAGAAGGTTAATTTGTGATTACCGAAAAATCCTGAATTTTTTAAAGATATTAAATCAGCCATAACTTCTTCAATATAGCTCTTACAGCAAAATGACTGATAATTTGTGATCAGCCAAAAATTCAGAATAGTTTTCACCAAAAAAATCCAGATTTTTTTTAAATATTAAAACTGAGCATGACTTCTTAAATATAGCTCTTACAGTTAAAAGAAGGATAATTTGTGATTACCCAAAAATCCAGATTTCTTTAAAAATATTAAATCGGCCATAACTTCTTAAAAAATTTAGATTTTTTATTCGAAAATTTAGTTTTTTTATAATATTAAGTGGAATTAAAAAATAAAATTGGCCATAACTTCTTAAATATAACTCTTACAGTTAAAAGAAGGATAATTTGTGATTACCCAAAAATCCAGATTTCTTTAAAAATATTAAATCGGCCATAACTTCTTAAAAAATTTAGATTTTTTATTCGAAAATTTAGTTTTTTATAATAATAAATGGAATTAAAAAATAAAACTGCCCACAGCTTCTTAAATATAGCTCTTACAGTTAAAAGAAGGATAATTTGTGATCACCCAAAAATCCAGATTTTTTAAAAATATTAAATCGGCCATAACTTCTTAAAAAATTAAGATTTTTTATTCGAAAATTTAGTTTTTTTATAATATTAAATGGAAGTAAAAAATAAAACTGGCCATAACTTCTTAAATATAGCTCTTACAGTTAAAAGAAGAATAATTTGTGATCTACCTAAAATCCAGATTTTTTTTAAATATTAAATCAATTTTTTAAAATATTAAATCCATCACAGCTTCTTAAATATAGGCCTGACAGCTATAGAAAGTATAACTCAACGCCTTTTTACTTGTTTTAATTAATAAATCATTCCAAATATGCTGTCAAATCATTCGTATAACCTTATCGACTGATTGGAACATGTATATTTTGCAATGCATACTTTTAGGGTTTAAATAACATTTGTTATTGAATTAGTTTATTGTTGGTTTTACACATAAATGAACGCCAGGAAAAATATTGCCCCTAAAGGTATGCTGTACAATAATTGTTCAACTCTTGCTGCAACAAGAGTGAATAATGAAATGAATGAATAGGCTGCCTTTGGATTTTGTCTTACCATTTCTTTAATTATATCGATGTTTTTTGTTCTAAGTAGAATGATGGCCAAAAAAAACCCAGTATTTCAATATATGTAAATGTCAAGACACCTCGCGATTATTGGTTTTATACTGAATTTGGACAAATTGGAAGTAAACCACTGTTTGGGGAAAATATATATACTATAGTATTTGTGGAATATTTGTCACTTTTGTTCTTGCAGAACGTTAGATGAATCTAATCATTCCGACAATTTTATCCCTCTATAGACTTGAAAAACAAAAACACTATCGACTTTAAATGTTCATAATTTTATTTACTCAATCAATTTATTCGATATGGCCAGTAGGTTTATTCGTGAGAAGGATGAGAATTGAGGTATTCAATAGCCTTCAAGATGGCAGCTGGTGTTGGTGGAGGGGTGGGCAACAAGACTCCGCTGGGTTGGTAGCCATTTTCGTCGGCAATATAGCCGATCTGAACTAACACACCTTCGGGTGAGGTGTACTCATAGGAGCCGTGAGTGTGACCACGGTGGTCACCGGTAGCACGTTGATGAATGCCATTGGATGTCTGCAAGTCGTAGTCGAAAAGTTCGTCGGTGGCATCATTTCTGTAGCTGATAACCTCGGCACTGGCATCATCACTAACAGCGGCAACGCAGGCCACGAGGGCAAAAAGAACGATCTAAACGTGAGAGGAGAAGTTGAAATTTGAAGATTTGTGTTAATCCTGAAGGATGTTTTTATTGCTGCTGACTTACAAATTTGAACATGGTGTGTTGTGTTTTTTAATTCGATTAAAAACTGTGACTTTCTGCAGTTGGCCTAGGCTTTTTATACACAAAATTCTTGGTCGTGGCCAAACTTGAAATTATTCTTCATCTAATTAAATCACCTTTAATAGTGGATACTGTTATAATAAAATACAAGAATTTCTAATTAAAGTGGGGCTTATCAAATAACTGCTTTCTTTGGCAAATGCAACAACCTCTTAGAAAGCCAAGCAACCTTATTTACTTTGACAATTACCAATGGTTAAAAATGAATGCATTAAGTTAATGGCTGGCTGGCTGGTTATTATTGCTCAAGTTAAATATATGCAGACATTGCAGCTAGATTATATGTGGATGGATGCAACCAGTTTTAAGAGTGAATCACATATCGCATGGCATTTTAAATGGTTGTCGCTAAGCTGGCCACTCTAATTTTTAGTGCGGTTACCCAGATGCAATTGTGAATTGTCGTTGAAATACAACACTGTGTGAAAGAGTAGAAAGCGGGAAACGGAAAGCCATGCAACAGCTGTTTGATAATATTATCGAAATGAAAGCGAAATCAGAAATAACAGCGAATCAATAAACAGCCGCGCATTTTTATGGATTGAAAACTAATTCTTTGATTTTTTCTTTCAAAATTTAAATAATATTAGTTTTATTTAATACTAGTAGATTTAAAGGATACTGACTGAAAATATGAAATTGAATAGTTGAGTTGGTAGCGTGCTTGGCTATTAGCGTGGGGGTTGTGGGTTCGATTCCCACCAGAGGCTCTGGTCTGTCGCTGCAATAACTAGCTACAATGGACTTAGCCACTTCGGCTCAATCCCTGGACCCAAAATTAGAATATAAATTTACTTTGTATTGTAATTCATAATAAATAAAATGAAATTGAAGAAATGGGGACGTAATGGGGGAATTATTTGTTTTCTATGAGGATAACTTAATATAAAGTCTTTTAAAAAAATCCAGATATTTGAGATTGACTTCTATTTGTCGTCGTATCACCAAAGGTTTATCCCTTTAGAAATGTTTGTTTTTTTTACTTTTGTCGAATTTCTCTCGCAGTATAAACCACAGAGTAGGGTGGTTTTTAGAGATTAAAAGATTGGGGTTCTTTCCCCTACTATCTGATACTATAACTTATAGTAAAATTTAATTCTTTTCCAACTTCATCGATTATAAAGGGATCTGTCTTTTATAAAGAGATTGGTAGGCGGTCACAAGGCCAATAAGAATTGGCCTTTAGTTCCGGCCACAGACTTCATCCATTATGCGGGGTTCTTACTTTTATAAAAAGACTGGAGGGCATTCATAAGGCCAATAATAATTTTCCTTTAGGTCAGGCCACAGACTTAGAACCTTAAGATCAATCAATCAATGCTGATCGCAACTAATTCATCGCTTATCTTCTTCAAAAAATACTCATTTCCATCTACTTTTTTGCTCTGTCTCTCACAGATTTATTGAATTAATTTGCAACAACTTCCCTCCATCGATTTAATGATGGTATTCAGATTGGGGATGAGAGCGGATGTATTCGATGGCCTTCAAGATGGCAGCTGGCACTGGTGGTGGTGTTGGCAAGACATCGCTCTGGGGCTGGTAACCTTCTTCGTTGGCAACATAGCTGACCTTAATGTGTTCACCTTCGGGGGAGACATATTCGTAGGAGCCATGAATATTGCCATAGGCATCACCGGAAGCATCTTGATGAATGCTGTTGGAGGTGTCAACCGAATAATCGAAGCCATCTTCACGGACATCTGATTTCAGATTGAGAGTCTCGGCATGAGATTCATCGCTGACAGCAGCGACACAGGCAACTAAGGCGGCAATAAGGAACTGAAGAAAGGAAACAAATATTAAAGTTGTAATTTTTCTGAGTTTTCTCTTAATCTTCCCCGACTTACGTATTTGAACATGTTGAGATTTTGTAGGGATCAGCTAACTTTCTAAACTGTACTGAGCTATGGCTCATACGGACTATTTATACAGCGAAAGTAGTGGCAAATGTTTTGGAGCTCTTCCCCAGAATACCGGTCTCTCTTTTTTCTTCTAATTGAACACCAATATTGATATTGATTCATAACATATTCCTCAAATTTAGTTGGGAATAACATATCTTGCTTTTAAATAAAGATTCATTAAAAATGCTTACCATTTCGGTAGGAGAAATCACCGGACCGGTTTAAGCTCTTTGAAATGCATGGTAATAGCATTAAGCGGTAATTAAATGAGATATGAAAAAAATTGATCCAACATATATTTTTGTCTCAAGTATTGTTCATAATCAGTGTGTTTAAAGCACTGATGTTGTGATGTTAATTATTATTGCTTCTTTATTCTTTAAATGACATATATTTTGCTTAGAATTTGTCCACAAAAAATCAAATCAATATTGTAGAAATACCAGTCTTATATTTTATGTGTGTCAGAGTATTTCAAAAGAAATTGGGATAGCTTCAAACTGAAGATGACTCTAAAGTAATGAATGAATTTCTTATTTCCAGTCCAATCGGTCTTTATGCCATACAAATGTTCTATTCAACATGGCCTTTCAGAAGTATGTGGTCGCTATTCTGTTCCCATCAAAAAGTCTTAATTTGTTGGACAGTGTAATTAAAAGATGGATTTTGCAAATAAATTAATATTATTTTGGAAATATATTAATTATTTAGAAGAAGTCGCTAAACGGCTCCGTCATCCAAATAGCTATACCCAAAGGCAACTTTGATTCTATGTAAATATGTGATCTATGGAACTATAGAAACATGATAAATATACACCTAGATTGCCAACCCCTTATAAACATGATGTTGATCGGAAATGTGAACGAACTGCGGAAATATTTGGCGATTGGGGGTAAACAACCATTTGAAGTTGTCTAGGTAAACCACAGACCAAAGTCTCTAAACGGCCTTTTGAAGCCGTCGTGGCAAACTATTGACCAAAGTTATAGGCCTAAATAACCGTTCTAAGTGTGGGTAAACGATCGACCGAGTTCGCCGAGGAGTACCAAAAGGCTCAGACCTTTATCAATCCATTTTTCTTATTTTCATCGACGACCTTTTAGATCGGACTTTAAATCCAATCTACACATTCGCCGATGACAGTAAATTCTGATCATTTCTGAATAGGGATGAGTAAATAGAGTAGGTTTTTATGCACGTAACACCCAGTGATCCTTGTTATTTCACAAGTGATTTTCTGATCCAATCTATTTCAATGAACGATGTAGATATTTAGCAATCGGATGCTCTTGATGTTCTAGGCATCGAAATGCAATGTGATGTTCGTTGGACAAACAATTTATTTGATGTGTCGAAAGAAGAATTCAAGTCTGAACTTTCTAAAGCGGTGTAAGAAGTACTTCACTCCCTTTGATCTTCTTCTCTATTTCAATGAACGCTCTTGATGTTCTAGACATAGAAATGCAATGTGATGTTCCTTGGCAAAATATGTAGTTGAAGAAGCATTCAAGTATCTCGGCTTTCTAAAGCTGTGTAAAAAGTACTTCATTCCATCTGATCTTCACAATATCTACACCAACTACATCAGATCAAACATGGAATAAAACTCACACATATTGTCGGGTGATCCAAGATCTTCCATGGAGCTGCTTTTCTGTGTCCAGAGTTGTGCGATGGTGTTGATCCCTTGATCGCCGTCGTAATGTGGGTTGTGTGTCGTTTTTCTATCGATACTTTCATGGTGTTTGTTCTTCGGATATTTGTGATTTTATATCGTTCGGTAGAGCTACGCAACTTTCCAGGAACTCTGACCAATTAGTTGACGATTGGCCAACCGGCCGCATTATGAAAGAATTCGTTCTTCGCCCGTACTATCCGTATGTAATTCAAGACAGATGCCAACAAAAATTCTCCCTCTTTATCTTCCTTCCGTTCAGTGAAAAAAAGTCGTTGAGGTAAACTAGCGACCATCAGAGTCATCGGAGTAAATTATATTATTTACAGTTGCGACGAACAAATGTTAACTACTTAAGCGGTTTTAACTACGACGTAAACGAGAATTGCTACGTGACATTCCTCAACTATTTGGTTACGCTAAAGCTTGCGTGCAAGCTCGATATTTCGTTTGTTCTGCAGCCAATGGAGTATGATGTATTGTTATAATGTGGTTGTGTATCTGCTACATGTGAATGTATGGTTTGCTTGAGGAAATGAAATACATTACATATATTAGACTGGGTCGCGGCACATACAAATGGAAAAAAAAATTCCAGTCACCCCACGCAAATAAAGTTAGGATTGTTTAATGATGATTTGTAAAATATTTCGTGTCTATACCAAGCTGCCTGTTAGCTAAACGTTCCTATGTTGCACTTTTGTACAAAATTTTTTCTCTTAATTAATAGACCCTGGAAAACACTTTAAATATAAATTGTGATTCTTGTCTTTGAGTAATTTATTGCTCGAATTATTGGACGTTTATAGAATGTTTGTGTTTTTTCATATTGACAACTGAAAACGTATTTGTGGTAGTATTTTATAAAAAAATAAATAGCTGCATTCAATACCTTTCGAATGATGCCTAAGCGGTCATTTTTGAAAGATGAATAACAATTTTGTTTCTGAAAACCCATCTCCTGAATTATATTATTTCACAAAAGTCAGTTTCGTCATTTTTAGTCCGATATTCATCATTTAGGCATCATTTGAAATGTATTAATTCAAACTATTTATTTGTCATGGTACCTTTCACAAAATATTTCCAGGAAATATGAGATTTAAGACATTTCTTTGGAAAACCACAAAAAATCAATCGAAACGTCAAATGAGTTATTCTGAGAAAAGAATAAAAATTTACACTTAAAGTGCTTTCACAGGACTATTAATTCTGAGAAAAAATTGACAAAAATGCAAAATAAAAGCAAGTAAGGAAAGGCTAAAGTCGGGCGGGCCAACTATATGATACACTCCAATTTCCATCCGAATAGAATTCAATTCGATAAAAAAGTGAAAAAGGAAAGAATTTTTGTATTTCCTAATCACAGGCTAATATGACCTGGGCCAATTTGTCAAATCGGGAAGAATATTTGTATCGGGGCTATATCCAAACATGGAATGAAGTGACCCACATTCACAATAAGATCTTCCAGTTCAAATATAACGTGTTATGCTCCATTTGAAGAAATTCGGTGAAAATACGCGGTTTCTGGGGCGGAAAAGGTCAATCTAGGAGCGACATTTGTATGGGAGATATATGTAAATCTGAACCGATCTGACCCATTTTCACCATGGATGTTTCTAGTTGAAATATAAGATATTTTGCAAGATTCCAAGAAGATCTGTTAGAATATTTGGTTTCTAGAGTAGAAAAAGTCAAATCGGGAGCGAAATTTGAATGAGAGCTACATATAAATCTGAACCGATCTGACCTATTTTCACCATAGGTGCTCATAGGTTTAAATATAAGATGTTTTGCCAAATCTGAAGACTATCTGATACAATATGTGGTTTCTGGAGCGGAAAAAGTCAAATCGGGAGCGAAATTTGTATAGGAGCTATATATAAATCTGAACCGATCTAACACATTTTCACCAAAGGTGTTTCCAGTTGAACAATAAGATGTTTTGCCAATTTTGAAGAAAATCTGTTAAAGTATGTGGATTCTAGAGCGGGAAAAGTCAAATTGGGAGCGAAATTTGTATGGGAGCTATATATAAATCTGAACCGATATAATACATTTTTACCGCAGGTGTTTCTAGTTGAACAATAAGATGTTTTGCCAATTTTGAAGAAAATATGTTGTATCTAGAGAGAAAAGAGTCAAATAGAGAGTGAAATTCGTATGGGGGCTATATCTAAATCTGAACCGATTTTCTTCAAATTAAATAGCGACCTGTATCGTTATTACAAGAATAGATGGACAGACAGACGGACGGACGGACATTGCTAAATCGATTCAAAAAGTGATTCTAAGTCGATCGGTATAATTACCAATGGGTCTATCTCTCTTCTCTTTGGGTGTTACAAACAAATACACAAAGACATAATACTCTCGTAGAGTGTATGAAAATACTCGGGAAAAACATAATTTTTAGAGGTGTTTTCGAGAGCGTTTAGCTCACAGACGACTTGATCCAGTAACGAAATATTTTATAGATCATCATTAGACAATTTCATGTCTCATGTGACCCATTCAAATAAAGGGTGATTTTTTAAGAGCTTGATAACTTTTTTTAAAAAAAAAACGCATAAAATTTGCAAAATCTCATCGGTTCTTTATTTGAAACGTTAGATTGGTCCATGACATTTACTTTTTGAAGATAATTTCATTTAAATGTTGACCGCGGCTGCGTCTTAGGTGGTCCATCCGCTTAGTCCAATTTTGGCATTTCCACGTTTTTGAGTAACAGAGACCCAATTGGTGCGAACGGCGACGAATCGAAAATTGGTGGTCATCATTAACACTGACCGATACAGCTGCGATATTTTCTTCAGTTCGCACTCTACGTAAGCGTGTTGGTGGTTTAATGTCCAACAATGTAAATTTGGTGCGAAATTTAGTCACAATAGCCCGAATAGCCGCTTCAGTGGGTCGATTAAACTGACCATAAAATGGAAGCGCGCAATGAACTTTCTTAACAGAGCACGCATTTTGATAATAAAATTCAATAATTTGCAAGCGTTGTTCGTTTGTAAGACGATTCATGATGAAATGTCAAAGCATACTGAGCATCTTTCTCTTTGACACCATGTCTGAAATCCCACGTGATCTGTCAAATACTAATGCATGAAAATCCTAACCTCAAAAAATTCACGTCTTGCTTGTAGTCCATGTCTATAATTAGTGTCCATCTCTGCCGATGTGCAGCTAAGTCACTTAGCTCTCCAATGGTACTGTAGGATCTACCAAGTCTAAGTCTTTTTCGGTCATCCTCGTTTACTACTAAAGTACGATTACATACTTCTTCTTGCGGCTCACGATTTCGATATTTATGTCTCCAAGCTCTGTCTTCAGGCATAGATATCCATTGAATTGGATTGTGCTTGGCCAAAATATTCGAAGAATTCTTTTACTGTAGAATCTACCAAGTCTATGTGATATGGAGTTTATTTCTGTCAATGTTGACCTTATCCAAGTATTCTCGATATCTACTTCCTTGGGGTTTGTATACTAAGGTGCAATTACATACTTCTTTTGGCGGCTTGAAAAGACCATGACCACTCCAATCGAATCTTTTTCCAGAGATTTCAATATTTATGCCGCCTAACTCTGTTCTCAGTTATACACGTTCATTGGATTGGAACCTGCCTGGCAAAAATATTCGAAGAATTCTACTTAGACAACGGTTGTTAGCTGTAGCTGTTAGGACCAAAACAATTATTTGTTTTGGAATATTTGTTTGTTTTGTATTTGTAGATCGGTTTTTTCTAACAAATACAATTCACTTTGAAGACTTGAATAAGGAAAACACTATCGATTTTAAATGTTCATATTTTTATTTCGCCAACCAATTTTGTGGTTTATTCGTGAGAAGGATGGGAATTGAGGTATTCAATAGCCTTCAAGATGGCAGCTGGTGTTGGTGGAGGGGTGGGCAACAAGACACCGCTGGGTTGGTAGCCGTTTTCATCGGCAATATAGCCGATCTGAACTAGCACACCTTCGGGTGAGGTGTACTCATAGGAGCCGTGAGTGTGACCACGGTGGTCACCGGTAGCACGTTGATGAATGCCATTGGATGTCTGCAAGTCGTAGTCGAAAAGTTCGTCGGTGGCATCATTTCTGTAGCTGATAACCTCGGCACTGGCATCATCACTAACAGCGGCAACGCAGGCCACGAGGGCAAAAAGAACGATCTAAACGTGAGAGGAGAAGTTGAAATTTGAAGATTTGTGTTAATCCTGAAGGATGTTTTTATTGCTGCTGACTTACGAATTTGAACATGATGTCTTGTGTTTTTTAATTCAATTAAAAACTGTGACTTTCTGCAGTTGGCCTAGGCTTTTTATACACAAAATTCGTGGTCGTGGCCAAACTTGAAATTATTCTTCATCTAATTAAATCACCTTTAATAGTGGTTACCGTTCTAATAAAATACAAGAATTTCTAATTAAAGAGGGGCTTATCAATTAACTGCTTTCTTTGGCAAATGCAACAACCTCTTAGAAAGCCAAGCAACCTTATTTACTTTGGCAATTACCAATGGTTAAAAATGAATGCATTAAGTTAATGGCTGGCTGGCTGCTTATTATTGCTCAAGTTAAATATATGCAGACATTGCAGCTAGATTATATGTGGATGGATGCAACCAGTTTTAAGAGTGAATCACATATCGCAAGGCATTTTAAATTTAAATGGTTGTCGCTAAGCTGGCCACTCTAATTTTTAGTACGGTTACCCAGCTGCAATTGTGAATTGTCGTTCAAATACAACACTGTGTGAACGAGAAGAAAGCGGGAAACGGAAAGCAATAAAACAGCTTTTTGAAAATATTATAGACATGAAAGCGAAATCAGAAATCACAGCGAGGCAATTAAGAGCCGCGAATTTTTATGGATTTCAAACTAATTCGTTGAATTTTTCTTTAAAAATTTATATAATATTAGTTTTAATTACTTCTGGGGCAATTAAAGGATACTGACTGAAGAAATGAAATTGAAGGAGTGGGGACGTTATGTGGGAATTTTTCATTTTCTATGAGGATAGGTTAGGTTAGGTTAGGTTGAGAGGGTTGCCCGCTGGTAGTGTATACAACATCATGTGTATACGCAACCAAGCGAGTTCACTCGGAGACTATTTGTCCATTGTGTTACCCTTGATAGATGATTAAGGAGAGATGTATTAGTGAATAGAGGAGGAGGATTAAAGTGAGGGAAGAGAAGTTGATAGTATGGAAAGTCCGACGGGTTCGTCTTGTCAGTCGTTATTAGATTGCCTGTTGTTTCTGCTGGAGAACCAGCTGGCCTTGTCTATGAATTTATATAGGTGGTTCAGAGGAACATTTGCTATTTCTGCCAGATTGTTAAAGAGCCTGCTTCCAAGATAATGTAGCCTGAGCTCCTGCAGTCCGTGGCATGAGCATAGCAAATGCTCCACCGACTCCTCTTCTTCTTCGTCGAGGCAGCTTCTGCAGTAGTCCATATGAGGGATTTCCATGCGTTCTGCCATACGGCCTATTGCGCAGTGCCCTGTAAGGACTCCCATGAGGATGCTTGTGTTTCTTTTGCTGAGTGTCAGTAGTTCCTTTGTTCTACTAGGGTTGATTGTCGGCCATAAGTTACGTGTTATTCTGCAGTTATGACCAGAGTCCCATCGCAACTTTGTTTCTCGGTCCGCTATTTCGTCTATTTGGTTGAGTAATTCGATGAAAGGCGTGCGTATGTTCGTATTGCATGGAACATCAGTCTCTTTGGAGCCTTTCCGTGCACATTCGTCCGCCATTTCGTTTCCAGGTACATCTGTATGACCCGGTACCCATACAAGTGTGACGTCATGCATTTGGAGTCGGTCCAGAGATTCTAAGCAGTCATGTACGCATCTTGATTTTACAGTCTTGGAGTTTAAGGCTTTAAGGGCTGCCATACTGTCCACGTAAATTCTGAATTTTGACGGATCGAAGTCCCGTTCCAGAATATTTTTCGCGGCTATATTGATGGCATATACTTCTGCCTGAAAGACTGTGCAAGTAGTTGGTAGTCGGACGGATATTTTAAGGTTTAAAGGTTCAGAAAAGACTCCCGATCCCGTACCTGTCTCCATTTTCGATCCATCAGTGAAGATTGAGTTTTCCTCGTCGGTCATGACCGTGTTGGATGCCCATTCTTCTCTGGTGGGTGTTTCCAGCTTGAAGTTCTTATGTAGGTGCATACTGGGCTTGAGAAAATCTGAATTTTTGTCTAGCCTCCCGTATGATTCCGTAGCTCCTAATATAGAGCTGTGCCCAAGCGTATCGTTTTTCAGCATGCCGAGTTCTCTGATACGCAATGCTACCCTTGCTGCGCATCTCCTTACGAAAATGTCCATGGGTTGTAAATTGAGTATAGTTTCTAGTCCGGCTTGAGGAGCTGATCTCATTGTCCCAGCAATGCCCAAGCATGCCATCCTCTGTACTTTGTTGAGATTTGCTAGGAGTGATTTTCTTTTTACGGCGCTCCACCAGACCAGTGCCCCGTATGTGAGTATTGGCCTAACTATTGCCGTGTACAGCCAGTGTATCATCTTTGGTTGTAGTCCCCATCTTTTTCCGAACATCTTTTTGCAGGTATAAAAGGCGCAGAGTGCTTTCCTTCCTCTCTCTTCTGTGTTTCTTTTCCAAGAAAGTTTCGAGTCCAGGATTATGCCAAGGTATTTTGCTGCCTTTGATAGATGCAGTGTCTCCCCATCTAATTTGGGGAGGTCGAAGTCCGGAATTTTATATTTCCTTGTGAACAGAACTAACTCTGTTTTCCTTGGGTTAACACCTAACCCATTTCTTGTCGCCCATCCTAAGAGCTTCCTTAGTGATCTTTCCATGACCTCACTAATCGTTGGTAAGAATTTGCCTCGGACCAGCAGTACTAAGTCGTCGGCGTATGCCGTCACCTTAATTCCGTCTCTGTTGAGGTCAAGTAGGATTTCATTTATCACCAGGTTCCAGAGCATCGGCGAGATCACACCTCCTTGCGGCGTGCCTCTTGTAACACGTTTCCTCACAACTTCCTCGCCCAATTTCGAGTTAATAATCCTGCTTTCCAGCATGCTGCCCGTCCATTGGGTTATGCCTTGGTTCATTTCCAGGCGTCCGAGAGCGGATGTGATCGATGTTATTTTGACGTTGTTGAAGGCGCCTTCTACGTCTAGAAAAGCTGCCATCGTGTAGTCTTTATACAGCAAGGAGCTCTCAATATAGCCTACCACTTCATGTAATGCTGTTTCCACTGACCTTCCTTTAAGGTATGCGTGCTGTGCCTTGCTGAAGTTGTCTGGATTTAGTTTCTCCCTGACATGTAAGTCCATCAGTCTTTCCATGGTTTTTAGTAAAAACGATGATAGACTGATGGGTCTATAGTCTTTTGTCGTGTTGTGGTTTATTTTTCCCGCCTTGGGGATAAAGACCACCCTGACTTCTCTCCATGCCCTTGGTATGTATGACCATCTTAGGCTTGCGGAGAAAATTAATCGTAGCCATGGCAATATCCGGTCCAGGGAGACCTGCAGTTGTGCTGGTATAATTTCATCTGGTCCTGCTGACTTGTATGGCCTGAAGGATTGTATAGCCCACATTATTTTTTCGTCATCAACTATTGTGTTAATGAACTCGTCCGTACAAACGGAGGGAGGGGCTTCTGCTTCGTCAATGCTGTCGTCATCGTCTTGGCATCCTGGGAAGTGTGTTTCCATAAGGAGTTCTACCGTTTCTGCACTGCTTTCTGTGAACAGTCCATCCGGTTTCATCAGGAATCCTGGAGTGCTGGGCTCTTTGGAGAGCGCTTTGCGAAATCTGGCGACCTCACTAGTGCTTTCCAGTTCCTCGCAGAAATTTGTCCAGGATTTCCATTTTGCTTTTTTAATCTGTTTTTTGAAGTCATTGAAGACCTCTTTGTAGTCGTTCCAGCCTTCTGGAGTTTTCTCCCTTTTTGCTCTGTTAAAGAGCCTCCTACTTTCCTTCCTGAGTGCCCTGATCTCTGATGTCCACCAGGTTTGGTTGATTTTCCGAGGGGGGCGTCGTTCCTGGCAGGATTTTTTGAAGGATTCTGAAATGGAAGATGTCAGCTGATTAACTGCACACTCCAGTTCATGCACGTCACTGATCTCTCTATCCGGGGGAGGCAGTGACTGCATAAGATTACTGAAGAGGTTCCAGTTGGTCTTTTTGGGATTTCTGTAGGGTTTTCCCCTAGTTATATCATGCTCAATATTGAAAAGTATTCTAAAATGGTCGGAGAAGGAACATTCTGTAGATACCATCCAATTTGAGACTCTAATCGTTTCACTATTTGATACTAAAGTTATATCTATAACCTGTTCCCTAGTTCTATTATAGAACGTCGGCCTGTTGCCCTTGTTACATATAATTAGATCAGTGGAAATAATATAATCAAAAAGTGACTCACCTCTTTTGTTGATGTCAGTGCTACCCCAAAGGGTGTGGTGCGCGTTCGCATCGCCACCGAGTACCAGATCGTGCCCCTTTCTTCTGCACCAATCTACCAGGGCCTGGACCTTGTTTGACGGGGGGTTGTCCACCTCATAGGGTAGGTACATGGAACCTATTACCAGGGTTGGTTTGTTATGGCGTTCCATGGCCACCACTGTTAAGTCGCCATCGCTGTAGTGAGATAAGAAGGTTAGATTCAAGTCTTTCTTGGCTACAATACAGCTACGGATTTTACCTTCGTTATGTGGGGATATGAGCTTAAGGTTTCTTGACCGCAGTCCACGTACTCTGTTCCCTGTAATCCAGGGTTCTTGTACCAGAGCTACGTCCGTGCCCTCCTTCCCCATGTGTCGCAGCAGTTCGTCCGATGCTGCTTCGGAGTGGTGCAGATTAATTTGCACCAGCTTCATGCCTCTCCTGACGTCGGGCATTGGTTTCGTCTTCGGGGATAGAGATCTTCAGTCGGTTGAGACCGTACCTGATGACCCCATCCGAGAGACGAAGAAGACGGAGAGATTCCGATCCTATCCGGATCCATAAATCTTTTCCGTCTCCTTTGTCCCTCGCGCGTCCCCTGATGATCTTCCAGTCATCAGTGCCTAGCGGCTTGTTCTGCCTTTTTACCAGTGTAAGTATGGCTTCGTCCTCCAGGATTGGAGGAGGAACCCATACCTTCACTGTCGTCCAACAGGGGATCTGGTCAACAGGTACGATCTCTAACCGCATATCAGGCCATAGGGTATCAAGATCGCCAACTGCAGCAGTAAGGAAGTCTAAAGCTTTCTTATTCCCACAGCAGACGATCTTCACACCCTTCTGCCACCCGGCTCTATCGAATTCGGTGAAGGAGTCATCTTCGCTGGTTTTGAGGGCTTCAAGCAGAGCTCGGAGAATCTGCTCCTCAACCAGTAGCCATCTACTTGTCGTCATTCTACCTTCTGGGTTACTGCGGTCAAGAATGGCGACTTGCAAATCGGGTGCTGTCGTTAGACTGGGTACGGTTTTCGGTCGCTTGCCATGGGGGGCCTGAGCTTCTTTTGACCTCTGCCTTTTTATCCCAGTTTGGGTGCTGTGCGCCGGGAGGTTGACCCTGTTGGGAAGTTCCGCTACCGGTCGCTTGTGTCTGTTGCAGATTGCGGGGCCTACACAAGGCTTGGTATCGGCTTTAACGACCTTGGACGGGTATGGTGCCGATCTGCGCATCTCTCTGCTGGATGAAGGACCAGCTTTAATCGGGGCTGGCTTACTTTGTGTACCAGAGTGGCCCCGAGGTCCAGTATTACCCGAGTTCATCGGATTGGCCTTGCTCTGGTTTGTGGTCGTAGTCGTAATAGTTTTTGTACCGTTTGTTTTGGTTGTGTCCTTTGTGTCCTTTGAGGTGGAGGGTTTGACCTCCACGACGGTCGTGTTCATCATTGACTCATACTTCCGTACGTGGTAGGTATGCTTACGGTATAAACGCTTGTCACGACCCGAAAAAGAAGAAGGGTCTTTCGTATCCATCTTCTTAAGGAATCGTAACGAGCGCTTATACCCCGCCTCCCTCCTTTCCTCGTCCGTTTTGGTCTTATTGTCACCTGGTGCCGATCCTGAGGCATTAATGCCACTTATAGGCACTTCCTCCACTACCGAGTCAGAAGCAACCATACGATTGTCTTCTTCATCAGTCTCGTAGAGGAAGAGCTTGCCTATACCTGACAGACCGTCATTTGTGTCGTCACCTAGGGACACGTCTGAGTCAATGTTTTGTTGTCGTTTGAGTATTGCCGTTTTCGTTTGCGTAGTTGTTTCGTATTGTATATGGTTTAAGTGTGATTGTTGTTGTGGTGATGATGAGGTTGGTGCCTGCAAATATTTTGCACCTGCCAAAGAGCCATCCTCGGATGACTGTTTGGGTGGATTTCCAGGTCCAGCCTGGTGACCACTTGCAGAGTTTATAATTTTTGTTGTACTCATCATAGGGTTTGTCGGTGGGTAACTTTTAGTTCGGGATGTTCCGGGACAGTCTCTGCTCTCTCCATAGGAAGGACTCAGGTTCCTTCCTAGGTGATAACAGCTACCCATCGGAACAGCCCTTAAGCCCCCGCATCGCGTCAAGATTGTCACCCGCGGCGGAGGATAATTTAATATAAAGTTTTTTTTTCAAAAATCTAGGTATTTGGGATCTACTTCCATTAGTCATTTTATTACAAATGGATCATCCTTTTAGAAATGTTCGAATTATATCCACTTTTGTCGAATTTCTCTCGCAGTATAAACCATAAGGTATCAGTACAGAGTAGGGTGGTTTTTAGAGATTAAAATATTTAGAGATAGTATCTGATACTATAACTTATAGTAAAAATTAATTCTTGTCCAACTTCATCCATTATAAAGGTATCTGTTTTATAAAGAGATTGGTAAGGCCAATGCGAATTGGCCTTTAGTTCCGGCCACAGACTTCATCCATAATGCGGGGTTCTTACTTTTATAAAAAGACTGGAGGGCGGTCATAAGGACAATACTAATTTTCCTTTAGGTCAGGCCACAGACTTAGAACCTTAAGATCAATCAACGCTGATCGCAACTATTTCATCGCTTATCTTCTTCAAAAAATACTCATTTCCATCTACTTTTTTGCTCTGTCTCTCACAGATTTATTGAATTAATTTCCAACAACTTTCCTCCATCGATTTAATGATTGTATTCAGAATGAGGATGGGCACGAATGTATTCGATGGCCTTCAAGATGGCAGCTGGCACTGGTGGGGGTGTGGGCAAGACATCGCTCTGGGGTTGGTAACCTTCTTCGTTGGCAACATAGTTGACCTTGATGTGTTCACCTTCGGGGGAGACATATTCGTAGGAGCCATGAATGTTGCCATAGGCATCACCGGAAGCATCTTGATGAATGCTGTTGGAGGTGTCAACCGAATAATCGAAGCCATCTTCACGGACATCTGATTTCAGATTGAGAGTCTCGGCATGAGATTCATCGCTGACAGCGGCAACACAGGCAACTAAGGCGGCAACAAGGAACTAAACAAGAAGAAAACAAGGAATAAAGTTGTAGCTTTTTTCCTCCCGTATTAAAGATTTTTGAACTTACGTATTTGAACATGTTGTGATTTTGAATGGATCAGTTAGCTTTCTAAACTGTGTCGAGCTATGGCTCAAACGGACTATTTATACAATGAAAGTAATGTCAGATTGTGGATTTGGAGTTCTACCCAAGAATACCGGATCTTCTTTAAACTGAATATATAATTTTGAAATTTCATAAAATATTCCTGATATTTTTTTGGGGAATAATTTGACTTTCACTTAAATTACGATTCATAAAAATCACATTCAAACACGCTTACCAGAAAAATCCAACACTCACTCTCTTCGCTGTAGAAGAATCATTGGACCGGTTTGAACGTGTAGAAATGCTTGGTAGCAGCATTAATTGGTAATTTAATTGAGGGGGAACAAGAACTGCAACAACATATACATAGTTATATTGGGTGGTAGTATTGTCAGACGATATTAATCAGTGCAGCCTATTAAATGGAGATGTTTATTTTCTTACCAAATGGAATGTGGACCTTGACGAAATGAAGACATGTATTTTTATATTATGTCATTACTAATTGATTTTGAGTACGTACATACATACAATACAAGTTGATAGTATTGCAAAAATAAGATTGTCAATAAGACAATGTATTTAAAAATATACTTTTAGGCGCAAATGTATATTTTGTGGTTCTATCTTCCAGAATCTGTTGTTCAATACAATGTAATTTTGGATAGAAATTCAAATCGTTTCACAGGCCTCGCATTTCGTCATTCTGTGTATATATTTAATTATTTGTATGCGGAATAGAATTAAGCACACATCTCCCATAGTAATAAGACTATGTTTGCATGTCAATCAGTATCATATCCCTAAAAGTATACACTAAATTTTATTTTCAAATTTAGTATAATTTTGAGTTGTTTTGTATCTTTTATACTTTAACCAAAACCTATTTAGCCAATAACTAATAACACCATGCAACAAACAAATAAAATGTTTGTGTCAGAGACCTAAAAATTTATTCTTTGTAATGTACATGTAATGTATTGCATACTGATTCATAAAACCAAAAAAAAATATATATATGGACAATTTTGTACTGAAATTCCAATTTTCGTTGGATGTACTCTCATTTGGAAATAAAATACAAGACTTTCTAATTAAAGGGGCTTACCAATTAACTACTTTCTTTTGCCAATACATCCATTGGCAAAGCAACCTCATTTACTTTGTCAATTACCAATGGTTAGAAATGAATGCACTAAGTTAATGGCTGGCTAGCTGGTTATTTTGCTTAACTTAAATAAATACAGACATTGCAGCTAGAATCTGTGAATGCCAAAAAATTATATTAAAATCAGCATAAAAATAATTTTGTGAATAATTTTTTTACTAAAATTCAAATTTTTTTGAAAGTATTGGAATAATAAGACCGCAGAGCCAGTGTTGTCAGTTTTATCCATCTCTGTATTTATTGAATTTTCTATTGATGGATATATTTATATATATCTCCTCCTATTAGATAGCACTCATACACAGTCAAAGGAATTTCTCATTTTCTACCTGGTTTTCGAAACAAAAAATTACAACCGCTGAGCGTTTTATATCCTTAAGCTCAGCCATTTTATAACTTTTTTCATCTCTTTGCTAAAAAGTACACATTTTGAAAAATCACTATAGGTAAGATGTGCTCTCGCTTCTCCCCTAAAATTATTTACTTTATTTGATACCACGTTTTCGTGTTTTCGTCCCGCATCCTCTATAGAAGTACAAATTTTGTAATATCAATTTATGTTCCGTGTTTACGCAATTAAAGTACTGTACACCATTTCTATCCCTTTTTGTCCCGCTCACCTCTTATAAGTAAAAATTTCGAAAAGATTCCGCTTTTACGTTGTCAGAAGAATATACATGCTAAATTTGACGACTATAGCTTCAATACATAAATTGGTACAATGTTTATCCCTTTGTCTCGCTCAGCCCTTATAAGTACAAATTCCAAAAAATCAATTTTTGTTGTGTGATCGGATGAATGTACGCGCCGAATTTCACGATTCTAGCTAGAATACTTTTGTTGGTACTATTTTTATCCCTTTTTGTCTGTCTCACCCCTTAAAAGTACACATTTCGAAAAATCCATTTAGATTGTGCTTCTACGTTGTCAGAGGAATATACATAACAAAAACTACGAATAATAATAATTTAGTTGGCTCCATTTTTATCATTTTTTGTGCCGCTCAGTCCTTAAAATAACAAAAAAAAACATTTACGCACCACATTTCACAACTATAGCCGCAATGTATAAATTGGTACCATTTTTATTCCTTTTTGTCCCCGTGCATCCCTTAAAAGTACAAATTTCCTGCACCAATTTTACTGCGCTTCTATGTGATGAGAGGAATTTACATACCAAATTCCACGATTCTAGCTGAAATTCTTCAGTTGGTGCCATTTTATCCCTTTTTGTCCCACCCGGCCCTTAAAATCACAAATTTCGAAAAATCTACTTTTACTGCACTTCTACGTGGTCAGAGGAATTTACATACCAAATATCACGATTCTAGCTGCAATAGTTGGTACAATTTTTATCCCTTTCACCCCTTATAATTACAAATTTCGAAAAAATCCATTTAGATTGCGCTTCTATGTGGTGAGAGGAATTTACATACCAAATTTCACGATTCTAGCTGTAAGTTGGTACCATTTTTATCCCTTTTTGTCCCACCCGCCTCTAAAAAGTACAAATTTCGAAAAATCAATTTATTTTGCAAGTGTACGTTGTCAGAGAAATGTAAATTTCGATTTTCACGAATACAGCTGTATTACTTAAATTGGTACCATTTTTATCCCTTTTTGTCTCTTCTTCCCTTAAAAGTATCAATTTCGAAAAATCCCTTTTTTAGATCATCTGCATGGTAGGTGCAAGCCACACACCAAATTTCATGTTTCTAGCTACTGCCGTTTAATCAGGACGAATGTTCCATGTTTATCCCTTTTTGTCCCATTTCACCCCCTAAAAGTACGAATTTCATGACCTTGGCTTCAGCCGTTTGGTCTGGGCGCTGAACAATGATAAGACATTCAGTTTAGATTAAAGGGAATTATGAAAATGTTGTTTTACTTTTACATAGTAAAAATATTAGTTTAAAAACAGTCTCCTGTAAATGTTAGAAAAAATATTTTTTTTTCGAAAATATTGCACCATAAAACCCATAAAAATAGAAAAAAATACATGAATTTATTATATATTATTTAATAGCTAATTGTTACGAATAAAACAATATCTGCATGCAAAAGATCTATGGATAAATGTAGGAGTTATGTACTGCTTTGTAGACGCAAAATATTTTTTAAATCATGATTTTTAAATTTTTAGTTAAAGAAAACCCACATTGAACTTAGATTACAGAATATTTGTTTACACAAGACCTAGTTGAGGAAAATCTATGGATAAATGTAGAAGTTATGACCATTAATGTAAAAGTAGGGTAATTTCAAGAAAAAAGATGTCATATATTTTTACAGAATTGACCAGAACTTATACATTTATCTATAGATTTTTTTCAAATAGTCCTTGATTTCTTCATTAAGATATCATATAGTACAATATAAAAAAATAATATGCTATGAACTTTTTAAAAGATGTTTTCACGCTATTTAAACAAAAATTGAAACAGAAAACATGATTGTTTTTAATTCTCTTGCTTCTACGAAGAGCGTCTTAAATTCTACATTTAGCCATAGATTTTTTACATATAAAAATTTGTTTTCTTTGTTATAATGTTAGCTATTAAAAAATAAAGCAAAATATATTTTTCTATTTTTTATGTTTTTTTTTTGCGCAAGCAAAACATTTTTTAAATTTTTTTTCGAAATTTTTTGTAAAACAAAATATTTTTTCCCAATTTTTTTTAAATTTTTTTTAGAAAAAATATTTTTTCTAAATTTTTAAAAGAGTGTTCCTAAACCTCTGTTTCTATATGAAAGTCTTTTGAACCTGTAATTTGAACATATAGGCTTTGTCTGTTTTATTATAATGTTAGCTATTACAAATAAAACAAAATATTTTTTCTATATTTTTTATTTTTTTTCGCGCCAGAAAAAATATATATCTTTTAATTTTTTTTAATATTTTTTCGATTTTTTTTTCTATTTTTTTATAGAAAAATGTTTTTTATTTTCTAAATTTTAGAAGAGTAGGAACGCTCTATTGAAACTTTTTCTATATGAAAGTGAAATTCGCAATAATTGTAGCCATCATAAGTACCTTAATTTGAACATATAGGCTTTGTTTATTTTATTATAATTTTAGCTATTAAAAATAAAACAAAATATCTTTTCTCTATTTTTAATATTTAGCAAAAATATTTTTTTTAACAACAAATTTTTTGCGATATTTTTAATTTTTTTAGAAAAATTGTTTTTTTTTCTAAATTTTAGAAGAATTTTAGTGTTCCTAAAGCACTGTTTCTATATAAAAGTGAAATACACAATATTTGTAGCGAACATAAGTACCTTAATTTGAACATATAGGCTCTGTTATACGATTTATATTTTCAGAAAAGAGAGTACAAATAAACAAACAAAAGGTACCTTCGGCGAAAATTTAAGTTTTAGTAAAATTAAAAAACATATATATCCATATAATTTGTTTAATATCGTTTTCGAGTTTAGAAAGCCAAAATGCATCCGCAAATGTTGTGCAAAATCCTTCCACAAAATTCCTGTTGCATAGTGTAATTAATTTAATACTGAAATATGATCTCTCTTCAATAAATTCCCATATTGCTTATAGCTTTCAAATGCTATTTATTCAACAAATATACAAACATTATTCTTTCAGTTTAATGATGAGATCTGGTTTCTTCTTTGGGAGGATGAGCATGAATGTATTCGATGGCCTTCAAGATGGCAGCTGGTACTGGTGGTGGTGTGGGCAAGACAGCGCTCTCGGGTTGGTAACCATATTCGTTGGCCACATAGCTGACCTTAATGTGTTCACCTTCGGGCGAAACATATTCGTAAGAGCCGTGAATATTGCCTTGGGCATCACCGGAGGCATCCTGATGGATGGAGTTGCTGGTGTCCAAAACATAATCGAAGCCATCGGCACGAACATCCGAAGACAGTTGCTTAACTTCAGCGTGGACATCATCACTAGATAGAGCTGGGTGGCCAACAGCAGCAACACAGGCTACCAAAGCGGCAACAACGACCTAAGGAGTTGTTTAAGTAAGTATCGAGTGCACATATTTCCTTGACAATTAATTTAATCCAGACTTACGAATTTGAACATGTTGATGTTGTTTTTTTGGGGGGGTTTCGGGGTTTTTTAGGGGAACTTTGTTTACTGTGCCGGCCTATGATTTCAACTGACTATTTATACCAAGTAGGTGCTAAAGGAAATTTCGAATTTCTAACAATGACCGGATTTGCTTTTTTTATTAATATGCTTATTATTTAATACATTTTTATGGTCATATATATTATTTAATAATGTTTTATTAGGCAACAAAAGAAATTTCATTTCGGATTGTGTCTTATAAAATTATGCCTCACGTGTCGTTTGTGATAATTCTTTGACCGGTTTAATCAGAGTTCTTCATTTATAATTGAGAATTTAATCGTTTTTAAATAAGTACACTTTATTGATTAGAAAGAGTATTGATCTTCTTCAAGGTTTTTGAATTATTTCTCCAGCTTTGTATATCCATTGTATTAGACATTATTAACTAATGTACAGAAAACCCAGCTTCAATACTGAACGTGTTCATTTATAGTACTTTAGCATGTCTTTAGCAAATTAAAGAGTTTAATTTCACTTCAGGAATGATTGAATTATTTAGCGGATATATATATCACAATCTATTTATATTATCGGTTCTTTGTTTAATAGAGTGTACCTTTTCGGAATTTCTTATCAAATCAAAATTATGGAAAATATTTTTGATCTGAATTTAAAATTTACGTCATAAAAAATACTCAGTGGAATTTTTTAACGCGTCGAACTTTATATACCCTCCACCATGGATTACATTCCACAGAGGCTGTCGATTTTTGTAGAAATGTAATAAGATTACAGCAAAATGATAAATTTGTTAATATAGCAAAACTAAAACAAATAAAAATATTGAAAAAATAATTTTGTAAATAAATCTAAAATTTTAATTATTATAAGCCTCGCTTATAAGGCAATGCTACCAAATTATACTTTAAGGCAAAAAAGCTTAAATAACCTAAATATTGGGGGTGCATTTTCAGCTGCAGCCGTTTGGTTGGTTATATTTCCATCCTATTTTAATTCCAAAAGTATACATTTTGAAAAATCCATTATCTCTCAATCCATTATCACATGATCATACCCATTTTTGGCGTAAAGTTAAAAAAGTACGAATTTCGAAAACTCTTTTTATTTTACTAGTCTATGCAGTTAGAGAAATGTATACACCGAATTCCATGATTCGAGCTGTGGCAATTTGGTTGGTACCATTTGTTTTTTAATTTTTTTCGTGTTTCCAAATTTTCAAAAAAAAAAACATAGTAATTTTTATAGCCCCACTCTCAACCAAGCCTCAAAATTTACAGAGTAAATAGATGTTTAAATAAAATTTATTCGAGAAAGTTTAAATAAATAAAATAAAGTTTAAATTTATTTTTGGTTTTCCAAATTTTCAAAAAATTAAAAAAAATATATTATTTATTATAGGCCCACTTTCAACCAAGCCTCAACATTTACAGAATAAATAGATGTTTAAAAAAAAAAATTTCGAGAAAATCGAAGAGTACAAACAATTAAAAAATAAAGTTTTAATTTAAAAAATTAAAATTTGTATACAAAAACATTGTGAATATTTTTTCTGAAAAGTACGTAAAAAACAAAAAAAAAACGAATATCCAATTCGGACCATTATTGACGAAGTTATGAGCAAAAGACTGAAAAATTAACTACTATTTAACTATTTTTTATAAAAGCTATATCTTTTTAATCAGAAAAAACTCTAAGTGTACCAGGGGTGACAGACATATATTATGTTATATTACAATTTTTGTTCTCAAAATATATAGGTTGGGCCATTTTAAATTAGATTCGGCTATAAAAAAATGTAGTAGTATTGTTTCAAATTTCTGGTTTTATTGGAAATGTTGAACTTTGTCATTAAATAATGGAAGGGGATACAAATGTTACCAACCTAACGTCTACAAATACAATTTTGGAATTTGGTGTATACGTCCCTCTGAGTCACGCGAAATAAAACGATTTTTCTCAAATCGAAAAATGGGAAAATGGATAAAATAGGCACCAACCTAGAATCATCAAATGCAGTGTAGAAGCGCAAAATGTAGGAATTTTTCAAAATTTTTACTTTCATGGCGAAAACGGGACGAAAAACAATAAATATGTTACCAACCGAAGGGCTGCGACAAGAATTATGAAATTCGATGTATGCGTTGCTCTGATGGGGAAGACAAGACATGACATTTATCTGATTTTGTAGAAATTTTTAGAAATTTCTACTTTAAAGGGGTAATATGGGGGAAGGGATAAAAGTGGTACAAACTAAATGGCTCCAGCTAGAATCATGAAATTGGGGTAGTACGTTCCAATTCGAACTTTTAGGTCTAAAATAAAAAAATGGATGCAATTGGACAACAAATCCGTAAAAATATGGCAAAAATAAAAATAATAGATTTTTTATTTCTTAGCATAATTTTTATAAAAATCAATGGACTTTGCAAGAGTGACATGCCATACTATTAATATACACATTTCATGTGTACGATGTTTTAATTTTTCGCCGTATCATAATTCGTGGTACGAAAAAATTAGATATCCAGTGTGGACGGTTGGGATTGCAAATGGGTAAAATTTGTCTAGAGGAAACATCTCGAAAACATAATTTTTAGTCCATCACAAAAAAGTATCCTCATATCAAAAGGTTAACTAAGTATGTGCGATACAAATCTTCGTCTGCCTTTTTAAACTGCCTGCGCCATTCGGACGGACATGGTGTTCCCATGATGTACAGGATAACATTGGAAAGATGTCCAAAATTTATTTAAACTTGGCACATATGAATATCTGTCCGAAAATTCCATAATACAAACTTCCAATTGGCGATTTGTTACAAGCCCTCCCTAAAAATTAATTATTCGTTTGCAAACTAGAGGTCTCATTCAGTGAATATAAAATTAAATATAGTTTACAGCTCGTTGATTGTGATAAGCCGCTAATTTGTTTTGTTTCGTTCCACAAAAAAATATTTTTTCTACTGTTTGTATAGAAAGAAAACAAATTTATATTTTACATTAAACTAGCCATGGTGACGTTGTAATACTTTTATCCAGATAAATTGAAGGTAGACAGTTCCGAACCCTTTAACAAGTAAAGATGGCACATACAAAACTGACTCCATACTAAGTAACCCCGTTCTCATACAAAACAGGCCTATGACCGAAAAATAATGCAGAAATAAAATGAAACTTTTTCGAAAATAACAAGGTTCAGACAACGAATTCTGATGGAGGGGGTACAAATAGAATATACGTGTATCGGCGTTTTGAAAGTTTAGGTATGGTGGTCAATTTAGAGGGAGTCAATATTTCCCCCTTCTGCACATTCTTAAGATGAATCGTCATAGGAAAATTTGTGATCCTTACATTTTAAGTATAGGATGTGTTCAGCAATATTACTTAAAACTCTACGAAGAACATTTTTGTTGAACATTTTAACCCTCTAGCTCCTCAATAAAGGGTTATTTTTGGCCTTTTTGTGCAAAGTGGTAAAAAATACCATTAAAACTGGAGTTTAAAGGGTCAAAATGTTCTACAAAAGCATTCGCCATCAAATTCCACTGCAAGTCTATGAATACACCAAAACTCACATATAAATAAAATAGCTGTATCAAATTGGGTATTTAAATACATACTTTCCTTCTCTTAGTTCTTTCTTTCTTTGAGTATAGAATGAGTACAGCAATATCATTTACTTATACTACAAGGAACATTTTTGTGGAACACTTTATCCCTCTCGGTAATCAATATGTATATATAATATATATATATATATATATAAACCTGGCTCAAAATGTTCAAAAATAATATTTTTTACTATAAGTCTCTAAATATACTGAAACTCAAAACTTAACTTAAAAGCCAGAAATAAGAAAAAACTTAAAATTCATTTTAGGGTTAAGTTCGTACTTTTTACGAATTGGTGCTGAAATGTGCCACAAAACTGAATGGAAAAAATATTGTGAGAAACATTTGATTGTAAAGGTTATAATAAAAAAACTGAAGCAGCAGCCGAAGTAATTTTTAAATAAAATCTGAGTAATTTTTGTAATAAATATAAATTCAAGTAGACAATTTTATTTAATTTCTGAAATACTGTGAGCGTTGAATATTGATTTTTCAGTTTCACAGTGTAATTAAGTGTAATGTACCACTAATTATCCTAATGTGACCCGACTCGAAGTCATTTTCTGATTTAGGGTGGACCATTTAAAAATTTAAATTTGAACTTTGACTTTGAAAGGTAGAGTAAATAACATTCATTTTTTCTTTTATTTTCAACGATGTTTTACATTTGCAAAATAGGAGGCTATAGGCTCGAACAAAATTGGGAAATATTAAAAACCAAAAAACTGGCAAAGTAGTACGTCTTTAATGCAAACTGTAAGAAATTTATGTAAAAAATTATCGAGAAGAGATCGGTCTTCAGTCCAGCCTTCATGAAGCTCATTTTCATATCGGTGGCTATATCAATAAGCATAATTGCCGCATATGGGGTTCTTCAGAGAACCCACACGTGACTATTGAGAAGCCAATGCATCCACAACAAGTCACTGTTTGATGTGGAATTTAGGCTGTACTGAAACATTGGTTTGATCGGATGAGATACTGTCGAGCCAGTCATATGAATGATATTGTATACAATTATTAAATGACAAAGTTCAACCTTTCCAATAAAACCGGAAATTTGAAAAATAATCAGTATTTTTTTTATACAAGATTCTAATATAAAATGTTACATGACCCGCCCTATATTAACCAAAATATAGCTTTCTCACCTTCCTCCTTTTTTAAAAGAGATCTTTGACTTTAATTTCTTAAAATTGAGTACGTTTCATTTTTTTCATTATAAAATTTCAACCGCAAGGTCTTCTGAGTACCCTAATTTGACCCGGTTTTGTGGGACTTTTATAACAAATTAAAATTTCAAGATGTAAATTAATGCCAATAATATTGTATTTATTTTCAATAAATATATCAACATCAATGCTAAAAATTATGCCAATGCTATATATTCAACAAGTATTCCGACACTTGTGTCACCCGTTTAATGATGAGATCTTTCTTCCTTGGGAGGATGAGCATGAATGTATTCGATGGCCTTCAAGATGGCAGCTGGTACTGGTGGTGGTGTGGGCAAGACAGCGCTCTCGGGTTGGTAACCATATTCGTTGGCCACATAGCTGACCTTAATGTGTTCACCTTCGGGCGAAACATATTCGTAAGAGCCATGAATATTGCCCTGAGCATCACCGGAGGCATCCTGATGGATGGAGTTGGTGGTGTCCAAAACATAATCGAAGCCATCGGCACGAACATCCGAAGACAGTTGCTTAATTTCAGCGTGGACATCATCACTGGAAGGACCGGGGTGGCCAACAGCAGCAGCACAGGCTACCAAAGCGGCAAGAACGATCTGGAAAAGTTGAGGGGGATTCGATTAAATAAGAGAACGATTTAAATGGGGGCGGAGCAATTTCTTACGAATTTGAACATGTTGAGTTCTTGGGATCAGTTAGATTTTGGAAACTGTGAAGATATTCTAATTACAAAGAGTATTTATACAAATATTGTTGGGATAGAAAGAACTGGATTCTTTTTTTTTTGTTCCACGTGATAAATATTCCATAGAGAATAAAACCTATTCCAGAATTTTATGGCTACATAAATATATAGTAAATGCTTTCATTGCATTGAATGGTGGCGCGAAGAAATTAATTCTAATTTCTATGCAAATTAGTATTGATTTCTTAGCACTTTAGCAAGCTACTCTTTGACCGGTTTGTGGACAATGCTCTGAATCATGAATGATGAGATAATTCTTAGGAAGGCCTCTTCTACGTGGATTTGGATGATCTTATAAGTTGGGTAGTGTAGGATCATCCACCCCCTAGAAGTGTTCTCGAAGCATTCATGATTCAATGTATTGTCCAAAAACCAGTAAAAGAACTAAGAAATCAATACTAATTTGCAATGAAATTAGAAATTATATCTTTGCGCCAGCATTCACCATATTTATGTATCCATAAAATTCTGAAATATTTAGGCAATATTTTTTTATTGAATACCTAGCACATGGAATAAAAAAAGAATCCAGTTCTTTATATCCCCATAAAATTTAAAATTTGTCTTTTGTATAAATACTCTTTGTAAATAGAAGATCTGCACAGTTTCCAAGAAGCTAACTGCTCCCAAGCAACTCAATATGTTCAAATTCGTAAGACATTTCTCCACACACATAAATCGATCTCTTATTTAATCAAATGCCCATCAACTTTTGTAGATCGTTCTTGCCGCTTTGGTAGCCTGTGTTGCTGCTGTTGGCCACCCCGGTCCTTCCAGTGATGATGTCCACGCTGAAATCAGGCAACTGTCTTCGGATGTTCGTGCCGATGGCTTCGATTATGTCTTGGACACCAGCAACTCCATCCATCAGGATGCCTCCGGTGATGCCCAAGGCAATATTCATGGCTCTTACGAATATGTTTCGCCCGAAGGTGAACACATTAAGGTCAGCTATGTGGCTAACGAATATGGTTACCAACCCGAGAGCGCTGTCTTGCCAACACCACCACCAGTACCAGCTGCCATCTTGAAGGCTATCGAATACATTCATGCTCATCCTCCCAAGGAAGAAAGATCTCATCATTAAACGGGTGACACAAGTGTCGGAATACTTGTTGAATATATAGCATTGGCATAATTTTTACCAGTGATGTTGATATATTTATTGAAAATAAATTAAATATTATTGGCATTAATTTACATCTTGGAATTTAAATTACGATACTCCGAAGCCATCGCGGTTAAAATTTTATACTGAAAAAATTAGACGCACTCAATTTTAAGAAATTTAAGTTAATGATCTCTTTTAAATATGGAAGAAGGTGAGAAAACTATATTTTGGTTAATATAGGGTGGGCCATGTAACATTTTAAATTAGAATCGGCTATAAAAAGTGCTGATTATTTTTTTTCAAATTTCTGGTTTTGTTGGAAAGGTTGAACTTTGTGATTTAATAATGGAACACGATATCATTCATATGACTACCATGACTGACTAACCGACAGTACCTCATCCGATCAACCCAATTTTTCAGTACAGCCCAAAATCCACACCAAACATTGACTCGCTGTGGATGCATTGGCTTCTCAATACTCACGTGTGGGTTCTCTGCAACCCATATGCGGCAATTTTGCTTATTGACATTGCAACCGAGATGAAAATGAGCTTCACGAAGGTTGAACTGAAGGTCGATCTCTTCTCGAAAAATTTCCACGTAAATTTCATACAGTTTGCATTAAAGTCTAACTACTTTGTAAGTAAGTTTTTAATATTTCCCAATTTTGTTCGAGCGTATAGCGTCCCATTTTGAAAATGTCAAACATAAACCTTAAAATAAAAATAAAAATTAATGTTATTCTATATTTAATTTTCTTATCGATTAATTCAGCTTGAGGCCATGGAAAAACTGGTGGTGTTGTTTTATTATTTATTTTTATTTTCCCAATATTTCGGTTGCCTTCGTCAACCATCATCAGGGAATAAACACTAATCAAAAATATATACAATTTATAACAAATATTCACTATCAATATCACAAAAAAATTTTAATAATAATTACATTAAAAAATTAATAGGCGTCGTCCTGTTGTCTGCACAAATTATTGTCAACTAAAAGTCTCTCTTTGTCGGCTGTATTTTTGTATTTTTGTAATTCATCCTCTTCTCCGTGGGAACATCAATAATGTTCAATACTTCAAGAGTAAATCTTCGCTTATAATTTCTCTCCTCTGCTAATATTTGTACGTCTTTGAAGTTTGGCGTATGGCCTGTCAGAGTACAGTGGGCCGCAAGAGCTGTTTTTTGCTCTATTGGTTTGTCAGTTGCTTTTTGGTCCGATTTATGTGAAGAAAGTCTAGTTTTTAGTTTCGTCTTGGTAGTACCAACATATACCTTTTGGCATATGTTGGACTTGTCACCATTACAAGGAATCTTATATACTACATTAGTCTTGTCCTCATTTTATCTTAGATTTAGTTTTGCTGAATAAATTATTTACTGTACTATTTGTTTTGAGCGCTAATTGAAAATTGTCTTTGTTATAAATGTCGGCATTTTTGAACCTTTCAGAAAATCCTTGTACATACGTCAACGGTTTATAGATTTTCTCCTCCTTCTCTTTGTCATTTTTAGGTTTTTCATCTTGGTATGGTTTATCAGATCATCGATGGTTTGTTTAGGGAAGTCATTTGATCGTAGAATTTTCTTGATTTTGCGTTATTCTATATTTCAATGCCAAAGTAATCGGTAGTTCAGATTTAAAATTTTAAATGACCCACCCTATACAATCAGAAAATTACTTCACTCGGGTCAAATTAAGATAATTAGTGGATAATTACACTGTGAAACTGAAAAATCAATATATTGAATATTTCACAAATTAAATAAAATTGTCTACTTGAATTTATATTTATTAAAAAAATTACGCAGAATTTATTTAAAAATTACTTCGGCTGCTGCCAGTTTCTTAATATAAACCTATCAATGAAATGTGTCTCACAATATTTGTCCATTCAGTTTTGTGGCACATTTCAGCACCAATTCGTAAAAAGTACGAAGTTAAGTTTTGAGTTTCAGTATATTGAGAGACTTATAGTAAAAAGTTATGACAAATATTTTTGTAGAACATTTTGAGTCAGGTTTAGGGGCGTATTTTACCCTTTTGTACAAAAGTGACCCAATGGATGCATATGTTGATTACCGAGAGGGATAAAGTGTTCCAAACAAATTTTCCTTTTAGTGTTTTAATTCCTTTTTATTCCTTTTCTCATTTTCAGCCTAAAATTTAATTTCATGATTTAAACTTCAGCCGATTGATTGGTACAATTTTTATCCCTTGTACCCTTTTTGATACTAATAGTACGACTTCAGAAAATCCGTTTGTTTTGGCCGTTTTCATACACTCAGAGGAACGCATGCTCCGAATTTTATGATTTTAACTTCAGTAGTTTGATTGGTACCATTTTTATCCCTTTTACCCATTTTAGCCTAAAAGTTCAAATTTGGAAAATCCATTTGTTTTGCATTCGGAGGAACACATACATCGAATCTTATGATTTCCATATGAGCCCTTTGTTTGGTACCATTTGTATCCCTTTTTTCTCAGTTTACCACTTAGAAGTAATAATTTAGAAAAATCATTTTTTAGGTGTATAAACAGTCAACATTTTATAATTTCAACATCAGCCGTTTGATTGGTACCATTTTTATCCCTTTTAACAATTTTGACCCTGAAAGTACAAATTGGGAAAAAACTTTTTTTGCGTGTCATCATAGGAATCAGAGGAATGTATACACCGAATTTTTTGATTTCAACATCAGCAATTTAAATGGTACCAGATTTATCCCTGTTTTCTCAGTTAAAATACGAATTTAGAAAATTTCCTTTTTTAGGTGTCTACACAGTCAGGTGAATATATATACCAAATTTCATGATTTAACAGCAGCCATTTGATTGGTACCATTTTTATCCCTTTTTCCCATATTTACAATAAAAGTTCGAATTCTTAAAAAAAATTGTTTTGCTATTCATCACACTCAGAGGAATGCATGCGCCAAATTTTATGATTTTAACTTTAGTCATTTGATTGGTACCATTTTTATCCCTCTTTTCTCAGTGCACCCCTTAAAAGTACGAATTTCAAAAAAATTCCGAGTGCCCCGGTAGTCGAGTTGGTAGCGTGATCGGCTATCAGCGTGGGGGTCGTGGGTTCGATTCCCACCAGAGGCTCTGGTCTGTCGCTGCAAATAACTAGCTACTATGGTCTTAGTCACTCCGGCTCAATCCCTGGACCCAAAATTAGAATATAAATTTACTTTGTATTGTAATTCATAATAAATAAAATAAAAAAAATCCTTCATGTTACGCGTCTACACTGTCAGATAAATGTATACACCGAATTTCATTTAAGCTCTCATTTCCCTTTTCCACACTTAAAAGTGCAAATTTCAAAAAAGTTCCCGTTGTTCCCAAAATAAATATAAATATTTTCGATGCAGTCCTAATGTACACAAATAGTTTTCAAATGACAGCCTTAACATTTAATAATTCGCTACTTCTTTAACATCTTTTCTTTCGAAATAAACTTTAAAGAGCCGCAAAACTTCAGGAAGTCTGACATTATTATTATTTATTGGCCTTATTTTCAGCTGGACAAACTAGTCTGCTCCGATGACTGTTGCTGTGGCTCTTTCATGTATGACATGCGACTAAGCAACTGACTCACATAGACCAGAAGACGTCCGTTGTGATTGGATAAATTGCGGTTGATGGTTTGTGGTGTGGAGTGGAGTGGGGAGAGGGGTGATACTCTATGATCTAGAAATATTTCACGCGGAAGACAAGTGAACCATAAAATTTCAGTTTTAGGGTGCAGTTTGAAAGAGAAAAAAGAACGTGATGACTATCAACATTAAATGTCAAATTCTAGAATGCCAATACCGGGAAAAGATTGCCACAAGATTTTATGACTTCATCGCCGCATTATTCCCTCTTTGTAAAGTTATTTATTATCCGTTGCTAATGTAGTCGTCATTCTTTCGGACTAAATGCTCTTTGCAGAATATGCATGAATATGTAGTCAAGCTTCATGTATTCTACAGTCTCTGTGTCGCACTATTAGAACCGCGAATCACAAGAAAGTTCTAAACAAGTATGCAGACAGAGAAACAACTAAACATACATTTAAATAATTATTATCTTTGACACAATCTAAGTCTCCTCATTTCAGTCATTTATATCTGAACAATAGTTAAATATTTCTTAATTATGACAGCCTTTGTCTAAACATCTACATCTTTGCCGGGACAGCCGGTTTGATTGACTTTGGCATTTAATGGTGTGCTTTGCAAAAGAGTATGAAGGCACTAAGAGATGAAATTCCTCTCACGCACCCTAATGTTGCAGAGACGCAATCAGCAGAAACAGCATGACTTAACCAAATAAGACTGTGATCTACTAGGGGCTAGCATTGTAATATTTTCTTTTTTTATGATTTGTGATAATTTTGTGAATTTTAATAAGAAAAATTATAATTGTTTCGAATTCGTGAAAGAACAAAAACAAATATTACAGAAATTATAGTTAACCATAGTAATTATATAGGGTGACCATTAAAAATTTAAATTTGAACTACCGACTACTTTGACTTTGCATTCATTTGTGAATTTTGTGTTTGACATTTGCAAAATGGGACGAACCAAACTGGGAAATATTAAAAACGTACTTCCAAAGTAGTGAGTCTTTAACGCAAACTGTAAGAAATTTACGTGCAAAATTTTCGAGAAGAAATCGACCTACTATTCAGCCTTCCTGAAGCTCATTTTCATCTTGGTGGCTATGTCAATAAGCAAACTTGCCGCATATGGGGTTCAGAGTACGCACACGTGACTATTGAGAAGCCAATGCAGCCACAACGAGTCACTGTTTGGTGTGGATTTTGGGCTGTACTGGAAAATTGGGTTGATCGGATGAGGTATTGCCGAGCCAGCCGTGGTAGTCATATGAAATATTGTGTTCCATTATAAATGACATAGTTCAACCTTTCCAATAAAACCAGAAATTTGAATATGGAATCAGTACTTTCTTTATAGCTGAGTCTAATTTAAAATGTTACATGGCCCACCTTATAGTTATGATAGCAACCACAAAATAAATTTTTATCTCTGCAATCAAATTATTTTCCATCACGATTTTTAATATCAGAAAAATAAGAAAAGCAAATTTTTTTAAAACAATATTTTATGTTAAAAAATCATTTTGAAAAATAATTTGTTATTCATTTTAGAAAATAATTCCAAGAATTATGAGTTTTTAGCTGTCACTTTGAAAAAACACAAAAAATACTCCAAGACACTGTGGAACACAAACAAAAATAACAAGGTTCTGACAACGGATTCTGTTAGAGGGGTAACAAAAGAATATATGTGTATCGGCGTTTAGAAAGTTCAATATTCCCCCTTTTGCACATTCTTATGATGAAGCGGCATAGGAAACCTTGTGATCCTTACATTTTAAGTATAGGATGTGTTCAGCAATATTACTTAAAACACTACGAGGAATATTTTTGTGGACTACTTTAACCCTCTAGCTCCATAACACAGCTGTCTTTTTGGCACCTTTTGTGCAAAAGGGTAAAAAACACCCCTAAAACAGTTGTTTAATGGGTCAAAATGTCCTACAAAAATATTTGCCATAAAATTCTGCTATAAGTCTGTGAATACATCAAAACTCTAAACTCGACTTAAGTGCAAGAAATAAGTCGAAACTTAAAATTCATTTAAGGGTTAATTTCGTACTTTTTCCGAATTTGTGCTAAACTGTCCAACAAAACTGAATTTTAGAGGGGTGGTGTGAGTGGAAAAAATATTCTATATCAAATTTCAATATAAGTCACCGAACAAGGGAAAACTGTAGATATAATAGAGCTGTTCTTTAAGACTGAATAACTAAATAAAAAGTTAATCACTCAAATTAAAAAAAATTAAATTGTCGCCATTTTTTAATTAGTTTTCATACATACATACATTTATATTACAAGTGTGTGTACAAATTCTGAAAAAATAATGTTGGGTTAGGATTAGATTACTTATCCAGTGTAAGTCAAGTTTCAAGATTAGTGCAAAAAATTCAACACAAAATAATTTTTTTGAAAATTTGTTTTGATAAATATATTTATTTTGCAGTTGGCGATAATGTGGAAAAATATTTTTAATAAAAAATAACTCTTTTTTAACGTTTTTTATCGCAACTAGTTATCCCAGTTTAAAGAAAAGTCCTAATATATATATAAATAAAATATCAGTACCAATTTGTGTGTTTAAACAAGAAATTTATTAAATTTTCTTGTAGCTTTTGTTAATGCTATACCTGTGCTACATCGTTGAAGTCCTAGTGAATGTGTTGATAAGAATATATTTTGTTACAATGTGTAAGTTGACCAATGCGTTGTTCTAAGGCACGAATAAAAATTATATATTTAAGGTGCTTTCAGTGGTCTATTAATTTAGAAAAACTTTTTGGACAAAAATGCAACATAAACAAATAAAAATGCGTTAAGTTCGATCGGGCCGTATCTTATATACCCTCCACCACGGAGTGTATTCGACAGTATTGTCGGTAGATTAGAGGCTGTCGACATTACACAGAAGTGCAATACCATATTAGGAAAATTGTGATTCTTCATTATTATAATATAAATAGCCCTCTACTATTTATAAATATTAATATAATTATTAGTCAGAAATCTTCAAAAATGTGCCCTAAATATTATTAGGTAGAAACAATTTCCCTCAATCCCGATTTCCCCCATTTTCAATTTCTTGATTCCAGCTACAGCCTAAATTGGTACCTCTTATTTTCCGCGTCTACGTAGACAGGCGAGAGCAAATACTGAATATCATGATTCTAGCTGCAACCATTTGATTGTAGCTAAATTTAATTCCATTTAGATCCTGAAGCTACAAATATCGGAAGTTATCTTTATTATTCGCGTCACCGCCGTCAGAGAATTGTGCACACCGAATTTCATTATTATAGCTGCAGCCGTTTGTTTGGTACCATTTCTATCCCCATTCGCCCCATTTTCCACCTAAAAGTACAAATTTCGACAAAATTCTTTTTATTTCGCATCTTCAAAGTCACATGAATGTACACACCGCATTTTGGCCGTTTGGTTAGTACCATTTTTATCCCCATTCACCCCATTTTCTGATTAAAAGTACAAATTTCGAAAAAATCCTCTTTATTTCGCATCTTCACAGTCAGATGAAAGTACACACCGAATTTCATGATTTCAACTTCAGCCGTTTGATAGGTACCATTTTTTTTTTTCAAATTGTATCCCTTAAAAGTACGAATTTTGAAAAATTCCACTATTTTACGTATCTACGCAATTAGACGGATGTACATACCAAATTTCATGTTTCTAGCTGTTATCGCATCTTTGGTACTATTTTTATACCTTTTTGTGCCATTTCACCCGCTATTTTTTTTTTTGTACTTTTTGATGATTACACGTTACTAGAGGAAGGTACGAAACAAATTTCATATATAAGAATCGGAAATTTTCAAAATAATTGCTATTATAATTGTCTAAATATTAGGGGTATTTTCAGTCTCTGTTAGGGAAAAATGTTTCCCTCTGGGCCGATTTCGCTCACTTTCAATCCCAACCGATCTGCAACCATAAGACACATTTACGGAAAAAGTCAACCTCCTAGCTCATTTCGTTCGGCCGCTATCGTGCTTTCAACAGACAGACAGACGGACATGGCTAAATAGTCTTTGAATTTTACCAGGATACAGAATATATATACTTTATGGGTTCTCCGTTGAATATTTCAAGGTGTTACAAACGGAATGACAAAGTGAATACACCCATCCTGGAGGTGGAGGGTATAATAATACTCAGTGTTCACTATCTAAATTTTATTTCCGTGGGGTGACTGGATATTATTTTTTAATTGTATGGGCGTGACCCAACCTAATATATAAATGATTTCCTTTAAGTCTATCTCTTCTGCAGGATCCTTCCGGATTCCATTCGATCTGACTATGATGGTTGTCAGTTTCCATCTGTGTGTGGCCAAGCCATCGCCATTTTCTTTTACGGATCTCTATGTGTATACGCCATATAAAATGAAAAATTTTGTGTCCAAGCCGAAAAAATTTTTTTTTCGATATATTTATTTAATTTTTACTACAAAATTGACTTTAATATTTGTACTGGAAATTTGAACTACCGAATAGGTAGTTCAAATAATCCACCCTATACTTGCATCATCATTAACTCCGTGCGTGCGGCGTTCTATGATTCACAGCCATATTTTGGTTGTTCTTGAGATCCATATAGGGTTTATGTTGTACATTGTTTGTTTGGCAGTTTTTATTTCTTCGATTTTTTACGCCTTCGCAGAAGTCTCCTGATTTTGTTTAAATACAATCGAATGAGTGTTGTGTCATTTGTTGGGTATATTAGCATTACTTTTGTTTCATTGAAAGTATGCTATTGGGCGGTAAAATCCAAAATCCTCTAGTCTTCCGTTGAGACCCCATGTATTTCCTCTGTGATCCTGCGAGGATTTCATCCCTTTATTAAACAGAAATGGAGATATAACACATCCTAGCCTTACTACAATCCTTTTTGATATACTATCGTTATTGTTGATTGTGGAGTTTTCGTATTTGGTAAATATTATAATTCTATTTACTACAAAAATGCAATTCTATTTCATCCAAAAATAATTAAATATTTCTCCGATGTTGCTCCTAATCTAACATAGTACGAGTAAATTTTCCACTCTCGTAGTTAAATTCTCTCTTTCACTTTATTGTTATTTCGCACTTAAAACTTCTGGTTTTATTTCTTTTCACACCGAAAGTGCGACTTGGCTACGCTTTGATTTAAATGAAACATCTATTGTTTGAATAAAAAATAATAACAATAACTATTAAACAAATTAAATCGATATTGCTGTGTGTTAATTTCGGTATAATGCTAATAAAAAAAGTAGAAACTATAAACGATTTTTAATGATATGATTTTTTGAAGCACTTAAGCTGTCAGACAGGTGGATGGATATTTGTCTGGCTGGACAATAAATGAAAGGTGGATGGGAAGATGGATATAAAGAGTGATTTTTTTGAGGTTAGGATTTTCATGCATTAGTATTTGACAGATCACGTGGGATTTCAGACATGGTGTCAAAGAGAAAGATGCTCAGTATGCTTTGACATTTCATCATGAATCGTCTTACAAACGAACAACGCTTGCAAATTATTGAATTTTATTATCAAAATGCGTGCTCTGTTAAGAAGTTCATTGCGCGCTTCCATTTTATGGTCAGTTTAATCGACCCACTGAAGCGGCTATTCGGGCTATTGTGACTAAATTTCGCACCAAATTTACATTGTTGGACATTAAACCACCAACACGCTTACGTAGAGTGCGAACTGAAGAAAATATCGCAGCTGTATCGGCCAGTGTTAATGATGACCACCAATTTTCGATTCGTCGCCGTTCGCACCAATTGGGTCTCTGTTACTCAAAAACGTGGAAATGCCAAAATTGGACTAAGCGGATGGACCACCTAAGACGCAGCCGCGGTCAACATTTAAATGAAATTATCTTCAAAAAGTAAATGTCATGGACCAATCTAACGTTTCAAATAAAGAACCGATGAGATTTTGCAAATTTTATGGGTTTTTTTAAAAAAAAAGTTATCAAGCTCTTAAAAAATAACCCTTTAGAAAGGGGTTTCCAATAAGAAATTAAATAAAAACAATAATGGATTTGGAAAAATTGTAACATCCTCCACTCAATGATATTGTTGAGGCCTTGATGAGGATCTCAATATTTAAACAGGCCTTAAACTATTCTTGGTCGTCATTAAATAAATAAATAAGAATTATGGCCAATAAGAATTGAGGTAGTACGTTCAAATTCATTTCTAATAACTCGTTTTGACTGGAATTGTAATTAAGGGAAATCGCTGCAGGATGAAAAAAAACTCTGAGAATTTTGGGGATTTTGTTAGTTTTAGGGTGGCTAACCGAGTTTGTCATACATAACTTCTATTGATTGTCTTGGACCCTTCATCTCGCACCTATATTTGTCAGGTTTTCTCTAAAAAGCTATTAAATCAAGATACTCTTCATTAAAAAATTATCTATAATTTTAGTGGCAGCTTATTTGGATATTATTTTTTTTTTTTTCAAAATATTCAGAATCTGGTTCCTCATTTGAAACTATCGATCTGTTCTAGGTCTTCATTAAATTCTGAGGATGTTTGTCTATTGAAAACACTCTAGCTTCTATATATTTTCTAATTTCGATTTTCATCTAATAGTTGTAGCTCAGTTGGGATTGTAATTGAGCGAAATCCTTCCAGGTTGAAAAAACCGGATATTTGTTGGATTTTCTTGGTTTTAGGGTGGCCAATGGGGTTGGTCATACATATATTTGATTCGATATCTTAAACATAACTCTCTCGCCTTTTATTAGACAATTTTTCTGGAATAAGCCATTAAATCTGGCTCCCATAAAATTATCTACATTTTTATTAGCCATTTAATTGGAAATTCCGAATTTATTTTCAAAAGATACTGGACCTAATTTTTGCATAAATCCAGAACAAAATCTTTTGTTTCACAGATCACTCTCTGTCCGTCCGTTTGCCTGTGTGTGGTCTAATACAATAAGAATGCTGACCGACTTCTTGCATCAACTTTCTTGCCAATTAAAGAGACAGACAAACAAACAAACACAAGCCGTAGAAATGCTAAAGACTGGTTCTTAGATTTTTATCGTGGGCGCGCATAAATTGCATTGACGCGGATTCCGGCAAATTGAGATGTGATCCGTAGAAATAGCGACAAGATGCGATCAAAATTGCTGTTTCTAATCACCACACAATTATTCGTAATAATATCGATAAATCAACGGTCTCTTTTTTAAGCACGAAAAGAAGATCTAATAAAAAGAAGAGGAAAAAAAAGAAACAATGGATTCATGGATCTACATACATACTCGTACATACATGTATAGAAATGAATGAATGATTCGACAAAATGTAGGTGTACATTTAAGGTAATGTCAACCGGGCCAGCAACTCTTTTGTGTCCGCAAACAATCATGGCATGATGACCATCACTTGACGAGATGACCATATAACAAAAAACAGCTTCGACGAGCCATAACACGTGTAGACCTCGACCTTAACCTTGTGCCAAAATCTGCAATGAAATTTATATGGTATTTTCTCATTTACGCCGGATAAGACTTATATGGGAAAGTAAGCCTATGTAGACCAAAAAAAGATATACTCTCAATAGATAATACACACAAAATAATATGTTGGTAAAAATATCTTTCAGTAAAAAAGGTATTTGCTGAAAAAGAAGACTACAGTTACGTAAAAAATATGCACTATTTAAAATGTCATGTCATAAAAAAATTTCGAGTTAAGACAGATAGATAAAAAATCAATTCGATAATGGACTTACATTTGCTCGAGCTTTGAATGGAAAATGAGGAATGACGCGTCTGATTTGTATTTGTTACAGACTTACTACTGGAAATATAGAAAACGAACTCTTAATAATTTAATAATATATGTATGTTCCGATTTCTTAAATTTTTTCAATGCCGACAAAGGAAAATATCAAATTATTAAGAATGTTAAAAATGTGATAAATATTTCTAAACATCTACTAATATTAGAAATAGTTTCTTCATAATCTCATAATGTTATGCCTATATTATTATACTCTCCACCTCCAGGATGGGGGATACTAACTTTGTCATTCCGTTTGTTACACCTTGAAATATCGACATGAGACCATATAAAGTATATATATATATATATATATATATTCTTGATCGTCATAAAATTCTAAGACGTCTGTTAAAAGCACGCTAACATCTAAAGGAGCCAGGACGTCCAAATTTTCCCACAAAACGTAGTGGGCAGCTAGAAACACGAAAATCGGTGTATAAATTCCTCTAATTGAGTGGATACATAATATAAAGGGGAAAATGGGAATAGAGGGATAAAAATGGTATCAACCAAACGGCAGCACCTAGAATTATGAAAATCGACATATGTTCATGCGAACTCAAAATGTTTGCTGGGTGACATCCTTTATCTATTTGTCTTTCCCTCTTAATATGCGATGAGAGTGCAAGATCGACTTGGTTCTCCCATTCTCTCTATGCGTGCTTGGAGTCAGTCGTCAACCCAACGCGAAGAACAGAAGTAGCGCCGCGACACTATCCCTTCACCCACATCCAGCATACACAACAAACATACAACCATACGTACATATTCAAGAATACATCCCAAAAACAAAAAACGAGTATTATCATACAAAAATCATCATAAATACTAATTTATTATAACGTTAAAAAGAAGGAATTTGGTCTCAAGCGAGAATAGGATCCCTCTAACCCGTCAAAACAACATATACAATCATCTGATTGCGTAGACACATAAAATAAACGGATTTTTTTAAATTCGTACCTTTTGGGGCTAAAATGGAAAAAGGGATAAAAATAGCACCAAGCAAATGGAGTCATGAAAAATAAAAGGTTTCTTTCAAATTCGAGCTTTCAAGGGATACAATGGGTACAGAGGGATAAAAGTAGTACCAACTAAACGACTTACTAGAATGATGAAATTCGATGTGTACATCCCTCTTAATGCGTAGACACGCAAAATAAAAAGATTTTTCCAAATTCGTACTTTTTACTTTTTCGACAAAAATTGGTAGAATCATGAAGTTAGATTATTTTGCACTATGTACGTGAGATAATGGATTTTCGAAATTTATACTTTTGGAATTAAAATTTTTTAATTTTAATTTTTTACAGAAGCTACTCCAATTGCTGTAACATATAATCTCTCAATATAGATTTAAAAGTTGAAATTCTTTCAATACTTTCTGCTACCATTATGCTCTATACGCTGCTTTGTTGTTTCTAATCGACGCAAAACTACCCTCAAATTATTCCTGCCTCGAGTATGAAACCTGAGAAGCTTCCTTGAGAAGCAATTGAACACACATACCAGTAACTGAAATTTATATATTCCATAAACTGGCAGAATCTCTTGGCATGCATTTCCATACAATGTAATCGGTTGGTACATAATCAATTTAATACCGCCTTTAAGACTTCCTTCTATAACCACAGATTTAATTACATCCGATTTAATACAATCTGATTGAATTACAAATCAAAACTTAACAAAAGTTTTGCTGAAAATTCCCTTACAAAATATTAGTGCCGCCAATGCTCTAATAAATATGTATAACTATATTCGGTCATTCAGACAGACTTTATGTTATGGTAGCATGCAAAAATTTTCAATTTGATACACACAGTTTATTTATAAATAATTGTATCCAAATATATAAATTCTTACTTGCGATCTAAATATGTTTTCACGCAAGTATAAATTTGTGCTTTCAGTTATTTTTCTCTGTGTGTATTGAATAACCTTAGAACAATTTGATAAATTTGTTTCCTTTTTTCTTAAATTTTTTGGAATTGGATGGAATGTTTTTTGCCTCAAAATATAGACAAAATGGCGAAAAAATTGATCATTTTATTTAATTTATTGCCACATAATAATATTTAATGTACCTAGAAATTCTTATATCACTTGTGACAAACATCTTATTACACTAGAAGGCAGAGTCAAATCTCTGCTATTTTCTGGCACTTTAGGGAATTGCCAAATTTCGATTGGTATTCGCGCCTTATTTCCAATATTAAGGAGTGTGATGCGCGAATACATACCCATCATCCTGGTTCGGTCAAAATTATTTTTTTTGTATTCGTTAAAAGACTTACAACATTTTTAATCGATATGTGAATTTCTTCATCGAGTGAATATTGAAAATGTTTTCAACAATTTTTTTCAATGATTTTATGAAATATTTTGAACAATATTTCACTTGAATTCGTAATTTTTTTAATTGGCTCCAAATTTTATGTTTTTCTGTTAGTCGAACCCAAAGTAAATTGTTTAAAAAGATCACGTTTTAGTACAGGGTCCACCAGGCTTTAGCGGTTTTTGTCAATTAAAATACTTCTAAATAAATTTACCCTGAATCTTGGACTGAGTACTCCTTTCCTTAAAATAATAGCTTTAGCATGTGATTCGTAAGTAGAGTTGTATGAAGCAATCTCAAAAATTCTAGCTATTTTCTACGAATTTGGAGAATTTTTCCAAATGTGTACTTTTCTATATGAAAAAAACTGAAAAAAAAAAACGAAATTGTAGACACAGTAGACTGGATCGAAGACAAAGTGTTTATGTCGTAAGATAATTACGAATTCTTAACTTTTTGCGGTATGAGCTAAAATATATTTTTTGTCTAACAACATCTAACAAAAATATATTTTTTTTTACTTTTTCCGTTTGTATTTTTTTGGTTTGTAAGCAATATTTGATTTGAACTGGGATATTGTCCGGGTTTGATGTTGAAAAGTCGCTGCGAAGCCACTTGAAAAGACCTTTGACATGGTCGAAATCATGATCGTGGTAGTCTGCAGCCAAGTAATAAATGTCACCATGCCATTTGTAAATAAATTTGCATTCAATTAAATATAGATGCAAAATGGTCTTGAGCCAGGACAATATCCCAGTTCAAAAATTTTGATTTTCAAAAACGTGTACCTAAAAAGAACTGTGGAATGCTCTGCCATTATCAGATGTAATTTTATTTTTGTGATAAAATTTAGTTTAGCTCGTTAAATCGTCAAAAGAAAAAGCATTTTTTTCAAATTTTTTTTCAGTTTTTCAATGAGTACTAAAACACTGTTTCTACGTGAAAGAGACATGTGTAGCCCTCATAATTATCTTAAATATTTCTTAAAGTATTACTCGGCTCGATACTTCAATAATTCAATAATAAAGATACCTTCGACGATAATTGTCATAATTTTAATAAAAATAAATAAATAAAAAATCCAAAAATATTGTGTCAAGTAATACTTTAAATAAGGTAATTATCAGGGCGACAAATGTTGCAAATGTATCTTTAACGTAGAAACAGTGGTTTAGTAGTAATCGTTAAAAATGTGTTTCAAAAATAGTTTTTCTTTTTACGATTTTTATCACAAAAATAAAATTATATCATAGAATGGCAAGCCATTCCACCACTGTTTTTAACTACACGTTTTTGAAAATCAAAAATTGTCTAAAATCAATACACCCTAGTGTCTTGCTCCACTTTTCAGCCAGATTATTAATTTTTAAATTTCCAGGGTTTTCATCATTCATCCAGGATTCTGGAAAAATATTTCCAAAAAATTAAATCCACGTCATTCTCATATTTCTTATTTTGGGCGGATGCCATCTATATATTGGAATATTTTCGAGGTCATCTTGATTGTTGTTTATTGTATGGCAACAGCAGCTGGAATCACAATCTCTTTTAGTATTATATTTTTATTTTACGTTAGGGATGGCTGCACTTCGCAGATACGACAGAGCCCTGGAATATCATGGGATCATCCAGTTCTAGACCATGAAAATGTTAAATTTGTGTACTCACAAAAATCTAAAAAAAAAACGATTTTACACAAACATCGCAGTCTATATAAAAATATAAATCATTTTTTTTCAAATAAGATAAGAAATTAAAATTTTACAATGCGTTGAAAACAACACGTGCTAGCAAAATTAAGCTCTAATATTTCTTCTTGGATCATCATGATTCGGCATTTATTCAAAAACTATCTAAAATATCCCACCAGGCCTTTTGGTTTTTATTTTATTTTTAATGCGTTTTTATTGCACTAACGCTATCTAAATAAAAAACATAGTGATATTAAATTAAATTAGACCTTCTGAGTGCAAATCGGACACCTAGTGATTCGATACAAAAATAATGTGAAATGATATTCTTAAAATGTTGCGCAATAAACTATTTTGATTTAAAATATACATGATCATTTACACCTCTCCATAAAAACTAATATTATCTGCATATCGATGACTGAAATCAATACATTTTTGCCACCTTTTCCGAATTTGTTTCAAGTCACGGACGAGACAATCAAAATAATGTGGGTACAACTTCCTTCTATTCTTTTGTTCCACCAACTATACCAATACCAACTTAAGTTTTTATTCCCATGAGGCGGTCGATATGGAACAACCATCACCGGTAGACCAAAGCGAACCCCGCATCAGCTGTCGCTTAAGGCTACCGTCGTCCAATTAGACAATACCCATTCATAGTTAAACGCTTAACACTTTCGACTATCATAAATCGTTGGCATATTAAAACAGACTCGTTCATATGTAAATTTATACAAAATGCGTTCGTTTGCGTCCATTCAGCTTTACACCTTCCAGTGACACATTTTTTGTATATCGAGTTTGTTTATGGGGTTATGTGACGTCACAAGTTCAAAACGAAAACTGGAAATTCGAAATAAATGGGTGTGTCATTTACAACCAACCAACGATCACGGCAAACATAAAAGGTATCGTGATGATCTTATTAGTATTATTCAATGAAATCGGTTCATCGGTTGTTTGTGGGGTGACGAGGGAAGGGGGAAATGAATGTCATTAAATCGATGGCAGACAGACTCGGTGGCGACCCTCAGTCAGGTTAAACGTAATGGGAATAATTCGAACATTTTGGGGAGTGTAACGTTTATATTTTTCCAGATTTGTATCTACCTCCTCAGTTCCCGTCCAAGAATGATCGATGGCTCACAGTTTGCTCTGGCTAATATATATATTTATAATGTTTGCTTTTTGCGTCATCTTTTGCTCGCAATTTATTTATTGCTCTAAATTTTTCTTCTATTCTTTCTATCCGAACATGGAATTGAAATTTAAAAGTTACTGGGTCGGAAATCTTGAAATTTTAAGTCATAAATCACAGTGGAGCAGAGCCAAAAATGATTCCTTTCTCCATTGAAAACAACCTCGAAGTTTTTTTTTATATGGAAACTTCTTCTTCTCAAAATAAAAAAAAATCAAATCAAATACATCTGCTTAACTAACTCATATACATATAGATATGTAGATAGACAAATAGATGGACAGACACTAGTATATGACTATTTTTTTCACACACTCTCTGTGGCTGTGTGGACAGAACCTGTTGTACCCTACTTGAATTAATGGGATATTCATGTATGAGCTGAGTTGGGCATGAATGATGATCGCATGCGATGATGCTTCAACTCCAAGTGTTCGTCGCATTTTTCATGTGCTACTCAAGCCGGCCCAACACTGATCTGCAGTGTTATTGCAGTGCTTCATAAAATCGATCGATACCGTTTTCGAGGGGTATGTCGGTATTTTAATATGCAAATCTTTGCATAAATTCATAAATCATAAATGTCATTAGCACACAGCACGAGGGCAGTTCACTAAGTGGCCGATGTGCACAAGAAAACATATTCTATCATCCAAAATTTCATTATAGGATGAGTATGTAAAAAATTATAACCATTCGTTCAAAATAGAATTTTGCATAAAAGTTCGCTGTTTGATTAATCGGTTAGTCTAATAACTACAGAGGCGATAATAATCCTCAAAATTGCATTAATTTCACTTCTTTCGTTTTTATACCCTCCATTTTAGGCAAAGTGAATATACCCCCCATGATATATTCACTCTGTCATTCCGCTTGTAACACCTTGAAATATTCAACGGAGACCCCATATAACCATGCCCGTCTGCCTGTCAGTCTGTCTGTTGAAAACATGCTAGCTGCCGCACAAAATGAGCTAGGAGGTTCAAATTTTTCGTAAATGCGTCTAATGGTTGTAGATTGGTTGGTATTGAATGTGGGAGAAATCGGCCCAAAGGGAAACAATTTTCTCTAAGAAGGACTGAAAATACCCCCAAATATTTAGATTATTTAATTTAGATTTAATTTTTTGAAGAATTATACTTTATATACACTTGAAATTTGTCGCCTACTTTCCTATTGTAGCTCGAAAGCACCTAATATAATAAAAAACCAGTAAGGAAGGTTAAAGTCGGGCGTGGCCGACTATATGATACCCTACACTTAGTCATTATAACCTATGGTGTAGGATATAAAAAGGTCATTACATTTGAACCGGGTGATATTCGATGCAGCTATAAGAGGAGAATATACTACAAATTCCATACTTATATCTGTATTTGTAAGAAAATTTGAACACAAAGTTTGAATGGGAGCTATATACAAATCTGAACCGATGTGACCCATGTTTAGCAAAGGTTTTCTAGTTGAATTATTAGACGCTTTCCCAAATTTTATGGAGTGTTAAATATGTGGTTTCTAGAGCGGAAAGAATCAAATCGGGAGCTATATATAATCTGAACCGATGTGACCCACTTTCGCTATAGTAATTTATATTTGAAACATTAGCTGATGTGCCGAATTAGAAGAAAATCTGTACAAAAATGATATTTCTAGAGCGGAAATAATCAATTCAGTAGCGATATTTGTCATGGATATATATATATATATATATATATATATATATATATATATATATATATATATATATATATATATATATATATATATATATATATATATCTGAACCCATCTGACCCATTTTCACCAGAGTTGTTGTTTTTTAGTTGAAATATAGAAAAAGAAAAAAAGAAAAAGAAAATCTGTCAAAATTTGTGGTTTCTAGAGCTAAAAGAGTCAAATCGGTTGAGACATTTGTATTGGTGCTATATATAAATCTGAACCGATCTATCCTATTTTTACCAGAGCTGTTTCTAGCTGAAATATAAACTGCTTTGCGAGCGCCCCGGTAGTCGAGTTGGTAGGTGCTTGGCTATCAGCGTGGGGGTCGTGGGTTCGATTCCCACCAGAGGCTTTGGTCTGTCGCTGCAATAACTAGCTACAATGGTCTTAGTCACCCCTGCTCAATCCCTGGACCCAAAATTAGAATATAAATTTATTTTGTATTGGAATTCATAATAAATACATAAATAAATAAAATAAACTGTTTTGCAAAATTTGAAGAAAATCGGACAAAGTTTGTGGTTTGTAGAGCTGAAAGAGTCAAATCGGATGATACATTTGTATGGGAGCTATATATAAATCTGAACCGATCTAAAATATGTTGAAATATGTGGTTTCTAGAGCGGAAAAAGTAAAATCGGAAGCAAAATTTGTATGGGAGCTATATCTAAATCTGAACCGATTTCCTTCAAATTAAATAGCGTTCGTCCTTATCCCATAAAACTTCGTTGTGCAAAGTTTCATTTAGTTCTAATAACAATTGCGACCTGGACTTTTATTGCAACAATAGATGGACGGACGGACATCGCTAAATCGACTCAAAAAGTGATTCTAAGTCGATCGGTATAATAAACGATGGGTCTATCTCGTTCCCTTTTGGGTGTTACAAAGACATTATACCTTGTGGTGTAGGGTATAAATAGCGGGCCAAATGTGCCGAAAAGGGATAAAAAAGGTACCAATGATACGATAACAGCTAGAAACATGGAATTTGGAATACAATTGGAACAGAGGAATAAAAGTTGTACGAACCAAACCGCTGAAGTTGAAATCATGAAATGGATTTGTTTGAGATTTGTACTTTTGGGGGGGAAATGGGAAGAAAAGGGATAGAAATGGTACCAACCAGACGCCTGCAGTTCGAATAGTGAAATTCGGTATGACTGCGTCGACGAGAAATATAAAAATATCTTTCGATATTCGTACATTTAGGATTGATTCTCTAATTATCTTAAGTCATAAATTCATCGTGGGAAATTGTACAACAAACTGAATATTTTCTGGTAAACGTCGATTGGGGACAACTGTCGCCCACCTTTTCCTCAACGAAGTTGGACACACGACACATACATGACATTGTCTTGCAGCTTGTCGTCAATGACAGTGTCTAAAACAATGTCATTAAAGATAATTTACACGACAATGACGTGTGTTAACGTTTGATATATAGGAGATATACAATAATCTAGAGCGTCACAGGTGTGACAATAACTTTGAAAAAAAAATCTTGAGGTTTTAGGTATTTTCTTGAATTCTGTAATGTTCTTCCACTGCTTGACTTTATTAACTTTTGCTAATCAAGAGAGTAGTTCGAGTAGTAGCACTTTCTTCTAAAGTATACGTTTCGGACATCTCTTTATGAATATATGGGATATTTAAATTGTAACGGGCGTGACATTTTGATGGAAATTCTGTTACGACACCAGTCTATATTTGGAAAAGGACCCATTGTTGTCATTATTATTTGAAATATAATCACAAATATCTATTATGAGATGTATAAAGTTTATGAGTGTTTATCGATGTTTTTACATTATAAATTGATTTTGAAATATTGTCGAAAAAGGGTCACAACTGAGATCTAAACACATTCGCATGGCGGGATTTCCCGCCCAACTGTATTTGTTCGATAAAATTTCAGGATTTCAGAATTTTCAAAAAGTGATTTTGGTTGCAAATAAGGGCTAACCAATTACATCGGAAATTATTTATTTTGAAAATATCAAATTACACTGTGGAACAAAATCCACTCAAATTTAATGCTGCGCTATTTTGACAGGCATAACAGGTGGTATAGTCATGCTCTAGCCAGATCATGTGAATACCAAACTCCATTGACTTTCGTTGGCCAACAGCAACATTTCATATCAGTCATATTTTTTAAAACAATTAGGCATTTTCGGCAAAACTGAAAATTCAAAATACAACGCTCGCAGTTATTTCGCAGTATAAATTTATCTTCTTGAACTTATTTCTATTAGATAAATTATTCTGGTTTTATTTAAACCGTATATCGGTTGCATCTCTAATTTTTGTTGTTGTAACCCTTGCAAACGAAATTTGACATTCACACTATCCCCTTTAAAATTCTGATTTGTGGGACAAAAAAGTACGAAATTAAAATTAATTTAAAGTTTTGACATATTTCGGGCTTTTACGTGAGGTTTTGAGTTTTAGAGACTTCAGAGACTTATAGTAGTATTTTATGTCAAATATTTTTCTAGAACATTTTGACCCGTTAAACTCCTCGTTTAGGGGCGTTTTTTACCCTTTTGCGGGGCCGAAAATACCCCTATACTGAGGCGCTAGAAGTTTCCACAAAAACTTTCCTCGCAGTGTTTTAAGTAATATTGCTGAACACGTCCTATACTTAAAATGTAAGGGTCACAAGGATTCATATGCCACTTCATCATAAGAATGTGAGTAAATATTAACCCCCCCCCCCCACACTTAAGAAATATACATATATATTCTTTTTTACCCCGCTATAAGAAACCATTTTATTCCACAGAAACCACAATTCGCAACATATTTCGCCCCTGTGCCAAGCTATCTGCAGAAATTTTCCTTAAAATCATATTTTTCCCGTGTATTTTTTTAATTTTATTATTTTATTCATGGAGACTTGAAAGCAGGAACGTTTAGTTCAAAAAAAGACGTGACCAAGAAACCAAAAATTTTACAAATAATCGGTATACGATTAAAATTTTATTTCCATGGGGAATCATTCTTTAATTTGTATGGACCGCGACCCATGACAAATTGAACTTTAATTTAAAATTTCGATTGAGAAATTTTATTATTGTAATCGGAGTCATATCGGTTTCAAAAATAATTGTTTTCCTATAATTGGATTTAATCGAAATTATTTTCGAAAGACGATGTTTTGACGATTGGACTTGGAGAACACCATCAACTCAAATTTCGATATTGTCCAATCTAGACAAAACTCTACTCGGTACTATTAGTATCTCTTTAGAAATTTCTTTTGTTCTGTAATTATAGGAAACTTCTGTGTGCATCTTAAATATAGATCCAGTTTCTTGTATTTTGTATTTTGTTTCCATCCATATTTTTAAGAGTTTGACCACAAAAGTTATCATATTTGTATATGATTATCACAAAGTCAAAAAAAAAATCTACAGACGTTTATATTTAACACTATTAATTAATATGCGCCGAGCCATTGTTGGCGAATAATACATACATAAATTGTGGGATTTTGGGTGGCATAATAAATAACCATGTGAAAATTTTTCGTGCAGACTTTAAAACACCACTAACCACTAATAATACAAATCTTATCACAAATCATGTTTGGCCACATTTGAGTAGATGCTAATCAAATGCAAAAATCATATAAAAACGCACACGCCCCTTGGCTGGGCATCAGTTATCAGTTATCAAGTGTCAAACAAAGCATAACTTAAAACAAAAATGTTCAAATTCGTAAGTTTTCAAAGTTAATCGTATGCCGATGTTTTAATCAAACCAAACGGAATAAATAAAAACAAAATAAATTAAACGCTTAACTTCATTTCCTGTTTCTAGGTCGTCCTTTGTGCTCTCGTAGCTGCAGCCTCGGCCGTCTCTAGATTCGCCGGTGGCAACTATGGCCAGAACGCTGCTTACAACACCGTGCGCAGCGGTGATGATGTCCATGCTGAAGTGAACCACTATAGCTCCGATGTCCGTCCCGATGGCTTCGACTATGCCTTCGACACGACCAATGCCATTCGTGCTGCTGCCAACGGTGATGCTTACGGCAATCATCATGGTGATTTCGGTTGGGTATCTCCCGAAGGTGTCCCCGTTGCTGTTCAATATGTCGCCGACGAGAATGGCTATCAGCCCAACAGTGATGCCTTGCCCACCCCACCACCAGTGCCATTGGCCATCCTCAAGTCTTTGGAATACATCCGTACCCATCCCCACTATGAGGAACCCGCCAGAACTTTCGTTCAAAACCCAGCCAGACAGTTTGCCCAGAACACTGGCAAAAACTTCGGCAGACGTTTCTAAGTTAAACAAAGTTGTTGTCTCCTAGTTTGTGTTGATATAAATTATATTGTATATATTTAATATAAAAATAAATGTTTTAAAAATATAATTTATTTGGATCTTTCATTCAAAGCGGACAAAATTATTTTCTAGGCGGCCGGATGGCTGGACAGATAGACGGACGTAAGGTTGTACAGAAGACTGGATAGATAGCCGGACGTAGGCCTGGGCTAATGGACGGACACAGGGTTGGACAAATGGCTGTATGGAAGACAGATTGACGGATGGAATTCTGGAAATATGACCGGATAAAAGGCTGGACAGATGGCCGGACAGGTAGCCGGACAAAAGGCTGGGCAGATTGCGGAACAATAGGCTGGACAGAAGACAGGGTGGATAGATGTACAAAAGACTTAACATATAGCCGGATGAAAGGCTGGATTAATAGTCGGACGAAAGGATGTATAGTATAGAAAGGATGTATAGTTCCGCGTAATCGCGGACAAATGGATGGATTGAATGCTGGACATATGGTTGGACAGAAGGCTTGACGGAAGCCAGGCAGAGGGCTGGACAGATAGACGGACATGAGACTGGATGGAAGACTGGATAGATAGCTTGGTGTAGGCCTGGACAAGTCAATGGACATATGACTGTATGGAAGACAAATGGAATTTTGGATATGAAAGGAAGGCTGGACAGATGTCCGAAGAGAAGAATTGACAGATAGGCGGACAAAAGGCTGGACAGATAGTCGGAGAGTAGGCAGGACAGATGAATGGACAGAAGGCTGGACGGATGGCCGGACATTAGACTGGATGTATAGCCGGTTGGAAGGCTGGGTATATTGCCGAACAATAGGCTAGACAAATAGCCGGACAAAAGGATGAACAGAAGACTGGGTGGATATATGGACAAAAGAATGAACATATAGCCGTATGAAAGGCTGGATTAATAGTCGGACGAAAGACTGGGTATATAGCTCGGCGTAATCGCGGACAAATGGATGGATAGAATGCTGGACATATGGTTGGACAGAAGGCTGGAAAGATGGCTTGACGGATAACCGGGCAGAAGGCTGGACAGATAGACGGACATAAGACTGGATGGAAGACTAGATATATAGCAGACGACTGGATAGATATCTAGGTGTAGGCCCGCACAAGTGAATGGACATATGGCTGTATGGAAGACAAATGATCGGATGGAATTCTGGATAAGAAAGGAAGGCTGGACAGATGTCCGAAGAGAAGAATGGACAGATAGGCGGACAAAAGGCTGGACAGATAGCCGGAGAGTAGGCAGGACAGATGAATGGACAGAAGGCTGGACGGATGGCCGGACATTAGACTGGATATATAGCCGGTTGGAAGGCTGGGTAAATTGCCGTAAGCTGAGAAAGATGGACGAACAGAACTGAAGGCTGGACATATGGCTGTATGGAAGACAGATGATCATATGAAATTCTGGATATATGGCCGGGTGAAAGACAGGCTGCAAATAAGGTTGGACAGACAAACGACTTGACAGATAACCGGACAGAAGCCTGAACAGATGTCCACACAGAAGGCTGGACATATAGCCGGACTGAAGGCTGAACATTTCTGGACAAAAGGCTGGATGGGTGGCCGGACAGATGTCTGGACCGAAGGCCTGACAGATTTCCGGACCGAAGGCCTGACAGACTTCCAGACGGAAGGCTTGACGAAAGGCCGGCCAGAAGACTGGAAGGATGGCCGGACAGAAGGCTGGATAGATGGTTGGAGTAAAGCTTGGACAGATGGCCGGACAGAAGCTTAGACATAAGGCTGGACAAACCGAGGTTAGACTTCAATCTTCCCAGCTGATCATTCTAAAAGTCTTTTTTACACATATAAATGTCTGGACAGAAGGCTTGACGAAATGCCGGGCAGAAGACTGGAAGGATGGCCGGACAGAAGGCTGGATAGATGGTTGGAATAAAGCTTGCACATATGGCCGGCAAGAAGCTTAGACATATGGCTGGATAAACCGACGGCTAGTCTTCAATCTTCCCAGCTGATCATTCTAAAAACGTTTTTTACACTTATAAATATCTGGACAGAAGGCTTGACGAAAGGCCGGGCAGAAGACTGCAATGATGACCGGACAGAAGGCTGGAATAAAGCTTGGACAGATGGCCGGACAGAAGCATAGAAATATAGCTGGACAAACCGACGGCTAGTTTTCAATCTCCCAGCTGATCATTCTAAAAGAATTTTTTACACATATAAATGTCTGGACAGAAGGCTTGACGAAAGGCCGGGCAGAAGACTGGAAGGATAGCCGGACAGAAGGCTAGATAGATGGTTGGAATAAAGGTTGGACAGATGGCCGGAAAGAAAATTAGACATATGGCTGGACAAACCGACAGCTAGTCTTCAATCTTCCCAGATGTTCATTCTAAAAGCCTTTTTTATACATATAAAAGTCTGGACAGAAGGTTGGGCAGAAGACAGATTGCTGCGTAGATGGCCGGACAGAAGGCTGGGCAGATGACTGAGCATAGGGCTGGATAGAAGGAAGGACAGATAACCGGACAGAAGGCTAGACGGATGGCCGGATATCAGGCTGGACAGAAGGCCACGGATGGCTCGACAGACGGTTGGAAGGAAGCTTGGACAGATGGCCGGACAGAATCTTGGACATATGACCGAACAAACAGACGGCTAGTCGTCAATCTTCTCAGTTCATCATTCTAAAGTCATTTTTCCTCATAGAACTGTATGAAGTAAACAGTCACTTGCTCTGCCAAAATGGAAATCTCTGCAGCCCAGTGTAATCGAATATCTAGATTAGACAGCTAGATAAGATGGACGATCTAGCAAACTCTCTGCCACCACATTTAAAGCATGTTCTTTAATAAATCCCCCCCCTAAATCGTATTTCTTCACTAATGAGAAATGCCTGTGTGATATAGTGGCTTGTGGAGTTGTTGCCTACCCACCAGACCGGATGTTCGGGGTTTTTGTTTCACAAATTAACAATTCTTTTGCATGAATTTGTATCTACATTTCCATTTAGCATATATACATTTGAGTTATACGATATAAGTTATATGCATTATTTCCGAAATTCGCACAAAAGAAAAAGAAATTCTCTTAGATCACACCATGGCAATAAATAATAAATAAATAAATATTTAAAACAGTCGTAAAGGTGTTAAATTGGACGGTCTGGTTGAAATTAATATACTCTACGGTTGGTGGAAAATTGGTATCAGTTTCTATGTGATCTCTGCAACAGAGAATTTTCAATAGAGATGAACATATTTTATAAGATCGTCGTACGTAGATGTCTATTTTACCATTTTAGTACAAGAGTGCGTGTCTATTTTTTTTCGCATAAAACGTCAGGCAAAAACGTAATCTACGATAAATTCTAAGAATATTTCTCCAAGAAACCATGGGTCTAATATAATTTCCTACACTGAATTTTCCTTCATAATATTTCTGAAGCGATTTCATAAAAGGTTTTTCATAAATTTAGTGAATTTTCTATGAAAAATTCATAAATAAAATTAAATGTTTCATAAGATTTTTCATAAACATTTCTTATTTCATAAAACAACATTGTTAAATACCTGAAACTTAGTTTCATAAGATCAAAAAAAAAAATTGTATTAAATAAGAACTTCTTAGTGATTATGAAATATGTCATAAACAAAAAATAATTGTGTTATGAAATGTCTTCATAAATATAATTAAAGATTTCGTTGTTCTTATGAAACGTTTAATTGCCTGCAACTAAAAAATCAGAAAGTCATAAAATTAATGAAGTTGTTTTAGTTTTTTACTTTTATCAATATTTGATTTGAACTGGGATATTGTCCTGGCTCAAGACCATTTTTCATCTGTATTTAATAGAATGCAAATTTATTTACAAATTTCATGGTGACATTTATTACTTTGCTGCAGATCACCACTATCATCTGTCTAAAGTATTCGCAGCGACAAATAACAAACCAAAGATTAGTTTTAGTCGGGAACATCCATTTTTGAAGCCAGCTTAAAGTAAGTCGCATTAATTATTTCTAATTCCGACTGCAATCACGTTTATAACACTATGCCACTAAAAGTTTGGCTTTCTAAACTCGATACGATATTAAACAAATATATGAATAATTCCTTTTAACAAAGATTCCAATTTTCGTCAATGGTACCTTTGACATATCTATTCTCATTTTGGAAATATAATTCCGATAACACACGCTTCTATGTTAAATTAAAGGTGGTGGCTACAAGTGTTGAAACACACATAAACACAGTGTCGAAAGAGCCTTAAATAAAATATAGTAGAAATATTTTGTTTTCATTTCTAATATCTAACATTCGTATACAGAAAATGATGTCAATATGTAACAAATTTATTGATAAATGTTTGTAATTATGATTATATATTTTTTGTTTAAATTGCACAAAAAAAAAAAACAAAATTGTAATTTTAGTTAAAACAACCAAAAACGGCGCTAAGTTCGGCCGGGCCGAACTTTATATACCCTCCTCCATTGATTTCTTTCCACTGAGGTTGTCGGTTTTCGTAGAAGTGCAGTAATATTACAGGAAAATATAAATTTTTTAATATAGCCAAACCAAAACAAATACAAATATTGAAAAAATAATTTTATAAATAAATATAATTTTTATTTATTTCAAAAGTACAAATTTTGAAAATTCATTATCAGACGTACATAGTGAAAAATAACCTAACTTCATGATTCAACCAATTTTTGTCGTAAAAGAAAAAGTACGAATTTGGAAAAATACTTTTTATTTTGCGTGTCTATCCAGTCAGAGGAATGTATACACCGAATTCCATGATTCCAGCTGCGCCCATTTGGTTGGTACCATTTTTACCCCCTTGACGTTTCTACGCAATTAGAATTTCATCATTCTAGCTGAAGTCGTTTAATTGGTACTATTTTTATCCCTCTGTACCATTGTATCCCTTGAAAGTACCAATTTGAAAAAAACCTTTTATTTTTCATGTCTACGTAGACAAAGGAATGTATACTCCGAATTTCATGACTCTAGCTGCGGCCATTTGGTTGGTACTATTTTTATCCCCTTTTTCTATTTTGACCCCAAAAAGTACGAATTTCGAAAAATCAGTTTATTTGTCGTGTCTACACAGTCAGAGGAATGTATACTCCGAATTTCATGACTCTAGCTGCGGTCATTTGATTGGTACTATTTGTATCCCCTTTTTTCATTTTAACCCCAAAAAGTACGAATTTTGAAAAATGCGTGTATTTTAATTGTCTATACAATCAGAGGAATGTATACACCGAATTTCATTATTCTAGGTACAGCCGTTTGGTTGATACCCTTTTTATCCCTCTATTCCTATTTTACCCCTTAAAAGTACGAATTTGGAAAAAATACTTTTATATTATGTATCTACTCAATCTAGCTGTTGTCGTTTAATAAGTACCATTTTTATCCCTTTTTTGCCCCATTTCACCCCCTACAAATAATAATTACTTTATGGTGCACGTTTTTGCTATAAGGGGAATGCGCATACCAAATTCAAAATTCAAAAAACATGCTTAAATACCCTAAAATATTAGGGATTATTATGGGTATTTTTAGTGCTTGTGAGGGGAAAAAAATTCCCTTTGGGCCGATTTTGCCCCATTTCAATCCCAACCGATCTACGATTATGGAAAATTTGAACGTTCTAGCTCCTTTCGTTTAGATGCTAGCGTGCTTTCAACAGACGGACAGACGGACGGACGAACGGACATGGCTAGATCGTCTTAGAATTGTATGACGATCAAGAATATATATACTTTATAGGGTCTCAGGTCGATATTTCAAGGTGTAACAAACGGAATGACAAAGTTATTATACCCCCATCCTGGAGGTGGAGGGTATAAAAATATCCACAAAAAACTTACTTAATTTTATGAATGAGTGTAAGAAGGTATGATCGGACGTTCCAAAATGAGAGTGCAAATATCAATGGTACCTTCATCAAAAATTGGATTTTTAGTAAAAATTTAAAAAATATCCATAAAAAGTGTTGAAGTTGATACGACGAATCAGTATACCTCAATACGGGCAAAAAATAAATAAAACATAAAAAATATTTTTTTTGCTACAGAAAAAAAAATTAAAAAATCAAATTTACTTCATTTTTGGAGACTGTTGTTAAACCACTGTCTCAGAATTACATTTATTTAAACAAATAACTGTACATGACAGGATTTATATTTCTAAAACTAGAGTATACATAAAATAAAAAAATTCTTAAAAAAATTAATATCGATTTAGAGTTTGACAAGTTAAAAAGAAATAGGAAAATCTTCTTCACAGCCTTTCGGCAAATTATTTATACACTAGTGTGCCTCTCAAAATGAATATTTTTTATGGAGTTTTCAATAAAAATTAAATTTTATTAAAATTTAGCTTTGTCTAAATTAAATCGATAACTTGCGGCTGTCCACTTTATCAAATTTCCAAGAATTGTTAATTATTTTTAAATTACAAACAAAAAAATTGATAAATAAATTTTAAAGTCGTTTTCGCGTTTAAAAAGCCAAAATTCATCGGATAATGTTATACACAGTCCTTCGTCAAATTATTTACAAACATGTGAACTGGACTCTCAAAATGAATATTTTATAGAGTTTTCAGTAAAAAATATTCTTTATTCAAATTTTGTCTTTGTCTCCATTGAATCAATACTTTGGTAATGTCAATCTGATCAAATTTTTTAGTGATGTATTTTCTTTTAATATATGTACTATAATTTTGGAAACATAAAACCCATATCGCTCGTTTGTACCTTTAAATAAACACAATTCCGATGGCTAACAACGTTGCGAATCCCACTTTAACATGGAAACAGTAGTTTAGGATCAGGCGCCAAACAATTGAGAAAAAAGATTTTTTATAATGAAATTTATTATAAAACAAAAAAATAAAATTTGTACGTCCGAGACCTAAAAGCCAACGCCAAACACAGTTTTGTATACATATTTATTTTAAATTTATTTATTATAAAACAAACAAAAAATAAAATTTGTACGTCTGAGACCTAAAAAATTTGCAAAATCAACGCCAACAATATATATATATATTTATTTTAAATTTATTCTAAAATTCCAATTTTCGTCGAATATTTGTACTACCATTCTGCAAATATAGGTACGATCACGTTGTTACAGCCTCCTAAATCAGGACTCACTATCTTATTATCTGATCCACTGAGATTTAAAAAATAAGCCTTAGCTAATAATTCCCTGTTTTATTTTACATTTTTCTATGATTCGATTAATTATAAAGAATGTCACTTCAATTAGAGCATCTGGTGTATACTGTGAAAAGTATAAAAATATATATTTTTGCTGTATTTTAAATTTTAGTTAACGTTATGATTAATTAATAATAATTCAGAATGTTGCTTCCCTGTGGATCATGTAGCAAACCCCTGCATATATGAGTCATTCCATGCCAAACTGTACGAATTAAAAAAAAAAAAAAAACAAGTAAAAACAGAGTAAAGTTCGGCCGGGCCGAACTTTAAATACCCTCCACCATGGATTGCATTCCACAGAGGTTGTCGGTATTCGTAGAAGTGCAGTAATATTCCAGGAAAATATAAATCTTTTAAAATAGCCAAACCAAAACAAATACAAATATTGAAAAAATGATTTTATAAATAAATATAATATTTTAATTATTTCAAACCACGCTTATACGTCAATTCAAAAAATAAATATTCTTCTAAATATTTATATTTTTAAAAAGCTTAAATACCATAAATGCTGGTAGATAGTGGGTGCTACAGTTGGTTGTATTTTCATTCTATTTTAATTCCAAAGGTACAAATTTTGAAAATCTATTATCAGGCGTACATAGTGCTAAATAACCTAACTTCATGATTCAACCAATTTTTGCCGTAAAAGGAAAAATACGAATTTGGAAAAAAACTTTTAATTTTGCGTGTCTATGCAGTCAGAGGAATGTCTACTCCGAATTCCATGATTCCAGCTGCGCCCATTTGGTTGGTACTATTTTTATCCCTTTTTTTCATTTTAACCCCAAAAATTACGAATTTTGAAAAAATCCGTGTATTTTACTTATCTATACAACCAGAGGAATGTATACACCGAATTTCATTATTCTAGGTACAGCAGTTTGGTTGGTACCATTTTTCACCCTCTATTCCGATTTTATCCATTAAAAGTACGAATTTGGAAAAAATAATTTCATATTATGTATTGTATGTTATGTATTATGTCAATTAGAGGAACGTACACAGCGAATTTCGTTTTTCTAGCTCTTGTCGTTTTATATGTACCATTTTTATCCCTTTTTGCCCCATTTCGGCCCCCTACGTATAAAAATCGTTATGGTGCACGTTTTTGTTATCAGGGGAATGCGCATACCCAACTCGAAAATATTAGAGGTTATTATGGGTTTTTTTCAGTCCTTGTGAGAGAAAACATTTCCCCTTTTGGGACGACTTCGCCCAGTTTCAATCCCAACCGATCTACGACTATATGACGTATTTCTGCAAAATTTGGACCTCCTAGCTCCTTTTGTTTAGATGCTATCGTGCTTTCAACAGACGGGCGGATGGACGGACATGGCTAGATTGTCTTAGAATTTTATGACGATCAAGAATATATATACTTTATAGGGTCTCAGGTCGATATTTCAAGGTGTTACAAACGGAATGACAAAGTTAGTATACCACCATCCTGGAGTTGAAGGGTATAAAAAATGGATGTAAACTAGTGTAAGTAATGATTTGAGTCTCTTCTGGGTGTGCCACTACGCGAATATTGAAAAATTTACCAGATTATGAATGCGAGTTCCCATTTTATTTTAACAACATGATTACTTAGTAATTCCCCAATGACTAGACATTCATTCTCCTTTCAGAATGAATTTCTTAAAAATCCTGTGATTAATTTTGTTTTTTTTTATCCAGGACCTATATCCCTTTCAAATAATAGTTTCATGCATTCGTGTAAGTTCTTTAAATATAATACATTTTTATTATTACAAAAATTCAAAACAATTGCCTTCACACCATCAAAAAAACAAAGCCACTATTAACTAGTGTAGCTTGGTTAGATCATTTAGAATCTGCGGCCGTTGTTCTTTGGGACAAAGTTTCTGGCGGGTTCCTCGTAGTGGGGATGGGTGCGGATGTATTCCAAAGATCTCAAGATGGCCTCTGGTACTGGTGGGGGAGTGGGCAACAAGTCGCTGTTGGGTTGGTATCCGTTTTCATCGGCAACATATTGGAGACCAACTGGGACACCTTCGGGGGAGGTCCAGCTGAAATCACCATGGATGTTACCCTCAGCATCACCGGAGGCAGCATCGTGGATGGCGTTGGTGGTATCGTAGGCATAATCGAAACCATCGGGACGGACATCGGAGGTGTAAGAGATAACCTCAGCATGGACATCATCGCTGGAGGCAGCGGCGCGGGCAACGGGACGTTGGTTGAAGTTGTTGCCGGCGAATTTGGAGACGGCGGAAGCGGCAGCCACGAGGGCACAGAGAACGACCTAAAATATTACCAAATTAAAATTATTTTAATCCTATTGGGAGCGGTAGATCCACAACTTACGAATTTGAACATGGTTTCTTTGTTTAGATGTGGTTTGACAGTCTGAAACTGGTGCTGTTTCTAGAAATGTTCAGAGTTTTTATATGATTTTCGAATGTGTTCTTGTGGCCACACACACACACACGCCCACACATCATTATCATAAACGTCTCGCCAAGCTATAGCCGCGATTTGTAAAAGTTCCCCAGCGCAATGCTTAGGTTCTCTGACATTTTAACTATAACCACCTAGTCGTTCGGGTCCCCCAGACATTTGGATGAGCTGTCGCCTGTCGATACCACCAACAACCAGTGAACACACATAGTCTTCAATGATAAAGTGCAATAGGTTTTGAAAGTTGTTTTTATGCAAATGCATAGTTTGGCAAATTTTATTATTTTTTTTTTGAACGAATTAGTTTCCGTTTTTTATTTATTTATTTATTTATTTTTAGAGCAGTCATGTTTGTTTGCATAATATTTGTTTTAAAGCTGAGATGTATCACACACTGCTTAAGTGGATTTAGATTTAGACAGTAGTCGTCAGTTTTTGAATGCGAGGCGGCGAGAAATTTTGGGTTTGGAAATGATTACAAATAATGTTTGTTGCTGAAAAATACACAGTGCAGCAGGTGCATGAATGGGAATAAAGCTGCACAGGGAGTCAAATGAACCACAAGTCTAGGAGATATGATATGACATTCTCAAAGTATCAATTTAATGGCTTCAAAAAAAATTTGAATAAAATTAAATTTTTATTGAAAACTCTATAAAAATATCCATTTGGAAAGGCCAGTTCACAAATTTATAAATTTATAAAAATAAATTTATAAATGTATAACATTATGATTTTTTAAACTCGAAAACGACATTAATTTTTTATGGATTTTGTTTTTAATTTAAAATAAAAAAACAATTCTAGGAAATATGTCATGATTGATATTCGCAAAGTATCAACTCAATGTCGTCAAAAATAAATTTGAATAAAATTTAATTTCTATTGAAAATTCTATAAATAAATATTCATTTTGAAAGGCCAGTTCACAAGTTTGTAAATAATTTGTACGATGTATTTTCACTTTTTAATATCGAAATAGTTTTCAAAAATTTTTATGGATTTTTTTTTAATTTAAAAATAAAAAAAATCTAGGAAATTTGATAAAGTTGACATCCGCAAGTTATCGGTTCAATGGCGACAAAGCTAGATTTGAATAAAAATTAGTTTTTACAGAAAACTCTATAAAAAATATAAATTTTAAGAGGCCAGTTCACAAGTTTATAAATCATTTGTCGAAGGACTGTGTATAATATTTTCCGATGTATTTTGACTTTTTAATATCGAAATCGTTTTCAAAAATTTTTATGGATTTTTTTAATTTAAAAATAAAAAAATCTAGAAAATTTGATAAAGTTGACATCCGCAAGTTATCGATTCAATGAAGACAAAGCTAAATTTGAATAAAATTTAATTTTTATTGAAAACTCTATACAAAAATATTCATTTTGAAAGGCCAATTATAACACTAGTATTTAAATACTTTTTCGAAGGGCTGTGGATAAGATTTTCCGATTTATTTTGATTTTTAAAACTTTTAAAACGGAAAATTTTGTATGGCTACTTTTTTCAACACTTTTTGAACAAAAATTCCAATTTTCGTCGAAGGTACCTTTTTTGTCTTTGAAGTCATTGAGCTCAAGCATGATTCATGATTTTATGCGAGCTTTAATTTTCTGATATTAGAGTGGTACATTAGGGTAGTAGCAACTGAGATATGATGGGTAAGTACCAGAAGGGGGTGCATGAGCTCAATGACTTCAAAGACAAAAAAATCGGCCTCGTCGAGACAAAAACATCGATGTATAACACTTTAAAATCTGTTTATAAATGCAGAAGTTATATAGAAAAATGTAAAAGCGCGACCCCTACGTTGGGCATTAAAAAAAAATTTTTGAAACTACTTTTCAATAATACTTCATATTCGAAGGTGTACGGCGAACTTTTTTTTTTTTGAGGTACGCCCTAATGTACATACCGACAATAAAACACATTTACGGAAAATCTTAACCTCCTACCTCATTTCGCTCGGCAGTTAGCGTGCTTTCAACAGACAGACAGATGAATATGGCTAGATCGTCTTAGAATTCTTGTGTCGCCGACGAATATTTCAAGGTGTTACAAACGGAATAACAAAGTGAATATACCCCCATCCTGGAGGTGGAGGGTATAATAATTATAATTCAGAGGGCTAAAAATATTGTGAATCTCACTTACATCGCGACAGTGTTTTGAGAACAGTCGTCAAGAAATTGAAAAAAAAATGATTTTTAAAAATCATAATGCAACAAAAAATAGAATATTTATGGCCGAGACCTACAAATATCTTTTGTGTGATATATTGATTTGTAGCATCATTTTTTTTATAATTTTTATTTATTTTAATATTTTTAATTTTTACCAAAATAACATTTTTTGTTGAAGGTGCCTTTAATATTTGTACTTTCATTTTCGAAACATAAATCCTATAACATCTCCAAATAAATATAATAATAATGGCTATAAATGTTGCGAACTTCACGTACACATAGAGTGACTTAGGAACAGTTGCCAAAAAATTGTTTTTATTTTTTTTTGTAACAAAAAATATATAATATTTATGTCCGATACCTAAAAAATATTTTTTTGTGTGCATTGAGGTATTCGTAAAATTAACACAAAAAATGGATATTTTTTAATTTTTACTAAAATTTCAATCTTTGTTGAAGGCCTTTAATAATTGTACTCTCATTTTGGAAATATAGGACCGATCACAACCTCTTATGTGTTCAATTAAAGATAATTTTTAGTTTTTGTGTTGTTTGATTAGTGATCGATTGATCGATTTTCCATGAGTTTTGAATGCAATACATTTGAATTTCAGCTATTCGATTAAGTAATTTCTTCTGTCGAAGGAAATCTTTGCTTTTGGTAATGGAGCTGTTTTTTTTTTCTTGGAACGCTAGCTATTAAAAAAAATAATAAAATACAATATTTTTTCCGATATTTTTCTATTTTTTCATGGATTGTTTTGTGGCAACAAAAAAAATTTTTTCTTTACAAATGACATGTTGACATTTATTGCTTGGCTGCAGACTACCACTATCATGATTTCCACCCTGTCAAAGGTTTCCTCAGATGGCTTTGCTTTTTCTATTTTTTAAGACTGTTCCTAAATCTACATTTATCTACAGATATTTAACAAAAATTCATTATTTTCATAGCTAGAATGCTAGCTTTTAATACAATACACAATATTTTTCAGTTTTTTCTATGGATTTTTTGTTCAAAAAAAAATATTTTTTTTCTAGTTTAGTTTATATTTATCCACATATTGCTTCCAAAGTTAAACTGTTTGTTAAATTAATAGTTATTAAAAAATTGAATAAAATATTTTTCCCTTTTTTTGCTATTTAGTTTATTATTTTATTAAGCAGGTTAGACCCATATTCCTTTTCAAAATAAAATTACTTTATTTATATTTGTGGCTATTATTCCTAAATCCCCTTTTCTAAGTGGAAGTCCAAAAATATTATCACTTCCCTGGTTTATTCTACTGTCGCACAGTGTTATCATAAATTTCTACAACGATCTAGCCACGTGCCTCAAGCCAGAAAATTACGAGCTGTGATGTTTCTTGTATAAAAGTGTCGGTAGAAAATTATTATAAATAAATAAGAGAACAACAAAAACCTACGAGAATAATTTGTCTGATTTCTGATTGAAATTGATATTGAGATTGCATGGCATCAGGCCTTAGCATCATCCATCGAGCATTGTAGTGCAAAAGATCATCATCCATCGGTTGCTGTGCAAGACGTAGCGATGCAGAATGGTTAGTTCCACTTATTAGCTGAACGATGCTAAATATTCCACAAACTAGTCGGCATGTTTCACATAGATACATATATTTTCGAGATGTTAGCATTAAAAAAACAACTTTCAAAACCTATTGCACTCTATCATTAGCACATATAAGTTTGTCCATTGGCATTTAATGTGTTCTAGATGTTTATAGGAAATGCCATCGATTTAATTTTGTGTTTGATTTATTTGGGAACATTTACAAAAAACATGGGTAAAAGTAAGCCAAAAGTCTGCAAAAATCATATATAAATGCACAGCATTCCCGGAAACAGCATCAGTTTTGTACTGTCAAAGCATAGCAAAATAATCCGTTGAAACCATGTTCAAATTTGTGAGTTATGGAATATACGATTTCCCCTAGGATTTAACTGACATTTTTCGACTGTTGTTTTAGGTCGTTCTCTGCGCCCTCTTGGCTGCCGCTTCCGCTGTCTCCAGATTCGCCGGCAACAACTTCAATCAACGTCCTGCTGTGCGCAGCGCTGCCACCAGCGATGATGCCCACGCTGAAGTCATCTCCTACTCTTCCGATGTCCGTGCCGATGGCTTCCAATATGCCTACGACACCACCAACTCCATCCACGATGCTGCCTCCGGCGATGCTGCCGGTAACATCCATGGTGATTTCAGCTGGACTTCTCCCGAAGGTGTCCCAGTTGGTGTCCAATATGTTGCCGATGAGAATGGCTACCAACCCAACAGCGACTCGTTGCCCACTCCCCCACCAGTACCAGTTGAAATCTTGAAGTCTTTGGAATACATCCGTACCCATCCCCACTACGAGGAACCCGCCAGAAACTACGTCCAAAAGCCAGCCAACAAGAACTTCGGCAGACGTTTCTAAATAGTGGTTGACAGCAGTGAATAATGGTTGTTACTACCTCTACCTCTTTGTTATGAAATACTTAATAAAAATGTATTAGATTTAAAAGAAAAAGGAAAACTCATTTAATTCTTTTTAATCGAAATCATGCAGAAATAACAATTAATTAAAAGGGCTCAATTTGAGTACATTTTGACGCATAAAGAGAGAAGCTAGAGGGTTAGTGTCTTCCACAAAAATGATCCTCATATAATTCTACAATATAGTTTTGACAAGAATAACTCTCTCAGATTATAACTTATTAGATTTAAAAGAAAAAGGAAAACTCAATTAATTCTTTTTAATCAAAATCATGCAGAAATAGCAATTTTTAAAAGGACTCAATTTGGGTACATTTTGACCCATAAAGAGAGAAGCAAGAGGGTTAGTATCATCCACAAAAATGATCCTCATATAATTCTACAATATAGTTCTAACAAGAATTTTTTTCACTTTGTACAATGCTCCCTTCGATGAAAAATTTAAAACTTTGACCCACTGTAAAAAGAAACTCAGACTTGATAAACTATAAGTTTATTCTGCAAAAATGGTCTACACAACATGCCCGTTGCAAAAATTCTTTTGAGCAGTGTTATTATGAAATGTAAAATATTAAAAGACAGTTTACTGTATACATATGAGTCATTCCATGTCAAAATTTTGAAAAATTCTTAAACAATATAAGTCATCATTTCACCACTTTCAAACCCATACAGTCGCTAAAAAGAACACCTCAAAGCACAACTTTAAAAATTTGAAAAAAAAAATGTATTCGCTTGACATGGAATGACTCATATGCAAATTAATATATAACTTGGTCGAGAATTCAGTGGAAATATGAAATTTACAGATAGAATTTAATAATTTTTCTGTAAAAACATGACATTTCAATTACTTATGTATATATACATATTTATTAGTCTGGGTCACCGTCAATACAAATAAAAAAAAGTAATTTCCAGCCACCACCTAGGAATACAGTGGATTGTTTAACGAAGGTTTGCAAAATATTTCGCCACTCGGCCACATGAAATAAAGAATGTCCCAGTTAAAATAAAATCAAAATAGAAAATAAATTACAACACATGCAACATACAGACCAATAATACATACAAACAACAACAATAGAAAATAAATTCAAAAGTTTGGTACAAAATAACGTTTTCAAAAGTATAGTTCATTTCAAACGTGCTGTTTAAGAATAGCTTCAAAAAAGAGACTATGTAATTAGTGGGTTTTTTGCATACTGTGCAGCTAGAAAATTAAGTGAAATTTAACAAATAAAAAAATCAATATCATTCATTTGGAATAAATCATCATTGGAATAAATCAAAATAAATACAGTTTCAACTTCATTGTTAAAGAATTTTAATGATCTTTAATTGTAGCTTAATTTTCATAAAATTAATGTTACCCTCGTACCATTAACACTGTTCATTTGACCATATAATTACAATTCAGATATAGTTTTAGTTGTTTCTTAATGTTAGTCAAGAAGAATTAAGAATTCTAAACTGCTCATATCAGCTTCCTAAAATCAAAGTCTTTATTTTAGACCTTTTTTGGAGTTTTTCGCTCTAAAAACCACATGCTTTAACCGATTTCAAATTTTACAGAACACGTTATAGTTCACCTATAAATGTCTATGCTGAACGTGTGTCGATTTAACTTTTTTATTTCTAGAAATCACAACCACCACCACCCGATTATGTTCCAGTTTGGCAGACCACTTTATATTCCACCTAAGGATCCAACTTAAAAAATTCTCACATTTTTATTAAGCCGTGACAAAGAGAGTTCAACAGCATTCTTTGAACAGAGTAGCGACCATATAATTCTGAAAGGGCATGATGAGTAGATCATTTTTGTAGAATGAACTTATAGTCCAACTGGTTTGAGTTTCTTTTTACAGTGGGTCTAAGTTGTCATTTTTTGTTCGAAGGGAGCATTATACTAATTGAGAATAGTGTACAACACTTTAATCTCTGAGAGAATTCTTATTGGATTATTTTTGCCAAAGAGCTTAACTCTTTATGGGTCAATTTGGCCCTTTTTTTGAGAAAATCAAGAACAGTCCTTTTAAAAAGTTTTAAAGATTAAAATTTTCTACGAAAAAAACTGCTGGAAATTTTCAGTGGGGGTCACCAAATACACCAATCTTGTAAATAAAGCTCTTCACGCTCAAATATCAAAATTACAACAGAATTCTAGGGTCACAATTCGTCCACGTTTGTTGGAAGATCGAAGATTTTCGACAAAAAATGTGGGAATTCCGGTTGAGCGCGGTAAACAAAAAATACAAGTTGATTATTTTTGCAAAATTTTCATTTTCGCGGGAGATATGGGTAAAATCATTTTGTATGCATGACATTATTGTTTTGTAATTTTTTCGCGATCTACGGTTCGAACGGTTCCGGCGGATTTTTGCATAACTATAAAGAACCAATGTCCAAAAATCCCGCTTGCAATTGCATTTATTTCAACTTTCTCTATCTGGATTTCTGAAACAATTCTGTCATAAATATTCGATATTTAGTCAGCAAACACATGCCTACAAATATTTTAGTATTCTCTATATCATAGAAAGTTACGTGGGTTTTTCTAAAGTTACTTTACACAATTCTTGACTTTACAACCAATATTTATCCTATTTCACTCTTATTTTAGCCGCATTTAAAAAGTTTTCTATATTTAGGGTATATCGTGTTATCAAATTCCTCCATATAGCTGTTTATAACATTTTGCTTCTAAATTCAGGCTAAAATAAGAGTGAAATAGGTTAATAGTTCGCTGAAAAGTCAAAATTGTGAAAAGTGTCCTTTCGTGTCTACGCAGTCAGAGCAATGTACACATTGAATTTCACTATGCTAACTGCAGCCAGCTGATTGGTACAATTTTTATCCCCATTCGCCCCATTACCGCCTAGAAGTACAAATTTGGAAAAAAATCCTTTATGTTTCGCGACTACAAAGTCGAATGAATGTATACACCGAATTTCATGATTTCAACATTTCGGAAGCTATCGTGCTTTCAACATACGGACATGGCTACATCGTCTTAGATTTTTACCACGACCCAGAATATATATACTTCATGGAGTCTCCGATGAATATATCAAGGTGTTACAAACGGAATGATAAAATCTTAGGTGGAGTGTATAAAAATTACATTGGAAAAACGTAATCTTACGGGGTTTTTTATTAGAGTGAAATTATGACTGACTTGAAATTATTTTTTATTTGTATTGACCGTGACCCAGCCTAATAGATATATTATGCTGAGTCACGTAAATAAATTGCTGCGGTCAACCCCCCAGAAATGAAGATTTGATTGTTTAATAATGATCCACAAAATATTTCGTCACTGTGAGCTAAACGCTCCTGAAAACACCTCTAAAAATCATGTTTTCCCGTGTATTTTTATACACTCCACGAGAGTATTATGGCTTTGTGCATTTGTTTGTAACACCCAAAAGGAAACGAGATAGACCCATTGTTAATTATACCGATCGTCTTAGAATCACTTTCTGAGTCGATTTAGCAATGTCCGTCTGTCTGTCTGTCTGTCTGTCTGTCTGTCTGTCTGTCTGTCTGTCTGTCTGTCTGTCTGTCTGTCCGTCCGTCCATCTATTCTTGTAATCACGATACAGGTCGCAATTGTAGACAGAACCAAATGAAACTTTGCACAACGATGTTTTTCGGGATAAGGACGAACGCTATTTAATTTGAAGAAAATCGGTTCAGATTTAGATATAGCCCCCATACGAATTTCACTCCCGATTTGTCTCTTTTCACTATAGATACCACATATTACAACAGATTTTCTTTAAAATTGGCAAAACATCTTATATTGTAACTAGAAACACCTGTGGTAAAAATGTGTTAGATCGGTTCAGATTTATATATAGCTTCCATACAAATTTCTCTCCCGATTTGACTTTTTCCGCTCTAGAGACCACATATTGTATCAGATTGTCTTCAGATTTGGTAAAACATCTTATATTCCCACTTGAAACTCCCATGGTGAATATCGGACAGATCGGTTCAGATTTATATATAGCTCCCATACAAATTTCGCTCCCGATTTGACTTTTTCCGCTCTAGAAACCTCATAATGTATCAGATTGTCTTCAGATTTGGTAAAACATCTTATATTTCCACTGGAAACACCCATGGTGAATATCGGTCATATCGGTTCAGATTTATATATAGCTCCCATACAAATTTCGCTTCCGATTTGACTTTTTCCGCTCTAGAAACCACATATTGTATCAGATTGTCTTCAGATTTGGCAAAACATCTTATATTTAAACTAAGAACATCTATGGTGAAAATAGGTCAAATCGGTTCAGATTTAGATATAGCCCCCATACAAAAGTCGTTCCCGATTTGACATTTTCCTCTGTAGAAACCACATATTGTACTCGATTTTCATTAAATTTGGCACAACATCTTATAATCTTACTAGAAACACCTATGCAGAAATTGGGTAAGATCGGTTCAGATTTAGATATAGCCCCCATATAAATGTCGCTCCCGATTTGACTTTTTCCGCTTTAAATGCCACATATTCTAATCGATTTTCTTTAAATTTGGCACAACATCTTATAATCCAACTAGAAATACTATGCAGAAAATGGGTAAGATCGGTTCAGATTTAGATATAGTCCCCATACAAATGTCGCTCCCAATTTGACTTTTGCCGCTCTAGAAACCACATATTGCACTCGATTTTCTTTAAATTTCGCACAACATCTTATAATCTAACTAAACAAAACTATGGTGAAAGTGGGTTAGATCGGTTCAGATTTAAATATAGACCAAATTCAAATGTTGCTCCCATAAGTTTAACCGATTTTGGCCAAACTATACATTTTATATTTCACCTATTTCGTTCCAGGTTTCAATATATCCTCATACAAATGTCCTTTCCGATATAAAATTTTTTGTCAAACACATACATTTACAGGATACAAAAAACCTTCCCGTTTTCACTTTTTCACCGAATTGAATTGTATTCGGATTGAAAGTGGAGTGTATCATAGAGTCGGCCCCGCCCGACTTTAGCCTTTCCTTACTGGTTTTATGCTGCATATTTGCCCAAAATTTTTTTCTGAATTAATAGACCCTTGGAAGCACTTTAAATACAAATTTTTATTATTGTCTTAAAATAACTCATTGGTAGACTTTTTGGGCGTTTTTATTGTTTTTTGTGGGTTTTCAAAGTGATAGCTACAAACTCTTATATCTTGTAAAAATTTTTTAAAAGGTGTTATGAAAAATAAAAGGACTCAATACGTTTCGAATGAGATCAAAATGATGAATATCGAATGAAAAATGAGGACACTGACTAAATTTTTGTGAAATAATTTAATACAGAAGATGGTTTTTCAGAGGCAAAATTTTCAAACTCTTTTTACAAAAATGAGCGCTGCTGCGTCAATTTCCTTCCGATGTTCATCATTTAGGCATCATCCAAAAACTCTTGGATGCAACTATTCATTTTCATAAAATACTACCACCAAATACGAAAATGTTTTCAGTTGTCAGTATGAAAAAACTCAAAAAAATACTGTAAACGATCAATAACTCGACCAATAAGAGACTCTAAGACAAGAATCAAAATTTATATTTAAAGTGCTTACAGAAAAAAAATTTTGAACAAAAAGGCAACATGAAAAACACTACACGGGAAAAACATGATTTTTTAGGAGCATTTTCAGGAGCGTTTAGCTCACAGACGGATTAATCTATGAACGAAATATATTGCAAATCATCCTTAAACAGTTCAAATTTTATTTTCGTGCCGTGACTGGAAATTGTTTTTCCATTTGTATGGACTTCTTCTAGACTTAAACTTACATCTCTGGAATTTAGCGTCCTTGGGCGGCGACATCAGCGATTTTTTTCGAAAGTTTGCATGTTTTATATATATTGTTTTGAATATTGATTTGCATAACTTGAGGAGATTTGATATTTCACCGAAATATTTTTGCTCTCTTACGCGATTTGCAATTAGACTTCCAACATTAGCTGAAATTTCTTTTCCAGGATCGTTCGCCACACAAAAATATTCTATTTTAAACTGCACAAACAATAAAGACCATTTATAGAAAGTGTAAAATACAGTGCACAAATATATTGCTAAATATTTGCAATCCTGTATCAAATATATTTTTATGTAAAACATGTCTGTGGATATTTCTGTAAACACTCAAAAAGTGTACTAAATTCCAGTAAAAATTAACTAAAATTAAGGAAATTGGCATCTGTGTGGCAGTCAGTACGCTTTTACTCAATTTATGTTTATTTTTTACTTGAATATACGTGCGTACGTATGTAAATTTACTCAAAATGTGTTTTATTTTCACATTAGACTGAGTAAATTTCTCAGACTCAATGTTAGTATGCTCCAATATCAAATTTTTTCAGTGAATGAACCTGGACATATTGAATAAAAAATAAGCTAAGCGAACAAAAAAATCAAAAACATCATCCTAATAATTCTTCACTAAATTGCTTATTGATTGCTTTAGTGGGTGGCTTTTTATGAATGAGGCGGCTTAAATAGTAAATATGATGTTTAGCTTTATCACATTTCAATACAATATTTATAAGTGAAAGTTATATTAATATTAATGTATGAGCTAACGATGATGCGCTACCACCAGCACAAGCTATTAGGTCATATTGTTCTTTCATATGAAAGCCAGTGCCAGTACAAACAACACACACACTCTTGATAGATATTTGTGGGGGTTCGACGACAATGATCGTCTTGTCAGTCAACCTTTAGTGTAGCGCAACTGATGCATTGACGTATGAATGTTGATCGCAGTATACAAATTCAACTGTAATGTTATTTTGAATATGAGAAGCTGATAATTGCCGATGAATATCACGATCAAGACATACTGAAGAAACTTCCCTTTGACCGAATGTTAATTGATTTTTTGTCAACAGCTTTAAAACCCATCTGCGGGTGGGGAGTCTATAATTCCATGTCCCATGGTTTTTTAAAAATTTAATAAAATCGAAATACTTCTACTCTTTTGGCGAAGTTGGTCAGAAAAACATACCTGCAAATTAAATATGCAATTTGCAAGAAGTTTTCACTCTTCCCAAGTATTTATAAATTCTTAGAATATTTGTCTAGTATCGACGTTTGTTTATTTGCTGTGAAATGTCGACTAGCTTAATATAGACTCTGCTGGCATTTATTTATGTACGAACCGGACTGTACCACAGTTTTGCTTTTCATTGAAATCTGAAAGTTAAACTAGTTTTCGATGCAGATCTATTTTTGTCCATTCCGATTTTCCAAATTTCTTTAAATTCGATTCATAAACTTCGATTCACTAAACTACTTTTTATGCTTCACACCCATCTTATGCTGGCGGCTTGATGAATATGATTTGCATCATTTAAGGAAATCATGTTTAGCCGCATTAGAGCGGAGCCGTGCGGCAAAGCAAAGGTCTGCAAAAATCATATAAAAACTCAAGAAATACCAAGAAACGGCATCAGTCTTCCACTGTCAACCCCCAATCAATTAAAAAAATAAACAATGTTCAAATTCGTGAGTTCGAAAACATTAAGTGTGTGAAAATTAACAAAGTGTTTTAACGATTTTTTTTTCAATAATATTTTAGGTCGTTCTCTGTGCCCTCGTGGCTGCCGCTTCCGCTGTCTCCAAATTCGGTGGCAACAACTTCAACCAACGTCCAGTCGCTCGCGCCGCTGCCTCCAGCGATGATGTCCATGCTGAGATCATCTCCTACTCCTCCGATGTCCGTCCCGATGGCTTCCAATATGCCTACGATACCACCAACGCCATCCATGATGCCGCCTCCGGTGATGCTGAGGGTAACATCCAAGGTGATTTCAGCTGGTTGTCTCCCGAAGGTGTCCCAGTTGCTGTCCAATATGTTGCCGATGAGAATGGCTACCAACCCAACAGTGACTTGTTGCCCACTCCCCCACCAGTACCAGAGGCCATCTTGAGATCTTTGGAATACATCCGCACCCATCCCCAATACGTTGAACCCGCCAGAAACTTCGTTCAACAACCCGCCAAGAAATTCGGCAGATTCTAAATGAACTTTGGCTATATTAGTTAATAGTTGTTTTTTTTTAGATTCATATAATGTTAAAGGAATTGTTTTGAAATTTGTAATAAAAAAGTATTAGATTCTAAAAAATACCAATTACACTCTTTTACTGGAAAAGGTTAGGATTTATATCCTAAAAGAATATTTTAACACTTTTGTGTACACTGCTGTCTTAAGACCAATTAGTCTTTTAAAATGGTTCAAATTATTATTTGTTGTGTAAATCTGTGACAATAATTATGCCAACGAGAAAGATCAAATTCGATAACTTCGTAAAGCATAGGAAGGCCTAAATTAAAGCTAAGTCTGAAACCTGAATTATTTGAAATTATTTTTGGTATACAAATTTGTATATATTTGTATATAATTTGTATATTCGTTTAAAAAAATTTTATTTAAAATTTCAACAAATGGATTAGTGTAATCATTTCGAAAATCAAAATAAAAGAATTAAAATTGCAAAAAAAATCTAACCTATATGCTATAACATCTAACCTATATGCTGTAACACAACACATCAATATTTTAAAAATAATTTAAATTACCTTCAAAACAAGGTATAACACATTTAAAGCGGTAAAGTATTTCAGGAGTCACAGGCGATTGGATGAACACACCTTTTGAAAACAGTAGTATTTTTTGACTGTCAAATTGGTCATAACTCGTGAAAAAAATTTAAATTTTTTTTCTAAAAATACATAAACAATATTTTTATGAGAAGAATACGTACACAAACTTTCAAAACAATCGCAGCTATCGAGGTCAAAAACCGTACCGCTTGACATGGAATGACTCATATATATTCTGGGGCGATCTAGTCATGTCCGTCTGTCTGTCTGTTGAAAGCACGCTAGATTCCGAACGATATGAGCCAGGAGGTTCAAATTTTCTCTAAAGGTGTCTTATGGTTGCAGATCGGTTGGTATTGAAATTGGGCGAAATCGGCCCAGAGAGAAAATTTTTTCTCTAATAAGAACTTTAGACTTTTAAGCATTTTTTTAAATTTCTGCTTTATATGCCCTTGAGATTTTTGCGTACATTCTTCTTGGAGGGTAAAAGCACCAATAATGGGACAAAAAGCGATAAAAATGTGCACCGATGATACTACAACAGCTAGAAACCTGAAATTTAGAATGTACATCCCTCTAATTGCTTAGATACGTAAAATAGAGGTATTTTTAAAATTCGTACTTATAAGGGATACAATTGGAAAATAGGCATAAAAATGCTACCAACCAAACCGCTCAAGTCATTCCTCTGACTTTGAAGATGCGAAATAAAAAGGATTTTTTCGAAATTTGTACCGCCTAAAAGGAAATGGGGCAAATGGGGATACAAATAGTACCATCCAAACGGCTGCAGCTACAATAATCAAATTCGGTGTCTACACTTCTCTGACTGCGTGAACGCGAAAAATAAAGAGGTCTTTAGATATTCGTACCATCAAGATCTAAATGGGATTAAATTGGGCAATAATAAAACGGCTTTAGTATCATGTCATACAGTATTTTCACTCGTCTGTCTACGTTGAAGATGAAAAAAAGAGGTACGAGCTTATCTAAATTCATACTTTTAAGGTCAAAATGGAAAAAAAGGATTGAAAGTGGTATCTCTATACACTCTATAACATATTAGATCTTCATTTATTATAACTTTTCGTAACAAAATGTTACAGACATTTAGGCTGTAGCTGAAATCAAGAAATTGCAAATTGTGAAAATCGGGTTTGAGGGAAATTTTTATAATATTTAAGACTCATTTTTTGATTACACTTGAAGTTTTATATTTATATATAGTAGAGGAGTAATGATATTATTATAATGAAGCATCACAATTTTCCTAATATGGTAGTGCACTTATATGTAATGTCGACTGCCTCTAATCTGCTAATAATACTGCTGAATATACTTCGTGGCGGAGGGTATATGAGATTCGGTGCGGCCGAACTTTACTCCATTTTACTTGTTTATGATTAACTTATTGTTTTATTTTTATTATAATTTTTTTATTATTTAATAATAGCAATATACCACATTTGTATTGTAGATTAATTCTACTTAAATAAATATATTTCATATAAAATAAAAACAGACCAAAAAATACAAAGGAAAAAACTAAAACAAATGAGCGTTGGCACGGCAGAAGTATTGCTGGGTAACTATACCTGCACATACACATACTTACATATACAACTCAATGGGATGTTTGTAAGATGGCATGTGTACTTTATTATTTGGTGCGATCTTTTAAACGCAAATTCGGCAAGTGAGTTGTGCTTCTCGTTCGTTTGTGAGAATCATCTCCTTATAGAGGCCGGGTTTGATGTTGAAAAGTCGCTGCGAAGCCACTTGAAAAGACTTTTAACATGGTCGAAATCGTGATCGTGGTAGTCTGCAGCCAAGTAATAAATGTCACCATGCCATTTGTAAATAAATTTGCATTCAATTAAATATAGATGCAAAATGGTCTTGAGTCAGGACAATATCCCAGTTCAAAATAAAATAAAAATATGTTTTTGCTTCCTCATATATTCTCTTTTTGCTGCAGTTAAAAATGATTCGTTTGGAGCCTGTAAATCAATTCATATATCGAGGTCTTATATTCAAAAGTGACTATAAGCCATTTTCTAGAAAAGGAGTTTTTGAATGCAAACTATTCTCTGGTTTGGTTGTCATGATAGATAAATAATTGTCATGATGAATGAATACATTTGGAAATGAATTCTCCGCCAAATTTGTTAGTAGAAAATTTTAGTCCTTAAATGTCTTTTTGAAATAAACCCATACAGACAGGATTTAGAGGGCTAAGATCTACCACAAAAATGATCCTCATAAAATAGTATAGTTCTGACAATAAGAATTCTCTCAGACATTAACTTACAACAATTTTTTTCGCTTAGTATAATGCTCCCTTCGACCAAAAAATTAAAACTTTGACCCGCTACAAAAGGTAACTCAGACCAGCAGGACTATAAGTTTATTCTAGAAAAAATAGTCTACTCAAAAATGATCTATGCCCTTTCAGAATTATAGGATCGCTATTCTGTTGCATTCAAAAAGTCTTAATTTGTTGGATAGTGTAATTACTCATAAAACTAAAGGAAAACCATTTTTTCGCACTTCTGAAACATAAGTTATAGTTACTTTTGAGTAACATCAGTATTCATCAGACTACTTTCATACATAATGAGACAAGGAACAAAAGAATGTACAAAATGATGTTATATTTTATTATTGCCAAAATATATGCAGTTCAATTTATGAGCACAGCAGCAGCCAAAATGCAAAGATATCCGTTGTTTCAAAAGGTTTTAACATGAAAAGTCCACAAAGGAAACGTTTCCAAGGAGTTCTTATAAATGAACATTTCATTTCAAAATATGAATTCTTTTTCCTCTTTATAAGAAACTATAAATTATTCAAGTGATTTTTAAGGGATATGTTTCAAAGTAGTGTTTTGATTTTTGGATTACGAGCAGCAATGCTATATGACCACCAATTAAAGATTTGTTTTCGAAAGTTATGGCGTTTTACCATCAATCTTTTCATTCTAATGCCTCATCGCTGAACGTGAAGACGCCCCCACATTTTTCTGCTCAGAAAACTGGATGCGAATGTTGAAGAAAACCGGTTTTTTAAAAATATAAATATCATTTTCAATGTTAGTTATTAAATTACCTTTAATTGCTACTCAGAATTTGTGTTGTGACAGTTTAAATGGATTATTCAATAGATTATTCAACATAGAAACAAAATAGTCATGACATTTGTGGCAAGTCATACAATTTAAGTAGTTGTTAAAGGAATAAAGGAACGGGCAACGAAAAAAAATATAATTTGAAAAGGGTATGGACAATTTAAAGATAAGAAATTTATTTTTGCTATTAAATATAGATAAAAAATTTTCAAAAATACAACAGAAAGTTTCAAAATTTTGAGGAATTGTTTTAGTTTCTTAGTTTGTATTTTTTGGTCTGTAATCAATATTTGATTTCAACTGGGATATTGACCTGGCTCAAGACCATTTTGCATCTATAAATGTCACCATGCCATTTGTAAATAAATTTGCATTCTATTAAATATAGATGCAAAATGACAATATCCCAGTTCAAATCGAATATTGATTACAGACCAAAAAAATACAAACGAAAAAACTGAAACAAATGAGCGTTGGCACGGCAGAAGTATTGCTGGGTAACTATACCTGCATATACACATACTTACATATGCAACTCAATGAGATGCTTGTAAGATGGCATGTGTACTTTATTACTTGGTGCGATTTTTTAAACGCAAGTTCGGCAAGTGAGTTGTACTTCTCGTTCGTTTGTGAGAAACATCTCCTCATAGAGGCCGGGTTTGATGTTGAAAAGTTGCTACGAAGCCACTTGAAAAGACTTTTGACATGGTCGAAATCATGATCGTGGTAGTCTTCAGCCAAGTAATAAATGTAACCACACCATTTGTAAATAAATTTGCATACTATTAAATATAGATGCAAAATGGTCTTCAGCCAGGACAGTATCCCAGTTCAAATTTCAGGGATTGTTTATGTTATAGTTCGGCTCAAGGTCCACGATAATTAAATAGGCGTGATGTTCATTTTAAATTTATTTATTTTTGCCCACTATTTCCACTAACGTCGTTAATAATCTTCAGGGGATATTTAAATTTAAAAAAATACAAAATATACGACTGTCTACTGTGAAAGTTTATTACCAACTAATTCAAAGTAGTATTTATTTATTAATTTATTGTTTATTTAATTCCTTGCATACCATTGTTCGAATTAATATTCCAATGGTCAATTGCCATTTAAAAGGCTAGCCGCTTCTACCAACACTTATATAGGCCAGGTCATTTAAAATGTTAAATTAAATTAACTACCGATCACTTTGACTTTGAAAGGTAGAATAACATTTATTTTTATTTTCTGGCTTATGTTTGACATTTGCAAAATGGAAGGCTATACGCTCGAGCAAAATTGGGAAAAGATTAAAAACTTACTTTCAAAGTAGTGAGTCTTTAACGCAAACTTTAAGAAATTTACGTGGAAAATTTTCGAAAAGAGATCGTCCTTCAGTGCATGCATTTTCTTCTGGGTGGCTATGCCAATAGACAAAATATATGGGGTTCAGAGAAACCACACGTGACTACTGAGAAGCCAATGCATCCACAACGAGTCACTGTTTGATGTGGATTTTGGGCTGTACTGAAAAATTGGTTTGATCGGACGAGGTACAGCCGAGCCAGTCGTGGTAGTCATCTGAATGATATTGTGGTGCATTATTAAATGACAGAGATTAACCTTTCCAATAAAACCAGAAATTTGAAAAATAATCAATACTTTTTTATAGCCGATTCTAATTTAAAATGTTACATGGCCCACCCTATATCTATCAAATTCAAATAATTACTATGTCCATTCTTAACAACCATAAATGATTGTAGAATAATAAATTTCTCCAGAAATTCTTTTACAAATATTTTATATTAGAAATACTTCTTTTAAGAAATAATTTAAAAATATTTATATTTTTTAACTATTTTGGATTTTTTTTCAATTTAATATATTTTTGTTAATGGAAGGAGGGAGAAAAATGTAAATATGAATAAATATGAGTGATCGATTTTAATTGACTATATTGGGTCAAGGCCAGCCCAATATTTATCAAATTCAAATAATTACTATATTCATTCTTAACAACCATAACAAATTGTGGCATTATTTAATTCCCCAGAAATCCTTTAAAAAAATATTTTAGAAATACTTCTTTTAAAAAATATTTCTATTTTTTTTGCATTTTTTGATGAATGATCGATTTTATTTAACTATTTTGGATTTTTTCAATTTAATTCTATATTTATCAAATTCAAATAATTACTATATTCAATCTTAACAACCATAAAAAATTATGGCATAATTTAATTCCCCAGAAATTCTTTAAAAAATTATTTTTGAAATACTTCTTTTAAAAAATATTTCTATTTTTTGCCTTTTTGATGAATGATCGATTCTATTTAACTATTTTGGATTTTTTCAATTTAATTCTATATATATCAAATTCATAAAATTAGTATATCCATTCTTAACAACCATAAAAAATTGTGGCATAATTTAATTCCCCAGAAATTCGTTAAAAAAATATTTTAGAAATACTTCTTTTAAAAAATAGAGTATAAATATTTTTAAATATTTCTATTTTTTGCCTTTTTGATAAATGATCGATTTTAATTAACTATTTTGGATTTTTTCAATTTAATACATTTTCGTTAATGGAAGGAGGGAGAAAAATGTAAATATGAATTTAAATACGATTTTAATTGACTATATTTGGATCCTGGCCAGTCCTATATTTATCAAATTCAAATAATTACTATATTCATTCTTAACAACCATAAAAAATTGTGGCATAATTTAAATCCCCACAAATTCTTTTAAAAAATGTATTTTAAAAATATTTCTATTTTTTGCCTTTTTTGATGAATGATCGATTTTATTTAACTATTTTGGATTTTTTATATTTAAAATATTTTTGATGAAAAGGACGAGAAAAATGCAAATATATATATGACTGAAGCGCCACTGATGAGTTATACCCACACAGGATATGAATAGACGTACTATGGCCGCAGTAGGTCTAACTGAGTACGATTCTCCTCCTTTTCCAAGGCGTATTTATACAGGTGATAGCACTAGAACAACAACAAATTCGGCAACAACAAAATACAAGTAATTTTTTGAATGGTGAGCCATACTATCAAAGCAAAATTTATGGGATTTGACAGTTTCGGTTACTTTTGAATGAAAAAAATTTCAGTCCTTGTCCTTTTCATTACCAAATAAAATAAAATTTCCTTCCTACGAAGAAAAAATCTTGATCGAAATGTCTGGCATTCGAATGCCATAAAAACATTTCATTGAAATTAAGTTTTGCTCTCACAATTTCCCCATAGAAATAAAAGAGTCCCATTAAAAAAATATCCGCTACCGTTTTAACGACATTTATGTGGAGGCAATTGGAAGATATCGACTAGCTTAGCATAGCCATTGCAGGCATTTATTTATGGACGATCCGGCAATTTGTTTTCATTGAAATCCGAAAGTTAAACGAGTTTTTTATGCAGATGCCATTCTAGCCATTCAAATTTTCCAAATGTCTATGAAATTGATTTCACAGAACGCACCGATCTAAACCGCTTTGGGTGTTTCACACCCACCCTATGTGTTATCAGTTGGTCGCTGCATAAGTAGTGCATATGATTTGCATCGTTTAACGGAAATCACGTTTAACCGCCTCAAAGCAGATAGTCAGTCAGTCGTTCAGAGCAAAAATCTGCAAAGAAACATATAAAAACTCAAGACATTCCAAGAAACGGCATCAGTCTTTCACTGTCAACCCTTAACCAATTCAAAAAAAAATATGTTCAAATTCGTGAGTTATAAAACACGCAGCTTGTTATCAATGGGCTTTATTGATTGATTTCGTATTTTTGCTGATTTTAGGTCGTACTCTGTGCCCTCGTGGCTGCCGCTTCCGCTGTCTCCAAATTCGGCGGCAACAACTTCAATCAACGTCCCGTTGCCCGCGCCGCTGCCTCCAGCGATGATGTCCATGCCGAAATCATCTCCTACTCCTCCGATGTCCGTCCCGATGGTTTCGATTATGCCTACGATACCACCAATGCCATCCATGATGCCGCCTCCGGTGATGCTGAGGGCAACATCCATGGTGATTTCAGCTGGACTTCTCCCGAAGGTGTGCCAGTTGCTCTCCAATACGTGGCCGATGAAAACGGCTACCAACCCAACAGTGACTTGTTGCCCACTCCCCCACCAGTACCAGAGGCCATCTTGAGATCTTTGGAATACATCCGCACCCATCCCCAATACGTTGAACCCGCCAGAAACTTCGTTCAACAACCCGCCAAGAAATTCGGCAGATTCTAAATGAACTTTAAGCTTTAATTAGTTAATAGTTGCGTTTTTGGTCGCGTCGTTGATGTAAAAGAAATAGTTTTGAAATATTTAATAAAAAAGTATTAGATTTTTAAAAATTAACCAATTCATTTTTTATTGAGAAAAGTTGAGATTTTGCATCAGAAATTCTTGTTTAAAAAAATTCGCAAGTGATTGATTATGAAAAAACACATGGAGCTCAAAAAAAGAGAAAGGTAAAGCATCTTAAGTACCCGCTATACTGGGTGACTGATGAGAGTTGAATCTTAAAAAAATAAAAAAAATTTAATTCATATAAATTCTTTTATCTTTGTTCATTTGTGAAGTAATACGTCTTAATAAAATCTTGTTAATGGTTTTTAAAATAATATAATAATACAATATTAAAAATCATCCACGCTTGATGACGCTTATACGACATTCATTATCGATTACGTCTGGAGAGTTTTAGCGAGAAATGCCTCAATTGTTGTTTTAAATAATCAAATTTTATAGAAATCAAATTTTAGAAAATTGGGAAATATTAAAAACTTACTTCCAAAGTAGTGAGTTTTTAACACAAGCTGTAAGAAATTTACGTGGGAAATTTTCAAGAATAAATCGGCCTTCAGTTCAGGCTTCATGAAGCTCATTTTCAGAGAACCCACACGTGATTATTGAGAAGCCAATGCATCCACAACGAGTCACTGTTTGGTGTTGATTTTGGGCTGTACTGAAAAATTGGGTTGATCGACGTAGTCGTGGTAGTCATATGAATGATATTGTATTCCATTATAAAATTCCAAAGTTCAAAATTTCCAATAAAAGGCGAAATTTGAAAAATAGTCCTTTTTTATGTAAATGTTAAATGTTATTTAAAATGTTACATGGCCCACCCAATACCTTAAATATTCGTACTCTCATTTTGGAAATATAAATCCGATGACAGCCGGTTATGTGTTAAATTAAAGGCTCTCGTGATGGCTACAATTATTACGAATTACAGTTTTACATTCGAAAAAAATTTGCTGGCACGAAAAAAATCATAAAATATAGAAAAATTTAGGAAAGACAAGTAAAAACGGCGTAAAGTTTGGCCGGGCCAAACTTTTTATACCCTCCACCAAGGCTATCAATACACAGAGGCTGTAGATTTTTATAGAAGTGCAGTGACATTACAGGAAAATGTTAATTGTTTTTAGTATGGCCAAAACAACTAAAAATATTGAAAAAAAAAAACAAGTAAGGAAAGGCTAAAGTCGGGCGAGGCCGACTATATAATACACTCCACTTTCTATCGGAATACAATTCAATTCAATAAAAAAGTAAAAACGGGAAAAATTTTATATGTTTCCTAATCACAGGCTAATATGACCTGGTCCAACTTGTCAAATCGAGAATAATATTTGTATCGGGGCCCATATCCAAACATGGAATGAAGTGACTAACTTTCGCAGTAAGTTCTTCCAGTTGAAGTATAACGTGTTATGCTGCATTTTAAGAAATTCTCTGAAAATACGCGGTTTCTGGGGGAACGAAATTTGTATGAGAGCTATATGTAAATCTGAACCGATGTGACCCATTTTCACCATAGGTGTTCCTAGTTTAAATATAAGATGTTTTGCCAATTTTGAAGAAAATCTGTTAAAATATGTGGATTCTGGCGCGGAAAAATTCAAATTGGGAGCGAAATTTGTATGGGAGCTATATATAAATCTGAACCGATCTAACACATTTTTACCACTGGTGTTTCTAGTTGAACTATAAGATGTTTTGCCAACTTTGAAGAAAATCTGTTGAAATATGTGGTATCTAGAGTGAAAAGGGTCAAATCGGGAGGGAAATTCGAATGGGGGCTATAGCTAAATCTGAACCGATTTTCTTCAAATTAAATAGCGTCCATGTCCCGAAAAACTTCGTTGTGCAAAGTTTCGTTTGGTTCTACCTACAATTGCGACCTGTATCGTGATTACAAGAATAGATGGACAGACAGACGGAAATCGATTCAAAAAGTGATTCTAGCCTAATAAACGATGGGTCTATCTCCTTTCCTTTTGGGTGTTACAAACAAATGCACAATGACATAATACTCTCGTGGAGTGTATAATAATTTTATAAATAAATATAAATTTATAATTCTTTTAGACGATTCTTATAAGGCAATATCAAAATAATACTTCAAGTCAATTCAAAAAGTAAATATATATGCATCAATCTCCAAAAAAGCTTTAGTACAGTAAATATTGCGGGATAATGGAAGCATTTTCAGCTACAATCATTTGGTTGGCTGTATTGCCATCCTATTTCAATTCCAAAAGTACAAATTTTGTTAATGCATTATGTCCCACGTACACAATACAAGATAACCTAACTTCATGATTCTACCCAAAGTACGAATTTGGAAAAATCGTTTTAATTTTTCGAGTCTATGTAGTCAGAGGAATCTATACACCGAATTCCATGATTCTAGCTACGGCCATTTGCTACCATTTTTATCGCCTTTTCCCATTTTACCACCCCTTAAAAGTACGACTTTTGCCAAACTCTTTATTTTACATGAGAAATTAGAGGGATGTACACAGTGGGTGCCATTTTTATCATATTTTTCCAATTTTACCCCCTTAAGAGTACGACTTTCTAAAATCTCTTTATTTTACGTTTCTACTCAATGAAAGTACGAATTTGGAAAATTTATTTTTCATGTCTACGCAGTCAGAGGAATGTATACTCCGAATTTCATAACTCTAGCTGTCATTTGGTTGGTACAATTTTTATCCCCTTTTTCCATTTTAACCCCTAAAAGTAGGATTTTCGAAAAATCCCTTTATTTTACGTGTCTACGCAATCAGAGGAATGTATACACCGAATTTCATAATAATAGGTGCAGACGTTTGGTTGGTATTATTTTTTATCCCTCTTTTCCCATTTCACACCTTAAAAGTACGAATTTGGAAAAAAATCATTTTATCAGGCATGTCACAGAAATTTTAATAATAATTCACGTTTTCAAAATCGTAACGTTTTGCTGAATGAACTAAAGAAAACAGCACAAAGCAACGACAAACAACATTAAAATACTATGAAACTGTGTCGTATTTTACTCGAATTTTGTCACCATTTTACTTATTATTTTTTATTTAACTAATTGCAAAAAAATTTATTGAAAAATAAGACAAAAATGATCGCATTCTTCTTTGTTCTCGGCGTTCTTAATTTTGGAATTTTCATGTTATTTTGATTGATTTCTGTCAAAACCGATGACAGCACTCTCTTAAATTTTATTTTTCACATTTTAATCTAACGTAACTCGCTCGATTTTTAAAATGAGTCCGAAAGTTCTTCTTGTTCTTTTATATTTTTTGATTAAACCACCAACACGCTTACGTAGAGTGCGAACTGAAGAAAATATCGCAGCTGCATCGGCCAGTGTTAATGATGACCATCAATTATCGATTCGTCGCCGTTCGCAGCAATTGGGCCTCTGTTACTCAAAAACGTGGAAATTCCAAAATTGGACTAAGCGGATGGACCATTTGAGTCGCAGTCAAGGTCAACATTTGCATGAAATAATCTTCAAACATTAAATTATATGGACCGTACTATCGATTCAAATAAAGATTTCATGCATTTTTCTAAATTTTATGTGTTTTTTGGAAAAAATTTCCTATAGCTTTTAAAAAATCACCCTTTATAAATATTAGGGCTATTTGATTAGAACTGTGATATTGTGCTGGCTCAAGACAATTTTTCATCTATATTTAATAGAATTTGCAGTCCTTGGGAGCGAAAAAAATTTTCCCAGTGGACCGATTGCAATCCCAACCGATCTACAACTATAGGACGTATCCATGCACAATTTGGCCGTCCTAGCTCTTTTCGTTTAGATGCTAGCGAGCTTTCAGCAGACGGACGGACATGACCAGATCGTCTTAGAATTTTATGGCGATCTAGAATATATATACTTTATAGGGACTCATCCTGGTCGGAGCATATAATAATGAGCATTTTTTAAATGTTTTATTTGAATATTCTTTTAATAATCTGTTGTACCTATTATTTGTTTCAACCACTGTTAATGATCTTTAATAAAAGATGCATCAATGCAACATCGGGTGAGTGCTTTTGGGCCACCTTGTATGAACAATATGTAATATTTTTGATGTTTATGAGTAATACAGCATCAGGTCAAACTACATCACCAATTCAATAAATAAACAAAATTCAAAGTTTCCTAAGAATACTTCTGTAAGGAAAGGTTCTATACAAAATGAAGAGAATGAAGGCGATACATTTCTTCAGGTATAAAACTAGTTTATTGCGGATTTAGAACAGTTAAATACAAATAAGATAATCCAAAATTATAAATTAGTCGCTAGTATACGAATCAAATCCCATACAAACTACTGCTGTTGTTCAGCTCTAACTTGGCGATATTTTGTTTATTGTTAGCGGTCCTTAAAGTAGTTTTTTTTCTCGGGCACACTTCACTGGCCGATTTATTATAGAAATCCGAAAGTGAAACTGGATTGTTGTGCTAACAATTTCAAATTTCAACAACTTTTCTAGCTCGTCGTCGTTGGCTGTATTGAGATGTGATCTTTGGCTCTCATTTCTTGTACAATCAATCACTCTCAATTTGATTCGATTCGACATCGAGCAATTTATTTCGAATTCGATTCGTAAATGTTCGCTGTTTAGAACTGAACCCAGTTTTAGTGTTACTCGCCCATCTTAGGTTTCCAGCCCGTGAATGGATGGTTACTATGGCTACTCTTGCGTAAAACGTTTATGGAAATCGTGTTTAGCGACATTAGAGCAGACCAACAAACACCACACATACCAACCACACACCGAAAATGTCTGCAGAAATCATATAAAAACTCAGCACACTCCAAGAAACGACATCAGTCTCGTCTTGTGTCAAACCAAGCCAATTAAAACAAAGAAACAGAATAACTTTGGTCAACAATGTTCAAATTCGTAAGTTATGAAACAATCAACAAGAGAAGCATCCAAATGGATTTACATACGTATTACGTAACAACATGGTTTCATTATCACTTTACGTTGCTTCTTCTTCGTAGGTCGTACTCTGTGCTCTGGTGGCTGCTGCCTCAGCCGTTTCCAAATTCGGTGCTCCCAACTACAACTCCCAACGCCCTGCCGTTCGCAGTGCCGTCTCCGGTGATGATGCCCATGCTCAGGTGAGCTCCTACGCCTCGGATGTCCGTGCCGATGGTTTCCAATATGCCTTCGACACCACCAACGGCATCCGTGCTGCTGCCTCCGGCGATGCTGGCGGCAACGTCAAGGGTGATTTCGGCTGGGTGTCGCCCGAAGGCGTTCCCGTCGCTGTCCAATATGTAGCCGATGAATATGGTTATCAACCCAACAGCGACTTGTTGCCCACCCCACCACCAGTGCCAGCTGCCATCTTGAAATCTTTGGAATACATTCGCACCCATCCTCAATATCAAGAACCCGCCAGAACTTTTGTGCAAAGTCCTGTTAAGACTTTCACCCAAAATCCCGTCAGAAACTTTGCCCAAGCCAGCGCCAAGAAAATCGTCCAAGCCCCAGCCAGAAGCTTTGCCAAGAACACCAAGAAGAACTTTGGTAAACGTTTCTAAGAATATATTTTTCCTTAGTTAATTGTTATTTGGTATTTGATGTTGACGAAATTGAAAGTATTTAATAAAATTTGTTATATTTAAAAAATATATATTAGTAATAATAATGTTTTTTTTTGCCTTATTAAGGAGTTCGATGAGGAATGGAACGTTCAAAGAAAACAACATTTAGTCTATTGTGAAAATCTAAACTGTGCCAATTAAACTAGTCGGAGTCGTTGGTTAAACTTACAATAAAACAAAAGAGCGAAATTCTTGATAAACTTGATAATGGTAGCTATGTTAAATCGATTTGTGGTGAATATAAAGTTCATAGATCTACAATAGCCAGAATAAAAAAATAAAGCAGCATTGAGAAACGTTGTTTCCAATGCGGAGTCCGGTCCTGGAAAACGTATGTCAATTAGGATTTGCGAGTATCCCAAAATGGAAAAGGCTTTGTATAAGTGGTTTCTGAAATTTTGAAATCAAAGGCGCATCAGCTACATAAAGAAATAAAGGACGAGCCAGGTAATTTCAACGCCAGCAATGGCTGGTTTGCAAATTTCAATTATCGTCATGGTATTCGCATGTTAAAAATTTGCGGTGAGAAACTTTCCAATAAGCCAATGCTTGTCGATCCATTTCTGGAAAAGTTTCGAGATAAAGTAGCCGAACTCGATTTAACACCAGATCAAATCTATAATTCTGATGAATCCGGTTTATTTTATAAACTGATTCCAGACAAAACCCTTATGAGTTTCAAGGAATCAAATACCCCTGGTCGCAAAGTCAGGAAGGAACGTATAACATTCCTCGCTTATACGAATGCATCTGGCATACACAAAGTTAAACCGTTTGTTATTGGAAAATCATCAAATCCCAGAGCACTCAAGGGATTTGAAAACAACCCGGTTGTGTACAAGGCTATCAAAAATGCATGGATGACATTAGCATTATTCGAAGTTTGGTTCCACGATACATTCGTTCCTGAGGTAGAGTTTAAAAACTTACTTTTTATTACGAATGTATAGTACGTTCAATTATCAATTTTTACAGGTCCGATCATTCCTTTCAGCCAGAGAACTTCCAAGAAAAGCGCTGCTGCTTTTGTAAAGAGTGATTTTTTTGAGGTTAGGATTTTCATGCATTAGTATTTGACAGATCACGTGGGATTTCAGACATGGTGTCAAAGAGAAAGATGCTCAGTATGCTTTGACATTTCATCATGAATCGTCTTACAAACGAACAACGCTTGCAAATTATTGAAAGTTCATTGCGCGCTTCCATTTTATGGTCAGTTTAATCGACCCACTGAAGCGGCTATTCGGGCTATTGTGACTAAATTTCGCACCAAATTTACATTGTTGGACATTAAACCACCAACACGCTTACGTAGAGTGCGAACTGAAGAAAATATCGCAGCTGTATCGGCCAGTGTTAATGATGACCACCAATTTTCGATTCGTCGCCGTTCGCACCAATTGGGTCTCTGTTACTCAAAAACGTGGAAATGCCAAAATTGGACTAAGCGGATGGACCACCTAAGACGCAGCCGCGGTCAACATTTAAATGAAATTATCTTCAAAAAGTAAATGTCATGGACCAATCTAACGTTTCAAATAAAGAACCGATGAGATTTTGCAAATTTTATGCGTTTTTTTTAAAAAAAAAGTTATCAAGCTCTTAAAAAATCACCCTTTATAATGCACCCTGTCATCCCAAAGATGGGGAACTATCAAGTGACGATGGAATGATTACTTTCATGTGTTTTCCAGCAAACTGCACTGCTATTATTGAGCCAATGGATCAAAATGTTACAAAACTACCAAAACTCTACTACAAAAAAAAACCTTTTAGCACATTTGATCGGAAGTGAAGGCTTAAATCTTGAACTCAAAATCAAAACATTTAATTTACGAAATGCAATTTGTCTCTTATATAATGCATGGGATAAGTTATCGTCTACCGCTATAAAGAAGTGCTGGAATGTGTTGATGTATCCTAAAGATCACTGGACTGATGAAGACAATGTACCATTGAACGTAATAAGAGCTGAACTCGTGAATGAAAAATCAATCATAGCATCTGTTATCAATTATCTTCATGAAATTACTGCCGAAAACTCAAATGATGAAATCAATGATTAGATATTTGAAAATTTAAATTACGAAACTAATTATCCGCCTGAAAGTCAAGTAGAAGAAATCAGTAGCGCAGACGAGACATTGTTAAATTTGCTCCGGCATTATCTAAAATTAAAGCTAAGACTGCCATTAATTCATTTAACACTTTCATACAGAAGGAAATGAAATTCCATTAAAGGACATACTGCTACTTTAAGATATTCGCGAAATAGCAGTGCAAAGAAATATTACTTGTAACAAAACACCGGCAAAAATTTCCGATTTCTTTTAAAAAATAATAATAAATCAAAATGAAAGATCTCAACATTTCTACAAATATGTGAATTCCTAATTTAATTTAATTGAATTTTATGAAACTTTAAAACTTAAATTTATTCGAGTAGTAGCACTAACCTAATTAATTTTTGAATCGGTTTTCGCAACTACCTCGGTCTCTGCAACTGGCTCGATTTCTATCAGTTGCGTTAACCGAGGTCGCACTGTATATTTAAAAAAAATATCGTCAAATATATTTATATTTTTTATGAAGTAATGCACCCATCGATTTTAATTGTTATACCCTCCACCTCCAGGATGGGGTTAGTATATGAGGTCATTCTGTTTGTAACATGTTGAAAAATCGACCTGAGACCCTATAACCGACCCGATCTAGCCATGTCCGTCCGTCCGTCTGTTGAAAGTACGCTAACATCTAAACGAAAGGAGGAAAAAGGGATACCAATGCTACATATTAACTGACAACAGCTAGAAACACGAAATTCTGTGTTAGGAGTAAAATGGGAATATAGGGATAAAAATGGTACCAACAAAACGACTGCAGCAAGAATAATGAAATTCGGTTTGTACAATAATAGCATGAATACGTAAAATAAAGTGATTTTAAAAATTCGAACTTTTACGGGGGGAAATGTGGAAAAAGGGATAAAATTGATACCGACAAAATGGATACAGCTAGAACAACGAAATTCGACATGTACATTCCTATGACTGTCTAGACGTCCAAATCAAGGAAAATTTCAAAAATGTTACTTTCATGGAGAAACGGGGAGAAAGGGGATAAAATTTGCACCAATTAAACAGCTGCAGCTAGACTAATGAAAATCGGTGTATATCTCAGGTTGCGTAGATTCCAAATATTATTCGATCTTTCAATACTCGTACTTTTTAGGCCAAAAAGGGATAAAACTTTTTCTTATCAAATGGCTGCATATAAATAATCATAGAGTTCGGCGTGTACATTCCTCTGATTGTGTAGACGCACAACATACAGAATTTTCTGGAAATTTTTAATTTTAAGGAAAGTGGAGCAAAAGGGGTTAAAAATGGTACCAATCAAACGTCTGCAGCTTGAATCATGAATTTCTCTTTATAAATTACTCAGACTCCATAGGAGCGCAAAACAAAAGTATTTCTCCAAATTCGTACTTTTAGGATGAAAATGGGATAAAAGAGATAAAACTGGTACCAAGAAAACGGCTGTAGCTAGAATCGTAAAATTAGGTGTATTCATTCCATTGTGAACCAGAAAGATAATCGAATTTCGAAATTCGTACTTTGCCGTTGTTGAACAATTACTTTACTGTCAAGCAATGAAAAACATATTTGTAGTATAACGATCATTAGTCAATAATTTTAATTAAAAATTATAATAAAAAATATCACAATTTATTTAACAAATGTCGCTATAAGCAAAAAATCATAATTTTCCTAATATTATATTGGACTTATACGCGAGTGTAATAGTACAATAGTCAGCCGGGAATACTGAGGGTATATAAGATTCGGCCCGGCCGAATTTAGCGCCATTTTACTTGTCTTTTCTATACAAGTAGTCCAATGAGTTTACTTTCAATGCATTGGATCTCAGGCGATTCTAAAGTAATAGAAGAAACCGTAAGACTATATTCCCAAATTTCCCAAATTAATCTAATTTCGCACATATTTTTTACAGTAGCCTCTATCGCTCATCCCAAACTTCCCCCATTGCGAAAACGAAGCAACGGAGCTACTTCCAACACTTCAACACAATAAAATATGTGAAATAATAATAATAAAGAGTGATTTTTTTGAGGTTAGGATTTTCATGCATTAGTATTTGACAGATCACGTGGGATTTCAGACATGGTGTCAAAGAGAAAGATGCTCAGTATGCTTTGACATTTCATCATGAATCGTCTTACAAACGAACAACGCTTGCAAATTATTGAATTTTATTATCAAAATTCGTGCTCTGTTAAGAAAGTTCATTGCGCGCTTCCATTTTATGGTCAGTTTAATCGACCCACTGAAGCGGCTATTCGGGCTATTGTGACTAAATTTCGCACCAAATTTACATTGTTGGACATTAAACCACCAACACGCTTACGTAGAGTGCGAACTGAAGAAAATATCGCAGCTGTATCGGCCAGTGTTAATGATGACCACCAATTTTCGATTCGTCGCCGTTCGCACCAATTGGGTCTCTGTTACTCAAAAACGTGGAAATGCCAAAATTGGACTAAGCGGATGGACCACCTAAGACGCAGCCGCGGTCAACATTTAAATGAAATTATCTTCAAAAAGTAAATGTCATGGACCAATCTAACGTTTCAAATAAAGAACCGATGAGATTTTGCAAATTTTATGCGTTTTTTTTTAAAAAAAAGTTATCAAGCTCTTAAAAAATCACCCTTTATATATATTCAGAAAACAAGATTTTTTTGTGGAAAATATGCCGTTATGTTTATTTTTATTTTCAATCCGGTTTGTTTGTTCGAAAACTTAAAATGTTCTGGGTTCTGCTGAAGACTTCAGCACAACCTTTGGTCTTGAACCAAAATAAATGACAAACACATACAACATAACAGACCAACTATACATACAAACAACAAAACTTAAAATTTTTAAAAACTTTGTTTTTTTAAACGATTTTTTGCTTTGTTCGTCACCACAAATCAGTCAGAAATGCTTTAATTTCCTTAAAAAAAAAATAAAAATAAAATACGTCATGTTTATTGTATAATTAATAAATTATACAATATTTAGTTTAAGGTGGGCCATTTAAAATTTGAGATTTCAACTACCGATCACTTTCACTTTGAAGTATAGAATAACATTCATTTTTATTTTCAGGTTTATGTTTGACATTTGTAAAATGGGACGCTACAAGCTCGAACAAAATTGGAAAATGTAAAAAACTTACATCCAAAGTAACGCAAACTGTGTGAAATTTACGTGGAAAATTTTCGTGTTTTTAGATGAAGCTCATTTTCGTCTCGGTGGCTATGTCAATAAGCAAAATTGCCGCATATGGCGTTCAGAGAATCCACACGTGACTATTGAGAAGCCAATGCATCCAAAACGAGTCACTGTTTGGTGTGTCTTTTGGGCTGTACTGAAAAATTGGGTTGATCGGATGAGATACTGCCGAGCCAGTCGTGGTAGTCATAAGAATGATATTGTGTTGCCATTATTAAATGACAAAGTTCAACATTTCCAATAAAACCAGAAATTTTTAAAAATAATGAGTACTTTTTATAGTCGATTCTAATTTAAAATGGCCCATCTTATATATTATGAAGAGTCGCCAAAATGCAAGTGCCTTTGTAAATATTAAATAAAAGCTCGTTTGTCTTCATCTGTTGGAGCTCCATGAAAGTCGGAATTTATGCTGGCAACTGCCAAATGATTCGATCTGAGAGAATACCTCCATCATTGTGGAAATTGTTCGTAAATTTGAACCTGATTCAATGACTTTATACGTTCACATAATTTCAAATATGATCCTGGTTTTTAAGATCCTTTCTTTTTTACTACCCAAGCGACAGGTATTAATACGCCGAGAGATTCGATTCGCAAAGATTCCCAAAGATAAGAAAATCAATTTGCTTCACTTTCGCTGCAGTTGATTTGAAAAATCACATTCGCCATATTTCACTGATATCGGCCAAATGTTGCGACCTTTACTTTTATTACAAAAAAACAACGATTCAGTCATTCATAATGAACTATGCATCGCTACCTTCTGATGTTTAATGACAAATGTCCGAAACCATAATAAAAAAAGGTATAAAAATTGCAAAAACTAAATGACATTTCAATCAAATTCTTGCAGAAATGACATTTAAATTAAAGCATTGATATTGTATGGTTCTCTACATCAATTTAAGGCAGTGTTAAAATTTCGACGAGTTTGTTCAACCCATTGTTTTATGGAAAGCAGAGGGTGAGGTGAAACTAATTTGTTTTCTTTTCGAAACAAAAACTAAATTTCGACAAGTTATTTTTGGTTGGTTGGCTGGTATTTTACTCTTCTCTATTGACTTTATTTATTTTGCCATGTTTCATATCCATTCCCAATTTCGTTAAAATTAATTTGAGTTCATGTTTCGCGCCAAACTTTAGTCACGCAGCCATCCATTCAGTCAGCCAGCCAGCCAGCCAACCACTAAGTAGTGCAATTTGCAATCAATACGATCTGTCGGAAGTTAGTTTTTCGACCAGTTAGCTTGGCTGTATGAGCTATTAATTCTCTTAGCGAGAAGAGCAGCAGCGAAAGCGCAAGCGTGGAAGAACATAAACATAAAAAGCGCTTTATGCGAGTGGGCTGTGACACATTGTTTCGATTTTTTAACACATTTAAAGAATAATTTATAACGAATTCGGTTAAAATTGAATCAAGCATTAAGCAAATATGCAATATATACATGCACGCATACATACATGCACACATGGACACACAATAATAGTGTGTGCTTTAGAAATGTCAAAATGCAATATTTCATCATTTTGGCCATTTTATGAGTAGACTACTACAGCGAGATACAAAGCTTGAAGTTAGACGCTCTAATAAAAGAATTCCCTAACATTTGGAAACATATAAAAGTTCGAGGCATCAACTGGATTGGTATCAGTCTTCGAGTGTTGAACACCAGAAACAAATCAAAAATCTTAGCGAACATGTTCAAGTTTGTAAGTAGCCACAGATGGATGGATAGATGGATATTCAGCCAGACTACTATCATGGATATTTTTCATCGTTTACCTTTTCTACTCCTCCTAGGTCGTCTTATGTGCCTTGGTAGCTGCTGCTTCAGCTGTTAGCAAATTCGTGAGCACCCCCTTTGGCGGACAAGGTGCCTACAGCAACCAACGCAGCTACACCGGTGCCACCAGCGATGATGTCCACGCCGAAGTGAAATCATTCGCCTCCGATGTCCGTGCCGATGGCTTCCAATATGCTTACGATACCACCAACTCCATCGCCGCCGCCGCCTCTGGTGATGCCTACGGCAACCATCAAGGTGATTTCGGTTGGGTTTCCCCCGAAGGTGTCCATGTTGCTGTCCAATATGTTGCCGATGAAAATGGTTATCAACCCCGTGGCGATTTGTTGCCCACTCCCCCACCAGTGCCAGTTGCCATCTTGAAGGCTTTGGAATACATCCGCACTCATCCCCATTACGAAGAAACCGCCCACCACAACACCAACAAGAACTACGGCAGACGCTTCTAAGTTAGAGCAGTATTTTAAAGTTCTCTCAGCTAGTTGAAAGGATTTTTTGAAATAAATTAGAAAATTGAAATGCTAAATTTCGAATAAGAACAAAAAAATGGTAGAATGTGTTGTGATTTAAAAAAAGTTTCTCCGAGAGAAAGGGGTTCAATGAATATAACATTTTCCATTTCCCCATTGGAAAATCAATATTAGTTTTTATTTTTTTTCTATCGGGATTTTGTCCTGGCTTAAGATCTTTTTGAATCTCTACTTTATGAAATGCAAATTTATTTACAAAATACTTGATTACATTTATTAGTCGACTGTCCTGTACCTTTATTATGTTTTCTGGCCATTGACGGCCTTTATCAGATTCAACAAAATACCCAAACTCTTAAAGTCAAAAGTTCCCCCAAATGACTGAGAATCACAACTCAATTTTCGAATATCAGTCAAAAAAAGCACAACAAATAAGAAAACACAAAATAGTCATCTTAAAAGCATAACTTTTAATTGCAACTTGGTGCGAGTTTGGATGTTTTGACGGATATTGGCAATTGACCTTAAAACACTACCTTCATGGCACTTGTGTGAATGTTAGTGGCGACATGAAAAATCGCCCAAAAATAATGAAAAATGGACAAAAAAAGTTATGCCCAAAAATAAATGCAAAATCATCCAAATAAAAAATCGACCAAAAAGTCGGCCATTTTTCGGCGACATAAAAATTGACCAAAAAATAAATGAAAAATCGCCAGAACCAAAAATTAAGTAAAAAATGAAAAAGAATACCCAAAAGGGACAAATAATATTGCGCAAAAAAATGATAAAATGAAATTGCGTCCAAAAATAAATAAAATATTTGAAAAATCGCCCCAATGAAAAATCGCGCAGAACAAAAATTGAGCCAAAAAAATGAATACGGCTCAAACCCTATAAATGAAATTAGGCACAAAAAAATCATCCAAATCTAAAATTAAATATCGCTCAAAAAATTGGTAATTTTTTATATAAAAATAAAAACTCATTGTGCGCCCGAAAAATTTGGGATTTTTTCATATGAAAATTGGGTAATTTTTTGCAGGCGAAAAATAGCCCAAAATTCCAAATTTTTGGTAAAAAATTCCAAAAATTTGGCAATTTTTCATATAAAAATTCGCCCTAAGAAATGTATAATTTTTCCTATGAAAAATCGTCCAAAACAAAAATTGGTTCAGAAAAGAATTAAAAATAGCCCAAAATGGTAAATGAAATTACCCCACAAAAACAAATGAAAAATCACCTAAATCAAAAATCATTTTTTGGACAACATTTCCTTTTTGATTCGGGTGATTTTTCATTTATTTTTGGGGGTCATTTCATTTTCCGTTTTGGACCATTTTTAATTTTTTGTTTGCCCAATTTTTGTTTTGGGCGATTCTTCATAGGAAAAATTATACAATTTTTAGGACGACTTTTCGTAGGAAAAATTACCCGATTTTAGGACAATTTTTCATAGGAAAAATTTTGGGCGATTTTTTATATGAAAAATTACCTAATTTTTTGAGCGATTTTTATATGAAAATTACTATTTTTTGGGTGATTTTTTATATGAAAATTACCTAATTTTTTGGGTGATTTTTCATACGAATAATTTGTGGGTTATTTTTGATTTATTTTTGTGTGTAATTTCATTTTCCGTTTTGGGCCATTTTTATTTTGTTCGTCCAATTTTTGTTTTTGTGCAATTTTTAAACGATTTTCATATGAAAAATCGCCCAAAATTTGGGTAATTTTTCTTATGAACAATCTCCCAACAAATTGGGAAATTTTTCATATGAGAAATCGCCCAAAAAATTCGGTAATTTTTCCTATGAAAAAACCAAAATTTCGGTAATTTTTCATATGAAAAACCGCCCAAAAATTGAGTAATTTTTCATATAAAAAAACCCAAAAATTCGGAAATTTTTCATATCGCCCAAATTTTGACTAATTTTTAATATAAAAAATAACCCAAAAATTTGGAAATTTTTCATATGAAAAATCGCCCAAAAAATTGAAAAATTAATTTTTCACAGGAAAAATCGTCCAAGAATTGGGTAATTTTTCCTATGAAAAAAAAAAACCAAAGTTTCGATAATTTTTCATATGAAAAATCGCCCAAAAAATTGAGTAATTTTTCATATAAAAAGTAACTCAAAAATTCGGAAATTTTTCATATGGAAAAATCCCCCAAAATTTTGACTAATTTTTAATATAAAACAAAATCCAAAAATTCCGAAATTTTTCATATGAAAAATCGCCCAAAAAATTGAGTAATTTTTCATATAAAAAAATAAACCAAAATTCGGAAATTTTTCATATGAAAAATCGCCCAAAATTTGCACTCATTTTTAATATAAAACATAACCCAAAAATTCCGAAATTTTTCATATGAAAAATCGCCCAAAAAATTGAGTAATTTTTCATATAAAAAATAACCCAAAATTCGGAAATTTTTCATATTAAAAATTGGTCAAAATTTTGGGCGATTTTTCGTACAACTGAAGTAAGTAAAAATCCGGGTACACAGAGCAAAGACTGCCTACATTAACAGCCATCGGTCGCTTTAATGATTTTCTCTTCTGAGGTACGCCCAAATCCGGTTACGCAGAGTAGAAGTGTTTCCCAAATGACAAATTTGAAATATTGACCAATAACACTGTGTGTCATGGAAATATAGCCATATATGGACAACATTACGTGATAAAAGACCAAAAAAGACCCGTGTCTCCCAGTTTTGCCCAAAGTCATGCACTTTTTCATGGGCATCCATAGGTTTGGGCCTCGGTGTCATTTTTGCAAAAAAAGTGATCATTTTCTCAGGTTCATATTTTGAAAACTGTTTGTAATTTTGATTTACTCTCTAAGGTAAAAATGTAGCCCTTGTCATAAAGAACAAAAATTGTGAACATATGAAATCAAAAAAACTTCATCTTCAAGGTCAAAATCGTAAATGTCGTCGAACAAATTTTATAGGCTGTAGTGTGTGTAGGTAGCGTATACGTGCTATTGATTAAGGATAGTATCACTCATACGCACTGTAGTCGGACTGGCCATTAATAGAAACAGTTATATTTTTCCTATCTAAACGGTGTTAAGAATCACTCCTAAGCAGTGCATGTGCTCTAGAAAGTTTATTGAGATTTTAGGTACATTTTTGTAGTTGATCGTTTCCTTGAATTTTGAACAGTTTGTTACCCATGGACCTGAATAGGGGAAAAGGTTAAAAATCTAATTTTTTTAAGTTTTTTTGTTCTTTATGACAACTTTGCCTCAGAGAGTAAATAAAAAAAACCATAAAAAAGTGCGTGACTTTGGGCAAACTGGGAGACACGGGTCTTTTTTTTTGGTCTGTTATCACGTAGTGGTGGCCGTGTATGGTTATATTTTTTCGTGTTTCACTGTGTAATTAAGAAAAAATACCCAATTTTTAGGGGAATTTTTCATATGAAATGTGACACAATTTTGTGGTCGATTTTTCATATGAAAAATTACCATATTTTTGTGCGATATTTCATTTTTGATTTGGGTTATTTTTCATTTATTTTTTTATTTATTTATTTTTCCGTTTTGTCACTTTTAATTTTTTTTGGCTCAATTTTTGTTTTGGACAGTTGTTTTATTTTTTGTCTAAATTTTATTTGGGAGATTTTACATTTATTTTTGGGCATAATTTCATTTTTCATTTTGGGTCATTTTACGTTTTTTGATTTGGACCATTTTTAATTATTTTTTGGGTGATTTTTCAGGTCGTCATTAAGGCAGTGCCTGAAGGAACCTCACACTACTATGAACTAGTCCATTTTTTCATGCGTTTTTTCGGCGTTGCCGGTGTTCAGCCAATTTTGAGCACCAATTATGAGAAATACCCATTTTTGGGGGGATTTTTCATTTGAAATATCGCCCATTTTTGTATGCGTTTTTTAGGGTCATTTTCCACATTTTTGCGATTTTTCAATCGGTGAATTTTTAACTGTCTCCACATCTTTGAGACATCCTAATGTAGGTACATATACCGTTAGTATTTCTTGAAGACGAACAAATATGTCAAAGTTAAAGAAAGTTGCTTAGAATTTGTACCCTTAATTGATAACATATATCTCACCAAGAGTCTGGTTGCCAAGTAATTGGGGTGGGGTGGAGACAGTGGCGACAAGAATCAATACCAATTGGAAAAACAGTAGATTTTCATATTTCAGGTGTATACTCTGCACCGAAAGAGTTTCACACGCCAAATTTGCCGATTGTCTTTTCTTTATAGGGGCATCCACCCAAATAATTATTAGGACAAAGGGAAGGAGTTAACCATTAATATTAGAAATAATGTTTGCTAAATATTAATTACTTAGGTGGAAACATATTTATTTTACATGTATGTATTTGGTAAGTCTACAAAATCTAAAAATTTTATGTCCGAAATCTAAAAACTTATGTTTTTATTAAAAAAATATTTAAAATTAATATTTATTTTTTATTTATTTATTTTTTTAATTTAAATTTTCTTTGAAGGTACCTTCAATTTTTGTACTCTCATTTTGGAAATATATGTCATATCCTCATATATCTTCAACTAAACGTAACTATGATGGCTACAAATGTTGTGAATTTCATGTTCACATAGAAAAAGTGCTTTTCCTACATTTTCCCCATAAATTTCCAATTGGTCTTTCGACTCCCGACCATACCGACACCGAGTACATGCACTCTTCATTGATGTATTGTGCGAAATTTTGACAAATTTTATGTTGCAAATTTTACGTTTAACAAATTTTATATTTCGTCTATACGACGAACTTTTTCTTTTGGCCAACTCTAGCACGAAACATATGTATGCAATTAATTACAAACTTGGCCTGAAGTATGCACCACCAACTACACCGGCATATGGATGCGTAAATATCTACAAACTTTTAAGTTGATGTAACTAATTGACGCAGTTGCTTTGGGTAAGACTCTTTCGGTTGCAGTTAGTTTCTTTTAACAGGCGGGAAAAGTTTTGTCAAAAGCAAAATATGAAGGTACGCGGAGAGAAAATATCGAAATTTATTAATGTTCACATCCAAATTCCTTCTAAGTGGACCAGACTCCAAATATTGATTTTGTCGCATAAACAAAAATATGTTCATGCCTAAGTATTTATTGTTTGGAGAGACCTTGTTCCTTAATAAATGGTAGTTGGAGACGGGTCTTAATTTTTCACCATGTATTTATATTCAGATATTTTAGTGTCATCTTGATAATTTTATTAATTGCAATTTTGTTAACAAAATATGTCTTAATTTCAAAAATAAACTTTTTCAATTTGATGAAAGGAAATTTTAAGAATTCAATTTTTCGGTCTCTAAAAATGGCAATCATGTAACGCAAATATCGAACAAAGGAAAGTTTTAGAAATACTTTGTTCTAAGGGTAAAACGTAAATGTATAAATAATTTCTTAAATTTTGAATCACTATTGTCCATGAAACATTTAATTTTGTGTTTTTTAGTGTCTCTTATAAGAAACTCATTGTAATTGGGATGTTTTTCTTTAAGACTGGGTAACTAAACTGCGATAAGAATAAATAAGTAATAAAAAGTTAGAATTTCAAACGAAATAAAAAAATCTTTTTATACACTCCACGAGAGTATTATGTTTTTGTGCATTTGTTTGTAACACCCAAAAGGAAACGAGATAGACACATTGTTAATTATACCGATTGGCTTAGAATCACTTTCTGAGTCGATTTAGCAATGTCCGTCTGTCTGTCCATCTAGTGTTGTAATAACGATACAGGTCACAATTGAAACTTTGCACAACGAAGTTTTTCGGGGCAAGGACGAACGCTATTTACTTTGAAGAAAATCGGTTCAGATTTAGATATAGCCCCCATACGAATTTCACTCCCGATTTGATTCTTTTCACTCTAGATACCACATATTTCAACAGATTTTCTTCAAAATTCGCAAAACACAGGTGTTTCCAGTTGAAATATAAACTGGAAACACCTGTGGTAAGAATGCGTTACATCGGTTCAGATTTATATATAGCTCCCATACAAATTTCGCTCCCAATTTGAATTTGTCCGCTCTATAATCCACATATTTTAACAGATTTTCTTCAAAATTGGCAAAACATCTTATTTTTAAACTAGGAACACCCATGGTGAAAATAAGTCAGATCGGTTCACATTTATATATAGCTCTCATTCAAATTTCGCTCCCGATTTGACTTTTTCTGCTCTAGAAATCACATATTTTAACAGATCTTCTTCAAATCTTGCAAAATATCTTATATTTCAACTAGAAACACCCAAGGTGAAAATAGGTCACATCGGTTCAGATTTACATATAGCTCTCATACAAATTTCGTTGCCCCAGAATCCGCGTATTTTCAGAGAATTTCTTAAAATTGAGCATAACAAGTTATACTTCAACTGGAAGAACTTATTGTGAAAGTTAGTCACTTCTTTCCATGTTTGGATATAGCCCCGAAACAAATATTATTCTCGATTTGACAAATTGGACCAGGTCATATTAACCTGTGATTAGGAAACATACAAAAAATTGTCCCGTTTTCACTTTTTTTATTTTATTTTTGTATTCCGATAGAAAGTGGAGTGTATCATATAGTCGCCCCTCCCGACTTTAGCCTTTCCTTAATTGTTTTAGTTGGTTGGTACCATTTTTATCCATCTATTCCCATTTTACCCTTTAAAAGAACGAATTTGGAAAAACTACGTTTATATTATGCATCTACTCAATTAGAGGAATGTACACAGCGAATTTCGTGTTTCTACCTGTTGCCTTTTGATATGTACCATTTTTATCCCTTTTGCCCCATTTCGCCCCCCTACGAATAAGAATCACTCAATGGTGCACTTTTCTGTTATAGCTGGAATGTACATACAATATATTTTTTTCAAGAGATATGGCCAATTTTACAGTGCACACTGGTCCCAAATCCATTTTTTATGGCATAAAGTCGAAAAATAACACAGTGCAACACGAAAAAAAAATAACCATATACGGACACCGCTACATGATAAAAGACCAAAAAAAAAAGACCCGTGTTTTGTTCCCCCAAAGTCATGCACTTTTTTTTTATGGGCCCCCAGAGATTTGAGGCCTCGGTGTAATTTTTGGAAAAAAGTGATCATATTCTCAGGCTCATATCTTGCAAACCGTTCGGAATTTTGATTTACTCTCTGAGGCAAAGTTCTAGCTCTTGTCATAAAGAACATATAAAATCAAAAAAACTTCATCTTCAAGGTCAAAATCGCAAATGTCGTCGAATGAATGAAGTGTTGTAGGTAGCGTATACGTGCTGTTGATTAAGGATAATATCACTCATACGCACTGTAGTCGGACTGATCATTAACAGAAACAGTCCTGCAAGATATATTTTTCCTACCTAACCGGTGTTAAGAATCATTCCTAGGAAGTTCATATGTTCTAGAAAGTTGTTTATTGAGATCTTAGGTACATTTTTGTAGTTGATTGTTTCCCTGAATTTTCAGCGGTTTGCTACCTATGGACCTGAACAGGGGAAAAAAGGTTAAAAAAAATCGATTTTTTTTTTGATTTTATATGTTCACAATTTTTGTTCTTTATGACAAGAGCTAGAACTTTGCCTCAGAGAGTAAATCAAAATTCCGAACGGTTTGCAAGATATGAGCCTGAGAATATGATCACTTTTTTCCAAAAATTACACCGAGGCCTCAAATCTCTGGGGGCCCATAAAAAAAAGTGCATGACTTTGGGGGAAAAAAAAACACGGGTCTTTTTTTTGGTCTTTTATCATGTAGCGGTGTCCGTATATGGTTATTTTGAAATGACTTCAAAAATGTTGCACAGTGTAAACATACAGTCTTGTAATTTTGCACATTTGCTAGACATATCATACGCAAAAAATAAAAATAAAATTGGGCCGATCGGACCACGCCCACTACCACCACCCATATAAACTCAATATATAACCAACATAATTATCACCCTGTATTGGTACAGGGTGACCAAAAACAAAATTTTATGAAAGCTTAAAAGAATGAAGAGTTGTTTATTTTGACGAAATGTGTTTTTCTAAACATTATTACAAAAGCAACATATAGCATACACATAGTATACTTTAAACTGCAATTTAAATAATTATTTCAAGAAATAAAGTAAAATGTATACATGTGTACAAAAAGGTGAATGATGTTGTATACCATTTTAAAGGTACTTCCAATACCTTTTAAATAAAATATTGATGGGTCTCGTCCACAAAACTAATTCAGAGATATAATCATATATATGCATATGGCTAATCAAAAACTGTGCTAAAATAAAATGACAATTTTTGGAGTTTGCCGAAAAATGCTGACGAGATATTAATTCCACCATAAACTACAATCTCAGACGAACACTTTCACATTTACACTTTGAGTCAAGTTGAGTCATACAAATAACTTTTGGTCCACGACATTTATAGATTATGTTCTCTACAAATCACAAAATTACATTACCTATGGATACTTACAAGACCACAATAATCATAAAATGTTAAATAAAATTTTTAAACTACTAAGTCTTGCCGTCAATTTTCATAATATAGTCACTTTATTATTTCCTTTTTAAGTCTTGATTTGAATTAATTTGTAAACCTTCTTTATATCAAAATTAATCCCACTTTTTTTGAACCGCCATTCAGACTTGTGGTGTTGCCACCTAATTTTCTCCAGTATATTTTCTTGATTGCTTGGAGTGTTGCCATAAAGAAAATATATACATATTTACAACTTTCCAATTTTAATTTTTTTGAATTTCTGCCAAAAAAAATGGATTAGGGTTCAGTTCATTCAATCGCCTGTAACTCCTGAAATACTAGACCGATTTTAAAAATATTGAAGTGGAATGTTATACTTTTTAAAGTTTTTACAATTTTATTTCTTTTATTTTGATTTTTGAAATGATTACATTAATTTTTCTTTCAGAAGTTACAGACGATTAAATGAACATACCTTTTTGAAAAAATTTTATTTTATTTGAACTGGGATATTGTCCTGGCTCAAGATCATTTTGCATCTATATTTAATAGAATGCAAATTTATTTACAAATGGCATGGTGGCATTTATTACTTGGCTGCAGAATACCACTATCATGATTTCCACCCTGTCAAACGGTTCCTCAGGTGGCTTCGTAGCGACTTTTCAACATCATAATCGGCCTCTTTAAGTAAATGATTCTCACAAACGAACGAGAAGTACAACTTACTTGCACAATATCGATTTTTAAAAATCGCACCAAGTAATAAATCACACATGCCACCTTACAAGTATCTCATTGAGTTGCATATGTATGTATGTGTATATGCAGGTATAGTTACACAGCAATACTTCTGCCGTGCCAACGCTCATTGGTTTTTGTTTTTTTTTCGTTTGTTTTTTTTTTTTTGGTCTGTAATCAATATTTGATTTCAACTGGGATATTGTCCTGGCTCAAAACCATTTTGCATCTATATTTAATAGAATGCAAATTTATTTACAAATGACATGGTGACATTACAAATTGTTGCATCTATATCTTTTCCCGAAATTCTACTAAAATCATTCTAGACATGTTAAGTTCTCTGAAAATTTTATGCTAAAGATTCATTGGATTATATTCCAAAAAATCAACAAAATTTATAATGGAAATAATTAAAATAACACACACTTTAAACTGACTTCAAAAGAGTTGAGGATTTTACCGACTAAAATTAATTTATGTGTTGTCCCAAATCAATTCGGCTTTATCACTGCCCATTTGTGAGCTAACCAGTTTTTCTGATTTTAGTGCTATTTTTGTTATAAAATCCCCAATAACTTCCACACTTTTGGTCCCATTTGTGTTTTAAGTGGCTCGTGGGAAAGGCACTGCTATCCGGATTGATATGGAATGACTCATTTATCCCAATCACACATAGTCACAATGTACACATCAAATTGTGCCGCATGCAGCTATTTAATTTTCCGTTCCTCCCCACTTTCACTCTAAAAGTACGATTATCGAAGGATCTCTTATTTTCGGCGTCTATTCCAGTCCCATCCGTTTGGTTGGTACCATTATTATCCCCTTTTCCTCCGTTTCCCCCACATAATTATCGAAAACCTGCTGCGTTTACACGGTCAGACATAATTTAGTCGGCCCAAAGTTCAATAACTTTTCGTAACTAGTAAACATTTTTGAGTTTTATAAAATTGAATTGAATTGAAATTATTACAGTCGAAATCGAATTGTAATTATTACAGTCGCATAGTGGTTCAGAATCAAATTCCATCGACCAAAATTTAATAACTTTTGTTCTGGTAAACATTTTGGATTTCAGTAAAAAATTCAACCAAGGATTATTTTGAGATATTAACATTTAACATGGACAATCGAAAATACTAGAAATTAGCCCAAAGTTGACTACATTTCGTGTTTTTCGATTTTAAAGAAAAGTAAAATATCATTTTTTTGTTTTTATGTTTTTTTTTTCAACATTATTTTACGTATATGTTCACAATGCGCAGAAAAAAATTAATATTTTGTCGCATTACAGATTATCACCTTTTTGTTTGTTCCAAATAAAGTTTGTTTGTAATAAATATTTTAAAAATACCCTTTTTGGAAAAATATTTATTAATAAGAATAAAATACATATTTAGACAGGTTGAAGGGTTCCGTTTCATCGACAAAACTCTGAAAACTGTCCTGCTTTGAATTTAGGATTTTTGGATTCCCGAGAGTGGGCGAAATAATAGTTCAAGTCAATTCAAAAATTAGATATAAGGCAGCAATCTTCAAAAATGCTTAAAAACCCTAAATATTGTGGGATAGTGGGTTTATTTTCTGTTACAGCCGTTTGCTTGGTTGTATTTCCATTCTATTTTAATTCAAAAAGCATAAATTTTGAAAATCCATTATCTCTTACGTACACAGTGCAATTTAACCTAACTTCATGATTCTAGCCATTTTTAACACTACCATTTTTTGAAAAATCTTTTTATTTTACGTGTCTATGCGATCAGAGGAATGTTGGTACCATTTTTATCCCCTTTTTCCATTTTACCCCCTAAAAGTACGAATTTCGAAAATCTCTTTATTTTATGTGTCTACGTAATTAGAGGGTTGCACACATCGAATTTTATAATTCTAGCTATAGCCGTTCAGTGGGTACCATTTTTATCCCTCTGTTCCCATTGCATCCCTTGAATGATTGACCACTGTGCTACGTGTATCTACCCTTTGTTAATTGAATTTTCTTTCATTTTTTATTTTTTGAAAATGAGTTTATTCTTTTTTTGATACAGTTTTTCACTACAAAAATGTAAAAATAAGTCCCTTAAAATAAATACGTATTTTTTTTAAATAAATAATTTTATTTCGCAAAGTAAGCGAAATTCCTAACAGCATTTCTCTCACTTTCTCTCCTTTAGCCTTACTAAAATACCATTCTCGGATTTTAGAGTCACTCTAATATTCAAGATGGGATCATATTCACTTTGGGGTATACAGCCTTTGCGGGAATGATCATTAATGCCAGGTGGCAGGCCATCCTTGGCGGGTAGAATTTCGAAATTTCGTATGACCTGAGAGAGCAGAGACTTCAGTTCGAAGGTGGCGAATTTCTCGGCTAAAAAGAGGAATAATTAAATAAATCAAATTTATTAATTGTTTTATTAAAATCAACTTACCTATACATTTACGAGGACCCGCACTGAAGGGCACACTCTTAAAGGCCTCAATGGCTGGATTTTTGCCTTCAGAGGCGGAAGCTGCAAATCTCTCCGGCTTGAATTCGCAGGGATTTTCAAAGTATCTTTCATTATAGCCCATGGCTATCAGGCACATTATGACGGTGGTGCGCTTGGCGATTTTCGTCTCATCTAAATCGAAAGAAAAGATATTTTGAATTAATACCTTATTTCATTTATTGTTGATTTGTTGTTCTTCGTACTTATTTCAATTGACTTGCGATTGGTCCTTGCTATCAATGGCACTGCCGGATATAAACGCAACGTTTCTCGCAACACCAACTCCAGGTAAGTCATCTTATTCAGCTCTTCCATTTTCGCTTCAACAGTTTTTAATTCCTCCCCAGCTTTTGTTGCGAATATTTGCTGTTGTTCTTCGTAGACTTTTTGTTGGATGGCCGGATGACGGGATAAAGTGTAGAGGGTAAAGGATAAAGCAGCAGCGGTTGGATCATGACCCTGTGTTGTGGTGAAAGATGTAAATATATATAAGTGGACATTCAAGCATGTATGCTTTCATCTTTGGTTTAATCAATTTTTATTTACCGTAAAAATAAATGTTGAGATTTCTTCGAATATTTCGCGGAACTTCAATTCGCGTCCATCCAATTTGGCATTCAAGAGGACATTTACAAATGGCTTGAGATCGTTGGCAGCATTGCTGGGTGCATCAGCGCCGCCGTTCTTCAATTGTTGTTTTCGCTGTTCCACAATCTGTTGATTAAAAATATATTGAAAAGAGGAAAATATTAAAATTCGCGAAGAGTTTCTCTTGGATAACTATACAATGTGTTGGATTGGGATGTACGAGGGTTGTTCGTGTTTTTTTACATTCTTATGATGTATCGGGAAACCTTGTGATCCTTATATTTTAAGTATAGGACGTGTTCAGCAATATTACTTACATCACTACGAGGAACATATTTGTGGTACATTTTAACCCTCTAAATCATCAATATAGTGGTCTTTTTGGTCATTTTGTACAAAAGTGTTGTTTTTGGTGGCCTACTGCTACTTACAGGACAATATTTCCCTCTTTTGCACTTTGTTATGATGAATCGGCATAGGAAACCTGGCGTTCTTTACATTTTAAATATGGGATGTGTTCGACAATATTACTTAGAACGCTACGAGGAACATTTTAACCCTCAAGAATTTCAATATAGGGGTCTTTTTGTCTCTTTTGTGCAAAAGTGTAAAAAACACCCCTAAGCCAAAGGTTTCACGGGTCAAAATGTTCTACAAAAATATTTGCCATAAAATTCTACAATAAGTCTCTGAATACACCACAACTGAAAAATTAGCCTAAAAGTCAGAAAAATGTCAAAACTTAAAAAAATAATTTTATAAAAAACAAGTAAGGAAAGGCTAAAGTCGGGCGGGGCCGACTATATAATACCCTACACCACTCCCTGCGTATATACATCGCTTTTATTACTAAACCCAGGTGTTTCATGGGAGCAATTTTATGTAGTTCATATAAATTATACAGTATAAATTCATCTTTAGTCATATTTAACGAATATGGTAAATAATTGATCCAATTTTCCGGCAGACAAATACAAATTATACAGTAGTAATAGGATAAATCGGACCGACATTTGAAAGGAGGCCTATAACAACACCGGCTCAAAACATGGGCCTATATATTTCTCATTCACTGTAGGTATTCATAGTTGAAATATATCATGATGCGATGTAAGACGTAGTTTGTAGAGCTGTATTAGAGTAGAATGGGTTATTGGGTTATTCCAAAGTGTGGACACATATATTTGACTTTGTATTCTGAAATATAATATAATCTGCAAAATTTGAAAAAAAAAAATCCGATGAAAAATTTGCGTTCTTGAGAGGAAAAAAATAAAATGGGGCCATTTGCAAGTGCTCTACATTAAAAAGAGGTTCCATATAGATCACTTTCAAAGTAGGTATTCTTAGTTGAAATTTGACATGATATAAAAAATTATATCGAGATTTAATTCACGATGTGGGTTCTAGAGATGTAATAGAGTGGAATGGGGGCCCAATTTGTATGGGGGTTTTACCAAAATATGGACCCATATATTTGACTTTCATAATTTGTCTTCTTTGTTGAAATATATGAGGGCTATATCTAAATCTGAACCGATCTTACCCACTTTCACCATAGGTTTTTTAGTTGGATTATAAGTTGTTGTGCCAATTTTAAAGAAAATCGGGTACAATATGTGGTTTCTAAAGCGGAGAAAGCGAAATCGGGAGCGACATTTGTATGGGGCTATATCTAAATCTGAAGCGATCTTACCCAATTTTTGCATACGTGTTTCTAGTTGGATTATAAGATGTTCTGCAAAATTTAAAGAAAGTCGTTTCTAGAGCGGAAAATGTGAAATCGGGAGCGACATTTGTATGGGGGCTTTAATTAAATCTGAACCGATCTTACCCAATTTTTGCATACGTGTTTCTAGTTGGACTAAAAGATGTTCTGCAAAATTTAAAAAAAATCGGGTACAATATGTCGTTTCTAGAGCGGAAAATGTCAAATCGGGAGCGACATTTGTATGGGGGCTATAGCTAAATCTGAACCGATCTTACCCAATTTCTGCATTGGTCTTTCTAGTTGGATTATAAGATGTTGTGCCAAATTTAAAGAAAATCGGGTAGAGGATGTGGTTTCTAGAGCGGAAAATGTCAAATCGGGAGCGACATTTGTATGAGGGATATATCTAAATCTGAACCGATTTCCTCCAAATACAATACCGACGGTCCTTGGCCAGAAAAAATAACTTCTGCCAAGTTTCATGACAATCGGACAACAATTGCGACCTGTAGAGTGCGAACAAGCTTAGATGGACAGCAGACGGACAGACGGACAGACGGACGGACAGACATCGTTAAATCGACTCAGCTGGTGATTCTAAGCCGATCGGTATACTTTAAGGTGGGTCTAGCTCGATTATTTCTTGGTGTTACAAACATTTGGCGCAAAACTAACTTATAATATCCTAGACCACGAAGTGGTGTAGGGTATAATAATAATAATAATAAAATATAATAAAATAATTTCGTACATTTTCCGAATTGCTGATTAACTGGTATAGGATCGTTAGATTTTAAGCATATGATGTGTTCAGTAATATTACTTAGAACCCTACGAGGAACATTTTTGTGGAACATTCTAACCCTCTAGCTCTTCAATATAGGGCTCTTTTTGGTCCCTTCTGTTAAAGGATTAAAAAACACCCCTAAGCCAAAGGTTTAACGGGTCAAAATGTTCTACAAAAATATTTGCCATGCAATTCTACTATAAGTCTCTGAATACATTAAAATTCTAAACCCACCATAAATGCCAGAAATAAGTTAAAACTTAAAATTCATTTTAGGGTTAATTTCGCACTTTTTCCAAATAAGTGCTAAACTGTGCAACAAAAGTGAATTTTAGGGTGGTGGTTTGAATGGGAAAACATCAAATTTCACTATATTTCACCGAACAAAGGAAAGCTGTGATATAATATATATAAATAAAATATTAGTACCAATTTGGGTATTTATATTTAATTTTTGGGTTAATTTCGTACTTTTTATGAATTGGTCCTAAACTGCCCCATAAAACTGAATTTTAGAGGGGGGGGGGGGTGATGCGAAAGGAAAAAATATTATACATCAAATTTCACTGTAAGTCACCAAACACAATAAAGCTATAGATGTAATATATATAGATAAAATATCGGTACCAATTTGGGTATTTAAAAAAGAATTTATTTTTTTTTAACTTTTTGTTTAGATCTTGGTAATTTTACCATCGTTATCAAACAAAGTTCAGAATATGTCAGCTGTAGGAGAAGGAATACTCTTGCATTAAAAGCGTTCGTAAATGGGCCCATATATTTGGAATGAAATCGTTCACCTTTTTCAGCGGACTCTATTGCCAACGGGGAGTGATTTCATATTTCATGTGAAGCGAACACATAAATTTTGTCTCTACTCCCTGATTTTGATGAAATTTTCCAATTACGTAGGTTTATATATGACGAATACAGCTGCATTACAAAAATTTTCAAAAATAAAAAAATAAATAGTATTAGTATTAGTATTAGTATTAGTATTAGTATTAGTATTAGTATTAGTATTAGTATTAGTATTAGTATTAGTATTAGTATTAGTATTAGTATTAGTATTAGTATTAGTATTAGTATTAGTATTAGTATTAGTATTAGTATTAGTATTAGTATTAGTATTAGTATTAGTATTAGTATTAGTATTAGTATTAGTATTAGTATTAGTATTAGTATTAGTATTAGTATTAGTATTAGTATTAGTATTAGTATTAGTATTAGTATTAGTATTAGTATTAGTATTAGTATTAGTATTAGTATTAGTATTAGTATTAGTATTAGTATTAGTATTAGTATTAGTATTAGTATTAGTATTAGTATTAGTATTAGTATTAGTATTAGTATTAGTATTAGTATTAGTATTAGTATTAGTATTAGTATTAGTATTAGTATTAGTATTAGTATTAGTATTAGTATTAGTATTAGTATTAGTATTAGTATTAGTATTAGTATTAGTATTAGTATTAGTATTAGTATTAGTATTAGTATTAGTATTAGTATTAGTATTAGTATTAGTATTAGTATTAGTATTAGTATTAGTATTAGTATTAGTATTAGTATTAGTATTAGTATTAGTATTAGTATTAGTATTAGTATTAGTATTAGTATTAGTATTAGTATTAGTATTAGTATTAGTATTAGTATTAGTATTAGTATTAGTATTAGTATTAGTATTAGTATTAGTATTAGTATTAGTATTAGTATTAGTATTAGTATTAGTATTAGTATTAGTATTAGTATTAGTATTAGTATTAGTATTAGTATTAGTATTAGTATTAGTATTAGTATTAGTATTAGTATTAGTATTAGTATTAGTATTAGTATTAGTATTAGTATTAGTATTAGTATTAGTATTAGTATTAGTATTAGTATTAGTATTAGTATTAGTATTAGTATTAGTATTAGTATTAGTATTAGTATTAGTATTAGTATTAGTATTAGTATTAGTATTAGTATTAGTATTAGTATTAGTATTAGTATTAGTATTAGTATTAGTATTAGTATTAGTATTAGTATTAGTATTAGTATTAGTATTAGTATTAGTATTAGTATTAGTATTAGTATTAGTATTAGTATTAGTATTAGTATTAGTATTAGTATTAGTATTAGTATTAGTATTAGTATTAGTATTAGTATTAGTATTAGTATTAGTATTAGTATTAGTATTAGTATTAGTATTAGTATTAGTATTAGTATTAGTATTAGTATTAGTATTAGTATTAGTATTAGTATTAGTATTAGTATTAGTATTAGTATTAGTATTAGTATTAGTATTAGTATTAGTATTAGTATTAGTATTAGTATTAGTATTAGTATTAGTATTAGTATTAGTATTAGTATTAGTATTAGTATTAGTATTAGTATTAGTATTAGTATTAGTATTAGTATTAGTATTAGTATTAGTATTAGTATTAGTATTAGTATTAGTATTAGTATTAGTATTAGTATTAGTATTAGTATTAGTATTAGTATTAGTATTAGTATTAGTATTAGTATTAGTATTAGTATTAGTATTAGTATTAGTATTAGTATTAGTATTAGTATTAGTATTAGTATTAGTATTAGTATTAGTATTAGTATTAGTATTAGTATTAGTATTAGTATTAGTATTAGTATTAGTATTAGTATTAGTATTAGTATTAGTATTAGTATTAGTATTAGTATTAGTATTAGTATTAGTATTAGTATTAGTATTAGTATTAGTATTAGTATTAGTATTAGTATTAGTATTAGTATTAGTATTAGTATTAGTATTAGTATTAGTATTAGTATTAGTATTAGTATTAGTATTAGTATTAGTATTAGTATTAGTATTAGTATTAGTATTAGTATTAGTATTAGTATTAGTATTAGTATTAGTATTAGTATTAGTATTAGTATTAGTATTAGTATTAGTATTAGTATTAGTATTAGTATTAGTATTAGTATTAGTATTAGTATTAGTATTAGTATTAGTATTAGTATTAGTATTAGTATTAGTATTAGTATTAGTATTAGTATTAGTATTAGTATTAGTATTAGTATTAGTATTAGTATTAGTATTAGTATTAGTATTAGTATTAGTATTAGTATTAGTATTAGTATTAGTATTAGTATTAGTATTAGTATTAGTATTAGTATTAGTATTAGTATTAGTATTAGTATTAGTATTAGTATTAGTATTAGTATTAGTATTAGTATTAGTACACCAACTTATACAACAAAATCTATCTATCCCGTGTAATTTTGCTATTTAAGCAAGAAGAGCTTTATTTACAACGTTCAGACTGTTTCGACGTTTCAGACACTTTTTCCGTAGAACATTTTACACCTGAAATGTCCTTTTTGAAAGCACAAATATAATCCTCATAAAATTCCACAATAAAGTCATTAACTTACAACATTTTTTTCATTGTAAAAAGAAACTCAGACCAGCTGGACTATAACTTTATTCTACAAAAATAGATCATTTCAACTTGCCCCTTCAGAATTTCGCTACTATGTTACATTTAAAAATTCTTAATTTTTTGGACTTTCAATTGATAAAAAAATAAATATTTGAAGTACATTAGTCGAACAATAAATTTATAAAATTGTTGAAATTAATAAAATTATACAAAATTAATCATTGTTTATTTATAAAAAAATAAAAAAGAACAAAAAATAATTTCCCGAGACACGATTCGAACCCGAGACCTACTGGATGCAAAGCGGACACCGTACCACTGTGACAACATGCCATACATTATTTCCCACTCACTTGTTAAAATTCTGTTCTTAAAATATCAACATGTTTGTTCTAATATTTTATTACGAATTTTTCGTGCCACGATTTGAACCCGATACTTACTGAGTGCAAAGCGGACACCTTAGCTCTGTGATCGCATACGAAAAATTCATTCTCACTCACTTATTAAAATTCTATTCTTAAAATTTTACGGGTAGAATTTTTAAAATTTTAAGAATAGCATTTTCACAAGCGAGTGTTAACGAATTTTTCGTATGCGATCACAGAGCTAAGGTGTCCGTTTTGCACCCAGTAGGTTTAGGGTTCGAATCATGGCTCGGGAAAAATCATTTTTGTTATTTTTTTCTAAATAAACAATTACAATTATATATAGTTTTATTAATTTGCACCCAGAAAGTCTCGGGTATGAATAATGGTTCGAATATTTCTGTTTTTTTCGATTTTTTGTATATTTTAGTAATATTTGTTCCTTTGGTAATATTTTAAATTTGTTGTTCCTTGTACTTCCAATTTCTTTGTTGGCTACTATATTGTATTGCCCCTGCCTACCTACTTCTAGAACAACACTCGTATTTTATATATTATAAATCGACCTTAACCATTTAATGTTAAAAGCCCACGTCTTCTGCTCATGCCTTTCGGCATCTGATTAATTTTTGCACTGCACTGCTCGGCACTTCACCGGTTTCCATCACTTACCCGATTGATTTCAGTTTTTAAGGATTTCAAAGCTCTTCGCTGTTTTCCATAGTATGGAGTCATCACAAACAAAGTATCGAACCTTTTGACAATGCTGAAGGTACGTTCTTGTATGACATCGCATAAGCTGCAGTTTCAGGAAAACACACACATCCACATCCAGCGACATCGTGTTATGGCAGTTAAGTTGTTTGAGTTGTCAGAGTTGAACGGAAAACAGCAATAACAAGAAAAAGTTCAAGGATATTTTAATAAGGTTTTTGATTTATTTCTTTGTAGGTCAACAGCTATTATGGTTTCCGTTTTATTGTGTGTAAATGCAAATATTTACATATTTACATGCGCGTGTAATTTTCTCAAGTGGCGTAATTCATATTTTATTATTATTATTATTGACTTACTCAGCAATTGCGGCGTGTATATCGGATGGTTGGTTATCCAACGAATTGCTCGGTACGCCGGTGGCGTTTTCTGGAATTAAGAATTATTTATTTAATGGTTGTATAGAAAAATATTTGGAAGTTTAATATTCAAGGAGGAAAACAATAATTATAGAATTATATTTGAGCCTATTTTAAGGTCCATGAAGGAATATAAAAATATTTTAATAAATCATAATATAAACTTTTCATCTACATTAAATAGATTTAAGGAAATTTTAGATGTAATATATTTTTAAGATTTGCTAGTCTATAAGGAATCCTCTGTATTTTACAAATTTTATTTAAAATGTTTGAATATTTTCTATAAAAAATTAGAAAAATTCTGGAATATTTTCTATAAAAAAATATATTTTTTTTCGGAATCCTCTGTATTTTACAAATTTGATATTAATTTTATTTAGAAAAATTCTTGAATATTTTCTATAGAAAATTAGAAAAATTCTGGAATATTTTCTATCAAAAATCATGGTAATCCTCTGTATTTTACAAATTTTATTTAAAATATTTGAATATTTTCTATAAAAAATTAGAAAAATTCTGGAATATTTTCTATAAAAAAAATAAATAATAAATATATTTTTTCGGAATCCTCTGTATTTTACAAATTTGATATTAATTTTATTTAGAAAAATTCTAGAATATTTTCTATAAAAAATTAGAAAATTTCTGGAATATTTTCTATCAAAAATCATGGTAATTTTATGTAGACTTATGAATAAATAATAAATTTAATTTTTTCGGAATCCTCTGTATTTTACAAATTTTATTTAAAATATTTGCATATTTTCTATAAAAAATTAGAAAAATTCTTGAATATTTTCTATCAAAAATAAATAATAAATATATTTTTTCGGAATCCTCTGTATTTTACAAATTTGATATTAATTTTATTTAGAAAAATTCTAGAATATTTTCTATAAAAAATTAGAAAATTTCTGGAATATTTTCTATCAAAAATCATGGTAATTTTATGTAGACTTATGAATAAATAATAAATTTAATTTTTTCGAAATCCTCTGAATTTTACAAATTTGATATTAATTTTATTTAAAAAAATTCTAGAATATTTTCTATAAAAAATTAGAAAATTTCTGGAATATTTTCTATTTAAAATCATGGTAATTTTATGTTTCGACAGCTCGGTTTAATGTGGCCAAAAGTCGTCTTCGACAATCAATTGTAGGAATATTTAAACACCTCACTACTTACCACACACAATATCCAGGGTGCACTTCTTCACCAGCTCTTGTATATCAAAGATTTCCCCATCTCTGGCATGTTCGCGCAATTTGTTGACAAACTTTATGCCCGTCTTGTTGACAACCTGCATATAGCCCTCTACGGCTTTGCCATCAAAGGCAGGCATATACAATTTCTGATGTTTAAGCCATCTGGCACCCGAGCTGGTCAATAAGCCATCACCCAGCCAAGGGCGTAGGAATGAATACAAATGTTCCTTGTACAACAGAGACGAACTGGAAAGCATATTCTAGACACCAAGAAAAAAACAAAAGATTAATAGTAAACAGGACATTTCTAAATGGAATAATATCCCTCAAAGGGAATGAGAGTGTGCCACAAAAGCTCACAAACGTATCTACTCACCTGGATTTCAGCTGGGTCACTCAACATGACATGATATTGAAAGAAGACCAACGAGCGGAAGCCCTGGAAATCATATTTCCGGCAGTATTGTAAAATTTTCTTGGGGTATTCTGGAATTAAATACAAAATGATTACATATACAATTATAAATGGGAAAGGGAAAGGGAGAAAAAGTGATTCGCAATGTGTCTGCTCATCTCAGACAAATTGAAACATCCTCCATGAAGCCTCCTTGTCATGGAAGTGAGAATTTATTTATTTTGTAAAGAGTCTCAAGTGAATATCTTTGTATGAATTAATTGAAAGGTTTATTTGTTTTCCGTTTTGGGGTCATAAATTTGTGTGTGGGTAAACATACATATATATGTAGCGAATATATATACATTAGGGTGACCCAACATTTAAGTGAATTCGCGATATATTCAAATATCCTCTCAGATTTGCACAAAAAGTACAATAAAAAGAACTTAAATTAACGTAAAATGTAAAGATCGATGCCTGGACTAAATATAAACAATAGTCCTAATATAAAAATATATGTTTGAAAAATTCTATGCGAGAATCTCACAAAAAAGTTCCGTCAAATAATTAAATCAGACAAAACTAATTGCTTCTAATTTACTATAGGACGAGCCATTTAAAATTTTAAATTTGAACTTTGATTTTGAAAGGTAGAATAACGTTAATTTTTATTTTCAGGTTTATGTTTGACTTTTGCAAAATGCGACTCTATACGCTCGAATAAAATTGTGAAATATTAAAAGCTTACTTCCAAAGTAGTGAGCCTTTAACAAAAACTGTAAGAAATCTACATGGAATTTTTTTCGAGAACAGATCGGCCTTCATTTCTGCCTTCATGAAGCTCATTTTCATTTCGGTGGCTATGTCAGTAAGCAAAATTGGCGCATATGGGTTTCAGAGAACCCACACGTGACTATTGAGACGCCCAGCATCCACAACGAGTTGATCGGTACTGCCGAGCCAGTCGTGGTAATCATACGAATGATATTGTGTTCCATTATTAAATCTTAAACCTTTAAAAATCTTCCAAATTATAATCAGTATTTTTTTATAGCCGATTCTAACTTAAAATAGTGCATGCCCACCCTATATTTAAAATTTAAGCACGAGCACTGAACTAATAAAATATAGACTGCATATAAAAATATACGTTTAAACTGGGACATTAAATTGTTTTAATTATAATTGAGACACAAAAACACGTAGAATATTTTTTCCATTCACACCAAGGGTATTTTTTACCCTTTTACACAAAAGGGACCAAAAAGATCCTTATATTAAGGAGATGGAGGGTTGAAATGTTCCACAAAAATGTTTCTAGTAGTATTTAAGTAATATTGCTGAACACATCATATACTTAAAATGTAAGAGTCACAAGGTTTCTTATGCTGATTCATCATAAGAATCTGCAAAGGGAGGAAATACTCACTCCCCTCGAAAATTACCACCATACACAAATATTCCAAACTCCGATACACTTATATTCTATCAGAATCCGTTGTCAGAACCTTGTTTTTTGGAAAAAGATTAATTTTGTTCCACAGTGTAATTAACCAGAAATTTTCTTAATATCAACAGTAAAATAATACACTGGATAATTATCCAGTTCAAATATCAAAGACCAAAAAAGTCAACACAAAATGTTTTTTTTTTTAATATGTTTTGATACGAATATTTAAATTGTATTTGGTGACAACGTTAACAATTTTTTTATTTTGAATAAAAAAATTAACTTTTTATTAACATTTTTGTTATCTCAGCTTGTTATCCGACTTAATGAAAAACAGCTCTAATAATATATAATGCTGATATGTATGTCAGAAACTAGTGCCAGTTCCACTTTGAATTTTCAGGAGTGTGCAGCATAAATGTAATGTTTAATTAAACAAAAAATAAATTTCAATACTTTATATGAAAAAAAAAAATAATAAAAAAAATATTCGGTAAAATCTAAAAATTCTACTGCAAACAATTAATACAATCACAATGCAATTGAATATAAATGCCGTATTCAAACTTTTTTAGATGATGAGGATTGATATAAAAACTCAGTCATATGAATGAGAGTGCAATTATTTTCAGAAGTCTCAACTGACAAGCTTACATTGTGTTTAGAAAATTATATAGTCTTTCCCCTCTTCCTCAAAAAATATCAAAGTTACTGGGTAAACAAAGTTTTCAAAAATAAAAATAATTTCAATTAAATTAATATTTTGCAATACTAAACAAGCTGACCGATTTTCATCGAAATTCTCAGATCTTATCTTTGATTTCAAATGTTTAACCCTGTAACACCATGTGTTGCAGATCGATCATATGGTCGATCTCAACTGATGAATTTATGGCAATGCTATAAAATATATAATAGATAAATCCGATAGATGGCGGTATCGTATTTGTTATGGTTGTGAAATGAGTAGTAGTTTTGTGTACTCCGTACGAAGCAGCAACACTTGATCAAATAAAATATTAAAAATCCAAATTTGTGTTCTTTTTATAAATTGTCTTCTCTATACTCCGTCTAGGGGAGACCAACAGGGCCACCATACTGGTTGGATTCTTTCAATTTTTAATTAAAGGTAATTGGCTAAAAATGTGCCGAATTTTTTCTGATGCACTTTGGCTTTATAAACTCGAATATTAACAACATAATGGATATTAACAAATCTTTTTTGCCAATTAGATGACGGCATATTTTGTTTTATATTTTAAATAGCGGGTGTTTAGTAAAAATATCACCCGATTTTTGATATTTCCTTACTTCTACAATAAAACGATGAAAACAAGACATAAATACTTGAAGAAAACTTATTGATAAGTGTAGTTGTTATGTCCCTTCTTGTAAAGTACACATCGTCCTCAAATATGACTAAATCAATTTAAACAAAAACTTTTGTAAAAATGAAATAATTTTTGAAATTTCTTTACTTCTACAATAAGGGTCATAACTTCTAATTTTTTTTTGTAAAGCTGGCATCTAAACGAAAAATACAAGGCTTGAGGAAAATCTATGGAGAAATGTAAAAGCTGTGGCCCTTCTTGAAGAAGAACATGACATCTACACATATGACGAAATCAATTTAAGCAAAAACTTGGTACAAAATGACACACGAAGGGTAATAGCTTATACATTTATCCATAGAGATTCTTCAAATAGGAGTTCATGATCCCAGATCCCATCTATTATAAAATAAAACAGAATATATTTTTATCTAATTCGCAAAGAGAGGTTTCACGTTCTTTAATAAAAAAAATTAAAAAATCATGTTTTAAAAAATCTTTTACGTCTGCAAAGAGGATAAGATACGTCTACATTCATCCGTAGATCTTTTGCATGTAGACATTGTAACCTAGGTTGGAATATTCGATATTCGAATATAAAACAAAATAAATTTTACTTTTTTCTATCTATTTTTTATTAGATTTTTTGTCCAGCAAAAATTTTTTTTTTCAATTTTTTGGAGCTTGTTCATCATAAGTACCTTCCATTGAACATATAAGAGGGTGTTATATTTCCAAAATGAGTGTACAAATATTGAAGATAACTTCGACGGAAATTGGACTTTTAGTAAAAAATGTATCCATAAACAAATTTTTTATTCTGAATTTGTTAGGTCTCTGACACAATTAATGACCAATTATTGATTTTTTTATTTATGACGAAACCTTTCACAGGGTGAAACTCATGATAGTGCTAGTGTGCAGCCAAGTAATAAGTATCACCATGCCATTTGTAAATAAATTTGTATTCTATAAAATATAGATGCAAAATTATCTTGAGCCAGGGGAATATCCCAGTTCAATTCAAATATTGATTACAGACCAAAATAAAACAATTTTTTTTCTGTTGCATATTGTAATCATTAAAACTTATAAATTTCGCTTTCTATGATTTTTTTTGTGTTCTGAAATTTCCCATGCAGACAGTCTGATGTATTTGCAAAGGATTTCTTTATTGGGCTACCCTAATTTACACTTTCATGTGTATATTTTATAAGCATACATTCCTAAGTACAGGTTAATGTACACATACACCTGTTTTCATAATCTAATTTGTTCTTGTATTGTTGGCCGCCTCTGTGCTGGGTTATAAATTACATACCTACATACGTACATATGTATGTGATAATTGCAAATTGTACATTAAGCCGCCTCACTGAACATGGAAAACACGATGGTGAGAAACTTGCGTTTTTATTTGTGATGACTTCAAATTATATTTAAAAAAATGACGCTGTAAAATCAAATGTACAAAATTCAACGCCTATGAAGTGATAAAGAGATTGAACAAAAAAAAATCAGTTTATTTCTAAATATACTAATATTTTTACAAAAAGCCATGGTGTGATATGTATCGCGTCACCTGAAATTCAAAAGGGCAGAACATCACAAAAATAGAAAATTCAGTTCTTGATTGGCCATAGTGCATTATACCGAAATAGACTTCCTTCTAGCCTTCTGTTGCCAAAAATGGAGACTTTATTAAGGAAATTCAAAAGGTCATGAGAACTAATTTGTTTGAAGAACATAGAACGTAGTCCAATTTCGGCTTAATGATCGAAGCGACCTCTTTTATAAAATAACATAATTTTTGTATTTGGTAAGTATATAATATTATTAAAATGTTAGCTCCTCTTGTAAAATTATAAAAAGTGATTTTACGTCCGACCTGCTGGTGCCCGCTGGTTCAAGTGCGATTTCTTCATTGTAGACCTTTGCAAAAACTATTTGGAAAAAGTCGATTCCTTTAAGTATAAAAATCAACCAAGCGAATGAGAATTAATAGGTCAAAATTCTAAATGTTAACATAAAAGCAGAAGGCATATTCAAATTGACGGAGTCGCATAACAACGACGGAGAATGTACGTCAGTTCTTATCTCTTGAGAGAAGATTGCATATTATTTAGCCACTATATCTCCCAAATCAATTGCAAGGCTTTGTTACTGAAAAAGGAAGAGATATTCAAATTGTAAGGTAAGTAGATAATTCTCACTCTTTCGGTGGGATTTTAAAGTAATGGCTGCAAAGATTACTAATGATGGATGGAACGCCACGGTCCGCAAATCCGGATAAAACTAATTTGCAGTCAGAAGGAGGTCCATATTCATATGGTATATCGTAAAAATATTTACATTTTATTTTGGTATAGGAACAAACTGATCTTAAACAATTATAATATCCTCGATTTAATCATTTTATCCAATATTTTCGGCTGTCCAAGTTCGTGCTCACCATCAAAATTATTTATACAGTACAAAAACCCTTTTTCCGACTAAAAGTGAAATGTGTCTCCAAAGTAACATATACTTTCAGATGATCATCACTGAATTTTCAATAAATTTCAAAATATATGGAGAGTGTTACAATATAGTGGTCATGGATTTTTACACTTTGCATAATCACCCTCATTTTATTTCTTCTCACAAGATTATCCACTTTATTGACTCTCCTCTATTTCAAGTAGTATCCATTTCGCATAGTGTAAACTCACCATCTGGTTTCAAGCCGAATTGAAACAAATTGCCCACAAAAGGATAGGGCGTGGGACCCGGTATCATTTCCATAATACCAGCAACATGATCGAGATAATTGAATATTTTGATACCCTTAAAGAACAGCACCGTTATCACCACTATGGCCAGGGCCAATAAGAACATTTCCATTTTTTCACCACAATTTTTTACAATCGATACGAATATTTGAAGTTAATCTTTACGCGTAGCCGTTGGAAATTATACTGACCCAAAAATCGTAACAAACATTATTAAATAAAACAGTTGGGAACAGCAAGACCCCCTTCGCGCTGCCAAGCTCAAGATACGAGGACCGATAATGACCAAATAATGGCTTATCGTCTTTTTTTCAATTATTTCGATAATATCGCTTCTGGGAGTAGGTGTTCGAGCACTCGTCGTCGTTCTTGCGCGGCAATCTACCCATAACTGCCAATTTATTATTGACTCATTTATGAGTCTGTTTTCTTTTTTCATTTTGGTTTTGATAACCTACCGCCACCACGCCAGTTGTGGGGCTGGTGGGCCAGGCGTTGTTTCATTTGAAGTGGTACTGCTGCTAATCATTCGGTCAAAGTCTCTAGCCTGCCACTTTTTTCCATCGATCGTATGTTTCCAATTGAGTTTTGTTTGTTTTTGTTTTTTCGAAAGATACGTAATTGTTTTAATATGGATTTTTTGATTACGTGACTCGTTGGCGAAGGGAGTTAAAAATAGCTCAGTCATTACTGAAGAAGTGTGGGAAAATTATTGCGGGCAGAGAAGTGATTTATCTGCAGCGAATGGTAAATAAAGCAGTGGCAGTTTTTCACTAATACTTTGATCAGGGTGACAAATATATTCGAAGTGCATTAGAATTAGAAAGAACTCTTAATTTGACAAGGACGTGCGATCGTCTAGGAACTGAGATTTGACGCTATTAAATTTTTTTGTGGGGTACCCCGATGTTATCCCAACAATTCAGACCCTTAAAGCGAGTATCGAAGAAGCCTTTCGATAATCTTGCAAGATTGGGTGTATGAAATCGTGTTCCATAAATAATGGTTCTGTTTGCTCTTTCGAATAAATATTTTTTTTTATTTTTAAAAAAGGAAACTACCACTCAGACGCCGTAATTTTCAATAACCATTTCCCGAAATATGGAGACTCTCAGTTTTTCTCTCGATAGTGTAGGAGAAATATGTATACCCTCTAGCAGGACTCTAGCAGGGATAATCCATTGTTTATTATACCGATCGACTTAGAATCATTTTATGAACCGATATAGCTTTTTTCGAAAATCGTACTGTTCATCTATTCTGTAAATATTCTACAAATTCGCATCGTTTGAGTAATTTTAAAGACAAAAGTAATAACTATTTAATAATTTATAGCCCATCATTTGTTATAACGATCGACTTAGAATCACTTTATGAACCTATTGAACTTTGTTCTATAAATGGCCGTCGTTTGAGTGATATTAAAGACAGACATTTTGAACGATACAGCCTAATAACTAATTAAATTGGTTTATTTGTTTAAATATATTTTAAAGATTCTGCAAAATATCTTGTAGTGGATAACTTGAAACGCCTGTAGCCTCAGGGAATACAGGGTTTTGGATCAGAGCAACTAAAAGTTTTTTCTAACACTATTTGGAGATGAATTCAAATTGCATTCCGTTTTATCTATTTATTTAATTTCAATCTATGGACTAATTCCTCAAAGACTACAACTAAAAACTAAAATAAATTAAATAAAGGGTGATTTTTTAAGAGCTTGATAACTTTTTTTTTTTAAAAAAACGCATAAAATTTGCAAAATCTCATCGGTTCTTTATTTGAAACGTTAGATTGGTCCATGACATTTACTTTTTGAAGATAATTTCATTTAAATGTTGACCGCGGCTGCGTCTTAGGTGGTCCATTCGGAAAGTCCAATTTTGGGCAACTTTTTCGAGCATTTCGGCCGGAATAGCCCGAATTTCTTCGGAAATGTTGTCTTCCAAAGCTGGAATAGTTGCTGGCTTATTTCTGTAGACTTTAGACTTGACGTAGCCCCACAAAAAATAGTCTAAAGGCGTGTAGCGCCATCTTGTTGAAACCACATGTCAACCAAGTTCAGTTCTTCCATTTTTGGCAACAAAAAGTTTGTTAGCATCGAACGATAGCGATCGCCATTCACCGTAACGTTGCGTCCAACAGCATCTTTGAAAAAATACGGTCCAATGATTCCACCAGCGTACAAACCACACCAAACAGTGCATTTTTCGGGATGCATGGGCAGTTCTTGAACGGCTTCTGGTTGCTCTTCACTCCAAATGCGGCAATTTTGTTTATTTACGTAGCCATTCAACCAGAAATGAGCCTCATCGCTGAACAAAATTTGTCGATAAAAAAGCGGATTTTCTGCCAACTTTTCTAGGGCCCATTCACTGAAAATTCGACGTTGTGGCAGATCGTTTGGCTTCAGTTCTTGCACGAGCTGTATTTTATACGGTTTTACACCAAGATCTTTGCGTAAAATCTTCCATGTGGTCGAATAACACAAACCCAATTGCTGCGAACGGCGACGAATCGACATTTCACGGTCTTCAGCAACACTCTCAGAAACAGACGCAATATTCTCTTCTGTACGCACTGTACGCATTCGTGTGGTTGGTTTAATGTCCAATAAAGTAAACTGAGTGCGAAACTTGGTCACAATCGCATTAATTGTTTGCTCACTTGGTCGATTATGTAGACCATAAATCGGACGTAAAGCGCGAAACACATTTCGAACCGAACACTGATTTTGGTAATAAAATTCAATGATTTGCAAGCGTTGCTCGTTAGTAAGTCTATTCATGATGAAATGTCAAAGCATACTGAGCATCTTTCTCTTTGACACCATGTCTGAAATCCCACGTGATCTGTCAAATACTAATGCATGAAAATCCTAACCTCAAAAAAATCACTCTTTACTAATAATCTTAAGAAGAAAAAATATATGTTTTTAAATAAATTGTTGACGATTAACTTTGTTTTCAATAAAAAGTGCTAATTTAGAAATGAAGAATTTTTAGGAAAAATCTCGAGATTTTAATGAATAAAATGTATTTTGAGACAAATTCGACCTCCAATCTTTCTCTGAATTTTTCTAAATTTATTTAAGCAAAATTGAACAATTCGAGTGTTATGACAACTCGAATATGTGGAATAAAGTCTGAAAAAATTGTAAAAAATCAGTTAAAAAAAACTTATCCATAAAATTTAAAAAGCTGACAATTTTCGTTCATCGGGGTCCAGCATTCATCAAATCAATATTAATTGCATTTTTCACTGTTTACATTTATAACCGAAATAATGTTTATTGCGACACCAACAGCTGATTGTCGTTATGACAGAGCAGTGTTGCCAATATGCTAGAACTCGAAAACTAGAACCAATCTTGAAAATCGAACCGATTCGAATTCAGCGACTTAAATAACGTTATGATTTGTTATCATCAGACTCTGATCCAAAAGTTGATCGGAATTTGCAAACAAATAAATTCGCGTCGTTCGCTTTTAGATAATTTATCCTAATGTAGGAATCCTTAAAACGTCCAACAAAAAATGTTTGAAGTACTGTCACCGAAAACACGTTCTAGTCGTATCCCAAAATCACATTTTTCCCGTATTTGAGGAAGTTCTTTTGAAAATTTTCGAAAAAAAAAATTGTTAATATAGCATAGCATTTTCACAAGTGAGCGTGAACTAATTTTTCGTATGGTGTCATAGAGATAGGGTGCCCGCTTTGCACCCAGAAGGTCTCGCGTTCGAATCGTGACTCGGGAAAAATATTTTTTTATATTAAAAAAAAAAACAATGTTTAATTTTGTATAATTTTATTAATTTGAACAATTTTTTAATATATTTCGAATATTCCATTTTCTATATTAATTATTAGTACATTAAAAAGTATTATTAATTTAATATTTATTTATTTATTTAATATTTATTTGCAGTATTTCATATTAACCAACTATTTTGTTAAGTTTATTATTGTCAATTCTACCTAAAAACTACTCACAGCAGAGGATAGCTGAGATGGTTAGAGGGCCGTAGTAACAACCACAAGATCCACTGTTCTACCCCTGCACAGATGTAACAAACGGCTTAAAGTTTTTTTAAATATTGATGCCAAATGAAAGATAACATTTTAAAACCAGTAAGGAAAGGCTAAAGTCGGGCGGGGCCGACTCTATGATACACTCCACTTTCAATCCGAATACAATTCGTTGAAAAAGTGAAAACGGGAAGGTTTTTTGTATCCTGTAAATGTATGTGTTTGACAAAAAATTTTATATCGGAAAGGACATTTGTATGCGGATATATTGAAACCCGGAACGAAATAGGTGAAATATAAAATGTATAGTTTGGCCAAAATCGGTAAAACTTATGGGAGCAACATTTGAATTTTGGCTATATTTAAATCTGAACTGATCTTACCCACTTTCACCATAGTTTTGTTTAGTTAGATTATAAGATGTTGTGCGAAATTTAAAGAAAATCGAGCACAATATGTGGCTTTTAAAGCGGCAAAGGTCAAATCGGGAGCGACATTTGTATGGGGGCTATATCTAAATCTAAACCGATCTTACCCAATTTCTGCATAGGTGTTTCTAGTAAGATTATAAGATGTTGTCCCAAATTTAAAGAAAATCGGGTACAATATATGCTTTTTAGAGCGCAAAATTCAAATCGGGAGCGACATTTGTATGGGGCCTATATCTAAATCTGAACCGATCTAGCCCGCTTTAGCCGCAGGTGTTTCTAGTTAGATTATAAGATGTTGTGCCAAATTTAAAGAAAATCGATTAGAATATGTGGCATTTAAAGCGGAAAAAGTCAAATCGGGAGCGACATTTATATGGGGCTATATCTAAATCTGAACCGATTTTACCCAATTTCTGTATATGTGTTTCTAGTAAGATTATAAGAGGTTGTGCCAAATTTAAAGAAAATCGAGTACAATATGTGGTTTCTACAAAGGAAAATGTCAAATCGGGAACGACATTTGTATGGGGGCTATATCTAAATCTGAACCGATTTGACCTATTTTCACCATAGATATTCTTAGTTTAAATATAAGATGTTTTACCAAATCTGAAGACAATCTGATACATTATGTGGTTTCTAGAGCGGAAAAAGTCAAATCGGGAGAGAAATTTGTATGGGAGCTATATATAAATCTGAACCGATCTGACCGATATTCACCATGGGTGTTTCGAGTGGAAATAGAAGATGTTTTACCAAATCTGAAGACAATCTGATACATTATGTGGTCTCTAGAGCGGAAAAAGTAAAATCGGGAGAGAAATTTGTATGGGAGCTATATATAAATCTGAACCGATCACATTTTTACCACAGGTGTTTCTAGTTACAATATAAGATGTTTTGCCAATTTTAAAGAAAATCTGTTGTAATATGTGGTATCTGGAGTGAAAAGAGTCAAATCGGGAGCGACATTTGTATGGGAGCTATATATAAATCTGAACCGATCTAACACATTTTTACCACAGGTGTTTCTAGTTACAATATAAGATGTTTTGCCAATTTTAAAGAAAATCTGTTGTAATATGTGGTATCTAGAGTGAAAAGAGTCAAATCGGGAGTGAAATTCGTATGGGGGCTATATATAAATCTGAACCGATTTTCTTCAAATTAAATAGCGTTCGTCCTTATCCCGAAAAACATCGTTGTGCAAAGTTTCATTTGGTTCTGTCTACAATTGCGACCTGTATCGTGATTACAAGAATAGATGGACGGACGGACAGACAGACAGACAGACAGACAGACGGACATTGCTAAATCGACTCAGAAAGTGATTCTAAGACGATCGGTATAATTAACAATGGGTCTATCTCGTCTCCTTTTGGGTGTTACAAACAAATGCACAAAGACATAATACTCTCGTGGAGTGTATAAAAATATATTTTCTGATATAGGTTTTACAGTGGTTCCAACTTCAAAATTCTAGTTTGCATACATTCTAACAAAAAACTTTATTTACAACTTCGAAAAAGTAGTAGGTCATGACAGAAATTATGACAACTTTCTGATGCCAAATTAAGCATTTTGTGAAAATTGGGGTTGTCATTTTCATTTGGGTATACTGTTTGTAAAATTCGCGTGCGCATGTACATGTGTTTTAGGTGTTCCAAAAAATAATCTTTTAACAATAAAAACTCCCAACATTGATTGGAGGAAAACTATAAGAGCAGGAGGGAAAAGAGGTTGTGACTATACACCATTTAGTTGTCCAAGGTATCATAAGTAAGTACTATTAATCTTAAGTTGCGGTTTTTTGCAATATTTTCATTGGAGCCATAAATCAAAATAACAAATTTCAGAATTTTTATGATGGCAAATAAAAAAGTTATATTTATTATTAAAAAAGTGGACGTGGTCCGTCCTCTTTTTTTTTGAATCAGAAATAATGCCAAATTGCAACATTTTCTAGGCCGCAGTCCAGCATTGAAATAATTCCGATTAATGTTCTTCCAAAAGGTTTTGCTTAATGAAGGCGTGTTAGTAAATATATTAAGTGGTGTAGTCATTAATTGGAAGGCTCTAGTAAATTTTATAAAAAATTTTATTCAATACAAGAAACTATTATTGTTTGAATTTAATTTCTGAAAAACAAAAACCTATATATTTCATATTGTGTCTAGAATGAAGACTGACGACCACAGGTCAATGTCAATATTATATAGTTGGATTGTAGGATGTTTTGCCAAATTTAATGAATATCGGGCTCAATGTATGGTTTCAAGAGCGGAAAAAGTCAAATCGGGAGCGACATTTGTATGGGAACTATATCTAAATCTGAACCGATCTTACCCACTTTCACCGCAGGTGTTTCTAGTTCGAATATAAAATGTTGTGCCAATTTTAAAGAAAATCAGATACAATGTGTGGTTTCTAGAGCGGAAAAGTCAAATCGGGAGCGACATTTGTATGGGGGCTATATCTAAATCTGAACCGATTTCCTCCAAATTCAATACCAATCGTCCTTGGCCAAAAAAGTAACTTCTGCCAAATTTCATGATAATCGGACAGCAATTGCGACCTGTAGAGTGCGAACAAGCTTAGATGGACAGCAGACGGACAGACAGACATCGGTATATCGATTCAGCTGGTGATTCTAAGCCGATCCGTATACTAAGAAGTGGTGTAGGGTATAATTATGATAAATAAAGAATACTACTACTACTACTAATGCCAATTTTCAGAATTTTATGATGGTAAATAAAAAGGATTTTGGACACTGTGCCCGGTAGTTGTGTGTCTTTTAAAATTTGAAATGCACTGTAGTGAAAAAGTGGATTCTTTAACTTTGAAGTCTTTCAAATGGAGGACAGCCCTTCTATCATTCCATTAAATTCACTAGTGAATAGACCAATGTTCACAACATCTGAGTCACGAGTTTAGCTTTCTTTCACTTCTTCGGATGCTCTCGTTTTGAAAACAGCCCTATAGATTATCTTGATAGATCACTTCCATTTTATCGAGATGTGGTCTTTGCGATAATGCAGTGCAACAATATACCAAATAAACATTGCATAGTTTTAGGGGCAAAATCTACAATGATATTTCGAATTATTTAACGTTGATGTATGGGTGTGTAATAGTTATGACTTTAACGCACGCACAGCATGATTTTGACAAATGAATCCGAGGATTAGTATACTTTGCAATAATCTTAAGTTATCCTACAAATCACTTTTGTTATTCTTAAAAAAATTGTTTGAAAGGCTCAATAAAACCAAACTCCAAACTATACTTTGCAATTATTTTTGTTGTACTTCCGAATCATCTTCATTTTAAATATATGTATAAGAACTTATTAAACAATATGAACAAAATCTTTCGACGATTTTAAGACGATCTATCAGCCCTGAGTGTGATGTATGAGTAGGTTATCATGTCACCGACTACAAACAAATTTACCCCTTCATTATTTGCTTTTGCACATTCACTTATTTTGTAAATTAATAGAGGAAAGTAGAGGAAATATACATACTTCAGTCGTGTGTGCGTGTCGGTGGTGTGTGAATTCAATTCTCATCATAAACTCCGGTCTGTCGTTGCAGGAAACTAGCTACTATGGTCTTCGCCAAACGGCTCCCTTAACCCACAATTAAAATATATATGTTTTTGAAAATACAAATAAATAATAATTTCAACTTAATAAGTGGTAATGCAGTGCACACCTCAGTCGATCAAGCTGTGGCTGCTTTCTGAATGATCTGCTTTTTTATTATTGTAGCAGAGACATAAACCGATATTTACAATACGGATTTATAGATTGAATACACTTGCTTTCTATAGCATATTTTTAGGGATTAGGGTGGAAGATCAGTCAAATCGTTTTGATCATTTGGCAAAATTCACGAAGTTGGAATCAACCTCAGAATAATGGAATAATGAATAATTACTTCTGGTGTAATTAGTAAGCTCTTTTCTGCAATCAAAGCAATTTTATGACCAGTTTTTTAGGACCGCACGTGGCTAAGTCGATTCAAAAAGTTATAATAAACGGCGATCGTTATAATGTCTCACGCGTCTGTCTTGCTTCCTTTTGGCTGTTACATTGTAATTACTTGCACAAAGACATAATACCATAGCGGAGGGCATAACAAGTAGTAGAACGCTAAGGGAAAATGGCTCTGAATGTTTTTAGACTCAGCAATAACATTATGTATGTTTTTATTAACGATGGATAATAAGACTCGCTAGCAAATTCTTTGTAAATTCACTTTTGACTCGATTAAAAAATGTGCAATGCATTTTCAAAAAAAAAGTTATTTGGCGGACCCTTTATATAATTTTTGGTTGACTTTGGTTCTATTTATCCTCTAACGGCTATTAAATTCAATCGATATTAAAACTCCCTAACAAATTCTTTGAAAATTTACTTTCGACTCGGTTAAAAAAATCGCATAACATGTTTATTGAAAATTTAAAAAAATTTATATTTTTGGTTGAGTTTCTTGTTTTGGATTTAAGTCTCTAATAGCTACCAATTTCACTTATACAAAAGGTCAGCCAAAAATGTTTGTTAACAAATTTTATATTCATATATTTTTTATTATACTTGTATTATTATTAATTTATATATGTATTGTTTGTTGTTGTGTAAGAAATTTACATACAATTTATATTTTTGTTATCGTGTTTCAGCAGCGAATTAAAAAAAAAATCAACTATTATTTGTAGTGATAATGCGAAGTGAGTTGATTAAATGTATGTGATCTTATTAAAAAATCTAAAGAAATTAGTTTCCTCTAATCGTTTTCTGTTTATACCCTCCACTAGGGTATTATGTCTTCGGGCATTTGTTTGTAACACTCAAAAGGAAGCGAGATAGACCCATTTTTCTGGTATATCAGTCGACATAGAATCACTTTTTGAAGCGATTTACCCATGTCCGTCCCACTGTCTGACTGTACATCTATTCTAGTAAGTACAATGTACAGGTCACAAGTATTGCCCGTTCCTTAGAAAAATTGACACAATTAATTTTTGCGCGCCAAGGACGAACGCTACTTAATTTCATGCAAATCGGTTCAGATTTAGATATAGTCTCGATATAAATCTCGCTCCCGATTTGACTTATTTTCCTCAAGAAGCCACATAATTTAAGCGAGTTTTATCAAATTTGGCATAACAACTTATATTTCAACTGGAAGCATTTGTGGTGAAAATGGGTAAAATCGATTCTGATTTAGATATAGCCACCATGTAAATTTCGCTCCCTATTTGACTTATTTTCCTCAAGAAGCCACATAATTTAAGCGAGTTTTATCAAATTTGGCATAACAACTTATATTTCAACTATAAATATCTTTGGTGAAAATGGATCAAATCGGTTCAGATTAAGATATAGCCACTATACAAATTTCGTTGCTTCCGTTTTGAATTTTTCTGATCTAGAAAACACATAATTTAAGCGATTTTGGTCAAATTTGGCATAGCAGCTTATATTTAAACTAGAAACATCTGTGTTAAAATGGGTTAAATCGGTTCAGATTTGGATATAGCCACCATACACATTTCTTCGCTCCCAAGTTGACTTATTCTGCTCTAGAAGTCACATAATTTAAGCGATTTCGATCGATTTTGGTACAGCACCTTTTATTTTAACTAGAAAATGGATCAACTTGGTTCAGATTTAGATATAAATTTCGCCAATCCCGAATTGACTTTTTCTGCTCTAGAAAATGCATATTTTAATAGATATTTATCAATGATTTGTGTAAATGGATCTAATCGGATCATGAAACAGGACACCGAATTGAATTGTAATGCCATAGAAAGTGAAGAGTATGATATAGTCAGCCCTGCTCGTTGGTAAACGTGGGTAGATAACGGGTAGTTTACTAAGGAAAAATTGAAATACAAATTATTAAATAAAGCAATGATATTGCTGTTGTTAATCGTTGTGCCGCTGTTGGTCATTGTGTATAAAGAATTTAAATGTGCCACGATTCGTAGACAAATCAATCATACGCCCGGTCCACCGATGCTGACCTTCCTGGGCAATGCTCATCAAATGGGAAAAAAGCACACACTGTCATTATTTCAGGCTTGAGTATTACTATAGCTGACATATTTGAGTGATAAAACATGACCCAACCTAATACGCGTAACAATCTACCCATAATACTTACTCATTACAATAAGTGCTCGCCTCCCCCCTTTAAATTGTTTGTTAACATTGAATTTTAACAGTGATTCAATACTAATTGGCATTTTGACAGAGCAACAATTCATATCAGATTTTAATCCCATGTCGCACTCGTTATAATACTCCATATAATTGGAATGAGTATTCATTTCATCCTGCAGTTGGTAACGTTTCGGATTAATCACTTCAAGCTCGCTACGAGTTTGTGAATGGGATAATATGGCCGGGATAACAAGCTGCGATAGCGAAAACGTTAATAAAGAATTAATTTTTTACTAAAAACACTTTTTTATTTTAATTAGGGATATGATGTATGATTATTTAATTGAAATAATTGATACGACCAACTATTAATCAATCAGTGATTGAATAATAAATATATACAAATCAATTAAATCATTAATGTACAGGTATAATTGTCATGTGACATAGTTGTAGTTGAACTAAATTGACAGATGATCGAACACAATCAGTATATAATTTTGTGGGGATTACAAATTTAAATTGTGGGGAAAAATAGATAACTAAAAGCAATTATTATATTAGTATTTTTGGAAAAATATTTGATTTTCTTCCAGAAGATTTTTATAGGTTTTACAGAATAAATGAAAATTTAAATAAATATTTTTGAAAATAAAAAATAATGAAAATTAAAATAAATAAAGTTTAAATAAAGTTTTCTATCAGAAGAATTGTTATTGTTTACCGAATAAATAAAAATTTAAAAAATATATTTTTTGAAAATGAAAAAAAAAATAAAAAATATTAAAAAAAATCCTTTTTATTGTTTTAATTTGTTCAGTAGATTTTTTAGGTTTTTCCGAATAAATAAAAAAATATTTGAAAAAATAAAAAATAATGAAAATTAAAAAAAATCTTAAGCTATTTAAATAAAGTTTTCTGTCAGAAGAATTGTTTGTGTTTACCGAATAAATAAAAATTAAAAAAAATATATATTTTTGAAAATGAAAAAAAAATAAAAAATATTTTAAAAAATCCTTGTTTTGTTTATAAATTAAAATTTAAAAAAATATTTTTGAAAATAAAAAATTGTTTTGATTTTTTCTCAGCAAATAGCTAATAGTTTTAAATATTTTGTGAATTTCAGAGTGAACTTTTCAGTAGTTTCTGAAATCACCCGTGTGGATATTATAAGCGCTTCAATTCTGGAAGGAAATTTGTCTCAAAGTCATTTAAATGAAGTTTTGTTTCAGAAGAATTGTAAGTTTTTACCGAATAAATAAAAATTTAAAAAATATATTTTTTGAAATGAAAAAAAATAAAAAAATATTCAAAAAAATCCTTGTTTATTATTTTATTTTTTTCAGAAGATTTTTTAGTTTTTTCCGAATAAATAAAAAAAATATTTAAAAAAATAATGAAAATTAAAAAAAAATCTTAAGCTAATTAAATAATGTTTTCTGTCAGAAGAATTGTTAGTGTTTACCGAATAAATAAAAATTAAATAAAAAAATAAAAAATATTTGTTTTGTTTATAAATAAAAATTAAAAAAAATAGTTTTGAAAATAAAAAATAATGAAAAATATTTGTTGAAAACAATCTTTATTTATTGTTTTGATTTTTTCTCAGCAAATAGCTAATAGTTTTAAATATTTTGTGAATTTCAGAGTGAACTTTTCAGAAGTTTCTGAAACCACCCTCTCAAAGTCATTTAAATGAAGTTTTTTTCAGAATAATTGTTAGTTTAAAAAAATATGTATTTTAAAATTTAAAAAAAATATATAAAAATATTTTTGAAAATAAAAAAAAACACATTTAAAAAAATCCTTTTTTTCAAAAATATTTCTTGAATAAAATCTTTATTTTATAATAGTTTTAAATATTGTGTAAATTTCAGAGTGGGCTTTTCAGTATAAGAGCTTCAATTCTACCTAGAGGTGGATAATTTGTGTGGCAAGTACTGATAGGGGTGTGGTAAGCCTACATTTAGGTTTAGAGTAGCTGAAATATATTTTTAAATATAAAATTTCAACTTATTTCGATTAAAAATTAGTCTAACCAAGACGGACGTGGATCAATAAATTTATAAAGTCTTGTCTTAAGTCACTACTGATGCTGATATGGCTCTCCCAGGGTGAATGTATAATGGCCAGAATTTAAAAGGTGATTGAAAATTTTTTAATTTTGTCCTAATCAGCAGATTAATACGTTTGGGATCATGTTAATATAGATCCTCCTAATTTGAGAAATTCACCCCCGCCTATTTGTATTCTTATCGAATTACCCCACAGTGTTCCAAGTAATCATCTCTTAAATTCTCACTGATCTTTGCTTGTCCAAAAGTTGGACCTTAGAAAATAATTTTAAGGTTCAATGAGCCGAAGATTACTCTTTCAATTCAAATTCAATTGAAATAAAACGAGTTGTGGTGAGCTGCATGGGATTTTGCATATTATATATAGGGCAATTTTCGAGAGGAATATACTGAACGTGATAACAAAGAAATCAACATTTAATGTATCTCTTTCACACTGCAATTGTAGACACACAACTCTCATTACTAAGTGATTCAGTTGTTGTCAAAATTAATAATTTGTTTCTTACTACTTAATTGCAACATTTATCCGTTCAGTAACGCAGACACTGTCAGCAAAGCCGTTTGAGAACTCTCCAAGATTAAGTGATTTTTGTGTTAATATTTTAAGTGCAATGTTGTGGTTGTTGTTGTTATTAATACCCTTATTGGCTATATTATATCATGAAATAAAATATGGCATAATGAGTAAAAAAATTCGACATACTCCAGGTCCTCCGACAATGCCCTTTGTGGGCAATGCCCTTCAAATGGGGAATACACCAAATGGTAGGTCTTATGTTGCACAAAGCTCATTGATGTGGAGAAGGGATTTTTTCTACATCTCTGATACGTAAAGTGTATTAAATAATGGACAAAAAGTGGTTTTTCCGAAAAAAATATTTTTTATAATAAAAAAATATAAAATGAAAAATATATATATTTACACCAATACAAGCCAAAATTCTAACGAAGAAAACAGTGTCTACATGTAAAAGAGATATGGAAAAGTCGCTGCGAAGCTACCTGACGAAGTCTTTCGAGGGCCAGAAATCATGATAGTGGTAGTATGCAGTCACGTAATAAATGTCACCATGCCACTTGTAAATAATTTTGCATTCTACAAAATATATAGATGCTAAATGGCCTTGAGCCAGGAGAATATTCCCGTTCAAATCAAAGATGTATGGATAAATTTAAAAGTTATTTAAAAAAACATGATTTGCTAAATTTGTTATTAAATATCGCGTAAATAAAATAACAAAATATTTTAGTGAAAACAAGACCTAGGTAAAGAAAATCTTTAGATAAATGTATAAGTTTTGAATATTCTTGTAGAAGGATACAGGATACAAAAATCCCTCCCGATATCACTTTTTTACCGAATTGAATGTAATGGATTATAAAGTGGCCCCGTCCGACATTAGCCTTTCCTTACTTGTTTTAAAAATAAAAAATCGACCAAAAATTTAGTATTTTTTTCATACAAAAAATCTACGAAAATTTGGGCCATTTTTCATATAAAATCAACCAAAAATATTTCTCACCACAAACAATTGCAAATTTATCCAAGAAATAATCGTCCAAAGATTTTAGTAATCTTTAAAATAAATAATCTTAATTTTCATATGAAAAATCGCCCAAAAAAGGTTAATTTTTTATATGAAAAATCGCCCATAAATCTTTTTAATTTTTCATATGAAAAATCGTCAATAATTTTAATTATTTTTAAAATCAAAAATTGCCAAACAAATCGGGTCATTTATGATATGAAAGATCACTCAAAATGTTAGTAATTTTTAAAATGAAAACCGTACAAAGCCTTGTGCAATTCTTCATATGAAAAATCCCCCAAATATTTTAGAAATTATTAACGAAGAATTACCTAAAATTATATCGTCTGAGAAATCGTCCAAAATTTAGAATGAAAAATGGGCCAAAAAAATGAAAAATTATTTAAAATGAAATTATGACCAAAAATAAGTGCAAAATTACCCAAATAAAAAGTCGCCCAAATAATTGTTTCATTATTTCATATAAAAAAATCTTCCAAAAAATTAAGTAATTTTTAACATGAAAAATCGCCCAAAATGTTAGTAATATTAAAAATAAAAAATTGCCCCAAAATTGGGAAATTCTTCAAATGAAAAGTCGACAAAATTTGTAGTAATTCTTAAATGAAAAATCCTCAAAAAATATCTAATCTGAAAAATCGCCCAAAAATTTTAATAACTTTTAACTTTGGTAATTTTTAAATATTGAAAACCGCCAAAAGTTTTAGTAATTTTTTAAATTTAAATATAGCCCAACAAATTGGGTTAAATTTCATATGAAAAATCGACCAATATGTTACCTTCTGTAAAATGAAAGATCAACCGAAAATTGGGGAATTCTTCATATGAAAAATCGCCAAAAATTTTAGTAATTTTTTTAAATGAAAAATCTTTAAAAAATATCTCATCTGAAAAATCACCCAAATATAAGAAAGAAAAATGACCCAAAAATAGACAAACAAATGAAAAATGACCCAAAACGATATTATAACCAAAAATAATTGCAAAATTATCCAACTGCAAAATGGTGTAAAAAATAGGGTAATTTTTTTATATAAAATCGCCCAAAATTTTTAATATTTTTTAAAATGAAGAATAGCTCAAAAATTGGGTAATTCTTCATATTGAAAAACGACCCAAAATTTGTAGTAATTTTTAAAATGAAATATAGTCGAACAAATTGGGTTATATTTCATATGAAAAGTCTCCCAAAATGTTACTTTTTGGAAAAAGGAAAAATTGGGCAATTCTTGTCAAAAATAGATAAACAAATGCTCAAAAATAATTGCCAAATTACCCAAATGAAAAATCGTGTAAAAAATGTAGTAATTTTTTCATATAAAAATCGCCCAAAAATTTTATAATTTTTTAATATGAATAATAGCCCAAAAAATGTGTAATTTTTCATATGGAATGCCGTCCAAAATGTGAGTAATTTTAAAATGAAACAAAAAACCAACCACAATTTTTTTAGTAATTTTTAAAATGAAAAAGTCGCACAGAAAGTGGATAATTTTTCATATAAAAAATCGCCCAAATTGTTAATAATTTTTAAAATGCAAAATAGCTCAAAAAATGCAAAATCGTCCAAAAATATATGTCATAGGGTGGTACGTCCAATTTCAGCTACGCAGAGTAACGGTTTCTTGCATTACCGGCCTTCGGTCGGACTTAAAGAAGTTCTCCTGGGGGCGGCTACGCAGGTTTTCGTGTTGTCGGGCGTCTATCGATATTACATATATGACTTTGACTGAATTTTCATAATGTAAAATCGCCCAAATGACAAATGTTAAAAATATTGTCCACAAATTATGAATAAACACCCAATTTTTGGTCGTTTTTGGGCAATTTTTTTTGCGATTTTTTATTGGAAAAATTTTCATCTCCCCTTCATCACTTACTTTTTATGATCGCTAAATTATTTCTATGTCTCTTCTCTCTATCTTTAATCGCTAGCTATTTTAAATTTTTTGTTCAATGGCTGGTACAAATATGGCAATTTCCGATTTTGGATTGGTTATTATCTAAATATTCTGGTGGCTGATGTAAAGGATGTTGAGGTAGGTAGGTGAAAGCACAAGCCTTTCTCACACACACTCACCCCAATCACCATCTCCATGTCTAGTTCATTCTAGCCAGCAATACTTTGGTGGAGAAATCCGACATCTACGAGTTGATGCACCCCTGGCTGGGCGAGGGCCTGCTGACCAGTAAAGGTGTGAAACAACGTAATCACCGAAAAATGATAACACCTTCGTTTCATTTTAAAATTCTCCAAGATTTCCATCAGATTATGAATGTGAATTCTACGAAATTTATGCAAAAATTGCGAGAAGCTTCCAAGGATGACAGAATTTTTGATCTACAAGGTATGGCCAACCTTTTGACGATGGACATTATGTGTGGTAGGTGACGAGAATTTGGTTGTTCGGAAAGCATAGTGAGATTCATTTTAACATTATAGATTCGGCGATGGGTGTTTCCATAAATGCTATGGATAATCCTCATTCTGAATTTGTGGGTGCTTTTGAATAGTGAGTATTTTTTTCTTCTTTCAATATTTCTGGTTGTGTAAAATTTGTAATTAAGCGATATTTAATTATCTTTTTTCTCTTCTGTAGTATGTGTTGTAATGTCAATATGCGAGCTTATAATCCTTTGAAGCGTAAACTCGCCACCTTCCAATTCTTTCCGGATTACAAGGACTATTGCAAAGCTTTGAACACTTTAAAGGACTTCACATATGATGTAGGTAGCGACATATATCAAAAATCATCTTCATTGTTTATAAAAATCACATCCCTGGGTACTGTGCACACTTCATATATTTTCTTGTGGAAGATTTACATTATTTGAATACTAACTCTATCATAGTGAATTTGATTGAAATTTCTTTATAAAAATCGCATACATGGGTACTGTGCACACTTCATATATTTTCGGGGAAGATTTACATTATTTGAGTACTAACTCTATCATAGTGAATACTAACTGAATCAATATTATTGAAATTTCTTTACAAAAATCACATCCATGAGTACTGTGCACACTTCATATATTTCATGGGGAATATTTACATTATGTGAAGTCTAACTCGATCAAAGTGAATACTAACTGAAACAATGTGATTGAAATTTCTTTATAAAAATCGCATCCATGGGTACTGTGGACACTTGATATATATTTTTGGGGAAGATTTACATTATTTATTTCTCTCTGATTTGTCCTTTCTTGTTGATATATCTTATCTACTGATCTCTGCATTGCTGGTTTCCTAGGTTATTGAAAAGCGAATGGAATTTCGCAAACAGCAAGAGGCCAATAAAGCCAACGATGATCTTGCAGATTCAGTGTTCGGTAAACCAAAATTGGCCTTTTTGGATAATTTGCTCTCAGCCACCATTGATGGCAAGCCATTGACAACACAAGAGCTCTACGAAGAAGTATCCACATTTATTTTTGCCGTAAGAAACAACATTTTTCCCAGACCTTATTTGCAATTGACTATATTATTGTTATAGGGTTACGATACCACTACCTCAGCCATATCATTTGCCATCTTTCTGCTTTCGCGCCACCGGGCGATACAACAGAAAGTCCTGGAGGAGCAGCAACAAGTGATGCAAGGAAACTTGAAACGTGATGCCACTTTCCAAGAATTGACGGAAATGAAATATTTGGATTTGGTGCTAAAGGAGACCATGAGAATATATCCCAGTGTGCCGATGATAGGCAGAATGACTGAAAAGGAATATAATATTAGTAAGGATCACTGTCATAAATTATCTGGAAGAAAATATTTTAAAATTGTTATTTTCAGATGGAAAAATCATACCCTCGGGAACTTCATTGCTGATCTTCATCATGGGCATGGGTTACAACGAGGAGACATTCCCCGATCCCTATCGTTTCAATCCCGAAAGATTCGAGTCCTGCAATCGCCGTAACGATTTGAATCCCTTCGAATATGTACCCTTCAGTGCAGGCGTACGCAATTGTCCGGGCCAAAAGTATGGCTTGCTCGAATTGAAGACTGTGGTTTCGAAGATTGTACGAAATTTTGAAATTTTACCCGCTTTAGATGAATTGGAATCGAAGGATGGCTACATAAGCACCTACTTTGGACCATATCAAGATTTGAAAGCCAAACCGCACCGATTGGATCCCGTTTTATCGATGGTATTGACATTGAAGTCCGAGAATGGCATCTTTGTGAGAATGAAAGAATGGAAATAAAAATAATTTTAATAAAGAATAAATTAAATAAACTTGGCAACTATTCGATATTGAAATTAATAAAATATGCAGTGGAAAAAATTTTCAAGACCTTTTATCTCACAGATGACTTCACCTAACAACGAAATATTCATTATTCTGTGGGGTGACAGGAAATAATTTTTTAATTGCATGAACTGCGACCCAGCCTAATGTTATATTTGAAGTATATATGTAAACATTGTATAGCCTCAAATCTCTACGTCAAAGCGTTACTACCCAAGAGTCAAACAACACAACACTCCCTCCATGATGGAGGGTATAATAATATTTTTAACAAAAAAATAACAAGTTCTTTTTTAATAATTTATTCTCTTTTTTCGTTCAATTCTAAAATACCCTGCAATAATTATTTTAATGATGGTATCTGGTTTCTTCGTGATGGGGATGAGTACGAATGTATTCGATGGCCTTCAAGATGGCAACGGGTACTGGTGGAGGTGTGGGCAATACAGCGCCCTCGGGTTGGTAGCCATCTTCGTTGGCCACATAGCTGACCTTAATGTGTTCACCTTCGGGCGAGACATATTCATAGGAGCCATGAATGTTGCCATAGGCATCACCGGAAGCTTGTTGATGAATGTTATTGGTGGTTTCCACGGCGTAGTCGAAGCCATCTTCGCGGACATCCGATTTGAAATGGACAGTTTCGGCATGAGCTTCATCACTGGGATGACCCACAGCAGCGACACAGGCCACGAAGGCGGCGAGAAGGATCTAAGAAATAATCAACATTAAGTAATTTATTTTATGGATGTTATACAGACCAACTTACGAATTTGAACATATCTGTGTTTGTATAGATCACTAGGTTTTCTAAACTGTGCTGATCTATAGCTCATCCGGTGTATTTATACAATGAAAGTAAAGATAGAATTGAGAAATTCTTGCAAAATAAAATACCAGATTCACTTTTAGTTCATATTCATATACATTAAAAATGCATAATATATTCCTGAATATATTAGCCCGAAAATGAATGAATTTAATCAATGGCACGCCTTTATGTTCAATCTTTAGAACAGAAATCATTATCATCAACCAACTTGTTTAAGCCTCTATTGACAAGTTCATCAAATTTCAATAGCCAGCCATCAATTCATTGGCTTGCAAGATTTTTGTGGTTTTAAATTGTTTCAAATACGGGTATACCAGGCTAAACGCTTGGCATGTTCATCTATAGCAGAAATATCATCATGTTTTTGGAATATGTGTCACAGTGCCATTCGCGAAAGACTCTCACAGTGCCGGGCTGATAGTAAAGATAAAAGATATTAAAACGACTACTTCATGTTCCAGTAGAAGTGGCATGTCAAATATAATGACGGAAAAAAATGAATTATCAAACATTTATGTTAGAATAGCATATATCCACATCATGGATTGAATAAATGACTCTCACACAATTATGTTTATTTAATCCAACTCGTTAAAATTCGTGAATTTAAAAATATTTTAAAATACAGTATAAAATATAAATTAAATAAACTTTGTTCTGTTTGATTTTTCAAATTAATATAGTTTCGTCCAGGACATGTTCATACTCGATATATGGAAAGATTGAATTTGTTTCCTATGGCATATAAAAACAAGTAAAATCGGTGTTAAGTTCGGCCGGGCCGAACTTTATACACCCTCCACCATGGATTGCATTCCACCGAGGCTGTCGATTTTCGTAGAAGTGCAGTAACATTACAGGAAATTTTAATTTTTTAAATATAGCCAAACCAAACAAATAAATATATTAACAAAAATAATTTTATAAATAAATATAATATTTTTATTATTTCAAACACACACTTATATATATTCAATTCAAAAAGTAAATATAAGATAGAAATCTTCAAAAAAGCTTAAATACCATAAATATTGGTAGATAGTGGGTACTACAGTTGGTGGTATTTCCATCCTATTTTAATTCCAAAAGTACAAAATTTTAAAATCCATTATCTGACGTTGACAGGGTAAGATAACCTAACTTCATGAGTCAACCTATTTATTATTGCCGTAAAAGTAAAAAGTACGAATTTGGAAAAAATCTTTTTATTTTGAGTGTCTATGCAGTCAGAGTAATGTATACATTTAATTTCATGATTCTAGCTGCGGTCATTTGGTTGGTACCATTTTTATCCCTTTTGCCATTTTACCCCTTCAGAGTACGACTTTCTACAAGCTCTTTATTTTACTTGTCTACGCAATTAGAGGATTGTACACACCGAATTTCATCATTCTAGCTGTAGCCGTTTAGTTGGTACCATTTTTTATCCCTCTGTTCCCATTGTATCCATTGAAAGTACGATTTTGGAAAAACAATTTATTTTTCGTGTCTACGGAGTCAGAGGAATGTATGCTCAGAATTTCATGACTTTAGCTGCAGTCATTTGGTTGGTACAATTTTTATCCCCATTTTCCATTTTAACCCAAAGAAAGTACGAATTGCGAAAAAAATTGTTTATTTTACGTGTCTACACAATTAGAGGAATGTATATACCGAATTTCAATTTTTTAGGTGCAGCCGTTTGGTTGGTACTATTTTTATCCAACTTTTCTCATTTTACCCCTTAAAGGTACCCCCCAAATTTCGTGTTTCTTACTGTTGTCGTTTGATAGGTACCATTTTTATTTATTATTTTATGATTTTAAAAAGATCATTAGACTCCATATACAGGGTGGATCATGTAACATTTTAAATTTGAACTACCGATTACTTTGATTTAATTTTCAACTCTATGTTCGACATTTGCAAAATTGGACGAAATCGGGAAATATTAAAAACTTACTTCCAAAGTAGTGAGTCTTTCACACAAACTGTAAGAAATTTATATGAGAAATTTTCGTGTTTTCAGATGAAGCTCATTTTCATCTCGCTGGCTATGTCGATAAGCAAACTTGCCGCATATGCGGTTCAGAGAACCCACACGTGACTATTGAGAAGCCAATGCATCCACAAGGAGTCACTGTTTGGTGTGGATTTTAGGCTGTACTGAAAAATTGGGTTGATCGTATGAGGTAAAGAGTGATTTTTTTGAGGTTAGGATTTTCATGCATTAGTATTTGACAGATCACGTGGGATTTCAGACATGGTGTCAAAGAGAAAGATGCTCAGTATGCTTTGACATTTCATCATGAATAGACTTACTAACGAGCAACGCTTGCAAATCATTGAATTTTATTACCAAAATCAGTGTTCGGTTCGAAATGTGTTTCGCGCTTTACGTCCGATTTATGGTCTACATAATCGACCAAGTGAGCAAACAATTAATGCGATTGTGACCAAGTTTCGCACTCAGTTTACTTTATTAGACATTAAACCAACCACACGAATGCGTACAGTGCGTACAGAAGAGAATATTGCGTCTGTTTCTGAGAGTGTTGCTGAAGACCGTGAAATGTCGATTCAAGAACTGCCCATGCATCCCGAAAAATGCACTGTTTGGTGTGGTTTGTACGCTGGTGGAATCATTGGACCGTATTTTTTCAAAGATGCTGTTGGACGCAACGTTACGGTGAATGGCGATCGCTATCTTTCGATGCTAACAAACTTTTTGTTGCCAAAAATGGAAGAACTGAACTTGGTTGACATGTGGTTTCAACAAGATGGCGCTACATGCCACACAGCTCGCGATTCTATGGCCATTTTGAGGGAAAACTTCGGAGAACAATTCATCTCAAGAAATGGACCGGTAAGTTGGCCACCAAGATCATGCGATTTGACGCCTTTAGACTATTTTTTGTGGGGCTACGTCAAGTCTAAAGTCTACAGAAATAAGCCAGCAACTATTCCAGCTTTGGAAGACAACATTTCCGAAGAAATTCGGGCTATTCCGGCCGAAATGCTCGAAAAAGTTGCCCAAAATTGGACTTTCCGAATGGACCACCTAAGACGCAGCCGCGGTCAACATTTAAATGAAATTATCTTCAAAAAGTAAATGTCATGGACCAATCTAACGTTTCAAATAAAGAACCGATGAGATTTTGCAAATTTTATGCGTTTTTTTTTAAAAAAAGTTATCAAGCTCTTAAAAAATCACCCTTTACTACTGAGCCAGTCGTGGAACAGGTACCAACGACAGAAAAATAAAAAGACTCAACTTTTTTCAATTCTTTTTAAATCAAATAATAATACGCTAGGAAAATTTATCCAAAATCATGTTAACACTAAATTAATTAAAAATGATTCTCTTTCTTGCAATTTCAAAATTCGACTAAAGCAAAATTGTTAATATTATTTGTCCTTTAAACTTTTTTCTAATTCATCAATTACATTTTTATACCCTTCACCTACAGCATGGGGGTATACTAACTTTGTCATTCCGTTTGTAACACCTTGAAATATCGACCTGAGACCATATAACGTATATACGTGAAGCCATTGGTGAAATACAGCTGTACACAATCGATAATGTGCTTAAAAATTGGACCGATCGTGTAGGCTACTGCATGGCCAGCCGAGGCAGTCATTTGAATGAAATTATTTATTTTTTTATTAACCGGAGGGATTGTATTTTCAAATAAAAAAAGAAATTTGAGATAATATTCAGTAGTTTTTTTTATAGCATTTTCAAAAAAAAAGTTATTTGGCGGACCCGTTATAATCTTGATCGTCATAAAATTCTAAGACGATCTAGCCATGGCCGTCCGTCTGTTGAAAGCACGCTAGGACGTCCAAATTTTCCACAAATGGGTCTTATAGTTGTAGATTGGTTGGGATTGAATCTGGGCGAAATCGGCCCAAAAGAGAAAAAATTTTCCCTCACAAGGACTAAAAATACCCATAATAACCCCTAATATTTTAGAGTATTTAAGAGTGTTTTTTCAATCTATCTTACTTTATATTGGGTATGTGCATTCCCCCTATAACAAAAACGTGCATGGTGCAGTGATTCTTATTCGTAGGGGACGAAATGGGACGAAAAAGGGATAAAAATGGTAGCTATCAAACGACAACAGCTGTGTACATTCCTCTAATTGAGTAGATACATAATGTAAAAGTATTTTTTCCAAATTCGTACTTTTAAGGGGTAAAATGGGAATAGAGGGATAAAAATGGTACCAACCAAACGGCTGCATCTAGAATAATGAAATTCGGTGTATACATTCATCTGATTGCGTAGACACGTAAAATACACGGATTTTTCAAAATTCCTACTTTTTGGGGTTAAAATGAAAAAGGGGATAAAAATAGTACCAATCAAATGACGACAGGTAGAGTCATGAAATTCGGAGTATACATTCCTCTGACTGTGTAGACACGGAAAATAAACTGATTTTTCGAAATGCATACTTTTTGGGGTCAAAATAGAAGAAGGGGATAAAAATAGTACCAATCAAATGACCGCAGCTAGAGTCATGAAATTCGGAGTATACATTCCTTTGACTGCGTAGACACGAAAAATAAAAGGTTTTTTTCAATTTCGTACTTTTTCTTTTACGACAAAAAATGGTTGAATCATGAAGTTAAGTTATTTTGCACTATGTACGTCTGATAATGGATTTCCAAAATGGAATATAGAATGGAAATATAACCAACTGTAGCACCCACTATCTACCAATATTTATGGCATTTAAGCTTTTTGAAAATATACATATAAGAATATTTATATTTTGAATTGACGTATTGGTAGCCTTGCCTTATAAGCGTGGTTTGAAATAATTAAAATATTATATTTACTTATAAAATTACTTTTTCAATATTTGTATTTGTTTTGGTTTGGCTATATTAAAAAAATATATTTTCCTGTAATAGTACTGCACTTCTACGAAAATCGACATCCTCTGTGGAATGCAATCCATGGTGGAGGGTATATAAAGTTCGGCCCGGCCGAACTTAATGCCATTTTTACTTGTTTTCGTTACCGTGCTCTAATCAGTTTTCTAATTTTCATGAATACGTTTCACAAATTCTAATTTCCTAGCATTGAAAAAGTGATGTCTTTTTTCTTTGAATAAATTTTTGAAGTATATTTTGCTTATTCTGCAATTTCCAATCTTCAATTTAATCTAAACGAGATGATGACTAGATTTATATACATATTTCTCGATAACATCGCTTGAATGATAATGTGTTTTAAATTTGGTTGCAAAGTGACAACAATAAGAAGAAAAAGGAAACTTTGTTCAACTTTTTTGTTAAAAAGAAGAAGAGAGAAGAAAGGCCTTCTGAGAAATATTTATAATATTTAGGAGAAAAATTAAGATTAAGCTTAGATTAAGATTAGACAGTGACCATTTTCCGTTATGACTGATAGATGTAAAAGAAGGGAAGTGATAAAAATTTCAAAATAACGCAGACGCCATAATATTAGTCTACAATCATTTTGTAGAAGGGCTTGGTGTACAATACATAAAAACGATATTAAATTTTTTATTGAAGGTCTTTTTTAATTAAAATTATAATATATAATATAATACACTAAACTTAAGATAAGTATGAAGGCTACAAATGTTGCAAAAATCAATTTCACTTAAAAGCAGTAGCCCCAAAGCCCTTTTCGTCGAATTAGTTAAAATAAGTTTTTTTTTTTCAAAAACGGCTCAACATATCAAAAGTAATCTGCACTCAATTATAATAAAATCAGTAGATTTGTATTGAATCTAAATTTCAAAAATTTCCCTGTCATTCGCACCTTTTCTCTTCGTCGAACCATGAGTCACCCTGTTCTTGTTTAGAAGCTAAAACCTAAAAAACAAAGCATACTTTTGGGCTGACTATTAATTTGATTTCTGTGTGTTTGAATATTTTAATTATTTAAATATCCAATATTAAAGGTACAACAAGAATTCACCCTCTCCCACAGACTATCGCAAAAGAGCTGAATAGGGCCTTCTTTCGAGAGACAAATTGCAAATTCGACGCTATAAATACAATGGGCGAATTATTACCGGAGTTAATTGTCTGCAGAAGCTAACACGCTAACCATCGAACCTTGACAATATTTACGAGTGTTCACAAAAAAAAAATAAAACGTAAAAATGTTAATAGTGGTGTTGATTTTACTGACGTTATTTTTAATAGTGTTTGTGAAAGAGCGAAAATATTCAAAAATTCGTAGACAAATATCGCATATGCAGGGACCAAAGATGCTGCCCTTTGTCGGAAATGCCCATCAAATGGGAAAAACACCAAAAGGTAATTAAGTTGCTGGCGAAATGTGCCAAAAAAATATGTCAATGTCAAAGCAACAACGGTGTAGTTACAGAAATTGCCGTAAAGCATTACATATCGGTCGTTAGTAAGAAGAACGTCATAACTCAAAAACAACTGCTGAAAAACGCATTTGAAATGGAAATGTTTACATAATAATTCAAATTAAATTAGGCTTGAACCAAATGACCAAGAATAGTTGGTGGTGTTAATGCCTTAAATAAGAAATTTTGGATTAGATGGTGATCTTCTTGCAAAAAAGCGATGGATCGTTGGAATGTGTTAGCACGTTTTAGCGAAATAGCTACTAGCTATAGTTTGTGCTACATCTTTCGACAAAATTTGCATTTGTTTTGAAATAATATGTAAATAAGTGCCATATTAAATATTTCATACATAAGGTCGTATCGATTATTTTTTATTTTATTTTATTCATAAAAAATGTTTCGTAAAAAGGAAAAATTCTGTATAAAAATTGATAATGTCTACTAAAAAAGTTTTATTTTCAAGACTTAAAGAAATATATATATATATATATATATATATTTCTATTTTATTTTCTATTTGAATGTATAATATTGTATTAATGTAGCAGACAAATTCATTTATTTTTCAGTCTTCAACAAGTGAATGAAAACAAAAATACAGTTTCGATTTTTCTGAAACATTTTTGTTGAAATAAAGTGCGATATTTCACAGTTTTATTTAAAAATAGCTAACCTATATGAGTTATTACATGTCAAACAGGACGAAAAAATTCACTAGATTTTTAAGAAAGAATTTACAATTTTTTATTTGCAGGTTATAAAGGGTGATTCATTGTGAGGTTTAATTTGTAATTAAAATAAACAAGTAAGGAAAGGCTAAAGTCGGGCAGGGCCGACTATATGATACACTCCACTTTCTATCCGAATACAATTCAATTTGGTACAAAATGAAAAAATGTCAAAGCGAGAAGAATATTTGTATCGGGACTATATCAAAACATGGAATAAAGTGACCAACTTCCACAATAGATTATTCAGTTCAAGTATAACGTGTTATGCTCAATTTGAAGAAATTCGATGAAAATACGTGGTTTCTGGACGGAAAGAGTCAAGCCGTGAGCGAAATTTGTATGTTATCTATATATAAATCTGAACCGATCTTACCAATTTTCACCATGTATATTTCTAGTGGAAATATAATATATTTTGCCAAATTTGAAGAAAATCTGTTGAATTATGTGGATTCTAGATCGGAAAAAGTCAAATCTGGAGCGAAATTAGAATGGGAGCAATATATATATCTGAACCGATCTGACCTATTTTGTCCACAGATCTTTCTAGTTTAAATATAAGATGTTGTGAGAAATTTAAAGGAAGTCGGGTAAAATATGTGGTTTCTAGAGCGGAAAAAGTAAAATCGGGAGCGACATTTGTATGGGAGCTATATCTAAATCTGAGCCGATCTGACCCAATTTCACCACAGGTGTTTCTAAATAGTTGGATTTTAATATGTTGTGCCAAATTTAAACGAAATTGGGTAAAATTTGTGGTTTCTAGAGCGAAAAAAGTCAAATCGGGAGCGATATTTGTATGGTGAACCGGACAATAATTGCGACCTGTAATTTGATCAAAACAATAGATGAAGAGACAGACGGATAGACGGACATTGCTAAATTTACTCAGAAAGTGGTTCTAAGCCGATCTGTATAATAATCGATGGGTCTAACTCGTTTCCTTTTGAAAACAAACAAATGCACAAAGACATTATACCCTAGTGGAGGGTAGAATCTTGTCATTTTCGAAAAAAAGTTAAATTTTGTTATTTTTTCTATTGTATGAAAAATTAACATTTTATTTATGTTTTTGTTAGCGAATATTAGTTATACAACCGATACAACCTAATGTACCCAACATAACAAAACATAAAGAAGAAATTTAGCATATTTGCAAAGACGTCAGCACAATATTTAAATATTTTGAATAATTCTATTTGAACTAGTTAATAAACCGGCATGGGATGATGTAAAGACAAATGCTGTGGATGTTAAAAACAACAACACAATAATTTTACATGCTCAACGATTTGTAAAATGGTCAATGGTCAGGGGGAAAGGTGGAAAGAAGCCCAAGTAGGCTATCACCTGTACAATCACCAAAAAACAAAAACAAAAATCAATAAGAATATTATGACTGTCAAATATATGGCCGCCTATTTATTTCGTCCAACGAAAATTAACCAAAAAAAAAAAACAAAATTTGTAGACCAAAAACATATTTTTTTATACACATTGAGGCTAAAATCAACAGAAAAAAGTAGGGATTTCATATTTTTGCTAAAATTCTAATTTTCGTCAAAGATGCCTTTATATATATGACTACTCTCAATTAAACTTTAATATTATGGCTACAAATGTTGCAAATTTCACTTTCACATAAAGACAGTTTACAAACAGTCTCCTAAAAATTAAGAAAAAAAGATTTTGTTTGTTGAAAAAAATACATACCTGTTTGTTTTTGCTGCCACGAAACCCTATAAAAATAGATGAAAAAATTAAAAAAATATTTTGATTTCTTTTTTTATAAGTAAAATTGTGATGAACAAAAATATCCATATGAAAAAGATCGAAAATATTAGAATAAATTAGAATTTATGTCCCTCTTTGTAGACGCAAGGGAATATTTAAAAAAATTAGGATTTTTATATTTTTTGCTTAAATAGCTCGAAAAGTTCCTTTACAAGTTAGATAAATGTATATTTATTTATTTTATAATATCTGGGATCATGGCGAAGAAAGCAAGGTCTGGCTGAAGAAAATATATGAATAAATGTAGAAATTTTGACCCTTATTGTAGAAGTAAGGGAATTAAAAAAAAATCGATTTTTATTTTTTTACCAATAAATCAAGATAATTTTTCTAATTTTTTAAGGTATTTTTCTTGACAGTAAAAAATAGATTTTTGACAAAAGTCCATATCTTCCAAGCCAATCGCTACTTTATCACGAAATATTGCCTAACCTCGTAGTACGGGACGCACTGCAGTAGAAAGACGACCACGTATACCGAATACTCTAGTTATTATATTACTTCAAAAATATAATTATTACTTCAATATTGAAATTTATTTGTGAAAAAAAATCTTCGTTTTTTTCGTTGTAAACGTCTACAATTGTACTGTACAAACTCACAATGGGACCGAAAGATGTTTCTGAGATATCAGCAAAATAATTTCTTTTGAAATAATTTCTTTTCAGGCCAAATATATTGAAATTTATTAAAAAAATGTATTTTAATTTTATATATATTTTTCTGGTGAAAATAGCTACACATACAAATAGCTGATATATGTATATACCGAAAATTACAAGTTTTTGTTTGAAAACAATCATCAAATGCCTTTGTAGGTCTACCACACGTTAAATCAGTGCAATTTTATTTATGCTAGCCAATCAATATTTCAATTCAAAAACCTCCACTTGCATCTAGCTGCATTGCTCTACTTTTCAGTCAAATTATTACAAATTTTACTTAAAAACCTTTTAATTTTCGGAATTTCAATCATTTCCCTAGATACTGAACAAATATTTCCTAAAAATTATATCCATAACATTCTCATACATCTTATATTGCGCAGATGACAAACATACATTTCGTAAATATGACAGATCCCTGGAATATCGCGGGATCATCTAGTTCTAGTCCACGAAATAGCAAATGTCCCTACTGATTTGACTTCTTCTGCTCTAGAAACCACATATTTTTTTCAATTTGCTTCAAACTTGGCAGAGCATCTTATATTTCAACTAGAAATATCTATGGTGAAAGGGATTCAGATCAGTTCAGATTTATATATAGCTCACATACAAATTTTGCTCTCGATTTGGCTTTTCTCGCTCTAGAGACCACATATATAGTACTCACACAACCATCATTCTCGATATCACTTTTTCCCCCAAATTCAATTGTAATGGGGTACAAAGTGGAAGTCTTTCCTTAATCGTTTTCCATTTAGGACCATAATTTATTTTTTCATTTATATTTTTTGGCTCACTTTTTGACTCGGGCTATTTTTCATTATCTTTTTTTGGACGATTTCTTCACGGAGCCGCATTCAATGCCTTTTATTCATGAAAATTGATCAGGATCCTACAGACGTAGAATCCAAAGATATTCCATCAGGTTTTTGGGTTTTGCTTCATATTTTATTCTTCTTACACATAATAACTAAAATATTTCCATATCTCTTTGTAATCAATAGACGTTTTGAATTTCCTTTTTGACAATTTCTACAAATACGGCAATTTTCGCTTTTGGGTTGGTTATTACCTAAATATTTTGGTGACTGATGTGAAGGATGTTGAGGTAGGTGGAAGGCAAAACCTATTACTAACACAATCACCCATATAGCCATCGTCATGTCTAGTTCATTCTAGCCAGCAATACTTTGGTGGAGAAATCCGACATCTACGAGTTGATGCACCCCTGGCTGGGCGAGGGCCTACTGACCAGCAAAGGCGCCAAACAGCGTAGTCACCGTAAAATGATAACACCTTCGTTTCATTTTAAAATACTCCAAGAATTCCACGAGGTTATGAATATGTATTCGACGAAATTTATGGACAAATTGCGAGAGGAGTCGAATGGTGAAACAATTTTTGATTTCCAGCATTTGGTCTGTCGTTTGACGGTGGATATTATATGTGGTAGGTGACAAGAATTTCAATTGGTTACACGGTGAGCCTAGCTCAATTTGTTTTAATGTTGCAGATTCTGCAATGGGTGTTCCCATCAATGCTATGGATAATCCCCACTCGGAATTTGCTAGTGCTTTGGAGTAGTAAGTATTGGTTATATTTCTGTTTAATACTTCTTTTTGAATATTTATCTATTCTTTTGCAGTATGTGCTGTGCTATTTACATGCGTGCTTTTAATCCTTTGAAGCGTAAAATGGCCACCTACCAATTCTTTCCGGATTACAAGGACTATTGCAAAGCTCTGAAGACTTTAAAGGACTTCACATATGATGTAGGTAGCGAGATATATCTAAAATCTATCTTCTTCATTGTTGTCTAGAAATCACATTCACGGGTACAGTGCACACTTCATATATTTGTGGGGGAAGATTTACATTATTTGAATAGTATCAAAGAGAATACTAACTGAATCGATGTAATTGAAATTTTTTTATAAAAATCACATCCATGGGTACTGTGCACACTTCATATATTTCATGGGGAAGTTTTACATTATTTGAATACTAACTCTCTCATAGTGAATACTAACTAAATCAACGTGATTGATATTTAATTATAAAAATCACATCCATGGGTACTGTGCACACTTCATATATTTTGTTGGGGAAGATTATTTGAAACTAACTCTGTCATAATGAATGCTAACTGAATCAATGTGATTGCAATTTATTTATAAAAATCGCATCCATGGGTACTGTGCACACTTCATATATTTTGTTGGGGAAGATTTACATTATTTGAATACCAACTCTATCATTGTGAATACTAACTGAATCAATATGAATGAAATTTCTTTATAAAAATCACATTTATTGGTACTGTGCACACTTCATGTATTTCATGGGGAAAATTTACATTATTTGAATACTAACTCCATCATAATGACTGCTAACTGAATCAAAGTGATTGAAATGTCTTTATAAAAATCACATCCATGGGTACTGTGCACACTTCATATATTTTTGGAGGATGATGTACATTATTCGAATACTAACTCTATCATAGTGAATACTAACTGAATCAATGTGATTGAAATTTCTTTATAAAAATCACATCCATGGGTACTGTGCACACTTCGTATATTTTTTTGGTGATGATTTACATTATTTGAATACTAACTCTATCATAGTGAATACTAACTGAATCAATATGATTGAAATTTCTTTATAAAAATCACATCCAAGGTACTGTGCACACATCATATATTTTATGGGGTAGATTTACATTATTTATTTCTCTCTGAGTTGTCCTTTCTTGCTGATATAAAGAGTGATTTTTTTGAGGTTAGGATTTTCATGCATTAGTATTTGACAGATCACGTGGGATTTCAGACATGGTGTCAAAGAGAAAGATGCTCAGTATGCTTTGACATTTCATCGTGAATAGACTTACTAACGAGCAACGCTTGCAAATCATTGAATTTTATTACCAAAATCAGTGTTCGGTTCGAAATTTTTTATCGACAAATTTTGTTCAGCGATGAGGCTCATTTCTGGTTGAATGGCTACGTAAATAAACAAAATTGCCGCATTTGGAGTGAAGAGCAACCAGAAGCCGTTCAAGAACTGCCCATGCATCCCGAAAAATGCACTGTTTGGTGTGGTTTGTACGCTGGTGGAATCATTGGACCGTATTTTTTCAAAGATGCTGTTGGACGCAACGTTACGGTGAATGGCGATCGCTATCGTTCGATGCTAACAAACTTTTTGTTGCCAAAAATGGAAGAACTGAACTTGGTTGACATGTGGTTTCAACAAGATGGCGCTACATGCCACACAGCTCGCGATTCTATGGCCATTTTGAGGGAAAACTTCGGAGAACAATTCATCTCAAGAAATGGACCGGTAAGTTGGCCACCAAGATCATGCGATTTGACGCCTTTAGACTATTTTTTGTGGGGCTACGTCAAGTCTAAAGTCTACAGAAATAAGCCAGCAACTATTCCAGCTTTGGAAGACAACATTTCCGAAGAAATTCGGGCTATTCCGGCCGAAATGCTCGAAAAAGTTGCCCAAAATTGGACTTTCCGAATGGACCACCTAAGACGCAGCCGCGGTCAACATTTAAATGAAATTATCTTCAAAAAGTAAATGTCATGGACCAATCTAACGTTTCAAATAAAGAACCGATGAGATTTTGCAAATTTTATGCGTTTTTTTTAAAAAAAAGTTATCAAGCTCTTAAAAAATCACCCTTTATTTATTCTATACATTAATATTCATTCATTAATATTGTCTACTGATCTCTGCCTTGCTGTTTTCCTATCCTCTCCAGGTTATTGAAAAGCGAATGGAGCTTCGCAAACAGCAAGAGGCCAATAAAGCCAACGATGATCGTGCAGATTCGGAATTCGGTAAACCCAAATTGGCCTTTTTGGATAATTTGCTCTCGTCCACCATTGATGGCAAGCCCTTGACCAGACAAGAACTCTACGAAGAAGTATCCACATTTATTTTTGCGGTAAAAAGAAACAATTTGTCCTGAGCCCTATTTTTCATTAACAATTTTACCATCACATTTTAGGGCCACGATACCACCTCCTCAGCTATATCATTTGCCATCTATCTGCTATCGCGCCACCGGGCGATACAACAGAAAGTCCTGGAGGAGCAGCAGCAAGTGATGCAGGGAAACCTGAAACGTGATGCCACCTTTCAAGAATTGACGGAAATGAAATATTTGGATTTGGTGCTAAAGGAGACCTTGAGAATATATCCCAGTGTGCCGCTGATAGGCAGATATGCTGAGCAAGAGCTAAATATTAGTAAGGACCACCACTCTCAAGCCTTATCTCAACGAAATCAATAATTTTTTGATATTTTCAGATGGCAAAATCATACCCGCCGGCACTTCTTTGCTGCTCTTCATCATGGGCATGGGTTATAATGAGAAAACATTTCCCGATCCTTATCGTTTCAAGCCCGAGAGATTCGAGATGCGCACTAACACCGAGAATCCCTTCGAATATGTGCCATTCAGTGCTGGACCGCGCAATTGTCCGGGACAAAAATATGGCATTCTCGAATTTAAAACCGTCGTCTCGAAGATTGTGCGAAATTTTGAAATTTTACCCGCTTTAGATGAACTGGAATCGAAGGATGGCTATGTAAGCATATTCTATGGGCCACACCAGGATAAACGGCCCAAGCCGCATAAGTACGACCCCATTCCATTCACAGCTCTAACATTAAGTTCAGAGAATGGCATATTAGTGAGAATGAAAGAGAGAAAATAAAATGTCACAACAAATAAAAAGGGAGGTGTCTTATGGGGAAACTTCAAGAACAGAAGAGTAGATATTTTAGAAATAAAATAAATAAATTAAATTTGAGAATGAAAGAGAGCAAATAGCAAATGGATTGGATGGATTGAAAAAAGACAATAATTAAGGGAAGATGTATTGTGTAGAAAATTCAAGAACAGAACACAAAAAATTAAAAAAACGAAAATTAAATTCTGAGATGATTCTGAGATAATCCGATAATTTGCTGTTAATTATTTACTTTAGCTGTAGTGGTCCTGAAATATTATTTTGCATACATTGATTTGTTCTTCAAAAATTGCATAGCAAAAGGCCTGTTCAATTGGCTTACTAGCTCAATTTTTGTATGGAATTTACTCGCTTAACAAGAAAGTAGCTTACTCATTATTAATTCATTTAAGAAGAACCAATGGGTAACAATGTTGCCAGCTTATCAAGTATCCTAATCATAAGCTAGTAAGCCCCATCGAACAGGCCTTAAGTATTCAAACGACATTACCCAGGCTTTCCTATATACATATATATAAAAATAATATATATTTATTTAGTAAAATTAGGATAAAGTAAAAAGTTATATTTAAATATATTTATTGGGGAAGATTTACATTATTTGAATGCTAACTCGATCAAAGTGATTGAAATGTCTTTATATAAATCACATCCATGGGTACTGTGCACACTTCATATATTTTTTGGGGAAGATTTACATTATTTGAATACTAACTCTGTCATAATGAATGCTAACTGATTCAATGTTATTGCAATTTCTTTATAAAAATCACATCCATGGGTACTGTGCACACTTCGTATATTTTTTTATTAATGTTTATAATTTTTTATCAATTAATATTTTTATAAATGATTACAATGTGGAACAAAATAATACTAACAAGATTCTGATAACGGATACTGATGGAATGTATAAAAAAAAGAATGTGGGTCATGTAACATTTTACATTAGTATCGGCTATAAAAAATCAAATTTCAAATTTTAGGTTTTATTGGATAGGCTGAACTTTGTTATTTAATAATGGAACACAATATCATTCATATGACTACCATGACTGGCTCGGCAGTACCTAAGACGATCAATCCAATTTTTCAGTACATGGCCCATTGATGCCGCCAACCTAATACCCACACAAAACAGTGACTAGTTGTGGATGCATTGGCTTCTCAGTGGTCACGTGTGGGTTCTCTAAACCCCCCATTAGGGGTGGGATAGTGTTGTATGGTAATGTTAGGTGTTCGATTTGGATATGCAAAAAAAAAAATAAAAATTAATAAGTTAAAAAAGGGGGTGGTGGGGTAAATATACGCAAAAAGCCCCAAAACTGCCACCCCGGAAGAGTTAAATGTAAGACCGACCCCCATTAATTTTCCCTCTCCAAACTTTTTAGAAGAAACTTACCCCCTATCCCCACTCCCATACAAAAACTAATTTTTTATCAAATTCGATCCCACCACTCTAACTGCTCCAAGTAGGCCCCTAGTGGAGTCAAATGTATGACCAACAGCCAATATTTTTGCAGAACATGCCTACCTCTATTTTCAATATTTTTCATTTCTTATAATTTTTTAAAGAAGGAAACGCTCAAAACTGCCCCTAGTCACCCCTAGAGGGAAAACATGTTAGACTGGCCCCCATTAATTTTCTCTTCCCAACAATTTGCGCAAACATACCTGTCTCTTATCTCCACTCCATAATGGGACTCCCATACAAAAACCACATTTTTATAAAATTTGCCCTCTAACTGCTTCAAGTAGGCCCTAGCGGAGTCAAATGTATGACTGACCCCCAATAGTTTTTTCAGCCCCAATGTTTTCTCAGAACACACCTACCCGCCAACTGCTACCCTTAAGGTGGCCCCATACATTTGCCTATTTTTAATATTTTTTTATGAAAGAAAGGCCCAAAACTGCTACGCCGGCCCTAGGGGGGGGGGGGGGGGGAAGTGGACATCTCCCAAAAAAATGAAATCAGACCACACTAATAGCTTTTAACTTTATTTTTTCCTTATTTCGATAATTTTTTTATTATGAAACTTGAAGTTGACATGTTCTCTTTTATTTTTATTAAAAGTTGAAGTGTTATGACGAAAATTACTACTTTTTTTACTACGAGTGGAAATATTTGTACCGTCCGCTTTGTCGCGTCCGTATTTCTGCTGTATTTAATAAAAAATATTAAGAGATAATTCTCATATTTCATAAAACAACGAACATATAACGAATATATCCTCTGACCTTCATTTACATATATATAATGAAAAACAAAGTTTTCAAAAATTTGCTGATCTTTGTATATTCTATAAGACCTTCAAAAGTACTTCTGTTTTTTGTCGCGTCCGTTTCAATGTAAAATTGTTTATAATTTTGTACTAATTTGTACTAAATCCTGACGATATATTTTTAAAATGTAGTACTCTTTAAGCGCGTTAGAACACGAAAAATACTATTTCAGTTTCTTTCTTGTTTTTGGCGTAGTTTAAGGCGTGCGAATGTCGCGTCCGGGCCACTGGGAGATGCCCACATATGTTTTTTTTTTTTTTTTTTTTTTTTTTTTTATTATTATTAAGTCTATAGATACAAATATCCTTACAGACTAAAAACATATACATATATACACTTAGATACTACAAATTAAGTATTTAAATACAAGATAATTTTTCTTTTAATAGAGTTTTTGTTTTCTGATAATTCAATAATGTGATAGAATTTATTAAATTGAACAAACAGGCGGCGCAAAGGATCATTATCGGCATAGTTTGAACGGAAATAATTATAGTGGATCAACTGAAAATATCTAGTTGGTCTTGTCGGAATATTTATCATCATTCTACTCAGAATAAGCTCGGAATGGATGTTGCCCTGGATAACATTCATAAGAAAAGTAATGTTCAACATAGTACGTCGACTCTTCAAAGAAGGCAACTTTATAAGGCCAAGCCTAAGTTCATATGAAGGCAGTGTACGGAAGTTCCATCCTCTCCCACGCAGACAAAATAAAAGGAATTGTTTCTGGACAGATTCCAAAAGATTACTATGAATAGTATAGGATGGGTCCCATATTACTGAACCATATTCAAGAATGCACCTAACCAAAGAGGTATATAAGTGTTTAGTGACAGAAGGATCGGAAAACTCCTTACTCCAACGTTTCATAAAGCCAAGAGCACCATAAGCTTTGTTTACTACCATAGAAATGTGAGACCTGAAGTTCAAACGTTGATCCAGTAGAATTCCAAGATCCAAAAAGGAAACTACAGACTCGAGTTTATGATCACCAAAAAAATAATTAGTTTCTAAATTTCTAGCTCTAGAAAATGACATATGTTTGCATTTCAACATATTTAGTTCCATTAAATTAATTTTACACCACTCATGAAAACTATTAAGATCAGACTGTAGAAAACATTGTTCAGTGGGATCTTTAAAGGATCGAAATATTTTTACATCATCAGCATACAATAGAATATTAGAATGACGAACAACAGAGGGAAGATCATTAATAAATATTATAAATAGAATCGGACCAAGATGACTTCCTTGAGGTACACCGGAAGATACAACTATATTTCGGGAGAGAGCTTTTCCAAATTTTACTCTTTGAATTCGACCATCTAAATAACATTTTAACCACGATAATAATGTTTTACTAAAGCCCATCATATCTATTTTCATTAGCAGAAGGTTGTGATTTACTTTATCAAAAGCCTTGCAAAAGTCTGTATAAATGGAATCAGTATGCATTCGGTTTCTAAAACCATCATTTATAACTGTAGTGAGTTCCAAAACATTCGTTATAGTTGATCGACATTTACGGAATCCATGTTGGCAGGGCGACAACAATGAGGAAACTTGGTGAGATAACATATCAGTCATAATTTTTTCTAATAGCTTCGGAATGGCACTTAATTTTGCAATGCCTCTGTAATTTGATACTTCAATTTTGCTACCAGATTTAAAAAGGGGGATTATATATGATTCCTTCCATAAAGGTGGTAAATATCCAAAACTTATTGATTTATTAAAGATTATTGAAAGAGGGTATGATAAAGTATCAGCACAGTATTTAAGTATGTTATTAGGGATCCCGTCTGGACCAGGATTAAATGTGATATTTAATGCCTTCAAATTTTCCAAAACCGTATATCTGCTTATAATTGAAACATTTATCTAGATTATCTAGATTTTTATGACTTTTATTTACTAATGAACATTTCTTTTTTTGTTATTTTATCCAGAAATTTGCAATAATACACGAAATATTGCAGAAGTCATTTCAAAAGTTCCCTACCAATATGTTATTTTTTGCAGTTTGAAAAATGAGAGTGTATTCAAACTTAAGAACCAATGTTTAGTCTGCCCAGAGGATTGGAATTGAATTTTGTAAAATTAGACATTTCTTAAAATTTCCTGCACGATAGTAAAGAAATGTAAAGAAAACAAGTAAGGAAAGGCCGACTATATAATACCCTACATCACTCCCTGCGTATATACCTCGCTTTGATTACTAAACCCAGGTATTTCATGGAAGCAATTTAATGTATTTCATATAAATTATATAGTATGCTACAAATTCATATTTAGTCATATAAATGTAAATAATAAAGTAATTGATCCAATTTGCCAGCAGATATTCCGAGTAAAGAAAATATAACATGATCCGGAAAAATTGCGAAAATATAGCGGTTATTGGATGAATCGGAGGGACATTTGAAGGGGCCAATAACAACACTTGACGCCTGTGCCAAAACAAGATATGCAAAATTTGATGAAGATCCGACGTAAGATGTAGTTTCTAGAGCTGTAATAGAGCATTTGGGTTATACCAAAGTTTGGGCATCTCAATTCGGTAAAAGAGTGAAATCGGGGAGGATTTTTGAATCATGTAAATGTATGTGTTTGGCAAAAAATGTAACATCGGAAAGGAAATTTGTATGGGTATTGATACCTGTAACGATGTGACCCGCTTTCACCATGTATGTTTATTGGTGAAATATAATATGCAAAGTTTGGCCAAAATCGGTTAAAAATTCGGGAGCGACATTTGTATTGGGGCTATATATAAATCTGAACCGATCTTACCCACTTACAGCATAGGTGTTTCTAGTTCGACTATAAAATGTTATGCCAATTTTAAAGAAAATCGGGTAAAATATGTGGATTTTAGAGCGGAAAACGTCAAATCGGGAGCGACATTTGTATGGGGGCTATATCTAAATTTGAACCGATCTTACCCACTTTCAGCATAAGTGTTTCTAGTTCGACTATAAAATGTTGAGCCAATTTTAATTAATATCGGGTACAATATGTGGTTTCTAGATCGGAAGAAGTCAAATCGGGAGCGACATTTGTATGGGGGCTATATCTAAATCTGAACCGATCTTACCCTTTTTCTCCATAGGTGTTTCTAGTTCAATTATAAAATGTTGTGCCAATTTTAATGAAAATCGGGTACAATATATGGATTTTAGAGCGGAAAACGTTAAATCGGGAGCGACATTTGTATGGGGGTTATATCTAAATCTGAGCCGATCTTACCCATTTTCAGCATAGGTGTTTCAAGTTCGATTATAAAATGTTGTGCCAATTTTAAAGAAAATCGGGTAAAATATGTGGATTTTAGAGCGGAAAACGTCAAATCGGGAGCGACATTTGTATGGGGGATATATCTAAATCTGAACCGATCTTACCCACTTTCAGCATAGGTGTTTTTAGTTCAATTATAAAATGTTGTGCCAATTTTAAAGAAAATCGTATGTGGATTTTAGAGCGGAAAAAGTCAAATCGGGAGCGACATTTGTATGGGGGCTTTATCTAAATCTGAACCGATTTCCTCCAAATTCAATACCGATCGTCCTTGGCCCAAAAAAGTAACATCTGCCAAATTTCATAATAATTGGTCAACCATTGCGATCTGTAGAGTGCGAACAAGCTTAGATGGATAGCAGACGGACGGACAGACAGACATCGTTAAATCTATTCAGCTTGTGATTCTAAGTCGATTCGTATACTTAAAGGTGGGTCTAGCTCGATTATTTCTTGGTGTTACAAACATTTGGCGGAAAACTAACTTATAATACCCTAGACCACGAAGTGGTGTAGGGTATAAAAATTCACCAATTAAACATAAATTTATATTAGAATAAAATGGTAATTGTATTCAATTTGTTTCGTGACATATATTGCCCTATTCGCCTAAAACGATTTTCGATTTTCGCCATAACATATCTTCAATTCTTTAGTGTCTTTGGTTCTTTGCTTGGCTTTGAATTCGCTTTCAATTGTCATAGAGCAAATAAAGAACATCTTGTGTATTAAAGGTCATTAAGAACTTCCTCGAAGCATACTTTTGGGATGCAACTTAAAAAAGCTTTGGTGTTGTTTTTACTTCATTTTAGAGTAATAACATCAAATCAAAAATAAGCAAAACACAATTTGCTAAAGTTTCCGTGGAGATGAGATCTAGCGGACAGGATCGTGAAATATTTATACGATTTACAATCTCCGCTCTCACACAAACACACACAACAACACGTTGTCTCGTTTGAAGTGACACATTCAGAGGTATAAATGCAGAGGATGAATTTTGGCTCGAGTTATTATCTTCTCAGAAAGCGTAGCGGTCGATACTCATACAAGCTATTACATTCAAATCAAACATAAGTGTTGGCAAAAAAGAGCAAAATAAAACAAACAAATAAAAATAATAAAATCATAGAAAAATGTTGTTAGTGCTATTAATCTTACTGCCGCTATTGGTGATACTGTGGAAAGAGATAAAATATTCAAAAATGCGCGGACAGATATCACACACACAGGGCCCACAAATGCTGCCCTTTATAGGGAATGCCCACCAATTGGGCAATACACCGAATGGTAATTAATTTGAAAAAGAAAGCAAACACATAAAGAAAATAAAAGTGAAACACGCAAATTGGACCGGTTATTTTGCTAATGTTTAAATTACAAACAAATTGTTATAGGCAATGCGAATATTTGGAAATGTGGTCCCCTCGTTTAAATTCAAGAAAAAAAACAATAAATGCTCTCGAACCGCAAAAAAATAAAAACTATATAAAATCAAGTTCATTCATTTAAGAACTTGAAGAGCAAATAAATAAAAACAAACAAACACCTTTTATCAATTGTATAAATCTTGAAACATATAAATATGTATGTAGAGAAAGTGTTATAGTTCTAGCCATGTTTGTCTATATATGTGCAAGACACTCTAGCTGCGACACGAATTGAGTTGGAGTCTTCAAATTGTCCAGATATGTGTGTAATTGTTATAGAACGGTTGGTCTTCAAAATTTGTGAAATCACTCAGGGAAAAGGAACTACAAGTATCTAATAATGATCCAAAAATAAAATTGTGTGTTCGAGACCAAAAAAAATATATTTTTTGTGTGTATAGAGGCGTAATGATTGATAAAATTAACTCAAAAAATTTTAATGGATCATTTTTTTACTAAAATTAAAATTTTCGTCGAAGGTGCATATCTTGTACTTAAATTAAAAATACTTCTGATGACTACAAATGTTGTTGAATTTCACTTTCACATAGAAATGAACAGTGATTTGGGAAAGATATCCAAAAAAATTGAGAATTTTTTTTTCGAGAAAAATTGTTTGTCACGAAAAAACATAAAAAATACAAAAAAAATCTGAAAAATTATTTTGCTTTATTTTTTATTAGATAACATTTAAAGAAAAAGAACAATGTTTATATGTTAAAGATTTGTGGATATATTAAGACGCTCTTTGTAGACGCGGGAGAATATTTTATAAATTGTGATTTTTTTAATTTTTGGTCAAATAGCTAGAAACACCGCTTTGAAATTAGATAACAAAATATTTTACTTTATTTTATAATAGACGTTAAGATGTCAGCTATTATAAAATAAGACAAGTAAGGAAGGGCTAAAGTCGGGCGGGCCGACTATATGATACACTCCCCCTTCTATCGAATGCAATTCAATTCAGTAAAAAAGTGAAAACGGGAAAAATTTTTGTATGTTTCCTAATCACAGGCACCTGGTCCAACTTGTCAAATCGAGAATAATATTTGTATCGGGGCTATATCCAAACATGAAATGAAGTGACTAACCTTCACAATAAGTTCTCCCAGTTGAAGTATAACGTGTTATGCTCAATTTTAAGTAATTCTCTGAAAATACGCGGTTTCTGGCGGAACGAAATTTGTATGAGAGCTATATGTAAATCTGAACCGACGTGAACCATTTTCACAATAGGTGTTCCTAGTTTAAATATAAGATGTTTTGTCAATTTTGAAGAAAATCTGGATTCTGGAGCGGAAAAATTCAAATTGGGAGCGAAATTTGTATGGGAGCTATATATAAATCTGAACCGATATAACACATTTTTTGAAGAAAATCTGTTGAAATACGTGCTATCTAGAGTGAAAAGAGTCAAATCGGGAGTGAAATTCCTATGGGGGCTATATCTAAATCTGAACCGATTTTCTTCAAATTAAATTGCGTTCGTCCGAAAAACTTCGTTGTGCAAAGTTTCGTCTCAGAAAGTGATTCTAAGCCGATCGGTATAATTAACAATGGGTCTATCTTCCTTCCTTTTGGGTGTTACAAACAAATGTACAAAGACGTAATACTCTCGTGGAGTGTATAAATATATATTCTGTTATCTAAATTGTAAATAGCGTTTTTGAGCTAAATAAAAAAATATTTTTTTAATCTTTTGCGTCTACAAAGGGGGTCATAATTTCTACATTTATTCATAGATATTTTTAGAATGTTAGATATTATAAAATAGAACAAACATTTTAATTTTTTTAAGATATTTTCCAAAGATTTTTTTAAATAAAAAATTATTTTTTTTTCTAAATATTTTAGAGACCACTGATATTATGTGAAGGTAGAACATTTGTAGTCATTATAATTACCTTTATTTGAACATATAAGCGAATGTGAACGCACTTATATTTCTATAATGTGGGCACAAATATTAAAGGTAACTTCGATGAAAATTGGAATTTTAGTAAATAATTAATAAAATTTTAACATATTTGTATACCCTCCACCACTCATTCCGTTTGTAACACCTTAAAATAATAATCGGAGACTCCATAAAGTATATGTAGGGTCCGCCAAATTACTTTTTTTGAAAATGCTATAAAAAACCTACTGAATATTATCTCAAATTTCTTTTTTTATTTGAAAGTACAATCCTTCCGGTTAATAATGGAAAATAATTTCATTCAAATGGCTGCTGAGGGCACCTCACAAATAATAGTCCAACGGTTGAATAGTAGAAAAAAAACGTTATATGGCGGACCCTACATATTTCGTCTGTCTGCCCGTGTGTCTGTTGAAAGCATGATAGCGACTGAACAAAGTGAGCTAGGAGCTTCAAATTTTTCATAAATGTATGTTATGGTTGCAGATCGGTTGGGATTGTAAGTGGACGAAATCGGACCAGATGGAGAACATTTTCCCTAATAAGGACTGAAAGTACTCCCTAATATTTAGAATATTTAAGCAATTTTTTTAATTTCTGTTTTGTATGCTCTTGAAACTAAAGGGTGATTTTTTAAGATCTTGATAACTTTTTTTTAAAAAAAAAACGCATAAAATTTGCAAAATCTCATCGGTTCTTTATTTGAAACGTTAGATTGGTCCATGACATTTACTTTTTGAAGATAATTTCATTTAAATGTTGACCGCGGCTGCGTCTTAGGTGGTCCATCCGCTTAGTCCAATTTTGGCATTTCCACGTTTTTGAGTAACAGAGACCCAATTGGTGCGAACGGCGACGAATCGAAAATTGGTGGTCATCATTAACACTGGCCGATACAGCTGCGATATTTTCTTCAGTTCGCACTCTACGTAAGCGTGTTGGTGGTTTAATGTCCAACAATGTAAATTTGGTGCGAAATTTAGTCACAATAGCCCGAATAGCCGCTTCAGTGGGTCGATTAAACTGACCATAAAATGGAAGCGCGCAATGAACTTTCTTAACAGAGCACGCATTTTGATAATAAAATTCAATAATTTGCAAGCGTTGTTCGTTTGTAAGACGATTCATGATGAAATGTCAAAGCATACTGAGCATCTTTCTCTTTGACACCATGTCTGAAATCCCACGTGATCTGTCAAATACTAATGCATGAAAATCCTAACCTCAAAAAAATCACTCTTTAGTTGCATACATTCCTCTTGTAGCGTAAAAGCACCGAAAAGTAAATACACGGTTTAGCGGTCGAAATGGGACAAAAATGGTACCAATGATAAGACAATAACTAGAGACATGAACTATGGAATGTTCATACCTCTAATTGCGTAGATACGTAAAATGGAGGGATTTTTGAAAATTCGTACTTACTTTTAAGGGATAAAATTGGAAAAGAGGGATAAAAATGGTACCTACCAAACCGCTGAAGTTGAAATCATGAAATTCGGTATGTACATTCAACAAACTGTGAAGATGCGAAATAAAAAGGATTTGTTCGAAATTTGTACTATTAGCCGGAAAATGGGGCCAATGGTACCAACCAAACGGCTGCAGCTATAATATTGAAATTCGGTGCGTACACTTATCTGACTGTGAAGATGTGAAATAAAAAGGATATTGTTGAAATTTGTATTATTAGCCGGAAAATTGGGCGAATGGGGACACAAATGGTACCAACCAAATGGCTGCAGCTATACTAATGAAATTCGGTGCGTACACTTATCTGACTGCTGTGACGCGAATAATAAAGAGATCTTCCGATATTCGTAGCATAAGGATCTAAATGGAATTTAATTTGGCTACAATCAAACGGTTGTAGTTAGAATCATGATATTCAGTATTTTAACACGTCTGTCTACGAAGATGTCGAAAATAAGAGGTACGAATTTTTCTAAATTCGTACTTTTAGGGTCAAAATGGAAAAAGGAGTGAAACTGGTACCAATAAAACGGCTGTAGCTAAAATCATGAAATTAGGTGTGTACATTTCACTCTGAAATATATTGGTTCTTCAATATTACAGACATTTACTGGAATCATGAAATTGCAAATGGGGAAATCGGGGCTTGAGGGAAATTGTTTCTACCTAATAATATTTAGGGCACATTTTTGAAGATTTCTGACTAATAATCATATTAATATTTATTTATAGTGGAGGACTATTAATATTATAATAATGAAGAATCAAAATGTTCCCAATGTTGTAGTGTACTTCTCTCTAATGTCCACACTCCGTGGTGGAGGGTATATAAGATTCGGCCCGTCCGAACTTGTTTTTAATTCGTTTGCGAATTTAGAAAGCCAAAATACCATAGAAAATATTATACATAGGCCGATTTTTTTAGTATTGAAACCATTAAAAAAAAAAACAATATTTAAAAAATCTTAGTCTTCTTAAGCGATTATCGTATATTATGTAGAATTATTTGCATTAACATGCCCTCTCAGAATTTCAAATTGTACTATAGCATGTCAAATTTAACAACAATTTTTTTTCTACTAAAATTAAAAGCCGTCGTTCATCTCATTTCTGTGAAGGTTCTCAAGTATGGTTTTACATTGCCCGTGTGTGTTGTTGACAAACAATTTTCAAAGCCTGTGTTGCTAACAAAAAATCTGAAATAAAAATGTTCGATATAACTCTACACAAATGCTACGAAGTCACATACAATTCTTTCTTTTGTTCTATTTAACACAATTTACGCCGTAAAACTTCATTAAAAAAACAATGCACAAACACTTTTTTTATTTTGATTTTTGGCAAACAAATACTTACACTATCCAACCAAAAATAAAAATTTTGTGTCCAAAACATAAATAATTTTTCTTTTTGTATGTATACTGAAACATAAAATCAACATTAGACAATTGTTATGGATTTTTTCTAAAATTCCAATTTTCCAAGTAGGTACCTTTAATGTTATAGATTAATCTGAAGGTAGTAGCAATGTCTACAAAATCTTCTAAATATAATCTTAACGTGGAGACAGTGGTTTAGGAACAGTCAATAAAAATTGAGATTTTTTAAATTTTTTTGTTGAGACGAAAACCCCAATAAAGAATTCGTTTTTTTCCAACAGCTTGCATCCTAAGGAAGAAAATAATGCATTAACAAAGTGAGTTGTGCTTCTCATTCTTAAAGAGTTCGGGTATTTTGTTGAAAAGTCGCTGCGAAGCCACCTGACGAAGGATTTCACAGGCCAGAAATCATGATAGTTGTAGTGCAGTGCAGTCAAGTAATAAATGTCACCATGCCTTTTGTAAAAAAATGCATTTTATAAAATATAGATGCCAAAAGGTCTTGATCCAGGATAATATTGCAGTTCAAAACAAAATATTAAAATTCCAATTTTCCACGAAGGTACCTTAAATATTTCTACTAACATTTTGGTTACTTTATAAAAATCCTAAATATTGCTTTCACCAAAAAATTGACGCAATTTTTTACATCGTTACCTAAGAAAAAAATCGAAAAACTATTTTGATCCATTTTTCAAATTCTAGTAATCTAAATAAAACAACAATTAAAATATGAAAAATATTTATGGATAATTATAAGATCCTCTTTAAGAGAAATTAAAAACAATTTATTTTAATTTTTAATATAATATGTTATTTTATTATTTAAAATATATTTACAATTTTCTAATAGCTGGCATCCTAACGAAAAAACCAAGTCCTGATTGAAGAAAATCTTTGTATAAATTAAATACAATTTGAAAACGGCAAAATATGCAACCTGATTTTTTAATTTTTTTACTTCTCCGAGAAGTGTCACAACTTTTACATTTATCCACTGATTTTCTTCAACCAGGACTTGCTTTATTTTTTAGGATGCCTATAGAAATATATTTTAATTTCCGTGTTAATGTGTTTTTTAATGTTACAGAAAAATGTTATTAAGAAACCATGATTTATTTTTAAATTCTCTTACAAAGAAGATATTAATTTTTATATCTATTAGTAAATATTTTTCAAATATGCATTGTTTTTTTGGGATGCTAGCTTTAAAAAAAAATTATACTTTTTTTACATTTTTTATTTAGTTTCTTGCCAATAAAAAAAAACAGTTTTTGTAATTTATAATTTTGTTCTCAAATGTTTTTGGGAGACTGTTCCTAAGAGGATGTTTATAATATATCTGCTGGGCACTGCGAAACAAAATGTCACGCAAAATAATTGCTGACGCATGCCTTACTTATGAAAACCTGCATTATTTGTTTCATACATGTCTTAAGCATTGGCAACCAAATGTGAACCAAAAGTGATCAATTGATATTTTTACCCGAACAAAATAATAATGAAAACCTAAACCACAAAGTCTTTCGGGTTTCTGGCATGAAATGTACGCAGCTTCGAAAAAATATTATTTATTTATTTATTTTTTCTATAACACTATGCAACAAAAAATTTGCCGAATTGCTGTGTATACAATTTTCTGATGTCTTTTGGCTCTCTAAAGTCGAAAACGATATTAATAACATTTTTATTAATCAATTTGTTTCATTTTTACAAAAAAAGTGGTTTAGGAACAGTATCCAACAAGCGAAAAATTGTTTTTTTTTTCGAAAAAATCTCTTCTTCGGACACAACATTTTTATTTCAAATATCATAATTTGATTAAAAAAATATTATGCACTTATATTGGGGCACCTAAGATTCGGCTCGCCCGAACTTGACACATTTTTTATTTGTTTGAAAATGTTTATCTTCTGGAACAATATTAATTGCGTGTTCGTGTTCGCAAAATACGTTCTTAATAAGACAATTCACATGTATCGAGAGTGTGTCCACGAAACAATTTATAAGTTTCATCACGTAAACGGGAATGCTAATGACTGAGGCTTTGTATCGTAAATGGCTTTTATGAGAACTGACCATGCCGGTACGGCATTTTAAAATGTTGACCTAGTTCAGCTTATGACAAATTTAACAACTTATCGAATTCCGAGATATATTGTTATTCGTTATGATGATTTGATCCCATCCATGGTAAAATAGAAACTGTTGTTGGCTAATCTACGGATATGGATCTACGGATTTGGACGAAAAACGCTTCGTTATATTAACGACACACTTTTTTGGTTGACTAATGAAAGGAATCCTGCCATAAAGTGTAATCATTTTAAATTAAATAATAAAAAATAAAAAATAATTTAAATTAGCTTAAATTATATAAAATAAATAATTAAAAAATAAATAAATAAAATTTCATCGTATCAACGAAACCCTTGCTTTGGACCACTTTCAATGACAAGTTGCGGTAATATTACGAATGATATTCTTCCAGAGTATAAAGTGATGTAGGTATCCGAAAAATCTTAAAAATCTTTGGATAGATTACAACCGAAATAAGCTATTTGGTAACACCTTAATGACCATATTAAATCTATTAAATATTTTTGCCGTTCCCACGCTATTCCTAGAGTCTCCCACAAATGTCCCCATCCAAGGTAAAATTAATTATTATATTATGTCCTATGGTTCCTATGTGGAAAAAAGGCCAAAAAAGTAAAATTACTTCCTTAGTAAATTCTATATTAATATATATACTGAAATTAAACACTAACATTTATTAAGGTATATATAAGGTCGGTTCAACCAACTGGTTTTTACTTAATATTCGTCTCAATTTTGATAGACGTAGTCCTAACTGGTGGTAATGCTATTTGCTAAAGCTTTGTATGTGCTATCATAAAAATTATAATTGTTTTTAAGAGACATCAACCTGCTATAAATTTGAGTAGACAATTTATTTTTTGGAAATGTTTGTGATTGTCATCATTGTTTGGCTGAGTATTAAACAGGTGATAAAAAACGTAATTATATGTACATTATAATGCAATATATGTACATATACGCAAATATATATGTACTTAAACATTTATATATATATTTATTTTATAATGCAATATATGTACATATACGCAAATATATATGTACTTAAACATTTATATATATATTTACCATAATAACAATAAAAAGTTTCAAATATCCTATTATTAAAATACAATCAGTCATTATTTAAAAAATCACAGTATTTGTATAGTGATGGAGAGCACACATATTTCCTTTGTTTAACTTTGTTAGGGGGGGTGAAGAGGGGTGTCTGCGAGAATATCTCAAATCAGCTGCACAACCATTTTGTTGTATTATTTTCTATAGAAATTTCAAGGAGAGTCTTTTGAATTTTTTACAAAAGTTATAAGAGAAAAAATAAAAAAAACATTAAGCATTGATATTTAAAAAAATATTTTTTATTAGACTATGCAACAAAAAATAAAAAAAATTGTGTCAGAGACTTAAAAAAGAAATATTTAACTAAAATTTTAATTTTCTTATAGTTTTTTTTTTTTTCGTTGAGGGTACCTTTAATATCTGTACTTATACGTTCTATTTACGGTAATTAAGTTGGCTATAGGTTGGTAATTTCTCATTCATATAGAAACAGTGGTTTGGGGACAGTCACGTCACGTAAATATTGAGAAAAATCTATTTTTCGAAAACATCACGTTTCAATGGCACGAAAAATATTTTTTTATTTTTTTAAAGCTAACATTCGGGCACAGAAAACAATATATATGAATAAACAATATAAAATGTATTGCAAATATTTTTGATATGTTTGTGATGTCTTGCTTTTTAACTCTTAAAAGTTTGTCATTCCGTCTGAGACCCTATAACCACTTGCCTGTTGAGAGCAGATTCATATTTTTCACCTACACGTGTGGAAGTTGTGAATAGTTAGTAGACAAATATCACAATTTGTTAAACAAATACCATAATTTTATACATATTTCACTGCACTTCTACGTAATGTCGACGACCTGTAATCTGTCACTAATGCAGTGAAACACATGGCGTGCTAAGTATTGTAAACTGATTTTCATACAAACTTTACTACTTTAGAGATAATCAACAGTTACAGATGTCAAACAGTAGGTTACCCAGACTTGTTAAATTATATGTAAGGATGGGCCATTTAAAACTTTAGATTAGAATTAGCTATGAAAAAAGTACTGATTATTTGTTAAAATTTCTGATCTTATTGGTATGGTTGAAATTTGTCATTTAATAATGGAACACAATATAATTCATGACTACCACGACTGGTAACTGTACCTCATCCGTTAAACCAAAAATAAACATAAAAATAAAAATAAAAATAAAAATAAAAATAAAAATAAAAATAAAAATAAAAATAAAAATAAAAATAAAAATAAAAATAAAAATAAAAATAAAAATAAAAATAAAAATAAAAATAAAAATAAAAATAAAAATAAAAATAAAAATAAAAATAAAAATAAAAATAAAAATAAAAATAAAAATAAAAATAAAAATAAAAATAAAAATAAAAATAAAAATAAAAATAAAAATAAAAATAAAAATAAAAATAAAAATAAAAATAAAAATAAAAATAAAAATAAAAATAAAAATAAAAATAAAAATAAAAATAAAAATAAAAATAAAAATAAAAATAAAAATAAAAATAAAAATAAAAATAAAAATAAAAATAAAAATAAAAATAAAAATAAAAATAAAAATAAAAATAAAAATAAAAATAAAAATAAAAATAAAAATAAAAATAAAAATAAAAATAAAAATAAAAATAAAAATAAAAATAAAAATAAAAATAAAAATAAAAATAAAAATAAAAATAAAAATAAAAATAAAAATAAAAATAAAAATAAAAATAAAAATAAAAATAAAAATAAAAATAAAAATAAAAATAAAAATAAAAATAAAAATAAAAATAAAAATAAAAATAAAAATAAAAATAAAAATAAAAATAAAAATAAAAATAAAAATAAAAATAAAAATAAAAATAAAAATAAAAATAAAAATAAAAATAAAAATAAAAATAAAAATAAAAATAAAAATAAAAATAAAAATAAAAATAAAAATAAAAATAAAAATAAAAATAAAAATAAAAATAAAAATAAAAATAAAAATAAAAATAAAAATAAAAATAAAAATAAAAATAAAAATAAAAATAAAAATAAAAATAAAAATAAAAATAAAAATAAAAATAAAAATAAAAATAAAAATAAAAATAAAAATAAAAATAAAAATAAAAATAAAAATAAAAATAAAAATAAAAATAAAAATAAAAATAAAAATAAAAATAAAAATAAAAATAAAAATAAAAATAAAAATAAAAATAAAAATAAAAATAAAAATAAAAATAAAAATAAAAATAAAAATAAAAATAAAAATAAAAATAAAAATAAAAATAAAAATAAAAATAAAAATAAAAATAAAAATAAAAATAAAAATAAAAATAAAAATAAAAATAAAAATAAAAATAAAAATAAAAATAAAAATAAAAATAAAAATAAAAATAAAAATAAAAATAAAAATAAAAATAAAAATAAAAATAAAAATAAAAATAAAAATAAAAATAAAAATAAAAATAAAAATAAAAATAAAAATAAAAATAAAAATAAAAATAAAAATAAAAATAAAAATAAAAATAAAAATAAAAATAAAAATAAAAATAAAAATAAAAATAAAAATAAAAATAAAAATAAAAATAAAAATAAAAATAAAAATAAAAATAAAAATAAAAATAAAAATAAAAATAAAAATAAAAATAAAAATAAAAATAAAAATAAAAATAAAAATAAAAATAAAAATAAAAATAAAAATAAAAATAAAAATAAAAATAAAAATAAAAATAAAAATAAAAATAAAAATAAAAATAAAAATAAAAATAAAAATAAAAATAAAAATAAAAATAAAAATAAAAATAAAAATAAAAATAAAAATAAAAATAAAAATAAAAATAAAAATAAAAATAAAAATAAAAATAAAAATAAAAATAAAAATAAAAATAAAAATAAAAATAAAAATAAAAATAAAAATAAAAATAAAAATAAAAATAAAAATAAAAATAAAAATAAAAATAAAAATAAAAATAAAAATAAAAATAAAAATAAAAATAAAAATAAAAATAAAAATAAAAATAAAAATAAAAATAAAAATAAAAATAAAAATAAAAATAAAAATAAAAATAAAAATAAAAATAAAAATAAAAATAAAAATAAAAATAAAAATAAAAATAAAAATAAAAATAAAAATAAAAATAAAAATAAAAATAAAAATAAAAATAAAAATAAAAATAAAAATAAAAATAAAAATAAAAATAAAAATAAAAATAAAAATAAAAATAAAAATAAAAATAAAAATAAAAATAAAAATAAAAATAAAAATAAAAATAATGTTATTCTACTTTTCAAAGTCAAAGTAATCGGTAGTTCAAATTTAAAATGTTAAATGACCCACTCTATATTACCTTGAAAGCAGTTGTTGTTTAAATACAAAACAAACCGGCAAATAATGCTACGCCAGAGCTACAATTTGTTTCACAAAACGTAAAACTTTTAAAAGTATTTATTATAAGTTAGCTGCATGCCAAGTGTTTGTAACAACAAAAACCGAGTCACGCGTAATTTTTTAAATATACCGATTGAATGGAATCACCAGCTGAGTAGATTTTTTTGTCATCACTTCAGTTTGCAATTGTTTTCCGATTGTAATGAAATTTGCCATAAACAATTTTTTGGCAGGGGCGAAATAAATGCATTTCATTATAATATTTAACATGAACGTTTGAATTTGAGATAAGATAAATGTTTGCTAAAGTAAACTCAATATGAAAAAAACGAAGAAAATAAAATAAAATTTTTCGAAACTACTTTGTTATCAAAATATAGAAATTAAAAACATTTTTTAAATAATGCAGCAAAAATTTTCCCGAGGTGCTAAATCAAAAATTTTCTAAAAAATATCCACTGATATTGATGTGTGATGTAAACAAACATTTTTGTTTATAACGCCTCCTTTAAGTGATTCAGATAATTTGAATAACTTAACATCCGTTGGATAGATCGTATTTTGTATTTTTTTGTCGATTGTGTTGCACCGAAATACCCATATTTTGATTTTTGATTTTCACGAAAAAAGGTCAAATTGACCCATAAAGAGAGGAGATAGAGGTTTAAGATCTTCCACAGAAATGATCCTGATAAAATTCCACAATATAGTTCTGACAATAAGAATTCTCAGACATTAACTTACAACAATTTTCTCTCTTAGTATAATGCTCCCTTCGACCAAAAAATGAAAACTTTGACCCACTGTAAAAAGAAACTCAGACCAGCTGGTCTATAAGTTTATTCCGCAAAAATGGTCTAATCAATATTCCCTTTCAGAATACTAGGGTCGCTATTCTGTTGTTCCATTCTAATAGTCTTAATTTGTTGGACAGAGTAATTACAATATAAAGTTTCTAGACGAACAACCCGTAAATATTTATATATATATTTTTTTTGAGAAATAAATAAAATAAAAAAAATAAAATATTTTTTTTGTTTAATTTTTCCAATTTGGACAAGAATGAAAGTGGTCTAAGTCAGTGCATCATCTGAAAGTAGTGGTACCAACGTTGTCGATTTTTGTATAAAGGTTCGATACAGTAGTAGGATATTCTAAGAAAAACAAGTAAAAACGGCGTTAAGTTCGGCCGGGTCGAACTTTCTATACCCTCCACCATGAATTGCATTCCACAGAGGCTCTCGATTTGCATAGAAGTGCAGTATTATTAAAGGAAAATATATTTTGTTAATATAGCCAAAACAAATACAAATATTGAAAAAATAATTTTATAATTAATAATTTTATAATTAATTTTTAATGCTATAAAAAACTACTGAATAATTTCTTTATTTTATTTGAAAGTACAATCGTTCCGGATAATAATGGAAAATAATTTCATTCAAATGGCTGCCTCGGGCACCCACAAATAATAGTTAGATGGCGGACCCTATAAATAAATATAATATTTTTATTATTTCAAGCCACGCTTATAAGACAAGGCTACCAATACGTTTACACTGTATATATCGAAACAATTCTTCAAGCAATTCAAAAAATAAATATTCTTATATTTATATTTTCAAAAAAAAAAAAACTTAAATACCATAAATATTGGTAGGTAGTGGGTGCTACAGTTTATATTTTAATTCAAAAAGTACAGATTTTGAAAATCCATTATCTCACGTACATAATGCAAAATAACCTATCTTCATGATTCAGCCAATTTTGCCGTAAAAGTACGAATTTGAATTTTTTATTTTGCGTTTCTATGCAGTCAGAGGAATGTATACACTGAATTCCATAATTCTAGCTGCGGCCATTTGGCTGGTACCATTTTTATCCCCTTTTTCCAATTTTACCCCCTCAAGAGTACGACTATCTAAAATCTCTTTATTGTACGTGTCTACGCAATTAGAGGGATGTACACTAGAGCGTACCAGGTTACAAGTAAAAAAAAAAAGTTCGCCGTACACCTTCGAATATGAAGTATTATTGAAAGGTAGTTTCAAAAAAATTTTTTTTATTTTTTTATGCCGAACGTAGGGGTCGCGCTTTTACATTTTTCTATATAACTTCTGCATTTATAAACGGATTTTAAAGTGTGATACATCGATGTTTTTGTCCGATTTTTTTGTCTTTGAAGTCATTGAGCTCAAACATGATTTATGATTTTATGCGAGCTTTAATTTTCGATTATTAGAGTGGTACATTAGGGTAGTAGCAACTGAGAAATGATGGGTAAGTACCAGAAGGGGGTGCTTGAGCTCAATGACTTCAAAGACAAAAAAATCGGCCTCGTCGAGACAAAAACATCGATGTATCACACTTTAAAATCCGTTTATAAATACAAGTTATATAGAAAAATGTAAAAGCGCGACCCCTACGTTCGGCATAAAAAAATAAAAATTTTTTTTTGAAACTACCTTTCAATAATACTTCATATTCGAAGGTGTACGGCGAACTTTTTTTTTGAGGTACGCCCTAATGTACACACCGAATTTCATCATTCTGGCTGTATTCGTTCCGTTGGTTCTATTTTTATCCCTCTGTACTCATTATATCCCTTGAAAGTACAAATTTGGAAAAAACCTCTTATTTTTCAGAGGAATATATACTCCGAATTTCATAACTCTAGCTGCGGTCATTTGGTTGGTACTATTTTCATCCCCTTTTTTCATTTGAACCCCAAAAAGTACGAATTTCGAAAAATTCTTCTATTTTACGTGTCTACGTAATCAGAGGAATGTATACACCGAATTTCATTATTCTAGGTGCAGCCGTTTGGTTGGTACCATTTTTATCCCTATATTCCCATTTTATCCCTAATTAGTACGAATTTGGAAAAAATAATTTCATATTATGTATCTACTCGATTAGAGGAATGTACACACCGAATTTCGTGTTTCTAGCTGTTGTCGTTTAATAGGTTCCATTTTTATCCCTTTTTGCCCCATTTCACCCTCTACGAAAAAAATCACTCTATGGAGCACGTTTTTGTTATAGGGGGAATGCGCATACCCAATATCAAGTAAGTACAAGCAGACATATTGAAAAAATATGCTTAAATACTCTAAAATATTAGGGGTTATTATAGGGGTTTTCAGTCCTTGTGAGGGAAAAATGTTTCCCTTTGGGCCGATTTCGCCCACTTTCAATCCCATCCGATCCACGACTATAAGACGTATTTATGTAAATTTGGACCTCCTAACTCCTTTCGTTTAGATGCTAGCGTGCTTTCAACAGACGGACGGACATGGCTAGATCGTCTTAGAATTTTATGACGATCAAGAATATATATACTTTATAGGGCCTCACGTCGATATTTCAAGGTGTTACAAACGGAATGACAAAGTTATACTAACTCCCATCCTGGAGGTGGAGAGTATAAAAATTGTTCTTCATTGAAAAAATATTTTTCAATTGACTTAAACATAAACCATTGCATATCTCAGAACGGATAAGTGTGACTTACTAACTGGCACATTTAATATTTGTACTCTCATTTTGGAAATATACAACTGTAAATGGGGTTCTCACGCTATTTAAATAATAATTTAAAAAATCTGTGTTAAAATGTTAGCTATTAAAAAAGAACAAAATATTTTTCTGCAATTCATTTTCTATTTTTATGATTTTTTATCGTGACAGTAATATTTTTTGAATTTTTTTTTTCCAAAAAAAAATCAATTTTTTTCTCATTTCTTGAGACTGTTCCTAAACTCGTGTTTCCATGTCAAATTCACAACATTTTCAGCCGTATTAATTATCTTTAAGTGAACATATAAGCGGGTGGGATCGGAATTATAACATTATAAATATAAAACACATATTTATGCTAACTTTATGAATCAGATATGGCTTAATTTAATTTATCCACAAAGAAAATGTTTATGCTGACTTTATGAATCAGATATGCCTTAATGCACACAAAAATAAATGTTTAAGTCTCGGGCACAAAATGTTTGTTTTCTTGTATTTTTGTTCTAATTAATTTTTTTCGAAGTGCATGTAATAATTATTTTTTATTATACATTTTTGTGTAAAATTACCTCAATATGATAAATAGAAAATAAAATTTTTCGATAACTCCTTGCTGTCAAAATATCGATATTGAAAAATCGATTTTTATAATTTTTATTTTTGTTTTAAATAAACATATTACACATCTATCGAATTTCCAGCATTGATAACTGTGGAAGTTTTCGATTATTAAACAGTTATCGATAACTAAAAAAGTTATCGATTTTTTTTCTTTTAATTTCTGATTTTGAAAAATAATCGATTTTTTTAACTTTAACCTACAATAATAAGACTAGATAGAGAGCAAAGTTTCTTCTTATTTTTAGGTGCTCTAATATACTCTCCCCAAAATTGTTTTTCTTTCTTTGGAAATATGCCAAGAAACAATAACTACTATCTTCCAAACTATACAAAAATTCAAAAGTGACATTATGATTTCCCAGAATTTTTTTATGGAAATGGTTTTTATTTCTGTGGAAATATACCCAAAGCAATAATAACTATCGTTCAAACTATACAAAAGATCAAAATTTATATTATGAGTTCCCAGAACTTTTTAATTCAAATATAATTTTTTAATATATATTATATTATTGTTAAGCTTATTAAATTCCATTAATGCATGTACATATTATAATCGCTTAAAATTTGCCAGAGTTATTAAAGTAAGTCGTGCGACTTTGACTTAGACATTTGCCACATTTACTGGCACACACATGCTCGTTGTATTAAATATGTTCTATGCAAAAACAAAAAAGAAACAATGCTAAAGTACTTGTCATCAGTCTGTATTAATTAAATGCCAGTTTTAAGTTGGAGATTTGCGTGCGATCTTTGCAACCAGTTTCCAGAGTCAACCACCAAAGCGGATTAAACATGACTAATCCAAAATAGCAAAATAGACTTTGTTTGGTTTAGTAAAGACGTTTCTCAACACATTAATAACCACTAATTATGTATAACACGTGCCAGTGTGTTTTAACTAATGTTAGCCAGCTTGACAGCAACACAGACGAAAATCATAAGTCTATTCTTAATTCAATTTGAAAATAAAAGTTTGTTTGCGACGCCGCCACAAGCAATGTGTTTATTAATTTTTTGTAATATTAAATTCAACTTTCACTGAGGCAGCAATCAATAGAGACAAGTTCATAATGACAGTCAAAAATTATTTTTTTGTTTCAAAAAACTGGAATACATAATGTAAAAAAACTTTTTTGAATTGCGGAATTGTTATCGAGCCAACTAGACGACGTGAATATAGAATTTGTCCATAATTGTTAATAAAAACAAGTAAGGTTACACTTAGTCATTATACCCTATGGTGTAGGATATAAAAAGGTCATTACATTTGAACCGGGTTACTACAAATTCCATACTTCTATATGTATTTGTAAGAAAATTTTGTTAATTATAATGTCCACTTTAGATGATTCAGATAACATGAATAACATATAAAATGAAATTATTTGAAAAGTAAAAAAAAATAAATTTAATATAAAGTTTCTAAACGAACAACCTATAAATATTTATATATATTTTTTAATTTTTTTAAATAAAATATTTTTGTTTTCTTTAATTTTTGGTAGGGAAATATTACTTTTGCGAAAAAAAATTAAAAAGATGTGTGTTAATTTTTTTCAATTTCGAGAAGAATGAAATTGGTCTAAGTCAGTACAGCCTCTGAAAGTAGTGGCTCCTTTAGAGGTATCAATGTTGTCGATGTTTTTATAAAATTTCGATATATAGGGTGGCTGATGAATGCTGCTACCATGCTACTTAATGCTGCTGTTAAAGGAGTTTTTCTTTGCAGAACTGCATCGAAAGTGAATCCCTTTCAACACTGTGTGATTTCAACAGGATGATGCTACTTGTCACATAGCCAGGTCCTGTTATGAGAGAATTGCTGCGAAAGTTCCCCAAGAAGCTGATTTCTAGAAAGTCGACATTTCGTTGGCCCCAAAGTCTCCTGACCTCACTGCACCTACCTTTTTCTTGTAGCGTTATTTCAACAGGAAGTTTTTAAAACAAATAAAAAAAATTGGATGATTTAAAGCAATGCATTGGAACAACAATTGAGACAATTATTACTGCAACTCTGCAGGAAGTAATGAATAATGAATGTTGCACATGCGTCACCCACTATAGATCTCATTTATATTCTATTATTTTTAAACCCCGTTTAAAGGGTTGAATAAATATGCATCAGTTGTCAAATGAACAAAGAAAAATTAAAAAATTCTTTATGTAGGATCATTCATCAGCCACCCTATAGTAGTAGGATATTCTAAGAAAACAAATTTTGAGCTTCGGTGGAAAAATATTTTTCATTTGACTCAAACATAAATCATTGCATATCTCAGAACGGATAAAGTGTGACTTAGACCTGTCAATATCAATTTTAAGTTATTTATTAAGTTATAATAGCCGTTTGCCATCGTTTAAAAATAAAATAACTTTTATTAAAAATTTCGAAAATCGTAATCAAATGAAATCACTGATAATGATTTGTTTCTGATCTAATTTGACGATATAACCACTTGGCACTCAATGTGTTAACCACGTGTTTGTGTTTATATTGTTGATGTTCGTTTATTTCAATTCAACTTGATTCGAAATTCTGGCGCAACAACTATGTCAGATATGTATGGCACACGATCTTTGGTATGTTGTATGCACGCACATTGATTCCAACTCCTGCATGTTGATACGATAGTCTGGCGCAACCACAATGCCATACATGTATGGCATCGATCGAGTGTGTGTTTGAGGTTGTTCCCGCATATCATAACTGTATCAAGCCAAACTAGTTTTCCAATTTGGAATGATTTATGCTCACTCCCAAAATCGGACTGTTGTGACTTCAATTTGAAATAATTGTCAAAACAACAATTAGAAAACGAATCACAGTGATTCCAAAGTATTTTTATACCCCCCCACCTCCGGGATGGGGGTATACTTTGAATATCGACCTGAGACCCTATAACGGATATATATATTCTTGATCGTCATACAATTCTATGACAATCTAGCCATGTCTGTCCGTCCGTCTGTTGAAAGCACGCTAGCATCTAAACGAAAGGACCTAGGACGTACAAATTTTCCATAAATGCGTCTTATAGTCTTAGATCGGTTAGGATTGAAACTGGGCGAAATCGGCCCAAAGGGAAAATTTTTTCCATCACAAGGACTAAAAATACCCAAAATATTCCCTAATATTTTAGAGTATTTAAGCACATTTTTTCAATATGTCTGTTTGTACATACTTTATATTGAATGTGTGTGCATCCCCCTTCTAACAAAAACGTGCACCACAAAGTGATTTTTATTCGTAGGAGGTGAAATGGGGCAAAAAGTGATAAAAATGGTACCTTTCAAACGGCAACAGTTAGAAACACGAAATTTGATGTGTACATTCCTCTAATTGAGTAGATACATAATATAAAAGCATATTTCCAAATTCGTACTTTTAAGGGATAAAATGGGAATAGAGGGATAAAAATGGTACAAGCCAAACGGTTGGACATAGAATAATGAAAATCGGTGTATACATTCATAGGATTGCGTAGACACAGAAAATAAACGGATTTTTCGAAATTCGTACTTTTTGGGGTTAACATGAAAAAAGGGATAAAAATAGTACCAACCAAATGACTGCAGCTAGAGTCATGATATTCGGAGTATACATTCCTTTGACTACGTAGACATGGAAAATAAACGGATTTTTCGAAATTCGTACTTTTTGGGGTTAACATGAAAAAAGGGGATAAAAATAGTACCAACCAAATGACCGCAGCTAGAGTCATGAAATTCGGAGTATACATTCCTTTGACTACGTAGACATGGAAAATAAAAGGCTTTTTCCAAATTCGTACTTTCATGGGATACAATGGGTACAGAGGGATAAAAATGGTACCAACCAAACGTTTGGACATAGAATAATGAAAATCGGTGTATACATTCCTCTGATTGCGTGGACACATAAAATAAACGGATTTTTTGAAATTCGTACTATTTGGGATTAACATGAAAAAAGGGATAAAAATAGTACCAACCAAATGACTGCAGTTAGAGTCATGAAATTCGGAATATACATTCCTTTGACTACGTAGACATGGAAAATAAAATGTTTTTTCCAAATTCGTACTTTTATGGGATACAATGGGTACAGAGGGATAAAAACAGTACCAACTAAACGACTACAGCTAGAATGAATGCAATTCGGTGTATGCATGCGAAAATAAAGAGATTTTAGAAAGTCGTACTCTTAATAGGGTCAAAATAGGAAAAAGGGGATAAAAATGGTACCAATCGAATGGCCGCAGCTAGAATCATGGAATTCGGTATACACATTCGTCTAACTGCTAAGACACGCAGAATAAAAAGATTTTACCAAATTCGTACTTTTTACTTTTACGGCAAAAAATGGTTGAATCATGAAGTTAGGTTATTTTGCACTATGTACGTCTGATAATGGATTTTCAAAATTTGTACGTTTGAAATTAAAATAGAATGGAAATACAACCAATTGTAGCACCCACTATCTAATCAATATTTATGGTATTTAAGGTTTTTTGAAAATATAAATATAAGAATATTTCTTTTTTTAATTGACTTGAAGTATTATTTCGATATATTTATATATAGTTTAAACGTATTGATAGCCTTGCCTTATAATCGTGATTTGAAATAATAAAAATATTATATTTATTTATAAAATTATTTTTTACTTGTTTTAAACATAAATGGATACTAGTGCAAAGGTGGTTCCTTAGCGACAATATAAAATAACTTTTAAGTCTTTCAAAATAAAAAACTCCTGTGACATACAAATACAATTTTTTTACGCTTTAAATTTAAACGACTCCAGTCGCAATAAATTACAGAAGCAGGGGGTTAATTTCCTATTCCTTGAAATTTATTCGTTTCTTCTCAAATATTTTAAAATATTCAAAAACACCATTTCTTTTTAATTTAACAGCGATCATAAATTCCATGTTTGATAATTTTTACAAATACAACTTTCGAAATTATCGGCTTTGGATTGGCTACTATTTGAATCTGATTATCAATGAACCCAAGGATGTTGAGGTAAGCACGCTTAAGGCATATTTTTAGTCCTAAAATGACAACAATTATTTGCAGTTTATTTTATCCAGCAACTCGTTGATAGGGAAATCTGATGTCTATGACATGTTGCACCCCTGGCTCGGCGAGGGCCTCTTGACCAGCAAGGGTTCGAAATGGCATAAACATCGCAAGATGATTACGCCATCGTTTCATTTTAAAATCTTGCAAGATTTCCATGACGCCATGAACATCAACTCTACGAAATTTATGGAAAAATTGCGAGAAGCTGCAAAAGGTGATACCATAATTGATTTTCAAGGAATGGTCACCTATTTGACTTTGGATATTATATGTGGTGAGTAGAGTAGAGAATTGGCTTTATATTGGCTCGAGGACAAGGCGGACTAAATGAGTTGACTTTTGTTTCAGATACTGCCATGGGTGTGCCCATCAATGCCATGGATAATCCCCATTCGGATTTTGTCAGCTCTCTTGAATAGTAGGTATTGGTAGGGGTGTGGGCAATACCTGGCAAATATTTTCGATGAAACCCATTTTCCTTTGCAGCATGTGTTGTAATATCAATATGCGGGCATTTAATCCGCTGAAGCGTAAACAGTTGACCTATCAATTCTTCCCCGACTACAAGGACTATTGCAAAGCTTTGAAAGTCTTAAAGGATTTCACCTATGATGTAAGCTTGAAACTTAAATATTATTTATAGCAATGACGTGAATTTAGACTGTACTTTATATCTCTGTGTTTCTCAAGGTCATCGAAAAACGAATGGCTCTCCGCAAACAAGAGGAGTCCAATAAAGCTAACGCCGTGGCCGAAGATGAATTCAGCGGACGAAAATTGGCCTTTTTGGACACCCTGCTCTCGTCCACCATCGACGGACGACCCCTGACCATACAACAAGTTTACGAGGAAGTATCCACGTTCATGTTTGAGGTAAGTGAAACTATATCCCTATTAAATCCGAACTCAAAGATAATCAATTTCTTCCCTCAAGGGCCACGACACCACCACCTCGGCTGTATCGTTTGCTGTCTTTCTGCTATCCCGTCATTTGGGGGTCCAGCGAAAAGTCTATGAAGAACAGCAGCAGATAATGGGGGCAAATATGAAACGTAGTGCCACATTCCAAGAACTGGCCGATATGAAATATTTGGATTTGGTAATAAAAGAGACGCAACGGCTATATCCCAGTGTGCCGATGATTGGCAGGCACACGGAAAAGGAATATGTTATGAGTAGGGAACAGCCTAAGACAATCTTTGCTATTGATTTTGATATATAATATGTTCTACTTCCAGATGGCAAACTCATACCCGCGGACACTTCATTGAATGTTTTTATCATGTCTTTGGGTTACAATGAGGAGACCTTCCCCGATCCCTATCGCTTCAAACCGGAAAGATTCATGGCATCCGATCGTAGTGACACCCACAGCCCCTTTGCTTATGTACCCTTTAGTGCCGGCCCTCGTAATTGCATTGGCCAGAAATTTGCTATGCTTGAAATTAAGACAGTGGTTTCGATAATTGTAAGACATTTTCAAATTTTACCCGCCCTCGATGAATTGGAGTCGAAAGATGGCTATGTCAGCATTTATTTTGGTCCTTACAAGGATAAAAAACCCGGAATGCATAAATACGATCCGCAGCTGGCCATGGAGCTGACCTTGAAGTCAGACAATGGTGTTATGTTAAGATTAAAGGAAAGAACGTAGAAATTGAATTTCTAAATTTTTAGTAAATTCAAAATTGTCTGTGTTCTTTATTAGTTAATAAGTGAAATGTATATTTTGTTAGTGCTATAAGTCGATTTGGGAAAATATTTAAAAAATTGTATATAGGAATTGTGTTATTTAGCAACAAATATTTATTTTGATATCTTAAAAAATCCATACAATTTTTTGTTTTCGCCTTTCCAGTCATTATATTACTAGTGATCGAAATTTTGAATTTAATTGCTAGTGAATGGGGTTTAAACGTAATAACTTGTTTCCCATATTAACATTAATACACAGTTGCTTGGCATTTAAAGTCAAGCTTAATAAGTCAAAGTGAAAACATTAAAAACATTAGCATTAACATTTTTTTGAGTATAGAAAGCAATTCAATATTCATAGTGTATTAGGACATAAAATTTGTCAAAAAATAAAAAAAGAATTTTCTAGGTCTTCCAGCAAAAAAAAAACATTTGGAAAAATATTTACTGTCATTTTAGAAATATAAGTCTGATTTATATTATATATTCAATTAATGGTAATAATGCTGTCGAAACCATACTCAACTGAAATAGGAATCTTGGAATTATCGTACTAATGTTAGATCCGTTAACTGAAAAGTACGGCAGAAAAGTGTCTTGACGTTTGCAAAAAGAAGAAACTTTAAGTGGATAATAAATCTTCATGTCTGCAGCTACTATTTCAACTTTTGTAGAAAGCTCTTGTGATATTGATATTACTTTAATAGCCAAATTTGTATTTATATTTTATTTATATATATTATATCTACAGCTTTCTTTTGTTCAGTGATTTTGTATAGTGAAATTTGACGTAGAATATTTAATAATGTATTCACACCACCCCCCTAGAATTCAGTTTTGTGGGAAAGTTTTGAAACAATTCGGAAAAAGTACGAAATTAACCCTAAAATCAATTTTAAGTTTTGACTTATTTCTGGCATTTAAGTTGAATTATGAGTTTTGGGTGTATTCAGAAACTTGCAGCATAATTTTTTTATGGCCAATATTTTTGTAGAACATTCTGACCCATTACATACACCCCTGTTATTGGTATTTTTAATCCTTTTGCATAAAAGGGAACAAAAAGATCCCCTATATTGAGGAGCTAGAGATTTGAAATGTTCCACAAAAATGTTCCTCGTAGTGTTTTAAGTAATATTGCTAAATACATCCTATACTCAAAATGTAAGGATCACTATGTCGATTAATCGTAATAATGTACAAACGGGGAAATATTGACCCTCCCCTCTAAAAAGACCACTATACGTAAAATTTTAAAATTTTCATCACTTTTTGAATTGATTTAGCAATGTCCGTCCGTCTGTCTGTCCGTCCGTCCGTCCGTCTGTCCACCCATTCTTGTAATCACGATACAGGTCGCAATTGTAGCCAGAACCAAACGAAGTTTTTCGGTACAACGACGAACGCTATTTATTTTGAAGAAAATCGGTTCAGATTTAGGTATAGTCCCCATACGAATTTCGCATATTTTAATAGATTTTCTTCAAAATTGGCAAAACTTCTTATAATTCAATTAAAAACACCTGAGGTAAAAATGTGTTAGATCGGTTCAGATTTATATATAGCTCCCATACAAATTTCGCTCCCAATTTTTTCCGATCTAAATTCCACATATTTTAACAGATTTTCTTCAAACTTGGCAAAACATCTTATATTTCAACTAGAAACACCTGTACCGAAACTGAGTTAGATCGGTTCAGATTTAAATATATAGCTCCCATACAAATTTCGCTCCCAATATGACTTTTTCCGCTCCAGAAACCACATAATTTAACAGATCTTCTTAAAATCTTGTAAAATATGTTATATTTCAACTAGAAATACACATGGTGAAAATGGGTCAGATCGGTTCAGATTTATATATAGCTCCCATTCAAATTTCGCTCCCGATTTGACTTCTTCTGCTCTAGAAACCAGATCTTCTTAAAATATTGCAAAATATCTTATTATAGCCTCCACCTCCAGGATGGGGGTATACTAACATTGTCATTCCGTTTGTAACACCTTGAAATATCGACCTGAGACCCTATAAAGTATATATATTTTTGATCGTCATAAAATTCTAAGACGATCTAGCCATGTCCGTCCGTCCGTTGAAAGCACGCTAGCATCTAAACTAAACTAGAACGTTCAAATTTTCCATAAATGCGTCTTATAGTCGTAGATCGGTTGGGATTGAAACGGGGCGAAATCTGCCCAAAGGGAAAAATTTTTCCCTCACAAGGACTAAAAATACCCATAATATCCCCTACAATTTTAGAGTATTGAAGTATGATTTTTGAATATGTCTGTTTATATTTGCTTGATATTTGGTATGCGCATTTCCCTTATAGCAAAAACGTGCACGATAAAGTGATTCTTATTTTTAGGGGGTGAAATGGGGCAAAAAAGGGATAAAAATGGTACATATTAAACTACAACAGCTAGAAACACGAAATTCGGTGTGTGCATTCCTCTAGTTGAGTAGATACATAATATAAAATTATTTTTTCCAAATTCGTACTTTTAAGGGGTAAAATGGGAATAGAGGGATAAAAATGGTACTAACCAAACGGCTGTACCTAGAATAATGAAATTCGGTGTATACATTACTCAGATTGCATAGACAAGTAAAATACACGGATTTTTAAAAATTCGTACTTTCTGGGGTTAAAATGAAAAAGGGGATAAAAATAGTACCAATCAAAGGACCGCAGCTAAAGTCATGAAATTCGGAGTATACATTCCTCTGACTGTATATAAATAAAGAAACACCCATGGTGAAATACAAGTTTCGATCCCGGATTGACTTTTTTCGCCCCAGAAACCGAGTATTTTCACCGAATTTGTTCAAATTGAGCATAACACGTTATACTTGAACTGGAAGAACATATTGTGAAAGCTAGTCACTTCATTCCATGTTTGGATATAGCCCCAATACAAATATCTTCTCGATTTGATTAGGAAACATACAAAAATTCTTCCCTTTTTCACTTTTTTACCGAATTGAATTGTATTCGGATAGAAAGTGGAGTATATCATATAGTCGGCCCCGCCCGACTTTAGCCTGTCTTTACTTGTTTTAAGATAGAGATTTTTGAAAAGATAGGTTTTTTAGTTTTGGCTATTTAAACAAAAATTAAAAGTACTAATCTTTTAATTATTTTTTAGTACAAAGAGGATCATAACTTCTAAATTTATCCATAGATCTTTACATATAGCCATTGTGTTATTCGTTGAAATGTTAGCAGTTAAAAATACTTTTTTTTTTTTAATTTTTTCTATTTTTTGGGGGTTTTCGTGACAAAATATTGATTGCAGCTATATATTTTTTGTAAAAAACTGACACCAAATACGAAAAAGTTTTCAGTTGTCATTACGAAAAGACTAAAAAATACTGTAAACGATCAATAATTCGATCAATAAGTTACTCTAAGACAAGAATCAACATTTATATTTAAAGAGTTTTCTGAAAAAAAAATTGGACAAAACCAGGCCTCAATATAACAAAAACCGTACAGAGACCTTCTAAGTCAGAGTAGAAGAAGCGTATCAAGAGTGATATCAGTGCTGACGGGTCATTGGCCAATTGGAAATCAAGCGCGACGAATGAAGCTGCATTTCAACGATCACTACCATACAATCGAGCACTTCTTATGTGATTGTCAGCTGGAGAGCACTTACCATGCAACATTGACGAGATATTGGAAATTGATATTAACGATCTAAACAAATATCTTAATCTTTCAGGCTGGATATAACAGACCATTCCGAGTGGTGTTAAGGAAAAAAATTTGTAAATAATGTTTACAAAAGTTGATCCACAAAAAATATATAAATGTAGAATATGTAAAATATGTTTTATTAATATGTAATTACATGATAACTCAGAATATATATAATTCTTTATAGGTGAATATTATTGCGAATTGAATATACCCCCTCCTATCGTGTAGGGTATAAATATGCAATTTAAAGAAAATACCTCTAACTTATTATCTGCTGATGAATGGTCAATGGCCTATGTGAATATTCAAGCCCTATTGGCCTGCCTATTGATAACACCAGCCAGCATGACTCGCTCCATATGGTGGGGTGTTTTCTTAATCATTTTGACGAAAAAGTAAACAAGTCTGTGGCTATGGCTGAGCACAATCAATGACAGAAATTATTTTGAAAATAAGAGTTTAAATTGTTTAATATTCTCTCACTGATTGCGTTTCATTCGCCCTCAGAAGTAGTGATAAACTCTCTTTAGTAACGAAACTCTTTTGTTTGAGGTATATATTCTTGGGGCCACATTAAGTTTGCGTTCAGTAGTCGAGAGACCCTCTCAACACCCAAACATTTTCTGACTGCATTTTCCATTGTGTTGGAGGAAAATTCAAGTGTTTTTAGAAAAATTTAAAAATAAATCCAAAAAAATGCTTTTACTGCTGTTACTTCTACTGCCGCTATTGTTAATAGTGTGGAAAGAGAAAAAATATTCAAAAATGCGTAGCAAAATATCACACACACCGGGACCTAAGATGCTGCCCTTCATCGGAAATGCCCATCAACTGGGAAAAACGCCAAGTGGTAATTAATCAACGAAATGTATATGACACAAAGTCGGGACAATTGATTACAGACCTAAATGAAATAAACGAAAAAAATCAACTTGATAATTTCGTCAGAGTAGATATTGAAAGTTGTGCTCTAAATTCTTAGACGATATAGCCATGTCCGATATAATGAGCCAGGGGCTTCAAATATATTTAGTATATATGCCCAATTGTTTTTGATTGACTGAGACTGGAAACATACCAAATCGATCTAGCAGCAAAAAAGATTGAGTTTTATTCAGAGAATCTCTAAACATTTTTGAATGATTTCTGCTTAATTGTCAATATTTTAATGCGGCCTGGCCGAACTTAGGGCTTTTTTACTTTTTCCCCCTTTAGGCCTTTAACACATTGAAATATTCCATCATTATATCAAAGTATGTTAAAATTATGTATATATTGAAATTTATTTTTTGAAAATATGTTTTTTTTTAAATATGTATATATTGAAAAATTTAACTTTCCGTAATTTTTTTTTTGATTTTTTCTCGAAATAAATAGATCTAAACTTTCTGTAAATTTCAATAGTTTCTAAAATAGAGATACAATAATATCTTAGAAAGTACTGTACCACTCCAGGTGGGTGCGTATAGCACAAATGTAGGCATTTATACCAAAAATTTTAATTGAACATCTATTTTTCGAAAATAATTTTCATTATTTGTTTTTTTTTTTAATTTTTAAAAAGTATTGTTTTTCAATTTTTATTTATACACTTAAAACTAACAATTCTCTTAAAAAAAGTAACAAAAATAGGACTGTGCAAAATTTCAAAGTCATATAGCCATAAATTTCAAAATTTTTAAAAATAATTTTTTCTCTCCTATATTTTGCAGTACCAGTTTTTTCAAAAAAATCAATATTTTAAGAAAAAATATATTAACATTTTTTTTAATTTTCATTTTATTTTTTTGCTAAAAAAAATTCTCCTGCAAAAAAATCTTCCAACATAATATATTGCCAAGAGCTTTCATAAAATTTCATCGAAATCTTTATATGGAATTCCTTAAATTGAAATTGCCAATTTAACCTGCAGCGAAGAGCTTATTCTCTTCTCTTGCAGTTATTACCAAGTTAGGGAAAAAATAATCATACAGAAACGTTATCGTATCAGGAAACAAAGAACTTTATAACATTATTATTCGTCTGATTAACACGTTTCCAATAAATAGAGATTAGTGTTAACCCTTAATAGCCTGATGGTTCCGAAAGGAACCAACCAAAAAACCAAAAGTTTTTATGAAAAACTTCCTGGAGGTTACGTTAGGAACCTACCAGATTTTTATACCCTACACCACAGGGTATAATGTCTTTGTGCATTTATTATGCATTTATTTATCGTTTATTATACCGATCGACTTTGAATCACTTTTTGAGTCGATTTAGCGATGTCCGTCCGCCCGTCTATTCTTGTAATCAATGTCCAGGACGCAATTGTTGCTAGAACTAAATGAAACTTTGCACAACGAAGTTTTATGGGATAAGGACGAACGCTATTTAATTTGAAGCAAATCGGTTCAGATTTAGATATAGCTCCCATACAAATTTTGCTTCCGATTTTACATTTTCCGCTCTAGAAACCGTATATTTCAACAGATTTTCCTCCAAGACGCCGTATATCACAGTGCAACACGAAAAAAATAACCATATACGGACACCGCTTCATGATAAAAGACCAAAAAAAAAAGACCCGTGTTTTTTTCCCCCAAAGTCATGCACTTTTTTTTTTATGGGCCCCCAGACATTTGAGGCCTCGGTGTAATTTTTGGAAAAAAGCGATCATATTCTCAGGCTCATATCTTGCAAACCGTTCGGAATTTTGATTTACTCTCTGAGGCAAAGTTCTAGCTCTTGTCATAGAGAACAAAAATTGTGAACATATAAAATCAAAAAAACTTCATCTTCAAGGTCAAGATCAAAAAACTTAAAAAAATCGATTTTTTTTAACCTTTTTTCCCCTGTTCAGGTCCATAGGTAGCAAACCGTTGAAAATTCAGGGAAACAATCAACTACAAAAATGTACCTAAGATCTCAATAAACAACTTTCTAGAACATATGAACTTCCTAGGAATTATTCTTAACACCGTTTAGGTAGCGCTTAGGTAGCCGCAAAAGTGAAAAATTAGATTTTTTCCTTTTTTGCCCTGTTCAGGTCCATAGGTAGCATAGGTCAAGAAATAGAACTTTGCCTCAGAGAGTAAATCAAAATTCCGAACGGTTTGCAAGATATGAGCCTGAGAATATGATCACTTTTTTCCAAAAATTACACCGAGGCCTCAAATCTCTGGGGGCCCATAAAAAAAGTGCATGACTTTGGGGGGAAAAAAAACACGGGTCTTTTTTTTTGGTCTTTTATCATGTAGCGGTGTCCGTATATGGTTATTTTGAAATGACTTCAAAAATGTTGCACAGTGTATTTTAACTAGAAACAGCTCTGGTAAAAATAGGATAGATCGGTTCAGATTTATATATAGCTCCCATACAAATGTCTCCTCCAATTTGACTCTTTTCGCTCTAGAAACCACAAACTTTGATAGATTTTCTTCAAATTTGGCAAAACAACTTATATTTCAACAAAAACAGCTCTGGAGAAAATGGGTCAGATGAGTTCAGATATATATATATAGCTCCATTACAAATTTCGCTACTGAATTGATTCTTTCCGCTCTAGAAATAGCATTTTTGTACAGATTTTCTTATAATTTGTAAACCTTTGTAAACATGGGTCAGATCGGTTCAGATTTGTATATAGCTCCCATTCAAAGTTTGTATTCAAATTTTCTTACAAATACAGATAGAAGTATGGAATTTGTAGTATATTTTCCTATTATAGCTGCATTGTATATCACCCGGTTCAAATGTAATGACCTTTTAATATCCTACACCGTAGGGTATAATGACTAAGTGTAGGGTATCATATAGTCGGCTCCGCCCGACTTTAGCCTTTCCTTACTAGTTTATTTATGAATCTCTTTTTCTATCAAAATTATATCTTGCATGAATTTTGCAACATCCTTTACGTACAAGTACATTGTACACATGTTCATAGTTTCACACGTTTTGTTATTGACATCGCTTGCAAAGTTGAAATAACAATATAATCATTTGCTGATAACAAAACCTAAATCCACTTAAGTAATCGCTCGAATTTCACGATTAGAATAGTTATCTTCTTAACTACAAGAGTCTTGAAAAACGTAACCGGTCAATTCATATCTATGGTCAAAAATAGCCATAACGTTGCTGCTAAGAACACATAACTTTCGATTAATCGATGGGGTCAGGCGTGTGAACAATTAATATGCCTTAAAATGGCAGAGAACGATATAACAAAGAAAATACATTACAGCTGAAATTGGAATATGATCAGTGGAAAAAAACATGATCACAGACTACTTGACTACAGGGTCGAAATATCGGATGATTCATCGTGTGGTTTGATTTTCAATATGCTGAACTGAAGGACGATCTCTTCCCGAAATTTTCCACGCAAATTTCTTACAGTTTGCGTTAAAGACTCACTACTTTGGAAGTAAGTTTTTAATATTTCCCAATTTTGTTCGAGAGTATAGCGTCCCATTTAGCAAATGTCAAACATAATCCTGAAAATAAAAATTAATGTTCTTTTCTACCTTTCAAAGTTAAAGTAATCAAATTTGAAAGTTAGATTTTATATTTCTCTTATAAATTTCTTCAAACGTGTGTAAACTCGAAAAGTTTTTATTCGATTTTCCTCTAAGGTACCTTTAATTATACCCTCCACCTCCAGGATGGGGGTATACTAACTTTGTCAGCTAGAAATAATGTGTACATTCCTCTAATTGAGTAGATAAATAATATGGAATTATTTTGTCCAAATTAGTACTTTTAAGGGGTAAAATGTGAATAGAGGGATAAAAATGGTACCAACCAAACGGCTGCAACTAGAATAATGAAATTCGGTGTATACATTCTTCTGATAGCGTAGATACGTAAAATAGACGGATTTTTCGAAATTCGTACTTTTTGGGGTTAAAATTGAAAAAGGGGATAGAAATAGTACCAACCAAATGACCGCAGCTAGAGTCATGAAATTCGGAGTATACATTCCTCTGACTGCGTAGACACGCAAAATAAAAGTTTTTTCCAAATTCGTACTTTCAAGGGATACAATGGGTACAGAGGGATAAAAATAGTACCAACTAAACGGCTACAGCTAGAATGATGAAATTCGGTTCGTAAAGATAAAGAGATTTTAGAAAGTAGTACTTTTAAAGCGTAAAATTGGAAAATGACTAGCTAGAATCATGGAATTCGGTGTATACTAGAGCGTACCAGGTTACAAGTAAAAAAAAAAAAGTTCGCCGTACACCTTCGAATATGAAGTATTATTGAAAGGTAGTTTCAAAAAAATTTTTTTTATTTTTTTATGCCGAACGTAGGGGTCGCGCTTTTACATTTTTCTATATAACTTCTGCATTTATAAACGGATTTTAAAGTGTGATACATCGATGTTTTTGTCCGATTTTTTTGTCTTTGAAGTCATTGAGCTCAAACATGATTCATGATTTTATGCGAGCTTTAATTTTCGATTATTAGAGTGGTACATTAGGGTAGTAGCAACTGAGAAATGATGGGTAAGTACCAGAAGGGGGTGCTTGAGCTCAATGACTTCAAAGACAAAAAAATCGGCCTCGTCGAGACAAAAACATCGATGTATCACACTTTAAAATCCGTTTATAAATACAAGTTATATAGAAAAATGTAAAAGCGCGACCCCTACGTTCGGCATAAAAAAATAAAATTTTTTTTTTTGAAACTACCTTTCAATAATACTTCATATTCGAAGGTGTACGGCGAACTTTTTTTTTGAGGTACGCCCTAGTGTATACATTCCTCTGACTGCATAGACTCGCAAAATAAAAAAATTTTTCCATATTCGGCAGAAATGGGTTGAATCATGAAGTTAGGTTTTCATGTACTTGCATTAAAATAGGATGGATATACAATCAACCAAACGGCTGTAACTAAAAATGCACCCACCATTCTCCTATATTTAGGGCGTTTAAGTTTTTTTGAAGTTTGCAGCCTTATAAAGGGTGATTTTTTAAGAGCTTGATAACTTTTTTTTTTTTTAAAAAACGCATAAAATTTGCAAAATCTCATCGGTTCTTTATTTGAAACGTTAGATTGGTCCATGACATTTACTTTTTGAAGATAATTTCATTTAAATGTTGACCGCGGCTGCGTCTTAGGTGGTCCATCCGCTTAGTCCAATTTTGGCATTTCCACGTTTTTGAGTAACAGAGACCCAATTGGTGCGAACGGCGACGAATCGAAAATTGGTGGTCATCATTAACACTGGCCGATACAGCTGCGATATTTTCTTCAGTTCGCACTCTACGTAAGCGTGTTGGTGGTTTAATGTCCAACAATGTAAATTTGGTGCGAAATTTAGTCACAATAGCCCGAATAACCGCTTCAGTGGGTCGATTAAACTGACCATAAAATGGAAGCGCGCAATGAACTTTCTTAACAGAGCACGCATTTTGATAATAAAATTCAATAATTTGCAAGCGTTGTTCGTTTGTAAGATGATTCATGATGAAATGTCAAAGCATACTGAGCATCTTTCTCTTTGACACCATGTCTGAAATCCCACGTGATCTGTCAAATACTAATGCATGAAAATCCTAACCTCAAAAAAATCACTCTTTATATATATTATCATGGGTCGATGTCCATACAAATTGGAAAACAAGTTCCAGTGACCTCATGAAAATAAAGCTTGGATTTTTTAATGATTATTTGCCAAATATTTCGTTCCGAGATCAAGCCGTCTGTGAGCTAAACGCTCCTGAAAATGCTCATAAAACATGTTTTCCTGTGTAATTCTTTCATGTTTTATTTTTTCTGAATTAATAGACCCTTGGAAGCACTTTAAGTATAAATTTTGATTTATTATTGATCGAATTATTGATCGTTTACAGTATTTTTTTTTTAGTTTTTTCATAGGGACAACTGAAAACTATTTGTTGTTAGGTGATAGTATTTTATAAAAAATAAATAGCTGCATCCAATACTTTTCGAATGATGTCTACATGATGAACATCGGTAGCAAATTGACGTCGCAGGGCTCATTTTTGTAAAATGAGTTTGGAAATTTATTTCATAAAAATGAGGTCAGTTAAGTCATTATTTATACGATATTCATCATTTTGGCATCACTTGAAAGGTATTGAGTCCTGACACCTTTTACAAAAGGTTTCCAACAAATATTAATTTTAAGCTGTCACTTTGAAAAACTACAAAACGTCTATATAAACGTGTAATAATACGATCAATTAGTTATTTTACGACAAGAATAAAAATTTATTTTTAAAGTGCTTCCAAGGGTTTATTAATTAAGAAAAAAATGTAAAAAAAATGCGACATAAAAAAATTACACTGGAAAACATGATTTTTAGATGTGTTTTCAGGAGCGTTTAGCTCACATATGATCCAGTGATGAAATATTTTGCAGATCACCATTTTTGTGTACTTTATTACTTGGTGCGATTTTTTAAACGCAAATTCGGCAAGTGAGTTGTGTTTCTGGTTCGTTTGTGAGAATCATCTCCTTATAGAGGCCGGGTTTGATGTTGAAAAGTCGCTGCGAAGCCACTTGAAAAGACTTTTGACATGGTCGAAATCATGATCGTGGTAGTCTGCAGCCAAGTAATAAATGTCACCATGCCATTTGTAAATAAATTTGCATTCTATTAAACATAGATGCAAAATGGTCTTGTGCCAGGACAATATCCCAGTTCAAATCAAATTTTTATTTTTTTTCATAAATTTTTATGTCTCAGACACAAAATTTTTTGTTGCATGGTATAGTCGAAATTTTGGGACTGTTATTATTTTCTTCCTTTTATTTTCCAGCGGCCTTACATTTCATGTTTGATAATTGGTACAAATATGGTAATGGCAATTTTCGCGCTTGGATTGGCTACTATTTGAATATTGTCATAGCCGATCTTAAGGACGTAGAGGTAGGTCCTCACAAACTCACTTATAATTTTGCTTATTATTATCTGTCTCTATGTGATCCTTGCAGTTTATTTTATCCAGCAACACCTTGATAGGAAAATCCATTATCTATGATATGCTGCATCCTTGGCTTGGCGAGGGTCTGTTGACTAGCAAGGGTTCAAAATGGCATAAACATCGCAAGATGATTACGCCTTCGTTTCATTTTAAAATCTTGCAAGATTTCCACGAAACGATGAATATCAATTCGACAAAATTCATAGAGAAATTACGCGAAGCTGCGAAAGGTGATGCCATCATTGATTTTCAAGGAATGGTTAACTATCTGACGCTGGATGTTATATGTGGTAAGTTCACACTAGGAGATTGAAATAAACTCGCGCTAATAATTGAATCTTCCTTTTTGTTGCTGCAGATACTGCCATGGGTGTTCACATCAATGCCATGGATAATCCCCATTCGGCGTTTGTTAAAGCTGTTGAATAGTAAGTATAGATCTGCACTTGGAAATCATGGTTTCTGGAAGCATACTTGCAGAGAAAATAATTGACTTTCTTATACGATTTGAACAGATAATTTGATTGCTTTTAAAAATGTTATATTTGGTTTCCCCAAAGCTGACTGCAATTAGTTCTTTCTTCCCTTGTATCGAAAACCTTGCATTGTACTATTTTTTGGAGTAGGGTTTTATATATCGCTTGGTTCTATCTTAAAAATATCATTGTCAAATTATGGAAATACTGACGAGATATTCTCGATTAATAGATCAGAACTTCTAGGCATTTATTTCAAATTTAAATAATGCTTTAAAAGGCTTCATCAACTATTCCTGTATCGAGGACCTCTTTGTTAATTTTTTAATTAATATTTTTCATTTTTAGTATGTGTTGCAATGTCAATATGCGTGCATTTAATCCGCTGAAGCGTACAAAGACGACCTATCAATTCTTCCCCGACTACAAGGATTATTGTAAAGCTTTGAAAGTTTTACAGGATTTCACCTATGATGTAAGCATATCTAACTAAGATCTATAAAGTTTAGAATATATTTATATATAATCGGTACTGTATATTACAATAACTACCGATTTTACATACATACTGCACAGTGGGGCTAATGTACCCTACGTTCTGGGAGTTTAGTGTACTATACTCTATATATGATTTTTAATATTAATTCCTGATTGCTTAGGTTATTGAAAAACGCATAGAGCTTCGCCGACAACAGGAGGCCAATAAGGCTAACACCGCCGACGAAAATGAATTCGGCAAACGGAAATTGGCCTTTTTGGATAACTTGCTCTCGTCCACCGTCGATGGACGACCCCTGACCACACAAGAAGTTTACGAGGAAGTATCCACGTTCATGTTTGAGGTAAGTGCAGCTAATTCCCTATTTAAATGCGAACTCAAAAATTATTAATTTCCTCCCCTAAGGGCCACGATACCACCACCTCTGCCGTAACCTTTGCTGTCTTTCTGCTCTCCCGTCATTTGGACGTCCAGCGAAAAGTCTTCGAAGAACAGCAGCAGATAATGGGTGACGATTTGAAACGCAGTGCCACATTCCAAGAAGTGGGCGATATGAAATATTTGGATTTGGTGATAAAAGAGGCCCAGCGACTGTATCCCAGTGTGCCCATGATTGCTAGGCACGTGGAAAAGGATTATCTTATGAGTATGTGGAATATTTAAGACATTACAAATAATTTTAGATAACTTGTCCCATTTCCAGATGGCAAAATCATACCCGAGGACACTACGCTGGCCGTGTGCATCATGCTCTTGGGTTACAATGAGGAGACCTTCCCCGATCCCTATCGCTTCAACCCGGAGAGATTCGTCGCATCCGATCGTAGTGCCAATCACAATCCTTTCGCCTATGTACCCTTTAGTGCCGGCCCTCGTAATTGCATTGGCCAGAAATTTGCTATGCTCGAAATCAAGACGGCCGTCTCAAAGATTGTTAGACATTTTGAAATTTTACCTGCCGTCGATGAGCTGGAATCGAAAGATGGCTATGTGAGCACCTACTTTGGTCCTTATCGGGATCAAAAGCCCAAATTGCACAAATACGATCCCAAACTGGCCATGGTGTTGACTCTAAAGTCCGAGAATGGTGTTATGTTGAGATTGAAGGAAAGAAAATAGAAACCCAAAAAAAAAAAAGTATTTTTATATAATAATAGTTTATTTATATATTCGATAATAAATTTTGTGATTGAATTTAACATTAAACAAAATTCATCTCGGCTAAAAAAAATCGGAGGGATCCACAACCTGTCTGCAAAGAGAGATGGAGTTCCTTGAGATGAACTGGCTTAAAACAGCAAACTCATCTATCAATTTATTTCGTTTGCAATGAGGTTGTGATAACATCAACATGACTGCTCAGTTGGCAATACACAGCGGCGGATTCAACAAGTCCATCCAAATTTTAGGCATGCGGAAGGAAGGCTTTCTATGGTAATGCCTCCCATTTATAAGGCCTCCGAAAGCCATGATATATTATCCGTTGTAGGCCATGTACAGCCAGGCCAGGTCAGAAGGCCTTATCAGCCCTTCCAAAAATATACATTCATATTCCCCTCGTACTTTAATTTCGATATTCAAAAATACACATTAGGGAGGATCGAAAAAATATATATTTTTTAAAAAATTTTAAAATTTTTCTGGTATCAGATACAAACATTTATTTTTTGTAATTTCAACAAAGATAGAGTGGTGGGAGCAAATTTTATAAAAATTAGTTTTTGTATGGGAGCCCCATTAAGGAGTGGGCATAGGAGGTAAGTTTGTTCGGAAAATATGTTGGGGAGGGGATTAATGGAGGTCGGTCTTACATTTATCCCAGCTGGGAGCGACTCCAGGGCAGTTTTGGCCCTAACAAAAATTATAAAAAATAACAAAATCGTATGGGAACCACCTTAAGGGTTGAAGATAGAAGGTATTTTCAGAGAAAATGCGAGGGTTGAAAAACAACTAGCGGCCTCCTTGGACCATTAAGAGCAGTGGGAACGAAGTTTATAAAAAAATAATTTTTGTATGAGAGCCCCCTTAAAGTGAAATTTTCATAAATTGTGTTCTGTGAAAGATATTTGCAGGATCACTGCTGAATTATTAATACACATGAACATTTCTACATTTTGACAAGCAATTATAAATTCGGAAAAAAACAAGTAAGGAAAGGCTAAATTCATCTTTAGTCATATTTAACGAATATGGTAAAAAATATGGTATTGTTCCAATTTTCCGACAGATAAATACAAATTATACAGTAGTAATAGGATGAATCGGACCGACATTTGAAAAGAGGCTTATAACAATACTTGGGGCCTGGTCCAAAACACTGGCCTATGTATTACTCATTCACGGTAGGATTCATAGTTGAAATATATCATGATCCGATGTAAGACGTAGTTTCTAGAGCTGTATTAGGGAAAAAGGGGCCCTATTTGGGTTATTCCAAAGTATAGACACAGATATTTGACTTATTAGTTAAAAAATAACTATTCTTAGTTAAAAAATAATATAATCAGCAATATTTGAAAAAAAAAATCCGATGTAAAATTTGCGTTCTTGAGGGGTAAAAATTAATATGGGGCCATTTGTAAGGGCTCTACATTAAAAAGTGGTTCCATATAGGTCACTTTCAAAGTAGGCATTCTTAGTTGAAATATGACATGATATGCAAAATTATATCGTGATCTAATGCACGATGTGGGTTCTAGAGCTGTATTGAGTAGAATGGGGGCCCAATTTGTATGGGGTTATACCAAAATATGGACCCATATATTTGAATTTCATAATATGTCTTCTTATATGAAATATAATACAAAATTAAAAATTTGATAAACTTCCGATGTAAATTGAGGGTCCTAGAGGAGTAATACTAAAAAATGGGGACCATTTGTAAGGGCGCTACATTAAAATTCTTAGAATGAAATATGAATATAATATAATTTGCAAAATTTGAAAAAATTCCGATGTAAAATGTGGGTCCTAGAGAGGTAATAATTCAAATGGTGGGCCCCCACGTATGGGCGCTACATTAAAAAGTGGGCCTTTATAGATCACTTTCGAATTAGGTGTTCTTTATTGAAATATAACATGATCTGCAAAATTTTATCAATATCCAATGTGAGATGTGGGTTCTAGAACGATAATAGTGTAAACTGGGCCCCATTTGTATGGGGGCTATTCCAAAACATTGACCTATATAGCTGGCTTTCAAAATACGTGTTTCTAGTATAAATGTAACATTGTGTCGAAAATTTGATCAAGATCCGATGTAAAATGTGCATTTTAGAGCAGTAATATTGTAAATCGGATGTACATTTGTATGGGGGCAATATCAAAACATAGACCCATGTGGTCCACTTTCTCGTGAGCTGTTTCTAGTTCAAATATAACTCGATCCTGAAAATTTGGTCATGATCCCATGTAAAATGTGTATTCTAGAGCAGTAATAGTGTAAATTATATGGATATTTATATGGGGGCTATATCCAAATCTGAACCGATTTCCTCCAAATTCAATACCGATCGTCCTTGGCTAAAAAAGTAACTTCTGCCAAATTGCGACCTATAGAGTGCGAACAAGCTTAAATCGATTCAGCTGGTGATTCTAAGCCGACCGTATACTTAAAGGTGGGTCTAGCTCAATTATTTCTTGGTGTTACAGTCCACGAAGTGGTGTAGGGTACAAAAATAATTTTTTTCTAAATCGAAATATGCTTATTTCTCAGAATAATCCGCGGGACTTTGTCTAATTAATTTTTTTTTGTACAAAACTCAAAAATGTTTACCCGAAACAAAAATACACAAAAAGTTGTAAGAGAAAAACGTGATTTTTTGGAGCTCACTGACATTTCCATCGTTTTTATCTCTTTGTCGAATTTCAAGTATTTTGTTGGACTTCAATTCGTAAACATTATGAGAGCTGAAGAACTGGAATAACCAAAACTTTATTTTTGCAACAACATAATATCACTTCCCAGAGTTTCCTACTTCATAATTTTTTGCAGCACAGTGTTATCAGTACAAAATATGAGTCTCGCAAACTCAATTAAAACTTTCATAATCACCCGAAAATCACAGACAGTAAACAGACCGAAATCAAAAACATGGCCATACTTCTTTTTGTGTGTTAATAAATTATATATATATTTTTTAAAATTGTTTTATTTTGAAGAAAAATTGTTTTTGTAACAAAATTTTTATAAATCCATAAGAAAATACCTTTCTAGCGCATCTTCGAACGTTAAAATATCGCCAGAAGTTATTAAAAAAAAGAGATTTTTTCTTTGATCCGTTTTGCAGAGAATCCCACATATATATTTGAATTGTATTGAATATACTCCGATCAAGTGGTGCAGGGTATACAAATCGTGAAGAAAAGCGAATACCTCATTAATTTTTGTCTGATGATAATTGGGGAATGACCAATGTGAATATTCTGTTGATAAGGCGATAGTCAGCATGATTGTGTGAAAAACGCTCTATGGTGGGGGAGGGGGTGTTTTTTAATATTTAGATTTCATTGACATTGAATACATTTTATTACCATTCACTATCATCAAAGCCAAAGTACGTACATGACTTAAATAATTTCGAAAGTACGAATGTAATGTGTACGTTTATATGATTTTTAAATGTATGTTCTGCCTCTCTCGCTCTCTCTTTCTGGATGATTGTGTTTATTAGCAAGAACAAGTTAGGAAAGCTTAATGTGGGGCAGAACCGGCTATATAACACCCTTCACTCTCGAACTCAAATATATTTTTTCCTTAGCTCCCCACTTAAAGGCTTTTTTAAGACAACCAATCGAATATTTCAACATTTCATCAGACGGTTTTATCTATATATATATAAAAATGAATCTGTGTTTGTTTGTTCTTTATAGCAGCCTAAACTACTGGACCGATCTTCTTGAAATTTTTACAGTATGTTCATGCTGAACCGGTGGTGAAAATAGGCTATATAATTCTTTGATATTTTCAGTGGGCGTGGCACCTCACACACGAATTGGGGTTTTATTCGTTTTTTATAAATTAGCATATTCACTCCGAATATGTTGCAGCCAGAGCCTTGAATTTTTGTGAAAGTTCACTAATTGTTAGTCTGCACAGTTGTGCCAAAAATGAGCGGTATTGGAAAAGTGGGCGTGGCACCTCCCATACGAAGTTAAAACCCAATTTTGAATATTGTCAGTTCTAGGACACCTAGAGTGCTGAAATTTTGTGTAAGTCCATCTAGCACCAACGTGCGTAGAAGTGCCAAAAATGGGCGGTATTGGAAAAGAGGGCATGGCACTTCCCATACGAAGTTAAAACCCAATTTTGAATATTGTCCGTTATAGGACACCTAGAGTGTTGAAATTTTATGTAGGTGCATCTAGCGTCAATGTGGGTAGTTGTGCCAAAAATGGCCGCTATTGGAAAGTGGGTGTGGCGCCTCCCATACGAAGTTATAACCAATTTTCGAATATATACAGTTCTATGACAGATAAAATACTGAAATTTTGTGTGAGTGCATCTAGCATCAATATGCGTAGTTGTTCCAAAAATTGGCGGTATTGGAAAACTGGGCGTGGTTACTCCCATACGATGCCAAAACCTATTATCAAAAAAATCCGTTTCTATAACAGGTACAATGCTGAACTTTTGTGTGAGTGTATCTGGCATAAACCTGCTTAGTTGTGCCAAAAATGGGCGGTATTGGAGAAATGGACGTGCTAACTCACATACGAAGTTAAAACCTATTATCGAATATTGTCAGTTCTATAACACCTAGAGTGCTGAAAATTTGTGTTAGTAATTTGTGGCCGTGACCCTTCCCATTCGAAATTAAAAACTCTTTTAGAGTATATTCGACGCCGGGATTCCTATATTGTTGTGTGAGTTAATTAAGTTGTAACCTGCTTAGACAATATACAAATGGGCAGGATTTGAAAGATGGGGTATTTTTTATTAGAATTTTGTAAAATTACACGTTTTCTTTTTTTTAGCACAATAGTAAAGAAAGGTTAAAAAAAGGAAATATTCATTCGTCAAAAACCGACTTAAGTCCAAAAAATGGTAATTTTTTAGTTTGTGTGTTGTTTGATTAGTGAACAATTTGATTGACTTTCTATGTGTTTTGAATGTTGTACATTCGAATTCCAGGTATTCCATTAAGTAAGTTCTTCTTACGTAGGAAGTTTTTGTTTTGGTAATGGAAAGGAGGAGAATCACATTCAACCTAAAATCAATTTGATTTTTGACAATTCTTCCTTTATTCTCCGCAAACTAAAGTTCTGTTCTTCAAAATTCTCCATGGAACATATCCAATTTTTTAGTATCTCAGGGAACTACCTTGATTACAAGTGGTACATATATTACCGGTCACAAGAAAACCAATATAAAACCTGATTTTAATTTCCGTTTGTTCTTCTGCCTGGCGGGGGTTCAGCTGATATTAAATAAAAATAAATTAAATATAAATATTTTAGAAGTTAAAATAGCTCAATGCTTATTAAACTGTCCGAAAGACTTCTTCTTCATTTATCCACATTTTTACTTCAAGAAGGCCCTGTTTTCTTCGTTAGGATTCCGGCAATTATAAAATAAATATTCTTTTATCAAAGTTGTAAAGCGGGCTTTTTCGTCCTATTTAATCAAAAATTAAAAAAAAATATGATTTTTTTTAATATTTTGCCTCTACATTTGTCCATATATCCTTAACTTACAGTCGTTGGTTTCTCCGTTAGAATGTTAGCTATTAAAATATAAAACAAAATATTTTTTCCGATTTTTATACACTCCACGAGAGTATTATGTCTTTGTGCATTTGTTTGTAACACCCAAAAGGAAGCGAGATAGACCCATTATTAATTATACCGATCGACTTAGAATCACTTTTTGAATCGATTTAGCAATGTACTTTCAACGAAAATTTAAATTTCAGTAAATAATTTAGAAAAAATATCCTCAAATAAATAATATATATTTTTAGAAAGTCAAATTACTCAGAATATGTTTCTAAATCGTGTTTATTTTGCTTCGTTTTAACTGTTACAAACAAAAGCCCAAAACCCATAATACCCCGTGCAGGGTATACCTGTTGATAAACTATCTTTTCCAAAAACGAAACTCTTATCTTCTTACTGTATAAATTCTGCAAATGATTTTTGGCTAGAGTTTAGTAGTCAATAGAACCTGCCACTACCCGAACAAGTGTTTAAAAAGTTAAAAAAATCATAAAAAAATGTTTTTGCTGCTGCTGTTAATTTTAATACCGATATTGTTAATATTATGGAAAGAGACAAAATATTCAAAAAAGCGTAGACAAATATCACACACACAGGGACCAAAGATGTTGCCCGTGATTGGAAATGCCCATCAATTGGGTAATACGCCAAATGGTAATTAATCAATGCAAATTTACTGCAAAAATACTAGGATGGAGGAGACATTAGTGTACAAAAGACCCTTCAATGTGCGACTTCGGTGATGAAAATGTTACCAAACAAATTTTATTTATTAGACTATGCTAGAAAAAGTTTTCGAAGGGCCATATAACATTTTCCGATGTGTATTGACATTCTGAACACTAAAACGATATTAAAAAATTATGGATAAATTGATATTTGTTATCAGTTTTTTTGTAGTATTTATTAAATGTAATTTGGAAATCTTCTATTAGATCGTCGAATTGCGCTATTTTAGCTAAACTCCTTTCGCATGTGACATTTTTATCTTTTTCTACCCGATTTCGAACAAAAAAATACAACCGCAGAGCCCTTTATATCCTCGATCTCATGTTTCTAGATGCAGGTGGCCATTTTTTAACTTTCTGCACCTCTTTCCCAAAAAGTACACATTTTGAAAAATCACTATAGGTAGCATGTGTTCTCGCTTCTACCCCAAAAGCATGTACTGTATTTGGTACCATGTTTATTTCTTTTCGTACCACATTCTCCTTATAAGTACAAATTTTGAAATGCCTATTAAAAAACTATAAAAAACCATTTCTATCCCTTTTTTATACCCTCCACCTCCAGGATGGGGGTATACTAACTTTGTTATTCCGCTAGCATCTAAACGAAAGGAGCTAGGAGGTCCAAATTTTGCATAAATACGTTTTATATTCTTTCCTTAACAAGGACTAAAAAAACCATAAAAATACATAATATTTTAGAGTATTTAAGCATGTTTCTTCAATATGTCGGCTTGTTGATATTGGGTATGCGCATTTCCCCGATAACAAAAACGTGCATCATAAAACGATTTTTATTCCTAGGGGGTGAAATAGGCAAAAAGGGATAAAAATGGTACATATTAAACGACTACAGCTGGAAACACGAACGTCGGTGTGTACATTCCTCTAATTGAGTAGATATATAATATGAAATTATTTTTTCCAAATTCGTACTTTTAAGGGATAAAAATGGTACCAACCAAACAGCTGCAGCTAGAATAATGAAATTCGGTGTATACATTCCTCTGATTGCGTAGACACGTAAAATAGAAGAATTTTTCGAAATTCGTACTTTTTGGGGTTCAAATGGAAAAAGGGGATAAAAATGGTACCAACAAAATGGCAGCAGCTAGAATTATGGAATTCGGTGTATACATTCCTATGACTGCATAGACACGCAAAATAACAAGATTTTTAAAATTTGGAACATTTACGACAAAAATTGGTTAAATCATGAAGTTAAGTTATTTTGCATTCTATGTACATGAGATAATCGATTTTCAAAATGTGTACTTTTGGAATTAAAATAGAATGGAAATACAGCAAACTGTAGCGCCCACTACCTACCAATATTTATGGTATTTAAGCTTTTTGAAAATATAAATATAAGAATATTTATTTTTTGAATTGACTTGAAGTATTATTTCGATAGGCGCGGATTAGGATTTTATTTTAGATACATGGTTTCTTCGGAGAATTTTCTTAGAATTTTATGTAGTTTACGTTTTTGCCATACGATTTAAAAAATAAAAATCAACCCGCCCTAATGTGTACTCTCATTTTGGAAATATAACTCCGATAACACCCACTTATATGTTCAATTAAAGATAATTATGAGGGCTAGAAATGTTACGAATTACACTTTCACATAGAAATAGTGGTTTATGGTTGTATCCTAAAAATTGAAAAAAATTTGATTTTTTTTTCTTAAAAATCATGATCTTAAATTTGCGAATTTCACTTTCACATTGATTTATGATTACATTCTAAAAATTGATAAAAATGTGATTTCGTTCAAAAATAAAGAGAGGAAAGAATGTATATATGTCAGAGAGGACATGAATGTTTATATGCTAAATATCTATGGAGAAATATAAAAGTTATGACACTCATTGTAGATGCAAAAGATTTTTCATGATTTTTTTAATTTGTAGTTTAATATTGCAAAAAAACCAACATTCGTCGAATGTACCTTTAATATTTGTTCTCTCATTTTGGAACTATAAGTCCTATAACAACCGCTAATATGTATGTTTTCACTTTCTCATAGAAACAGTGGTTTAGGAACAGTCTTCTAATAATTTGAAAAGTTTTGAAAGTAGAAATAAACGTATAAATTCATTTTTGTGTACATTAAGGCACCAAGAAAATAACACCAAAATTTTTTTGATACGTTTTTTTTTAATTTTTAACTAAAATTGAAAATTTCGGCGAAGATACCTTTAAAATTTGGATTCTCATTTTTTAAATATATGTCCGAAAACATCGGATTATATGTTTAATTAGTTAATGGCAACAAATGTGGCAAATTTCACTTTTACATAGAAACATTGGTTTAGAAACAGTCTTCTAAAAATTGGGAAAATTTTGATTTTTTAAACAAAAGTTTCTTTCTTTTCTTTCGAAGAAAAAAGCATTTTTTGCGTACACGAAGAATCTAATAAAAAAATATTTTGTTTTATTTTTTAGAAAGCCAATATTCTAACGAAGAATACATGTTAGTAACATTCTTCTAAAAATTGAAAAAAGTAGATTTTTTTGAAAAAAAAAATTTTTAAACAAGTTTGATTTTCCGTTTTTTTGAAAAAAAAAACAGTTTTTGCTGACACGAAGTATCTAAAAAAATAGAAAAAATTAAAAAAAAAATATTTTATTTTTTAATAAAAATAGAAGCAACATATTTTTTAAAAATCATATTTTGTTAAATTTTGGTTGAATAAGGGGAAAACTCGCTCTCCAAATTAGACAAAAAAACAATTTATTTAATAATACAAATAGCTGGCATCTCAGCGAAGTGTAGGAGGTCTATTTAAAGAAAATCTATGGATAAATGTAGAAGAATGACAAAAAATGAAGAATGACGCAAATTTACCTTATTGTGTTAATGATTTTAATTTACAAATGGCATGGTGACATTTATTACTTGGCTGCAGACTACCACGATCATGATTTCGACCATGTCAAAAGCCTTTTCAAGTGGCTTCGCAGTGACTTTTCAACATCAAACCCGGCCTCTGTAAGGAGATGATTCTCACAAACGAACGAGAAGCACAACTCACTGCATTCTATTAAATATAGATGCAAAATGGTCTTGAGCCAGGAAATATCCCAGTTCAAATCAAATAAACTTAAAGATTTTAATTTTCTTTAATTATTTTTTTATTTTTTTCTTTAATTACTTTCCAGCTATCATACATTTCATGTTTGATAATTGGTACAAATATGGCAATGGCAATTTTCGCGCTTGGATTGGCTACTATTTGAATATATTCATTGCCGAGCCAAAGGATGTAGAGGTATGCCCATCATTTACCCCCATTATCTGTCTCCATCCCCAATTAACATTTATTTTTTCCAGTTTATTTTATCCAGCAACACCTTGATCGGAAAATCTGATGTCTACGACATGTTGCACCCTTGGCTCGGTGAGGGTCTGTTGACTAGCAAGGGTTCGAAATGGCATAAACACCGTAAGATGATTACACCCTCGTTTCATTTTAAAATCCTACAAGATTATCATGAAACAATGAATAACAATTCGACAAAATTCATTGAAAAATTACGTGATGCTGCAAAAGGTGATGCCATCATTGATTTTCAAGGCATGGTCAACTATTTGACACTGGATGTTATATGTGGTAAGTTCACACTAGGAGATCGTAATAAACTCTGGCTAATGACTGTATCTACTTTTTTGTTGTTGCAGATACTGCCATGGGTGTTCACATCAATGCCCTGGATAATCCCCATTCTGAGTTTGTTAAGGCTGTTGAACAGTAAGTAGAGGCGTGCAGGTGGAAAACATGGTTCTAGGGCAGCACATTTGATGGGGAAATTTTGGGATTTCTTATGGGATTAAAAAACTTTGATTGCTTTTAAAAAAATGTGTATGTCGGTGCCTTAAAAATGGCTGAAATTAAGTTCTTCCTTGTCTTGTATGGAAAACCATTCTTTGTAGTATGTGTTGGGTGGGTCATTTAAAAGTTAAAATTAGAATCGGCTATAAAAAAGTACTGATTATTTTTTCAAATTTCTGGTTTTATCCAATCCAAACAGTGATTTCACTAAAATTGGTTACAATACTCGTGTATGAGTTCTTGAAATGTGAGAGGCCAAATATAGAGATACAGATACAGTTCAGCCCAAAATCCAGTGACTCGTTGTGGACGCATTGGCTTCTCAATAGTCACGTGTGGGTTTTCTGAAACCCATATGCGGCAATTTTGCTTATTGACATAGCCACTGAGATGAAAATGAGCTTCATTAAGGCTGAACTGAAGGTCGATCTCTTCTCGAAAATTTTCCATGTAAATTTGCGTTAAAGACTCACTACTTTGGAAGTTAGTTTTTAATATTTCCCAATTTTGTTCGTCCCATTTTGCAAATGTCCAACATAAACTTGAAAATAAAAATAACATTCATTTTTTCACATTTTAAAGTCAAAGTAATCGGTAGTTCAAATTTAAACGGCCCGCCATATATATCGGTCCAGTTTGGTTGTAGTTCATTGTGTGAAAATTATCGTTGTCAAATTATGGTAATATATACGATATACCCTCAATTAATAGATCAGAACTTCCAGGGATTTCTTTCAAATTTAATTAATGCTTTAAAAGGCTTGATCAGCTATTCCTGTATCGAAATGTAGCCGACGAAAACTATCTTGATCTTAAGTGTGTTTCCAGCGGACCTTTTTGTTAATTTTTTTAATAAATATTTTTATAAATTATCGTTGTCAAATTATGGTAATATATACGATATACTCTCAATTAATAGATCAGAACTTCCAGGGATTTCTTTCAAAATTAATTAATGCTTTAAAAGGCTTGATCAGCTATTCCTGTATCGAAATGTAGCCGACGAAAACTATCTTGATCTTCCAGCGGACCTCTTTGTTAATTTTTTAATAAATATTTTTAATTTTTAGCATGTGTTGCAATGTCAATATGCGTGCCTTTAATCCGCTGAAGCGTAAAAAGTTGACCTATCAATTCTTCCCCGACTACAAGGACTATTGCAAATCTTTGAAAGTTTTGAAGGATTTCACCTTCGATGTAAGCATATCTAAGATCTCTCTAAACTCTCGGTATTGTATAGTTAAAAAAATATTTATATATTATATTTTATATATTATTATACTATATATAAATATATAAATATTTAATTTTAATTTTCGGCTACTAAAGATTTTTATCTGCTTCTCTTAGGTTATTGAAAAACGCATAGAGCTTCGCCAACAACAGGAGTTGAATAAGGCCAACACTGCCGACGAAGATGAATTCCACAAAAGAAAATTGGCCTTTTTGGATACCTTGCTCTCGTCCACCATCGACGGACGTCCCCTGACCACTCAGGAAATTTACGAGGAAGTGTCCACGTTCATATTTGAGGTAAGTGCAGCTACTTCCCCAATTACAACCGAATTCAAAGATCATCAAGTTCTTCCCTCAAGGGCCACGACACCACCACCTCGGCTGTATCGTTTGCTGTCTTTCTGCTATCCCGTCATTTGGGAGTCCAGCAAAAAGTCTACGAAGAACAGCAGCAGGTAATGGGTGCTGACATGAAACGTAGTGCCACATTCCAGGAACTGGCCGATATGAAATATTTGGATTTGGTGATAAAAGAGACGCAACGACTATATCCCAGTGTGCCACTGATTGGCAGGCACACGGAAAAGGAATATGTTATGAGTTGGCTAGAGATTCAATTAATCTTTGATTGTTTGCTAATATTTCCTATTTCCAGATGGCAAACTCATACCCGAGGATACTTCGCTGAATGTCTTCATCATGTCTTTGGGTTACAATGAGGAGACCTTTCCCGATCCTTATCTTTTCAAGCCGGAAAGATTCGATGCATCCTCTAATAATGAAATGCCCAGCCCATTCGCCTATGTTCCCTTCAGTGCCGGCCCTCGTAATTGCATTGGCCAAAAGTTTGCTATGCTGGAAATTAAGACTGTCGTCTCCAAGATTGTGAGACATTTTGAAATTCTGCCCGCCCTCGATGAATTGGCTTCGAAGGATGGCCATGTGAGCACCTACTTTGGACCTTACCGACAGCAAAAACCCCAATTGCATAAATACGAACCCAAACTGGCCATGGTGTTGACTTTAAAGTCCGAGAATGGTATAATGTTGAGATTAAAGGAAAGAATGTAGAGAAAATACTTTTAAAATCAAATTGTTTATTTAATATATTATAAGCTAATAAATTTTGCAAGGCCTTCTGGAGTGATAAATCACATGGGTAGGTTCTCAAACTTTAACCAAAACTGTGCCAACCTCGGGCTCCACCACAAATTTGGAGGGATCCACCACTTGTCTAGAATAAAAGAGAGAGAGAATGAGTTATTAGATTGAACCCTTAATAATGGTTTAAATAATTAAATTCACCCATCAATTTGTTTCGATTGCAAGGAGGTTGTAATAATTTCAGCCTGGCTGCCCATTTGATAGTATTGATTGATGTTGATGGTTTGCTGCTGGGTGCCCAAATTCAACACGATCACATACAGATCACTGCCTGTCTTTTGACGCGAATATATGATAATGTCATTGGCAATAGCCTTGATGTCCAATTCGCCATCCTGCAGCGAGGGTTCTTTGCGCAACTTCAGCAGCTTCTTGAAGATATGCAAATGGGATTGGGGAGCGCGCAGTTGGGCCAAAGCATTGACGGTGCTATAGTTACCGGCCACGGGTAGCCAAGTGTGATCGCCGGTGGTGAAACCTGTTCAAAAGAGGCAGAGGAAAGGGAATTAAAGAAATTTTGAGAACTTGGAGGAGAAAATAAATTGATTCGATTAAAAATTTAATTTCAGAGGCTAATTTTTGGTAAAGTACCCAACCAGAGCCACCATGAATTTATTTTGAAAAATTAATTATTTAATTATTTAAATAATTTACAAATGTTTCCAAATGATAGTAGTTTTAGTAATTCTTTATGGACTCAAGATCCACTTAAAAATTTTCATTGGAATATTGTTTTCAAAAAAACTATAGCCTATCCCTAGGAGCTACACTGTACAATGAGTAATTTTCTATTAACCGAGATACGATACGATCATTCAAAACACTTTAATATTTAGCTCCAATTAAAATTTTTAAAGACATCATGGATTAAAAACAAAATGTGATTCAAAATTTAAATTTCGAAAATGGATAATTTTCTATTACCCGAGATATGACTAGGAAACACAATTTAATATTTGGCTGCTCCAGTTAAAACATGTTGAAAGACATCATGAATTAAAAACTAAATGTGATTCAAAATTTAAATTTTCAAAAATGAATAATTTTCTATTTCCCGAGATATGACTACGAAACACAATTTAATATTTGGCTGCTCCAATCAAAAAATTTTTGAAAGACATCATGAATTTAAAACAAAAATTAATTCGAAATTTTAATTTCAAAAATGGATCATTTTCTATTTCCCGAGATATGACTAGGAAACACAATTCAATTTTTGGCTCCAATTAAAAAAATTTTGAAAGGATTCATGATTTAAAAACTAATAGTGATTCAAAATTTCAAACTCTGAATTGATCAATTAAAAATTTAATTTTAGAGGCTAATTTTGGATACACTACCCAATCAGAGCCACCAGGGACTTATTTTGAAAAAAATAATTAATTAATGTCTCCAAGCGATAGTGGTTTAAGTAATTCTTAGTGGGCTCAAGATCGACTTTAATATCACTTTCTTTAGAAAATAGCTTTAAAGAAACGGTAGCATATCTTAAGGAGCAATGCAGCTGAATGCAGATATGACTACGAAACAAAATTCAATACTTGGCACCAACTAAAACATTTTGAAAGACATCATGAATGAAAAACAAAAAGTGATTCAAATTTTAAATTTCAAAAGTGGATAATTTTGTATCTATCCGAGAAATGGCCAGGAAACACAATTCAATATTTGGTTCCACTTAAAAAATGTTGAAAGACATCTTGAATTAAAAACTAAAAGTGATTCAAAGTTTTTATTTCAAAATGGATAATTTTCTATTATCCGTGATATGACCACGAAAAAATATCAACATTTGGCCCCAATTACAAAATTGCTGCTTCAACATTTCAAACTCAATTAAATATTTAATTCCAGTGGCTAATTTTTGATATACTACCCGACCAGAGCCACCAGGGTTTTATTTTGAAAAAATAATTATTTAATTATTTAAATAATTAATTAATGTCTCCAAATGATAGTGGTTTTAGTAATTCTTTGTGGTCACAAGATCCACTTAAAAACTTTCGTTGGAATATTAATTTAAAAAAAACTGTAGCATATCTTTAGGAGCTATACAGTAAAATGGATAATTTTCTATTATCCGTGATATGACCACGAAACAAAATTCAAGATTTAGCTTCAATTTAAAAATATTGAAAGATATCATGGATGAAAAACTAAAAGTGATTCAAAATTTAAATTTAAAAAATGGATAATTTTCAATCCAAGATATGATCATTGAAAACAATTGAATATGTGGATCCAATATTTTTTTTTTTTTTTGAAAGATAGCATGAATTTAAAACTAAAAGTGATTCAAAATGTCAAGCTCTGAAGTTAACAATTAATCAAATCCTTACATTGGGAAAACTTCATATTTCCTCAATTCCATGTCTTATGATATTTATCCCTTTTTCCCCCATTTAACATACCTGCCATGTTGGAAGCATCCCATTGATATGGTGTACGGGCGGGATCACGAGAGAGGCCGTAGTAAGTCGTAGGATTGCCATTGCAAGCCTGAGGATCCACCGAATCTTCCCAGGAGATAAAGACATCAGTCATAACCAGCTCCTCACCCTAAATGGAAATGAAAAGATAAAACATCAAACACGTCCTCCCCATTCCCTGCCTCCTTCTCCCCCTCATCCACCCCCTCTCCCCCTCTCCCACTATACTCACATTATAAGTGACGGCATTACCGGGCAACGTCTGCAGCAGCATATTAAACAAATCCGCCCGGTTCACGCCCAAACGTGAGGCCAAACGTTTATTGTCGTGATTGCCCAAAACCCAATTGGCACGCACATCCTTGGGCATGGCAGCCATCCATTTGGTGATGTGAGCCACAATGTCGGCGGCCGAAGTGTCCCGAAGGACACCATTCAAGAAGTCAAAGTTGAAGGGAACATATGACCCATTACGCTTACCATCACCGTAAAATCGTATAATATTCTCGAAACTGGTGTAGGCCTCCGTCAAGAGGATACGTGTGTCACCGCCATGTTCCTTTTTGAATTCGTCGGCCAAAGCACGCCATTGATAGGCCATATCGAAAGTTTCCGGCTGGTCATTAGTGTAGATGTGTTGCAAATGACAATAATCATCTGGATCGGGACAACTGGCGACATCGGCCACCACCGGTTCATCGGGATAATTGTTATTCACATCCAATTCCTTTTCGAACAGGAAAGGCACCGCATCAATACGGAAACCGGCAATTCCCTTGCCCAACCAGAAACGCATAACATTTTTCATTTCATCCACCACCTTTTGACTGCGATAATTCAAATCGGGCTGTTTAATGGCGAACTGATGCAAATAGTATTGTTGGCGCTTGTCGCTCCATTGCCAGGCACTGTAACGGAAAGCACTGAGCCAGTTGCTCGGTGGCTCACGTTCTCCCGTGGTGGCATTGATTTTACCATTATGCCACACATAAAAATCGCGATAGTCAGGATCATTGTTTTCGGATTTCTTAAACCATTCATTTTCATCGCTGGAGTGATTGGGCACAAAATCCAAAATGATCTTAATGCCCACCTCTTTGGCCTTCTTGATCATATTCTCGAAATCTTCCATGGTACCGTATTCGGGATGGATTTGATAGAAGTCGGAGATGTCGTAGCCGAAATCAGCCATGGGCGATTTGAAGATGGGCGACAGCCAAGCAGCCGTGAAACCGATATCCTTGAGATATTGAAGTTTTTCGGTGACACCTGGAAGTTGGAGGTGGGAAGGGTTTAGATTGAGGGCATATATTTATGTTTTATTGTGATACAATATTTTCACTTTTAGTACGAAAACCGGTTACAAATATTTGTAAGCCAGGATAAAAAATTTTATATCAGCAAAAATACAAATCAGTATTTTAGCACACAGTTAAATATAATTGACATCCCGAATGAAATACCCAGAAACCCGGTTACAAATAAATAAATATTAAACGCGGATAAAAAGTATATATCAGCAAAATACAAATCAGTATTTTAGCAAACAGTAATAAATAAATACCGAAATCCCGGTTACAAATATTTGTAAACTCAAATAACAAATTATATATCTGCTAAAATGCAAAAAATACCAATGAAATCGGTTACAAATTTTGTGAAAAATAAAATTAGAAAAAAAATAATATAAATTAAAAATCTTTTTTTTAATATTGTAATGTAATAAATATCGCCAAACCGGATAAAATATTCTAAAAAGCAAGACACATTTCAAATATTTATAAACTCGATTCAAAATCTATGATTCGTCATTTTTTTTAAATTTGTAAGCATTTGTAACCGGATAAAATATTCGAAAACCCGGTTAAAGGCAAGACAATTTTGCTTTTGCGTTTTTTTAAGTTATTTGTCATTCATTGACCAAAAAACGTTGTGATCCCGTACCAAATATTCGAAGGTTCGGAAAAGCAAAAAAAAAAAAAGAAAATTAATGAAAAAAACAATGAAAAATATTTGGAAATCCTGATAAATTATTCAAAAACCCGGTTAAATATATTCGGAAACCTGATGAAATGTTTTGTAAACCAATTTGATTATGGATGGATGTGAAAGGTAATTCTGCATTCATTTAAAATATATCCGATTAAAGATACTTAGAAACTCGTTTAATATTAAAAAAACGGACAATTTGAACTGGAATATTGTCCTGGCTCAAGACCATTTACTATATTTAATAGAATGCAAATTTATTTACAAATGGCATGGTGACATTTATTACTTGGCTGCAGACTACCACTATCATGATTTCCACCCTGTCTAAAGGTTTCATTCAGGTGGCTTCGCAGCGACTTTTCAACATCAAACCCGGCCTCTATAAGGAGATGATTTTCACAAACGAACGGGAATCACAACTCACTTGCCGAATTTGCGTTTAAAAAATCGCACCAAGTAATAAAGTACGCATGCCATCTTACAAGCATCTCATTGAGTTGCATATGTAAGTATGTGTATGTGCAGGTATAGTTACCCAATTTCGAAATAAAAATATAAAGAAAATCAGTCATTAATTGCTAAAACATTTGGAAACACATATAAAATATTCGAAACCCCGATAGAAGTTCTGGATAATCATTTCAAATTGTTAGGAAGCTAATTTGAAAAAAAAAATGTATTATAATTCGGAAACCCGAAAAACTAATCCCTTAATAAAAAATTAAATAAAAATAATGATAAAGGTAATTTTTTATTCATTACTAAAAATATTCGGAAAACCGAATAAAATATTCGAATAACCGATTAAAGATATGCGGAAAATCGGTTAACATTTTTGTAAAACAATTCAACTAATAATTAAATGGATGAACGAGGTAATTCTGCAAACACTTAGAAAATATTCGAATGACCGGTAAAGATATTTGGTAGTTCGATTCAAATTATTAAGAAAACTAACAGACAATTTCGAAATAAAATATTAAAGAAAAAAATATTGAATACTAAATGATTCATTGGTAAAGAAAATGTTTCGAAACCCCGATTGAAAATTAAACCGATTCTGGATAACCGGTTAAAATTATTTAGAGAACCTATGAATTCGGAAAAATCAAAAAAGAAAAACATTATGAATATATATACTATAATTTGTTATTGAGATTGGACATAAGTAATGGTGTAGTAAGGAAACCCGGATAAAAAATTCATAAATGAAGTAATAACATATTTGTAATAATTCAATCAATATCTGTATAAAATACACGAAAACCAGGTTAAATGTATTTGAAACCCCGGCTAAATATTCGGAACACGAACAAAAAATTTGACAACTTAGAAAGATTTTTGGAAACCCAGAAAAAAATATCCGAAAACCCGGTTCCGGAAAACCGGTTTAAAATATTGAGAAAATCCATTAATTACGCAAATTAAATTTAAATCAAACTGGAAAAATGGGTACATAAAAATATTTGGAAACCCGGATAACGTATTCGAAAACCCGTTTCCAGAAAACCGGTTAAGATTATTTTCCCTATATATTTTTGACAAATATTTTAAAACTCGAACAAAATATTGAAGATAAATTAAACTAAAAAAATTGGAACCCGGAAAACTGGTTTAAATTATAGGAAAAATCGAGCAATAAAACAAATAATATAAATAAACCTTGAAAAATAAAAATTGACTACAAATATAAAAATGTTTTGTACTCGGATAAAATATCTGAAAACCGGATAAAATTAGTAAAATTAGCGAGAAATTAAGCAAATATAATAAATTAATCTAAAAAAAAATAAAAAATTACTGCAAATAAAAAAATAGTTGGAAACCCGGATACAATATCCGAAAATCCGGTTCCGGAAAACCGGTTAATAATAATGGAAAAACCGAACAATTAAGTAAATGAAATAAATTAAAGCAGAAAAAGTAAATAATGGCGAAAAATTATTCATCATCAAATTACGTTGGGGATAGGACATCAAATGTTTTTACACTTTAAAAGAACATCAGATGTTTTGGGTATAAAACACGATTTTGAAAAATGTAAACGTAACAAGTGCAGACCCGAAAAGCATGACTACGATGATTTTTTTTTAATTCGGAAACTTAAGAAGTTTTGTAGGCTATACATCTAACAAACCCGATTAGAAATTATATCTCAGTCGCTTAGCACAATATGTTAATCTCTTTCATATTGTTAATATTTGGGTTCAATATTTTTACATAGTTTTCATTAATTCGGGTTTATAAACAAGTGCTGGCTTTTATTTATTCATATTTAAGCATATTTTTCAAAAAGTGGTGTTTTGGAGAATACTTTTTACTCGTATTTTATGGGTGCTAGGGGAAGACCAAGAAAGATTCAATTTTATGGCGAAATGAAATTTAATCACACTATTCGTGTTTTTAATTTTATCATTGCACATATATATAACATAGATTATTTTTTTTCATTTACACTAAACTTGATCATACGCATATTTTCTTCAGGATTCCGAACATTATTAAAACTGTTATACGAAAATACTCCAGGATCACACTGATACACAATTTTGTCGAACTTTTTGCAATTCTTACCATTCAAATCACCGATGCCATCACCGTCACTATCGCGAAACGATCTCGGATAGATTTGATAATAATTGCCATTTTCCCACCAGTCCTTGGCCCACGACGAACCGGCCAAAGCCGCCACAATAACCACAACACTTATTAGCAATTTCATGGCAAGATGAAACAAAACGAATCTAAATTAAAATAACTCCGTCTAATTTAGTACATTAATACTATTTGGTACCCTCTGGCTGACTTCACAAATAAAACTACTATATTTCGTAAAAACTACAGTTGATTTTATAACAATAGCCTGTGCGCTTACTTTCGAGGGAATTATTAGTAATTTTGATATGATTGCAATTTTATCGAATCGAATCAAATCACAATTGTTTTGTCAACAAATGTGATTTTGTTATTACACTCGCTCTTATGGAGTATATTTTTCCTCTACGAAATAATATCAAATAATATCAAGCGCTCGAAATGAGCACTTTCCATGGGAAGAGCTGCATGTGAAATTAATAGAAAATCTCGAGGGTCTAGGTTGGAGGGTAGGCTAGTAAGTATGGAAAAAATTGTAAATAAAGAAAATCTTAAATGTCGATAAAAATTATCGTAGTATCTTCTAAGCTCCTCAAAAAGTCAGGAATTTTCATACAAGAAAATCTAATCCCTGAAGTTTTGGACTGCCGCTTAGTGTTATAAATTAATAATTTTTATTAATTTATATCCTGAGAGTAGAATAATTTACCCTAATTTCCACACCGCCACCCACGTTTAATTTTCTACATTTTTTCGCCACTGCACACTGACACTTCACTCAAGCACGGCTATTAAACAATTCCGGGTTCCCTTGTGTGTGGAGTAATTTCAGTTTTGTTTTTGTTTTTCCTTTTATTTAATTTCATTCGATAGTTTGTATGGGAAAATCTTATCAGTTTTGTGGGTATTTAATTTTCAAATGTCAAGTATTTTTTCGCACTCGAATCGAGATCATAGTGATGCATTTGCTGCTATCTTAAATAAATACTTCGACTTAATTGCATGACTCCACCATGGCGAATAGTTGTCACATTGACTTTTCATTCAGTCGGTGATTGCACTGAACTATTTGTACTTTTTTCCTTCAAATTTAATGTTGTCTAAGGTTTGGAAGAGTCGTAATGTATTTTGTAGATTTTCTATGGCAAATAAGTGTGAAATGTTATAATTTTGGTGAAATTCAAAGCAATATGTAATTGTGAAAAGCAATCTTTTGTATATTTTATGATATTTTTAATCGAATAAAATTATTATAATAATTAGTATTATTTCCTTTAGCTCTCATAGGTATCATAGGGCAAAGACAAATTGTTTCCATGCTGGTATGTCCAACGCCATTGCTTTTATTTAATTCCTGGATTTGCCGAGAGTGTTTGTTTTCTGCTTCAAAGGCTATAAGGGTAGAGCTATGCAACAAAAATGTATAACATTTTCTGATGAATTTTTTAAACTCAAGAAAGATATTATTTGTTATACCCTACACCACAGCGTATAATGTCTTTGTACATTTGTTTGTAACACCCAAAAGGAAACGAGATAGACCCATCGCTTATTATACCGATCGACGTACAATCACTTTTTGAGTCGATTTAGCGATGTCCGTCCGTCTATCCATCTATTCTTTTAATCAAATCTATTCTTGTAAATGAAACTTTGCACAACGAAGTTTTATGGGATAAGGACGAACGCTATTTCATTTGAAGCAAATCTGTTCAGATTTAGATATAGCTCCCATACGAATGTCTCCTCTGATTTGACTTTTTCCGCTCTAGAAACCACAAACTTTGACAGATTTTCTTCAAATTTGACAACACAGCTTATATTTCAACTAAAAACAGCTCTGGTAAAAATATAATAGAATAGATCGGTTCAGATTTATATATAGCTCCCATACGAATGTCTCCTCTGATTTGACCCTTTCCGCTCAACAAACCACAAACTTTGACAGATTTTCTTCAAATTTGGAAAAACAGCTTATATTTCAACTAAGAACAGCTCTGGTAAAAATAGGATAGATCGGTTCAGATTTATATATAGCTTCCATACAAATGTCTCATCCGATTTGACTCTTTCCGCTCTAGAAACCACATATTGTATCAGATTTTCTTCAAAATTTTCTTTTCACTCTACATACCACATATTACAACAGATTTTCTTCAAATTTGGCAAAACAACTTATATTTCAACTAAAAACAGCTCTGGTGAAAATGGGTCAGATGAGTTCAGATATATATATAGCTCCATTACAAATTTCGCTACTGAATTGATTATTTCCGCTCTAGAAATAGCATTTTTGAATCGATTTTCTTCTAGTTCGGCATATCAGCTAATGTTTCAAATATAAATTACTATAGCGAAAGTGTGTCACATCGGTTCAAATTATATATAGCTCCCGATTTGATTCTTTCCGCTCTAGAAACCACATATTTAACACTCCATAAAATTTGAGAAGGCGTCTAATAAAGAGTGATTTTTTTGAGGTTAGGATTTTCATGCATTAGTATTTGACAGATCACGTGGGATTTCAGACATGGTGTCAAAGAGAAAGATGCTCAGTATGCTTTGACATTTCATCATGAATAGACTTACTAACGAGCAACGCTTGCAAATCATTGAATTTTATTACCAAAATCAGTGTTCGGTTCGAAATTTTTTATCGACAAATTTTGTTCAGCGATGAGGCTCATTTCTGGTTGAATGGCTACGTAAATAAACAAAATTGCCGCATTTGGAGTGAAGAGCAACCAGAAGCCGTTCAAGAACTGCCCATGCATCCCGAAAAATGCACTGTTTGGTGTGGTTTGTACGCTGGTGGAATCATTGGACCGTATTTTTTCAAAGATGCTGTTGGACGCAACGTTACGGTGAATGGCGATCGCTATCGTTCGATGCTAACAAACTTTTTGTTGCCAAAAATGGAAGAACTGAACTTGGTTGACATGTGGTTTCAACAAGATGGCGCTACATGCCACACAGCTCGCGATTCTATGGCCATTTTGAGGGAAAACTTCGGAGAACAATTCATCTCAAGAAATGGACCGGTAAGTTGGCCACCAAGATCATGCGATTTGACGCCTTTAGACTATTTTTTGTGGGGCTACGTCAAGTCTAAAGTCTACAGAAATAAGCCAGCAACTATTCCAGCTTTGGAAGACAACATTTCCGAAGAAATTCGGGCTATTCCGGCCGAAATGCTCGAAAAAGTTGCCCAAAATTGGACTTTCCGAATGGACCACCTAAGACGCAGCCGCGGTCAACATTTAAATGAAATTATCTTCAAAAAGTAAATGTCATGGACCAATCTAACGTTTCAAATAAAGAACCGATGAGATTTTGCAAATTTTATGCGTTTTTTTTTTTTAAAAAAGTTATCAAGCTCTTAAAAAATCACCCATTATTTCAACTAGAAAACCTTTGCTAAACATGGGTCAGATCGGTTCAGATTTGTATATAGCTCTCATTCAAAGTTTGTATTCAAATTTTCTTACAAATAGAAGTATGGAATTTGAAGTATATTCTCCTCTTATAGCTGCATCGTATATCACCCGGTTCAAATGTAAATACCTTTTTATTTCCTATACCATTGGGTATAATGACTAAGTGTAGGGTATCATATATTCGGCCACGCCCGACTACAACCTTCCTTACTTGTTTAATTATTACTATTTTTAAAATTTTCGTCGAAGGAACCTTTTATATTAGTACTCTCTTCTGATAGCCATAAAAGTAGTCACTTTCACGTAGAAACAGTTGCCTAAAAATTGAGTCTTCTCATTTTTTAAATGATATTCATCTAAAAAAATTAAATTGATTTTATTTTGAAAAAAAAAAAAATATATATATATATATTTCCCGAAATAAAAAACTCATAAAAATATGAAAACTGAAAAAATATATTTTATTTTATCGTAAATGAGGACGCAAAAGATATTTCTAAAAACATATGTTTGGTAAAATAGCGCAAAAAAATGCCTTACAAATTAGACAACAAAATATTTTGTTTCTTTTTTATATTTTATACAATTTTAAATTAGAATCGCCTATATAAAATGTTCTAATTATTTTTTTAAATTTCTGCTTTTATTGGAAGGTTTGAAATTTGTCATTTAATAATGGTACACAATTCATTCATATGACTACCACGACTAGCTCGGCAGAACCTCATCCGATCAACCAAATTTTTTAGTACAGGGTTTTCCAACAAGAGGTGTTATTTTGAATCACCCGGTATTTCGGTAGCTGTCACTTTTGAAGCTTTTATTCTTTGACCAGTAGAAACTACGTCATTACTAAAAATGAAACGATACACGCTTCAACAACGCATTGCAATTATTAAAATTCGTGTATGAAAATGATCCGGAATTCCATCGAAAAATCATCTTGACTGATGAGGCCCATTTCCACCTCGGTGGCTACGTCAACAAGCAAAATTGTCGCATTTGTGGCTCGGAAAACCCAAGAGTTATTGTTGAGAAGCCTCTCCATCGTCATCATGTGACTGTTTGGTGCACTGTTGATCCAACCTCATTTTCGAGGTGAATGGATTGCGCTATCGAGAGATGATTAATGATTTTTTTGTGGTCGGAATTAGATGGTATTGATCTGGACAAAGTTTACTGTCATCAAGACGTGCCACACAATCAACGAAACCATTGCTCTTTTACGGGAAAAATTTCCGGACCGTGTCATCTCTCGAAGAGGTGATCACAATTGGCCACCGAGATCTTGTGATTCAACACCTTGTGACTTCTTCCTTTGGTGCCAAGTGAAAGATAAGGTCTACGCCAACAGCCCAAGACCTCAAAGATATAATTCGTGAGGCTATCGAGAACATAGGACAGGCACTTTGCGATTTGGTTATGGAAAATTTTAGTAAGCGTGAACGTGATGGCCATTTGGCTGATGTCGTTTTTCATTATTAACGGCATACCTTCCTCTTTATTATGAAATAAACATCCGATCATTTATCTAAAAAAACATTTTTCTTTGAATACCAAAATAACTTCCAGTCTTAAAGAAAAACAGCCATAATATTGGCTAATATTAACAAATATTGAACTACTTGCCAAAAATAAAAGAAAAACTATTAACAACAAATACAAATTGTTCTTTCCGTTTTCCCAAAATTGTTAAATAAATAGTGGTGATCGAATGACAGAACAAGCCAGCAAATCAGCCGCCGCCGATAATTATGGTTGGGCTTGGGCTTGTCCTTAGATGTATTTTTAGTGACTGGATAAGTTTGGAAGTGGTGAAATTTTTTACGATTTTTTTCCAAAATCAACCAAAATTTGAGTGGAAAATCTTCAGAATGTTCATTTTTGAAATATTGTGTTTAAAAATTATCATTCTTAACGATGAAAAATCCAAGAAAAAGTAGAGAATGGAAAAATATATATTTTTTTGAACCTAAAGGGTGATTTTTTTGCATCTAAAGGGTGATTTTTTAAGAGCTTGATAACTTTTTTTTTAAAAAAACGCATAAAATTTGCAAAATCTCATCGGTTCTTTATTTGAAACGTTAGATTGGTCCATGACATTTACTTTTTGAAGATAATTTCATTTAAATGTTGACCGCGGCTGCGTCTTAGGTGGTCCATCCGCTTAGTCCAATTTTGGCATTTCCACGTTTTTGAGTAACAGAGACCCAATTGGTGCGAACGGCGACGAATCGAAAATTGGTGGTCATCATTAACACTGGCCGATACAGCTGCGATATTTTCTTCAGTTCGTACTCTACGTAAGCGTGTTGGTGGTTTAATGTCCAACAATGTAAATTTGGTGCGAAATTTAGTCACAATAGCCCGAATAGCCGCTTCAGTGGGTCGATTAAACTGACCATAAAATGGAAGCGCGCAATGAACTTTCTTAACAGAGCACGCATTTTGATAATAAAATTCAATAATTTGCAAGCGTTGTTCGTTTGTAAGACGATTCATGATGAAATGTCAAAGCATACTGAGCATCTTTCTCTTTGACACCATGTCTGAAATCCCACGTGATCTGTCAAATACTAATGCATGAAAATCCTAACCTCAAAAAAATCACTCTTTATATTTAATAGAATGCAAATTTATTTACAAATGGCATGGTGACATTTATTACTTGGCTGCAGACTACCACGATCATGATTTCGACCATGTCAAAAGTCTTTTCAAGTGGCTTCGCAGCGACTTTTCAACATCAAACCCGGCCTATTTAGGGAAATGATTCTCACAAACGAACGAGAAGCACAACTCACTTGCAGAATTTGCGTTTAAAAATCGCACCAAGTAATAAAGTACACATGCCATCTTACAAGCATCTCATTGAGTTGCATATGTAAGTATGTGTATATGCGGGTATAGTTACCCAGCAATACTTCTACCGTGCCAACGCTCATTTGTTTTAGCTTTTTCGTTTCTATTTTTTGGTCTGTAATCAATATTTGATTTGAACTGGGATATTGTCCTGGCTCAAGACCATTTTGCATCTATATTTAATAGAATGCAAATTTATTTACAAATGGCATGGTGACATTTATTAATTATTTTTTTTCTGATGGTGCAATCGCACGCTACGAAATAATAAAAAAATCAACTACCTTTTCTTAGAGTTTTTGTTATTTTTATACCTTGTGTTAATAAACTACTGTCAAAATAAGAAATTACGTTTTTTCATTTTCAAATCTGAAAATCTTTAAGAAAAAACAACTAAAATTTTTCTGAGCGTTTTGAACAAATACAACAAATAATGTTAAAAAAATCCTTGGGTCCTTGTGTAATTTTAATTTTTTAATGAACTCAAAAATGTATACTAGAACAAAAGTTATTGAATTTTGGCCGATGGATTTTTATTCTGAACCACTGTGCAACGTTCAAATAAAAATTTGTGTTTTTTACGATTTTCGAAATTTTTGATAAAAATTATTTTATTTTTTAATCGATGACAAGCGGTTATTATAACTTTATAAATAACTTAAAATTAATATCTGTCCAATATATAAATGCACTCACATGCAATAAAACCTTACATCCCTAAGGTATGCTATAAATATTTTGTCCCAATATACAATACATTAACAGCGAAAATAACGAAGAAAGTATTGCTACATTTTTTGCTTAGAAGGTTTTACCATTTCAGTAATTAAATCGATGTTGGCAGCTAAAGGGTGATTTTTTAAGAGCTTGATAACTTTTTTTTTAAAAAAACGCATAAAATTTGCAAAATCTCATCGGTTCTTTATTTGAAACGTTAGATTGGTCCATGACATTTACTTTTTGATAATTTCATAATTTCATTTAAATGTTGACCGCGGCTGCGTCTTAGGTGGTCCATCCGCTTAGTCCAATTTTGGCATTTCCACGTTTTTGAGTAACAGAGACCCAATTGGTGCGAACGGCGACGAATCGAAAATTGGTGGTCATCATTAACACTGGCCGATACAGCTGCGATATTTTCTTCAGTTCGCACTCTACGTAAGCGTGTTGGTGGTTTAATGTCCAACAATGTAAATTTGGTGCGAAATTTAGTCACAATAGCCCGAATAGCCGCTTCAGTGGGTCGATTAAACTGACCATAAAATGGAAGCGCGCAATGAACTTTCTTAACAGAGCACGCATTTTGATAATAAAATTCAATAATTTGCAAGCGTTGTTCGTTTGTAAGACGATTCATGATGAAATGTCAAAGCATACTGAGCATCTTTCTCTTTGACACCATGTCTGAAATCCCACGTGATCTGTCAAATACTAATGCATGAAAATCCTAACCTCAAAAAAATCACTCTTTATAAGCAGAATATTCTTTTTAATATGAATAAATAAGACAATTGTTTAACAATATTTGTAAATGCCGAGGCAATGGTCGGCCTCGCGAATATAGTTTTTCACTGTAGAAAATTAACAATAAAAAATATATACAACCACTGTCTGAAAAGGAAAAAAAAACGTAATTAGACTTTTTTCAATTGCAAAAGAACACATCAAGAGCTCATATTTTCTATGAACTAAACGAAATTTCAATGCGATACATGGTTTCAATAAAATAACCTCTATTATGATAAAATTAAATCAACTATTTTAGCATTTATTAATTTTAAATGCATCCACAGCTTTTGTTTTTGAATATGGTCATCACATTTTCGAAATTTCCTCAATTTATATTTCTTTTTCGAAATTTATGTTTACACCTACCACTATCATTCCCAGGCTGAATGTCTGTTACCACACTACAGGTCAGTGATAGATCAGTTAGCGTCAATATCGTTAGTTATTGATATTTCCCTATTTTGTTAAGCAAAATCAACAAAAACAAGTTATTAATAATTCTGAACAATACAATTGAATACAATGTGAAGCCAGAGCAAATATGCAACACAACAATATTTTCTAGGAAGACTATTTATCCCATGTCATCCATGGATGATCGTGGTATTGAAACAAGTGTTTTCCATGCCGTAATGCCACAACCAGCAACAATTTGCTGGAGAACTTTAGTGGATCTGAACAAATCTGCGGATATAAAAAGGGGGCAATTGCCAGGTGAATTAAACAGTTTACTTTGAGAAATAATTCAAAGTGGTCTAGTGGTCAACTGATCTAAAGAAAATGTTGAAATTATTGTCCCTCTGTGTGGTGGGACTGGCACTGAGTGTGTCGGCCCGGGATTGGTGGGAAAATGGTAATTTCTATCAAGTGTATCCGCGCTCCTTTAAGGACAGCAATGGCGATGGTGTGGGTGATTTGAAGGGTAAGTAAAGAAGCAACATTCTCAACCTTTTCAAAGGACAATGGCTTCAAGTGGGTTAGTCCTTTTTGTCCTTTTTTGCCAAGAATATTTACGGCCTTGTGATTTTCTAGGACACTGGCTTAAAACTCTTTTTTTTGCCATGAGTATTTATGTCCTTGTGAATTTCTAGGTGTGGCTGAAAAAATCGACTACCTCAAGGATTTGGGCATGGATGGGGTGTGGCTGTCGCCCATCATGAAATCCCCCATGTCCGATTTCGGTTATGACATCTCCGACTACTATCAAATCCAAGGGGAGTATGGCTCCATCGATGATTTGGTGGCCTTGATCGAAAGGGCTCACAGTGCCGGCTTGAAGCTGATCTTGGATTTTGTGCCCAATCACACCAGCGATGAGCATGAATGGTTCCAAAAGTCCGTGGCCAATGATTCCTTTTACCGCGATTTCTATGTGTGGCATGATGGCGTGATTAATCCCGCCACCGGCCAACGTGAGCCGCCCAGCAATTGGCTTTCCCAGTTCAAATTTTCGGCCTGGGAATGGAATGAGCAGCGCCAGCAGTACTACTTGCATCAGTTCGGTGTCAAGCAGCCCGATTTGAACTATCGCAATCCCGATGTGGTGGCGGCCATGAAGGATATTCTGGTATTTTGGATGGATCAGGGCATCGATGGTTTCCGCATTGATGCTGTGCCCTTCCTGTTCGAGAGTGAAATTGATCCGCAGACCGGCACCTATCCCGATGAGCCAGTTGCGGCCGATACCTCGGCCTGTCCGGATCCCACCGATTGGTGCCACTTGGATCATCCCCACACCAATTCTTTGCCTGAAACTATTGAAATGGTTTATCAGTGGCGTGAAGTGGTGGATGCCTGGACGCTGGCCCACAAATCGTCGACCAAGATCCTCCTGACCGAGGCCTATACCAGCTTTGAGAATTTAATGAAGATGTACGGCAATGGCCAGCGCAATGGCTCCCATGTGCCCTTCAATTTTGAAATGTTATCGGGTTTGAACAAGAACAGTAAGGCTGCAGATTACGGCTACTATGTGAAACATTGGCTGGACAATATGCCGGAGGGTGTCTTTGCCAATTGGGTGTTGGGCAATCACGACAATCGCCGCGTGGCTTCACGTTTGGGTCCCCAGCGCAAGGATTTGATCAACATATTCCTGCAGACTTTGCCCGGCATAGCGGTTACTTATAATGTGAGTAGACCTAGATAGGCTTTGGATTCCCTAGTTTGATTTTTTTTTTCTATTTTTTAGGGCGATGAATATGGTGCTGAGGATGTGGAACTTTCATGGCAAGATACCGTGGATCCCCAGGGCTGCAATGCCGGCCAGCAGGACTATCAAAAATACACCAGGGATCCAGTGCGTACTCCATTCCGCTGGGATGCTTCTGTCGATGCTGGCTTCAGCACTGCCGCCAAAACTTGGTTGCCTGTTGGCGAAGGCTATGAAAGCGAAAATGTGCAGTTGCAGTTGGCTGCCGAAAATAGCCATTTGAAGATATTCCAGCGAGTTGTTCAACTGCGCAAGCAGGAACCCGCCTTCAGTGGCCGTTCGATTAATCCCGTTGTGGTGGACGAAGTTTTGATCTATGAAAGGTAAGCAATTGGTTTATTAACTTACAAGTTTCACTTGGCCAAATTTAAAATTTCTCATGATTGATTATGAATTCCTCTTTGCTTTTGTCTAGATCTCCACCCTCTGGTAACGGCGACTCTTTCTTGATTGTCTTAAACATTGGCAGTGTCGATGTATCCTTGGATTTAAGCCAATATGCTGAGAACGTTGACGTTCAAGTACAAGTATCTGTCAGCTCCCTACAATCTGGCATAGCTCCAGGGTATGTTCAGTGTTTATATTCATATATTTCGAAACTTTTAAATGATTTATCTTATTTTCCTTATTGTCCTCTTTTCTTTTTTACTATTTATTTATTAATTATGTTCTCAATTCTATTATATTCTTTTCTTTCCAGACAATATGTGGAGAGTGGCAACTTTGTGGCCAAAGCATTTGTGGGTTACGTTTTGCGTTTGGCTTAAAAACGTTCCTGGAATGTTGTGAAGTAGAGCCAAATAATTAAATAAAGTTGTTGTAGCATAGCAAAGTTTTGAAATTGTTTTTTATTTAAAATTAGCTGACCCGACAAAAATTTTCCTTTCCATATTTTGATTAGTTTGTGAAAAGCCATTTCAAATGTTTAAGCAAAGCTGGAATGAAATTATTGTATCGATTAGCATTTGCTGGTATATATATTCAATTTAATGATATGATCTAATTCAGATTACGCCAATGGAAATGTCTGCACGTTCGCTTAAGTGGATTTTGAACAATGTTTAGGAACGTCTTTCGCATGAGTTTGATTTTTCATAGGGTGAACTGGAAACATTGACGGGAAATATAATGCAAAAGGTCGACATTTCAACGGCGATTTTGCCATTGACACTTTCATGCAAGTGTTTTGAATATAATTATGCAGATTCGACGTTCTGCAACTCGAAACGCTTGATAGTACTTAATTTAAATGTCGTAAGGTTTCTTGCAAGATGACGTATTCTAATTCATTTAGTTTATTGGGTGGAGTAGGGCGTGGAATTGCTGGTAGTGTTTGGTAAAAATCACCAAAAAATTATTAATATATAGTCTCCTAGTCCTCTCAAAATCGCCTGTCTTTTAATTATTCGGTCTAATTTCTCCAAAGACTTTATGTGAGACATCGTATATTCATAGCGAGCAATCAATTTACGTTACTTCACAACCATCATCACCGGCACTGTTCTTCGACAATTTGCACGGAAGTTCTTAAATATGCATATTCAACGGCAATTTGATTTCTCCAGAGGATAATCACTACAATTCCATGTTTCCATGTTTTCTTGAGTGTCGTACGATAATTGCCGATTGAACAGCGAAGCATGCTCTCATCTTCGTGCTTTCCTTTAAGATGCGTTTCTTCAATATGCTATTCGTTAATTTCTCCACTTCCCAGTGTTATTGCCAAAAAATAATCTGGTATTAACTGAAGATTCTGAGGCGATAGTCTGCGGTTATAATTTTCTCTAGAAACAGAATCCTCCATATACAGGGTGGCTGATGAATGGCACTACATTAAGAAACTAAAATAACTTTTTGTTTAATTCATGTAAATTACTTTTTCTTTGTTCATTTGACAACCGATACATTTTTATTAAACCTTTTTAACGGGTTTAAAAATAAAAGAATTTAAATGACATGACGATAGCCGGTGACGTATGTGCAAAATTCATTATTCATTACATCCTGCAGAGTTGCAGTAAGAATTGTCTCAATTGTTGTTCGAATGCATTGCTTTAAATCATCCATTTTTTTGATTTGGTTTGTAAACTTCCAGATGAAATAACCCCACAAGAAAAAGATAGGTGCAGTGAGGTCACGAGACTTTGGGGGCCAACGAAATGTCGAGTGTCTACAATCACCTTCTTGGGGAACTTTCGCAGCAATTCTCTCTCATAGCAGGACCTGGCTATGTGACAAAGTCGCATCATCCTGTTGAAACCACACAGTGTTGAAAGGGATTCACTTTCGATGCAGTTCTGCAAAGAATAAGTCCTTTAACAACAGCATTAAGTAGCATGGTAGCAGTATTCATCAGCCAGCCATATATACCATGTTCGCCCAACGACACACGATGGAAACACGAACTGAACAAATCTAAATATCAACAGAATTTTACTACTGCAAATGTTCAGCAATTGTTTTGAAAATACTCCAGATTGGCCACATAATTCTGTTCGTCAGCAGAATATTGCCGTGGAATCGGCCGTAATGTAAATCGAAAATTACCTTCCAACAGAATCATTGAACCAACAGTGCGCCATAGTTCCATATTCCATATTCATCGCGACCAGAGTGTTTTTCGACAGTCTTCAAACAACGCAGCTGAAATTCCTGATGCAGCAAGCATCGCTTTAATTTTGTCAGCGAATTTTTGCCAGAATTGGTACGCTCAAAAAAGATTTTCCGGTTTCACCGAAAGATTTTCCGGTTTCCACAAAGAAAATCGCTATAGTTCAATCGTTCATAAGCCATGTGTTCCGTAAGCATCTTATACTCGCAATGCATTGTAGTCACATTGTTTATGCATTGCATTCCAACTTTTGATTAAATGCTTAGGATAGTTAGCTAATTAATCGCATGTCTTCATTCAAAACTTCATTGTGAATTTTCCAAAAAGTCTTCTTTGTATTTGGTTCAAGAATCGGTGAAAATACATGAAATACGTGTAACTGGATTTCCCTGTTTATTTGATGACCAATTACGAACTGGAATTATGAACCGAATAAAAATAAATCAAAAAAATATGTCGTTCCTATCGTCAGTTCTGAAAAAAGGGCGTAAAATATTAAGATTTTTTTGCATTTTGTACGAATTTTCTGACTTTTCATTATAATTATTATAATTTTTGTGTTCCAAAAACTCATAACGAACATAACATACAAGAATTTCGCATATCCGTTGCTTGAATTGAGTCTTATAGCCTTGAGTTCATTCAAAAATTCTATAGAAAAAGCCACTTTCAGTTTTTTGAAAATATTCCTATTTTTCGGTCAACTATCCAACAGTTTTTTCATCTTAAAACCCAGTTCGGACTACCACGAACAGTTTGTAACAAAGATCAGCCAAATCTGTTGAGCCGTTCTCAAGTGATGCGATTACCAACGAACATCATTTCATTTTTATGATATAGAAGATTGTAAATGGTAATTTTAAAAAGTGTAGCAAACAATTAGGCTAGTGTTGTAAAATAGCAAAAAGTGTGTGTATCCCAACCAATGCGTAGCGCAAGACTCACATTCCAGTTACATTTCCATGATAAACATTGTTGAAGACAATGTATATAAACATTGCAGCAATTGGTAATAAGAAACGCTGTTGAAATGTAAACATTGTTGCTAACACTAGTGTCGTGGTATGTATGTTGTTTTTGTATCAAACATGTTGATACTCTCTCACTAATCTTCACTCACTTCGAAATACCTCTAGTTAAAGACCCAGCGGCGGAAATTGTGACTTGGAAGGCCTTATATCAGGCCTGTCTACAGCATCCGGAGGCCTTCCATAGACTTTCCATCTTCCCTTCCTTTTAACATTGCGTGAGATTGGGAGGTAAGGCCTTCCACGCTCGCTTCCTACAGGAAGGCCTTCTAGCAGGCCTTCCTAGATAAGGCATAATGCATGTCGGAAAAAAGCAGGCCTTCTAGAAGATCTCGAAGAGAAGATCTGATGAAGGCCTTTGAGGCACAGGCCTGTTATAAGGCCTTCGTGAAGAAGGCAGACATTATATCCGAAAAAATCAGGCCTTTCAGAAGGGCTTAAGATGAAGACCTGTTTAAGGTCTGAAGCCAAAGGCACATTAGAAAGCCTTCCAAAATTAATACGTATTGCAAAAAACAGACCTTATAGAATGGCTTAAAAGAAGGCATGTTAAAGGTTTTCGAAGTTGTGACACAACACAGTTGAAAATGCTAAAAATGATAACAACAGCTTCTTTTAAAAATATTTATTTTTTATTCTGATTTTTCTTTAGTATAATATAAATAATAGAAAGTAAAATTAAATAATTCAGTAATAATAAAATAAAATAATAAAAACTCCAGAAGTAGAAACTACAACCGAACGACAACAGAAACTGATAAAAACTGATAGCGTTTTCTGAAATCTGTTTTTGTTTTTACATGCTCTTTTGTTTTAGTCCCCCTCCCGAAGCACGTAAAGAGGCAATGTAGGGTTGCCAGAACTGTGGATGTGACCCAGTTGGTTGTTGGAACAAACGTTTTAACTTACAACTATGTTACTTTAGTGCACTTTTGCTATAACTTCTCAGAATTATGTGAATTTGATACGTATGTGCTATATGCCGGATTGTAAACGGAATATCAATAAATATGTTTCGGACTGAAATGCAACATGCGAAATCAATCGATTTCAGAGTGAAATGACAAGGTCGATTTACAAATATCAAATTTTGTATGGAATCTCACATTTGTAAATCGACCTTGAGTTAAAATCGATTGATTTCCCATTAAGAATGAAAAGGCTATTAGGGACTTTTTCAGATTTAGTAGGGCATAGTTGGGCATAGAAAAAGATTTGTGGCAATCCTGCTTCAACGTTCGAGTTTTTATAATGGGCTACATTTTTGCAGCATACAGACGATATATCAAAACATGATACACCTTCTACAGACATTCTACAGAGAAGCGAAGTGGAATGTCTACACCTTCCCCACAGCTTCTATTAGCAAGGCTTATAACAGGCCTTCTTAAAAGAAGCGAAGATGAATGCGAGAGAGAAACTGGAAACCCATTTCTCTTGCTTTCCATTTGCAAAGCCTTCAATAGACCTTCTAAAAGGAAGCGAAGAGCAACGAGACAAAAATCCATACGCCTTCTTTTAGAAGGGCATTAAACAGGTCTTCTTAAAAGAAGCAGAAATAAGATAAAAAAGAAAGCAATGACAAGGCCTTTTAACACGCCTGATAGTAGCATGCCTACAATAATTTCCAGCAATGGTTTCTCGCAGGCCTTACATAAGGAAGCCCTCGCCAAATAAGGCCTTCCATATGCCTAAAATTGGGAAAGCCTCGTAAATTCCGCCGCTGGGGAGTTAGGCATGTCGCACACTGGATACGAATGTAATTCGTGCGACCACGCACGAATGATCGCCACATAAGTAGTGCTATGATCGAAAATAAAGAATTTTTATTATAAGGCAATTTATATTTTTTTAATGGATGAAATACAAACATATTTTTTGTCAAATTTCCGGCAAACTGATTTTAGAAAATTTTCAAATCGTAAATAATATTTTTCATTTTATTTAATTTTTTAACAAAAAACGTCATTGATTTTTGTAAAATTAATTTTTATTAATAGCAAAAAATATATATGGGCATCTACCAACAAAATGATATCAGACCACACTAATAGCTTTTAACATTATTTTCTCCTAATTTCGACAATTTTTTTATTATGAAACTTGAAGTTAACTTGTTATCTTTTATTTTTACTAAAAGTTGAAGTGTAACAACGAAAATTGCTAAAAATGTTTACAACGAGTGGAATTTTTTGTCCCGTCCACAATTCTGCTGTACCTAATTAAAATAAATTAAGAGATAATTCTCATATTTCATAAATCTACGAACAAAATATATCCTCTGGCCTTCATTTACATCTGTATAAGGAAAAACAAAGTTCTCAACAAATCGCTGAACTTTGTATATTTCTATAAGACCTTCAAAAAAGTACTTCTATTTTTTGTCGCGTCCGTTACGATGTAAAATTGTTTTATAATTTTGTACTAATTTGTACTAAATCCTGACGATATATATTTTAAAATGTAGTACCCTTTAAGCGCTTTAGAACTCTAAAAAGGCTGATCGACTTTTTCGGTTTCTTTCTTGTTTTTGGCGTAGTTTAAGGCGTGCGAATGTCACGTCCGGGCTACTGGGAGATGTCCATATGGCCATTTCCCGTGACAATTATACATTTCAAAGGGATGAAAAACAAAAAAACAATAAAATTATTTTTACTTTTGCTTTTTTGTGTGTAACGTGACAAAAATAAAATTTATTTTTTTTTAAATAAAATAAATAAAATTATTTTTACTTTTGCTTTTTTGTGTGTAACGTGACAAAAATAAAATTTATTTTTTTTTTTAAATTTTTATTAAAACGCAGAGCAGTGCGAATTGTGTCGGACTATTTTGATAAAACTTTATTATTAGTTATTATTTTATAGTTATAGTTATTATTATATTTAGTTTTTTAGAGTCGCACAGTGGTTCAGAATCAAAATCCATAGGCCAAAATTCAATAACTGTGGTTCTAGTAAACATTTTTGAGTTCTGTAAAAAATATAAATTAGACAAGGACTCAGTTCCTGCTTTATGAATTGGCATAAAATTTGACTTGAGGATAAAGGAAATTTGCTTGTCATTTTAGCTGCATATTTACTGTTTAAAAGTTAATAAGAAAAATATGAGTAATTTACGTTTTGGAACTAAAAAATCTGATTTTTTACTCTAACTGTATTCTATCTGCCAAGGGTGCAATTTCGTGCAGACAAAAGTTACCCTGCACAAACGTGTAACCCTGTAATCTTTCTAAATATGTATTATGTTCTTCAAAGACTTTCAAAGGAAAAAAGTTATGTTGGTCCAAATTCATAAATTTTTTCAAAAAGTGTATATTTTAAAATATTTATTACAAAGAAAGTTTAGTTGACACAAACACAGTTTTTGCTCCATAATAAAACATAGCAAGCATTATTTCTATTAAAATAAATTCGAAATTTCTCTTAATATATGAGAGAAACAATTCGACAAAGTCGAAAAAAGAAATTACGTTTTTTTCAATTTTCAAATTCCGAAAAAAGTGAAAATCTTTAATACGAAAAAAATTATATTAATTTTGTGTATTGTTGACCTTTTATTTTATAAATTCTCCTTTGTATTTGTTCAGCTTGGGGCCATAGAAAAACTGGTGTTGTTAGTTTTATTTTATTTTATTTTATTTGAACTGGCTCAAGACCATTTTGCATCTATATTTAATAGAATGCAAATTTACTTACAAATGTCATGGTGACATTTATTACTTGGCTGCAGACTACCACGATCATGATTTCGACCATGTCAAAAGTCTTTTCAAGTGGCTTCGCAGCGACTTTTCAACATCAAACCCGGCCTCTATAAGGAGATGATTCTCACAAACGAACGAGAAGCACAACTCACTTGCCGAATTTGCGTTTAAAAAATCGCACCAAGTAATAAAGTACACATGCCATCTTACAAGCACCTCATTGAGTTGCATATGTAAGTATGTGTATATGCAGGTATAGTTACCCAGCAATACTTCTACCGTGCCAACGATCATTTGTTTTAGCTTTTTCGCTTGTTTTTTGGTCTGTAATCAATCAATCTTTTCTTTATAAACGAAAAACATGAAAAGTAGTCAACTTTGGGCTAATTTCCAAAATAATATCTCAAAATAATCTCATTTCGGTTTTTACAGAACTCAAAAATGTTTACTAGAACAAAGGTTATTGCATTTTAGTTGATGGATTTTGATTCTGAAACACTGTGAGTCGTAAGAAGCGAATTTTTTCCAAAATATAAATGACTGAATTTGGATTTCACGATTCATTGACAATCCTTGATGGAAAACAAGGAATAACTTGAACATTTTTCATAAGTTGCCAACGAAAATTGTGGTTTATCAGTTTTTCAGGTCTCAACAGTAATTCCCTTTCAGTGGTATACAGGATTACTGCGAACAGCTCCTTTATTGAATGAATGTTTGTGGTATTTAGTTTTGCATCGTAGATCGAGTATAGCCTTTGGGACATTTGTCATTTGAAATTTTTTAAAAATTACCTTATGACAAAACTAATTTATTTTAGAAATACTTATGTGTATTTACTTGTTTGTGTGTAATTTTTACACTCGTGTACTTCTACAAAAGAAAGAAATACAACTTTTTTATTAAAATAAAAATCTTCTGCAAACATTTTTTCTCAATATCTTGCAAACAACAAAAGACACGACTGTTTAAACAGACCCTCTTCCACATTTTTACCCCCATTAGTATATTTGTTGAGTGTATATGTTTCATAAGGTCTATTATTCATCAATTGCACTATGCAACAAAAAAAAATAAAAATTAAATTAAACAAGTAAAAACGGCGTTAAGTTCGGCCGGGCCGAACTTTATATACCCTCCACCATGGATTGCATTCCACAGAGGTTGTCGGTTTTCGTAGACGTGCAGTAATATTGCAGGAAAATATAATTTTTTTAATATAGCCAAACCAAATACAATAAAAATATTGAAAAATTAATTTTATACATAAATATAACATTTTAATTATTTCAAACCACGCTTATAAGGTAATGCTACCAATACGTCAATTCAAAAAATAAATATTCTTATATTTATATTTTCAAAACTATTTTCAAAGCCAAAAATATTGGTAAATAGTGTGTGCTACAGTTGGTTGTATTTCCATTCTATTTTAATTCCAAAAGTACTAATTTTGAAAATCCATTATCAGACGTACATAGTGCAAAATAACCTCACTTCATGATTCAACCAATTTTTGCCGTAAAAGAAAAAGTACGAATTTGGAAAAAACTTTTTATTTTGCGTGTCTATGCAGTTAGAGGAATGTATACACCGAATTCCATGATTCCAGCTGCGGCCATGTGGTTGGTACCATTTTTACCCCCTTGACGTTTCTACGCAATTATAATTTTATCATTCTAGCTGTAGTCGTTTAGTTGGTACTATTTCTATCCCTCTGTACCATTGTATCCTTTGAAAGTACTAATTTCGAAAAATTTGTATATTTTACTTATCTATGCAATCAAAGGAATGTATACACCGAATTTCATTATTCTAGGTACAGCCGTTTTTTATCCCTCTATTCCTATTTTACCCCTTAAAAGTACGAATTTGGAAAAAAAATACTTTTATATAATGTATCTACTCAATTAGAGTGTACATTACACACCGAATTTCGTGTTTCTAGCTGTTGTCGTTTAATATGTACCATTTTTATCCCTTTTTTGCCCCATTTCACACCCTACAAATAAGAATCACTTTATGATGCACGTTTTGGCTACAACACGTTTTGCGCATACCAAATATAAACAGACATATTCAAAAAACATGCTTAAATACGCTAAAATAAAATGGAATGGAAATACAACCAAACGGCTGTAGCTGAACATGAAATTTAGGGTTTTTAAGCTTCTTTGAAGATTGCTGTCTTATATTTACTTTTCGAATTGACTTTAAGAATTATTTCGATGTATATAGTATAGAAATAGAATAATTACAATTTTATATTTATTTATAAAATTATTTTTACGATATTTTTATTTGTTTTGGTTATTAAAAAATACAATTATCCTGTACTTCTACGAAAATCGACAACCTCTTTTTCTAAATTTTTTTGTAGACTGTTCCTAAAATACTTAGCGATCGGACCTATACTGCCAAAATACTATAATTACCTCCGACGAAAATTGGAATTTTAGTAAAAATTAAAAAAATATCCATGAAATATTTTTTGATATATTTTTCTCATTTAGAACACCAAGATACTTCAGACTTTGTTATACACAATATTTCCACAATATTTCAGTCGCACGGTGTTATCAACACATTGTATTAAAATTGCCTATAGTTCATGGGAAAATACTTGCTGCACATTTTTCTCAAATATTTACTATTTGAAAAAAAAAATACATATTTACCCAATGTCATCTTCCACTGGCCACTATATTGAAACAAGTGTTGTCCATTGTACACCACGAACTTTAATCATTTACTAGCAAAACTTCCACATGATCCGTTACTATAAAATGCCTCGATTTTCCCGGAGAATTCAACAGTCTAGTGCAATTTATTTTACTGAAAATGTTAAAACTATTGTCCCTCTGCTTGGTGGGACTGGCATTGAGTGTGTCGGCCCGTGATTGGTGGGAAAATGGAAATTTATATCAAATTTATCCCAGATCCTTTAAGGATAGTGATGGTGATGGTGTGGGTGATCTATACGGTAAGTCATGTGTGAATTATAAATTTAAGAAATCCGAAAAACCTTGAAAACGTTCCCTTTTGAATTTCAAGGCGTTGCTGAGAAAATCGACTATTTGAAGGATCTGGGCATGGATGGTGTGTGGCTGTCGCCCGTCATGAAATCGCCCATGACTGATTTCGGTTATGACATCTCCGATTACTATCAAATCCAAGCGGAGTACGGCTCCACGGATGCTTTGCTGCTGTTGATTGAAAAGGCTCACAGTGTGGGCTTGAAATTGATTTTGGATTTTGTGCCCAATCACACCAGTGATGAGCATGAATGGTTCCAAAAGTCAGTGGCCAATGATCCCTTTTACCGCGATTTCTATGTGTGGCATGATGGTGTGATTAATCCCGCCACCGGCCAACGTGAGCCGCCCAGCAATTGGCTTTCTCAGTTCAAATTTTCGTCCTGGGAATGGAATGACCAGCGCCAGCAGTACTACTTGCATCAGTTTGGTGTCAAGCAGCCCGATTTGAATTATCGCAATCCTCGTGTGGTGGCGGCCATGAAGGAGATCCTGGTCTACTGGATGGATCGTGGCATCGACGGGTTCCGCATTGATGCGGCCAACTTTTTGTTCGAGAGTGAAATTGATCCCCAGACCGGCACCTATCCCGATGAGCCTGTCGTCGCCGACACCTCAGCTTGTCCGGATCCCACCGATTGGTGTCATCTGATCCACACGTATACCACTAACCTGCCTGAAACTACTGAAATGATTTATCAGTGGCGTGAAGTGGTGGATGGTTGGACGCAGGCCCACAATTCTTCGACCAAGATCCTGCTGACAGAGGCCTACACCAGCTTTGAGAACATAATGAAGATGTACGGCAATGGCCAGCGCATGTGCCCTTCAATTTTGAAATGCTGTTAGGTTTGAACGAGGCCAGTACGGCTGCAGATGTCCGCTACTATGTGAAACATTGGCTGGACAATATGCCGGAGGGTGTCTTTGCCAATTGGGTGTTGGGCAATCACGACAATCGCCGTGTGGCTTCTCGTTTTGGTCCCCAACGCAAGGATTTGATAAACATACTGTTGCAGACTTTGCCGGGTATAGCGGTTACTTTCAATGTGAGTAGGCCGACAAAACGTTGCACTAATATAAAAAAGGCCTAAGTCCTAATTTTTGAGAAATCGATTGATTTTGATAATTTTAATTTTCTTAAAATAACCAAAATTATGGATTTGCAAAAAATATGAGTTGGGTCTTTTCTATATCAGGGTAACGAAATGATGTATGACATTAAATATGTATTTTTTGTTTGATCATTGCTTAGGGTGATGAATATGGCGCTGAGGACGTTGAACTTTCCTGGGAGGAGACCGTTGATCCTCAGGGTTGTAATGCCGGTCGGGATGTTTTCCAAAAGTATACCAGAGATCCGGTACGCGCACCCTTGCGCTGGGACTCCTCGCCGAACGCTGGCTTCAGCAGTGCCGCCAAAACTTGGTTGCCTGTCGGCGAAGGCTATGAAAACGATAATGTGGAGTTGCAGTTGGCCGCTGAAAACAGCCATTTGAAGATATTCCAGCGAGTTGTGGAGCTGCGCCGCCACGAACCCGCCTTTAGTGGCCGCAAGATTGATCCCATTGTGGTGGGCAATGTCTTGATCTATGAAAGGTAAGATCAATTTTCTACAAATTTTTCCTTGTCCAAAATTTATAATTTCCCCATGAATCCTGACACATATTGTCATTGTCTAGATCACCACCTTCTGGTGAGGGCGACTCCTTCTTGATTGTCCTAAACATTGGCAATGTCGATGTAACCTTGGACTTAGGACAATATGCTAAGAACGTTGATGTTCAAGTAGAAGTATCTGTCAGCTCCCTGCAATCGGGCTTAGCACCAGGGTATGTTTAGGATTCGTAATCCGAGAAACTTTTAAATTAATTACCTTTTTTGTTTTCTATATTCTTTTCCTTTTGTTATCAGACAACATGTGGAGAGTGGCAACTTTGTGGCCCAAGCGTATGTGGGTTACGTTTTGCGTTTAATTTGAAAATGTTCCACAAAATTGATGTGAACCACAAAAATAATAAATAAACCAATTATATATGTAGATGTAGAGCATGGCATAGCAAATTTTGTCTTTTTATTTAATTGGAGAAATGGAAAAAATCTAAATCGGACATATACCCACGCCTTGTATTAACTTGTCGTTGAGAATTTAAAAAAATCCATAAAAAGTCATAGCCTTCAAGGATTTTAGACAAGATGAACTTCAAAAGAAATATAACTTTCCAACAGCGAAATGTCTGCAATAGAGATAAACTAAGTAGACATGTTAGTAAAATTTATGCCGTATACAAATCATAACACAGAACACAACAACATGTTTTGGTGTGGTCAACTTTGCCGACACTCTCGATGACTTATTCCTGTTGCTGACAACCAGCCAACCAGGCCTAAGTATATATTTATAATTGTGTTGGCCAGACAGCAAAGTTTTATCGACGCTGTTGGAATTTATATAAAAATGGAATATGAAAATTAAATTTTCTCACATCTATACAGTTGTTCGAGGGTCTTTTGGGTAACTAGCTACAATCACACCGAAGTACTCGAGTTTCAGCACTTCCTAGATAGCAATTGTTGTGAATTTTCACTTTGAAATGTTTCAAAACAAATCGTAATTGTTCACACAAAAAGTACAATTAATAAGAACAATTTAAACAAGTAAAAACGGCGTCAAGTTCGCCCGGGCCGAACTTTATATACCCTCCACCATGGATTGCATTCCAAAGAGGGTGTCGATTTTCGTAGAAGTGCAGTAATATTACAGAAAAATACATATTTTTTAATATAGTCAAACCAAAACAAATACAAATATTGAAAAATAATTTTATAAAAAAATATAATATTTTAATTATTTCAAAACACGCTTATAAGGCAAGGCTATCAGTACGTCAATTCAAAAAATAAATATTCTTCTATTTATATTTTCAAAAAGCTTAAATACCATAAATTCTGGTAGATAGTGGGTGCTACAGTTGGTTGTATTTCCATTCTATTTTAATTCCAAAAGTACAAATTTTGAAAATTCATTATCAGACGTACATAGTGCAAAATAACCTATCTTTATGATCCAAACAATTTTTGACGTAAAAGTAAAAAGTACGAATTTGGAAAAAACTTTTTATTTTGCGTGTCTATGCAGTCAGAGGTACACCGAATTCCATGATTCCAGCTGCGCCCATTTGGTTGGTACCATTTTTACGACTATCTAAAATCTCTTTATTTGACGTTATTTGAATTAGAATTTCATCATTCTAGCTGTAGTCGTTTAGTTAGTACTATTGTTATCCCTTTGTACCATTGTATCCCTTGAAAGTACGAATTTCGAAAAATTCGTTTATTTTCCGTGTCTACGCAGTCAGAGGAATTTCATGAGTATACATGCGCACTATGGTCCCAAATCTATATTTTTTGGCAGAAATTCAAAAAAAAATAAATTGGAAATTGTTAAATGTGTATATATTTTCTTAATGGCAACACTCAAAGCTATCAAGAAAATGTATTGGAAAAAACTAGGTGGCAACACCGGAAGTCTGAGAGGCATTTAAAGTTTGCCGTTGAAAAAAGTGAAATTAATTAGGGTCTAAAGCAGTTATACAAAATACTTAAAATTATGGCGTAACAAGAAAATAATTAAATGACTATATTATTTAAATTGAAGGGCGGCGTAAGTAGTTGAAAAATTATATTTAACATTTTGTGATTACTGTAGTCTTGTTAGTTTTCTTAAGTGTTGAAATTTTGTTATTCGTAGTGAGCATAACCTATAAATGTCGTGGACCAAAAGATATATGTATTACTCAACTTGACTCAAATTGTAAATGTGAAAGTGTTCGTCTGAGTGTGTAGTTTATGGTAGAATTGATATTTCTTCAGCATTTTTCGGCAAACTCCTACAATTGCCACTTTATTTTAACACAATTTCGATTAGCCATAGTACATATGTTTGATCATATCTCTGAATCAGATTTGTGTATGAGACCAATCAACATCTCATTTTAAAGGTATTGTAAGTACCTTTAAAATGGTATATAACATTATTCACATTTCTGTACACATGTAGACATTTTATATTATTTGCTGAAATAATTATTTATTATTATTTACCCTGTACTAATACAGGGTGATAATTATGTTGGTTATATATTGAGTTTATATGGGAGGTGATAGTGGGCGTGGTCCGATCGGCCCAATTTTATTTTTTTATTTTTTAAGTATGTTATGTCTAGCATATGTGCAAAATTACAAGATTGTATCTTTATTTTTCGACTTTATGCCATAAAAAATGGATTTGGGACCAGTGTGATGCGGTCAATTGGTTCATACTATTTTTATCCCCATTTTCCATTTTGACCCCAAAAAGTACCAATTTCGAAAAATCTGTTTATTTTCCGTGTCTACGCAATCAGAGGAATATGTACACCGAATTTCATTATTCTAGGTGTAGCCGTTTGGTTGGTACCATTTATATCCCTCTGTACCCATTGTATCCCATGAAAGTACGAATTGGGAAAAATTGTCATGTCTACGTAGTCAAAGGAATGTATACTCCGAATTTCATGACTCTAGCTGCGGTCATTGGGTTGGTACTATTTTTATCCCCTTTTTCCATTTTGACCCCAAAAAGTACGAATTTCGAAAAATCCGTTTATTTTCCGTGTCTACACAGTCAGAGGAATGTATACTCCGAATTGCATGACTCTAGCTGCGGTCATGTGATTGGTACTATTTGTATCCCTTTTTACATTTTAACCCCAAAAAGTACGAATTTTGAAAAATCCGTGTATTTTACGTGTCTATGCAATCAGAGGAATGTATACACCGAATTTGATTTTTGATTGATCTAGGGGCAGCCGTTTGTTTGGTACCATTTGTATCCCTCTATTCCCATTTTACCCCTTAAAAGTACGAATTTGGAAAAAATTCTTTTATATTATGTATCTACTCTATTAGAGGAATGTACACACCGAATTTCGTGTTTCTAGCTGTTGTCGTTTATTATGTACCATTTTTATCCCTTTTTTGCCCCATTTCACCCCCTACAAATAAGAATCACTTTATGGCGTACGTTTTTGTTATCGGGGGAATGCGCATACCCAACACCAAGTAAGTACAGGCAAACATATTTAGAAAATATGCTTAAATACGCTAAAATATTAGGGATTATTATGGGTATTTTTAGTCCTTGTGAGGGAAAAATTTTTCCCTTTGGGCAGATTTCGCCCCGTTTCAATCCCAACCGATCTACGACTATAAAACGCATTTATGGAAAATTTGAACGTTCTAGCTCCTTTCGTTTAGATTCTAGCGTGCTTTCAACAGACGGACGGACAGACATGGTTAGATCGTCTTAGAATTATATATATATACTTTATAGGGTCTCAGGTCGATATTTCAAGGTGTTACAAACGGAATGATAAAGTTAGTATACCCCCATCCTAGAGGTGGAGGGTATAAAAATTAAACAAATCAATATTTTGGTTTCAGCGAAAACTTTAATACACCAAAAACGTGCACCATAAATCGATACTTATTTGCAGGGGGTGAAATGGGGCAAAAAAGGATAGGAATGGTACATATCAAGCTATAACACATAAAAATACGAAATTCGTTTACGTTCCTCTAATAGAGTAGACACGTAAAATAAAAGGATTTTTTAATTTGTACTTTTAAGGGGGTAACAAGGGAATAGAGGGATAAAATGGTACCAACCAAACGGATGCACTTAGAATAATGAAACTCGGTGTATACATTCCTCTGATTGAGTAGACGCTTAAAATAAACAGATTTTTCGAAATTCATACTTTTTGGGGTTAAAATGATAAAATGGGATAAAAATAGTACCAATCAAATGACCGAAATTCGGTCATGAAATTCGGAGTATACATTCCTCTGACTGCGTAGACACGGAAAATAGACGAATTTTTCGAAATTAGTACTTTAAAGGGATACAATGGGTACAGAGGGATAAAAATAGTACTAACTAAACGACTACATCTAGACAAGTAAAATAAAGGGATTTTAGAAAGTTGTACTCTTAAGAGGGTAAACTAGAAAAAAGGGGATAAATATGGTACCAACCAACGAATAAGATTCGGCCCGGCCGAACTTAACCCTTTTTTACTTGTTTATTTTATATATGATAATTTTAAAGGCCATCATTATTAAAAAATCCAAACACTAATACTTCCATGGACAATATTTTATTTCTATTTTTTTAGTACTTTAGTTTTTAGCGATAATAATAAACAATTTTCCTCCGATTAAAGTCAAATTAATGTAATTTATTCTATCTTAGCTTCTCTTTGTTAAAATTTCGTCCCTGCCTTCCATTTTTCACTGTGTATATCTTCAGAAATCTTTAGATATTCACTATCGTAGATAGCCTTAATAAACTCTCATAAAAAAACGTATTTTTTATATTTTTTATAAACCATATCACAGTCATTATCGCCCATTAAAAGTAATCTTTTCAAACAAGTTCGCACTATGAGTTCGACAAATGAGTTTATTATTGCAATCGATGGAATTCAATTCAATAGAATTCAGTCGACAACACAATGAAGTCGAGCGTGGCCGTTTCGCTTGCAATATTCCTGGCTGTGTGTGCACCAGCCTGGTCCAATGTGGACTGGTGGGAGAGTGCATCGCTGTATCAGATCTATCCACGTTCCTTTCAGGACAGTGACGGCGATGGAGTGGGCGACTTGAAGGGTATTACCGCAAGGCTGCCATATTTAAAGGAGATCGGCATAACAGCTACTTGGTTGTCGCCCGTCTTCGAATCGCCCATGTCGGATTTCGGCTATGACATATCGAATTTCACCCGCATCGATCCCATATTTGGCACTTTGGAGGATTTCGATGCCATGATTGCGGCAGCCAAGAATATTGGTGTGAAGATTATATTGGATTTTGTGCCCAATCATTCGAGTGACGAATGTGAGTGGTTTCAAAAGTCGATACGCAGGGAGGAGGGCTTTGAGGACTTCTATGTCTGGGATGATGGTAAGGTGGATCCGCAGGACAGTACGAAGAGGGTGGCTCCCAGTAATTGGGTAAGGGATTTAATATCAGAAATATATAAAGATTTTCTATTGTTGTTGTTTTCTTTTTTTAGGTTTCTGTCTTCGGCGGCTCCCAATGGACTTGGAATGCCCAACGCCAGCAATTCTATTTGCATCAGTTCCAAGATAAACAACCCGACCTGAATTTTGCCAATCCCTTGGTACGCCAGCATATGTTGGAGGTTTTGAAGTATTGGTTGGATCGTGGCGTGGATGGTTTCCGCATTGATGCGGTACCTCATATTTTCGAGAAGCGTAATGAGGATGGCTCTTATCCCGATGAACCGCTTTCGGGTTGGTCTTCCGATCCCAACAGTTATGACTATCACGATCATATTTACACCAAGGATCAATATGCAACCGTTGAGTTGCTGTACGAATGGAGAGCGTTTTTGGAGGCCTATCGGAAGGAACACGGAGGCGATACTAGGTGAGTTTTTGGGGTTATATATGTGGATGATTTTCAGAAGAAAAGAAAGAGGTGATAGATGGTCGTCTTAAATGTGGATAAAGTTGGTGTTCCCAAAAAGCCATCGCTATACCTTATGCTCAAAGTGTTGATTAAGAATAAGTTTACGTCCTCCTATCGTTTGATTTTGGTCCCACCCGGGAAGACCTTTAAGTTTAGGAAATCTCCATAAAAGAGCAAACGTTCTCATGGATATTTTATTAATTTGTGTTGACCCACATCGTAAAATATGAAGTTGTTCTCTTCCGCGCTCTTTGTACTGTCAGATCCACGAGAAGATTATCTTCTCACTCTCATGTTGCCGGAGTTCAATAATATGGAAATGGTCTACCGGAGAGGCTCTCTCACAAACAATTTATTTAGTCATTGTGAGCGAGTATCTAGGTGCGAGAGAGCATCTCGATAGCGTTGTTTTACCCAATCGCCAGATGTTGAAAATGCCATTTTCGAATTTCGAAAAAACAAAAGTTTTACTGAATTGTGCTCAATCGCGCCTTAAAAAGTTTTTCGAAAAATTGAAAATTGCTGGGATTGCAATTTCATTGTTTTTGCAAAAACAAAAGTTGTGCTGGATTGTGCTAGAGGAGTAAATAATTGTGCCATTTTTAAAAAATTCTCTTTCAAGTAGTTTTCGAAAAAATGAAAATTGGCAGATATTGCGAAAAAAACTTTTTTTCAAAAAAATCGCTGGGATTGCCATTTCGTTATTTTTGCAAAAAAAAAAGTTGTGTACATAATTGTACCGTTTTTTAAGTTATATTTCAAGCCGTTTTCGAAAAAATCAATATTTTCGAAAAGACCCAATAATTGTCATTTTGTTTTTTTGCAAAAAAAAAAAACGTTGTGCAGAATCGTGCCAGATTTGTGCCCAATTGTGCCATAAAAAGTTTTTCGAAAAAATCAAAATTGACCGAAATATTGGGAAAAAACTTTTTTCAACAAAAATCGCTGAAATTTTCATTTTAAGGTTTTTGGACAGCAAAAGTTGTACTAGGCTCTTCTAGAGGAGGGTGATATTCTGCCATTTCAAGCTAAGTTCTATCTCAAACCGTTTTCGTGAAAATCGCTAATTAAAATTTTGGCGATTTTTCAAAAAATGCTATAATTTTTGTTAAAATCGCTATATTTTGCAAAACCAAAGATTGCGCTGGATTGTGCTCGCCTAGCACAAAAAGTGCTCATTTCCATCTCAAACCGTTTTCGAGAAAATCGCTAATTAAAATTTTGGCGATTTTTCAAAAAATGCTATAATTTTTGTTAAAATCGGTATTTTTTGAAAAACCAAAAAATTTTGCTCGCCTAGCACAAAAAGTGTTCATTTCAATGATTAACAAAATAATCGCCATTTTTCATATAACTTTGTAAAAATTTAAAAGTCGCCAAGATGGCAATTGTATAATTTTTGGTGTCTTTTACAAAAGGGAAAATATCTGTCGGAGGGTGTTATTGTACGATTTCAAGCTAAGTTATATCTCAAAACTTTTTCGAGAAAATCGATAATTAAAATTTTGGCGATTTTTTTTTTAAAAATGCTATAATTTTGTTAAAATCGCTATTTTTTGAAAAACCAAAAAAAAATTGTGCTCGCCTAGCATAAAAAATGCTCATTTCGATGGTTATCAAAATAATCGTCATTTTACTTTTTTTTGCCATTTTTCAAATAACTTTGTAAAAAACGCGAATTTAAAAAATCTAATTCTATCTTTTTCCAAAATTCGCTAACTTTATATAAAAATTGCCAAAATGGCGATTCTAGAATTTTTGATGACCTTTCACGTGTGTTGTTTTCTCCAATCGCTAGTCCATTTTATTTATATGGAATTCCAAACATGTCTCTTCCTTTATTTTCCATTTCTTTTAGGATTTTATTGGCCGAAGCCTACTCCTCGGTTGAAGTCTTGAGCCAGTACTTCGGCAATGGCACCCATTCCGGTGCCCAGTTGCCCATGAATTTCAACCTTATGTACCTGAATGGTTTCTCTACCGCCAAAGATGTAGAGAATGCCGCCAACTATTGGATGGAGACCATGTGGCAGAATCATCAGACGGCCAATTGGGTCGTGGGCAACCACGACAATGTTCGTGTAGCAGATCGCATGGGCCGTCATAAAGTCCATATTGTGAATATAATAGTCAATGCCATGCCCGGAGCTTCGGTAACTTATTATGGTGAGGAAATCGGCATGGTCAATGTACCCACCCAATGCACCGAGAAATCATGCGATGGTCGTGACCCTGAACGTACACCCATGCAATGGGAGCCGGTATCAAATGCTGGCTTTTCCGCAGGTCCCTCGACTTGGTTGCCCATTGCCAGTGACTATGAGATGTACAATGTTCAGACGGAGCGTATGGCCTCACGCAGTGCCTTGAACATATTTAAGGTTTTGCAGAAGCTGAAGTACACTTCGGCCTTTCGTAATTTCAAGGCTCCAGGGGGATTTTCCTACAAGGCGCTTTCCGAGCAAGTCTTGCAAATCATAAGAGCTGTTCCCAACAAAGAGGAGTACATGATTCTGGTCAATATGGGCAATAAGATGGAATATGTAGAGAATTTGAGTAACAACACTTATCACTACATCTTGATGAGTCCCCATTCTCCCCATAATTATGGGTAAGTTTCTGACATGTTTTTTTATGGCCATAATTCATTTTCATTTTGCGGTGTTTCTTTTTGTATTTCTTTTCGTTTGTGTAGTGATAAGGCAAACTTGAGTGGCCGCTTTTATTTAATGCCCTACGAAGCCGTGGTCTTACATTGGTTCCAACAATAAAGATTATAAATCAATTACGTACGAAAAGAAGGAATGGTGTCAAAATATTTAGACTGATGCCAGAACTTTAAAGTGTTTTACAATATGATTGAAACTTTGTATAATAAATGCGAATGAAATTAGGTGGTATTGCTTCTATTTATAAAAGGAAATTATTTCTCGGTCATAAAATATTGATTTCGGAATGAATTAGAGTGTGAATGTTTCGTTTGCAAGATTTATGGGCTACAAGCTTTGTCCAAGGATTTTTGGTAAGATATTACCTCTGAGCAGGAGTAATGAAAAGAGATGGAGAGAAAAGAGGGTATCTGAATCGCTCATATCTGCTATCTCATTTACGGTTTAATTTAGTGACAAAAGTCCATATCTGCTAAGCCTTGTAGTACGGGTCGAACTACATAAGGCGAGGAAATGGATACAGTTGGAAGACGACCACGCCTACTCACATAACACGCCATATAACAAAATATTGTAGATATGATATTCTATGTTAGACGAAATTATTTAATAAAAAATTTAAAACTACCAACCCTGCACTGAAAGAATTACCTTCATAATATTTATGATTTTGTCTTAACCTCAGTGAACATTTTCATTAAAAAGTCGCCAATGAAACATTTCACGAAATGTATGAAACATGTTTCATAAAGCACAAATCAATGAAAAGTGTCGTAGAATTTATGAAACATTTCTTAGAAAATATGAAATGCTGTTCTTCATTCGCTGAACTTTTTTCATACAAGTTCATTATTTTTAATAATATGATTTATGAAATTTTTCATGGATTTTATGAAGAAATATCATTAATTTTATGAAAGAGTTTCATAAATAGTAAGTACTGATGTTTCCAATATAAACAAAAATAGCAAAAAAAGGTCTGACTCGTTGACTAACCAATTGCAATGAATATGTCTTTGATCTAAATCAGGGTCCATACTTATGTCAGAGTTAACAGAGGACAAATGAGAATTGCTAGCATTCAACGAATAAAGTGGACACACTAAAAATGCGAATGTAAGTTATGAAACATTTCATAAAAACTATGAAATCCTTCATTAATTTCATGAAGACATTTCATAAAAATATTTTATTGATTATGACATATTTCATAATGTCTTGTCATTTATTTTGTTTTAAGACCAAAGGTTGTCCTGAAGTCTTCAGCAGAACACAAAATTAGCAAAAAAGGCAAAGTGAGACCTTTATTGTTCCAGCTAAAAGTTGACTGCGCAGTTTCGATGAGCGCTACCCATCTCTTCAGAACTTTCGCAACGAATGTATGTTTATACACTCCACGAGAGTATTATGTCTTTGTGCATTTGTTTGTAACACCCAAAAGGAAGCGAGATAGACCCATTGTTAATTATACCGATCGACATAGAATCACTTTTTGAATCGATTTAACAATGTCCGTCCGTCCGTCTGTCCATCTATTCTTGTAATCAAAGTACAGGTCGCAATTGTAGCCCGAACCACATGAAACTTTGCACAACAAAGTTTTTCGGGATAACGACGAACGCTATTTAATTTGAAGAAAATCGGTCCAGATTTAGATATAGCCCCCATACGAATTTCACTTCCGATTTGACTCTTTTCACGCTAGATACCACATATTACAACAGATTTTCTTCAAACTTGGCAAAACATCTTACATTTCAACTAGAAACACCTATGGTGAAAATAGGTCAGATCGGTTCAGATTTAGATATAGCCCCCATACGAATTTCACTCCCGATTTGACTTTTTCTGTTGTAGAAACCAGATATTTTAACAGATGTTCTTCAAAATTGCCAAAACCTCTAATATTTCAACTAGACATACCCACGGTGAAAATGAGCCAGATCGGTTCAGATTTAGATATAGGCCCATACGAATTTCACTCCCGATTTGACTTTTTCTGTTGTAGAAACCAGATATTTTAACAGATGTTCTTCAAAATTGCCAAAACCTATTATATTTCAACTAGACATACCCACGGTGAAAATGAGCCAGATCGGTTCAGATTTAGATATAGCCCCCATACGAATTTCACTCCCGATTTGACTTTTTCTGTTGTAGAAACCAGATATTTTAACAGATGTTCTTCAAAATTGCCAAAACCTATTATATTTCAACTAGACATACCCACGATGAAAATGAGCCAGATCGGTTCAGATTTAGATATAGCCCCCATACGAATTTCACTCCCGATTTGACTTTTTCTGCTGTAGAAACCACATATTTTGACAGATGTTCTTCAAAATTGGCAAAACATCTTATATTTAAACTAGAAACACCCACGGTGAAAATGAACCAGATCGGTTCAGATTTAGATATAGCCCCCATACGAATTTCACTCCCGATTTGACTTTTTCTGCTGTAGAAACAGATCTTCTTCAAAATTGGCAAAATATCTTATATTTCCATGAGAAACACCCAGGATGAAAATGAGTTAGATCGGTTCAGATTTATATATAGCTCCTATACAAATTTCGGCTTGATTTTGCCGACCCAGAAAAAACGTATTTTCAGCGAATTATTTGAAATTAAGAACTAGAGGAACCTATTGAGAAATGGGTCACTTCATTCCATGTTTGGAATAGCCCTGATACAAATATTCTTCTCGATTTGACAAATTGAACCAGTACATATGATTAGGAAACATACAAAAATTCTTCCCGTTTTCACTTTTTTCCGAATTGAATTGTATTCTGATAGAAAGTGGAGTGTATCATATAGCCTTTCCTTACTGGTTTTATTTTGACTTAAATCAGGGTTCATATTAGTACCAGCGCTCACATATGCCAAATGATAAGCGCTGATTAACAAAATATTCCACCGAACTAAGTCGACACACTAAAAATCTCACTTTGCAAATTCAATGTTATGCATATGCTCGCATCGCTCACAACAATGCAAATGTTGTTGTTGTACGGTATGGTCCGTCTTCACTGTACCTCATGTGTATTGTTGTTGTTTATATGTATAGTTGGTCTGTTATGTTGTATGTGTTGTCATTTATTTTGGTTTAAGACCAAAGGTTGTGCTGAAGTCTTCAGCAGAACCCAAAATTAGCAAAATAATAAATAATATTTAAATACTTCCTTAATTCTATGAAAACTTTCTTTGATCTTATGAACCTAAGTTTCACTAAGTTTCACTAATTTAACAATTTTCTTTTATGAAATGTTTATGAAACAATTGTATGGAACATTTCATTATACACTCCACGAGAGTATTATGGCTTTGTGCATTTGTTTGTAACACCCAAAAGGAAGCGGGATAGACCCATTGTTAAGTATACCGATCGACTTAGAATCACTTTCTGAGTCGATTTAGCAATGTCCGTCTGTCCGTCTGTCTGTCCGTCTGTCTGTCCGTCTGTCTGTCCGTCTGTCTGTCTGTCCATCTATTGTTGTAATCAAACTACAGGTCGCAATTATAGTCCGATCTTAACAAAAATTGGCACAAGTAAGTTTTGTGGATCAAGGACGAACGCTATTTAATTTGAGACAAATCGGTTCAGATTTAGATATAGCCCCCATACAAATGTTGCTCCCGATTTGACATTTTCCGCTCTAGAAACGACATATTGCACCCGATATTCTTTAAAATTGACACAACATCTTATAATCCGACTATAAACACCTATGCAAAAATTGGGTAAGATCGGTTCAGATTTAGATATAGCCCCCATACAAATGTTGCTCCCGATTTGACATTTTCCGCTCTAGAAACGACATATTGCACCCGATATTCTTAAAAATTGACACAACATCTTATAATCCAACTAGAAACACCTATGCAAAAATTGGGTAAGATCGGTTCAGATTTAGATATAGCTCCCATACAAATGTCGCTCCCGATTTGACATTTTCCGCTCTAGAAACGACATATTGCACCCGATATTCTTAAAAATTGACACAACATCTTATAATCCAACTAGAAACACCTATGCAAAAATTGGGTAAGATCGGTTCAGATTTAGATATAGCTCCCATACAAATGTCGCTCCCGATTTGACATTTTCCGCTCTAGAAACCACATATTGTACCCGATTTTCTTTAAAATTGACACAACATCTTATAATCCAACTAGAAACACCTATGCAAAAATTGGGTAAGATCGGTTCAGATTTAGATATAGCCCCCATACAAATGTCGCTCCCGATTTGACATTTTCCGCTCTAGAAACCACATATTGTACCCGATTATCTTTAAATTTGGCACAACATCTTATAATCCAACTATAAACACCTATGCAAAAATTGGGTAAGATCGGTTCAGATTTAGATATAGCCCCCATACAAATGTCGTTCCCGATTTGACATTTTCCGCTCTAGAAACCACATATTGTACCCGATTATCTTTAAATTTGGCACAACATCTTATAATCCAACTATAAACACCTATGCAAAAATTGGGTAAGATCGGTTCAGATTTAGATATAGCCCCCATACAAATGTCGTTCCCGATTTGACATTTACCTCTGTAGAAACCACATATTGTACTCGATTTTCTTTAAATTTTGCACAACATCTTATAATCTTACTAGAAACACCTATGCAGAAATTGGGTAAGATCGGTTCAGATTTAGATATAGCCCCCATACAAATGTCGCTCCCGATTTGACCTCAGCCGCTTTAAAAGCCACATATTGTGCTCGATTTTCTCTAAATTTCGCACAACATCTTATAATCTAACTAAACAAAACTATGATGAAAGTGAGTAAGATCGGTTCAGATTTAAATATAGCCCAAATTCAAATGTTGCTCCCATAAGTTTAACCGATTTTGGCCAAACTATATATTTTATATTTCACCTATTTCGTTCCAGGTTTCAATATATCCTCATACAAATGTCCTTTCCGATATAAAATTTTTTGTCAAACACATACATTTACAGGATACAAAAAACCTTGTCTTTTTCACTTTTTCACCGAATTGAATTGTATTCCGATTGAAAGTGGAGTGTATCACAGAGTCGGCCCCGCCCGACTTTAGCCTTTCCTTACTGGTTTTATTTATGAATTGTTCTTACATATTAAGAAAAAATTCACTTAATTTATGAAAAACCTTTTTTGAAATCGTTTCATAAATATTATGAAGTAAAATTCTTTCAGTGTGTCACCGTGAAATTTTGCATTTTGAGGAAGATGTCTCATTCAAGCTATCATATCTTTCGATGTGTTAGATATGGCATTTTTTTTTGCTGGAAAAATTGTTTACATATTAAAAGTTATATAAAATTTAAAAATATAATTATTATTTAAAAAAATATATTGAAATTTATTTGTGAAAGGAAAATTTTGATAAAATTTCGTTGCAACGTCTACAATTGTACTGTAAAAACGACATTAGTTTCTGAGATATCATAGCAAAAAAGTGGAAATTTACTTCCTTGAAATATTTTCTTTTCAGCCCAAATACATTGCAAATTATTATTATTACTTAATTTAATTTATTTATTTTTTTCGGTGTAAATAGCTACATTTATGTTGACAAATCAAAATAATGGGTGGATAAATTCATGTACATAACAATTACAAGGGATTTACGAATTGTTTCGCTTATCGAATGTTATGAATATGATAATATGGATATAACATTCTCATATCTCTTATTTTGGACAGATGGCAACCATAAATCGTCGCGATATTTTCGAGGTTATCTTGATTTTTTTATAAACGTTGTATGGCGACAGCAGCTAGGAGCAGAATTTGTTTTATTAGTTTGGTAGGTTAGGGATGGCTGCACTTTGTAAATACAGACGGATCTTTGGAATATCATGGGATCATCTAGTTGTAGTCCACGAAACTGTAGAAATACTGACAAAAATTGTGTTGTTTTTTAAAAGCTTGAGAACTTTTAATGATAATACAAAACACAAATATTGTTGGAATCTCATCTCATTTCGTGCTTTCAACGGACAGGCCGACGGACATGGCTAGAACGTCTTATATTTTTTTCCACGACCCAGAATATATATACTTTATGGAGTCTCCGATGAATATTTCAAGGAGTTACAAACGGAATGACAAAATGAATATACCCCCATCCTTAGGTGGAGGTTATAAAAAAGTAATATTGCCCTTACTGTAAAGCTCTTTTCTTTTTTAACGATAAGACAAATAAGAGTAGTTGCTTTTATTTAATGTTCCACAAGACTGCAGTTCCGTTGGCTCCAACAATAATTTTTATAAGTCAATAAAGTATCTATATATGATAGTGAAACAATATTTACATTGCATTGATATTTTATAATTTCTGTAGAATAAAAATGGTTGAAGTTTTAATTGATTGTTTTCATGTGTAAGCACATAATAAAACCTCCAAAGTTATGTCCAATTATGAATGATTTTTTCTCAAAAAAAAAACCCAGAGAAAGAAGACGTAGTGCTATTGAAAATCAATTCCATCATGAACTATATGTATACATTTATTATTATTATTTTTTTCATTTATTTTATTTTATATTTACAAATATCGCCATATTATACTATATTAGATTTTCTACGAAACCCTTAAGCAACAGTCTTCAAAATGATGCCTTCCTTGGGCATCAACAATACCGAATCGGAATAAACCAAATCTCTGCAAGAGAAAGAAATGGAATTAAAAATTGTTCATTTTAATAATCAAAATAATTTACCCTTTGCGTCGGGGACTTTTATCGGTAACTACCACATACTCCAGTTGGGTGGAGAGACCAGTGAAAGCAGCATTGATGTTGGACGATTCTATATTATCACTGATGTTGAGGAGAATGATGTAGGTAGGAGAGCCATTAAGGGAGCTGAAAAAAAAAGAGAGGATTAGGAAAAAAATTAGAAAAAACTCAATGGATGATAATAGAAAAGACTGAGAATAGAAGAAGGAACTGAGAATAGAAGAAAGTGCTGAGATTCGAATGGGTTATAATTCGATAATATTTGCACAGATTAAAAAAAGCAGACAGAGATGGGCTGGAGAGAACTCTCTTCAGTAAGAGAAACTTTTCTTCGGTTGCCTCTAACCTCATCTTAGCAATGAAAGTGAGGAAGCTTCAATATTATTATACATATTTCACATATTGCAGTCAAGATCAAAATGACGACAAAGATGGGCTGGTGAAAATTTTCTTTAATAAGAAACTTCTCTTCGGTTACCTCAAACCTCATCTAAGCAATGAAAGTGAGGAAGCTTCAATACTATTATTATATATTTATTATTTATGGTCAGGTGACCGTGTTCAGACGATGGCGATAGTGATGATAGTTGACAGTAGGATATCCAATTCTATTGTCTCCCTTGATCATCACGTAATGTGGGATGTGTATCGCTATTCTATCGATACTTTAATGGTGTTTGTTCTTCTGATTTGCGTGATCTCATCCCGGACGTTAGGATGTTCGGTAGAGATACGAGACTTTCAGGAAGTCTCACCGATTTATTGTCTATTGGACAGCAGAATAAGGAGACAATTAAGATAAACGCAGAGAATAATAGAAGGAAGGTCTGAGAAAAGAAGATAGTGCTGAGTTTCGAATGGGTTTTAATTCGATAATATTTGCTTAGATTCATGCTCAAGATCAAAATGCCGATAGAGATGGCCTGGAGAGAACTATCTTTAGTAAGAGCACAGAATCTTCTCTTCGATTGCCTCGAACCTCATCTTAGCAATGAAAGTGAGGAAGCATCAATATTATTATATATATTTCCCATATTATGGTCGAGTGTTCCGGGATCTTCTTGGAGCTACTTAACCGTGTTCAGAGGAGGGCGATGGTGTTGATAGCTGATAGTAGGATATCCAAATTCTATTGTCTTCCTTGATCACCGTCGTAATGTGGGATGTTCTATCGATACTTTCATGGTGTTTGTTCTTTAGATATTCGTGAACTCATCCCGAACGTGAGGACGTTCGGTAGAGATACGCGACTTTCAAGGAAGGTGACAGTAGGATACCCAATTCTATTGTCTCCCGTCGTAATGTGGGATGTGTGCCGCTGTCGCTATCGATACTTTCAAGGTGTTTGTTCTCCGCATATTCGTGATCTCATCCCGGACGTGAGGACGTTCAGTGGAGATAGGCGACTTTCAAGGATCTCTCACCCATCTGTAGTCGATTGGAAAGAATTACAGAATGTATTCGTTCGTTGCTCGTGCAGCTCGTACGATGAATCGATTTTCGGAAAATATCTCTCCCGTCAATTATGACATCCAAAGATTCGAAACACATCAAATTCCTTATATTCCTTTAACGAAGGCGAGGCACTGGATTTATAGGAGATATCCCCAGTGATGCCCTAAATTTAAATTTCCAAAACACGAGTGTTGGACCGCGTAAATGTTGTTCCTCTTAACTTACCGTTGGATGGCCAAAACATTTTCACTCAATGCCTTCACCACTGTCTGGCCCTCTTGGAAAACCGGCTCCCTTCTCAGGTTCTGCAACTGCTTGTACACATTCAAATGGCTGTAGGTTATGGCCCGTTCACGTTTGACATTCACCAATTTGTAATTAGCCGCCACAGGGAGCCAGGTCGATGAAGCCTCACTAAAGCCGGCCGATGTGTCATCATTCCATTGGAAGGGTGTGCGTACAGGGTCACGTGTTAGTCGCTCATAATTCTGCGGGTTCGATTGACAGGCTTGAGGATCCATAGTATCGTCCCAGGAGATCCAGACATCTGTCATGCCGATCTCTTCGCCGTTGTAGGTAATGCTGCAGCCTGGCAGGGTAAGCAGCAACATATTGATGATATCGATGCGATCTTCGCCCAGGCGGGAACCGAAACGACTCCGGTCATGGTTGCCGAGCTGAAATAAAGAAATGTTTGATGGTCCGGCCAACACTCTCCCCTCCCCCACCATACTCACCACCCAATTGGCCGTCTTGCCCGCTGGCATATTCCTCAGCCAGGTATTGATCAATTCGTCGTAATAATAGGCCGTCGAATGGTTATTCAAATTACTGATCAATTGGAAATTGAAGGGGATCTGGGCACCCTCATGTGTGCCGTTGCCATAATACTGCATTATCACATCCAACGGAGCATAGGCCTCACTCATGATAATGTGATCATCACCGCCCAATTCTGCGTCCATTTCCTCCAACACCTGGCGGAACTGATAGATCATGTCAATGGTTTCCGGTCGGTTGGTGGTATAGGTGTGCAGATAGTATTCATAATCTTCCGGATCGTCGACATTGGTATTGCGCAGTTCGTCGGGATAATTGCCATTGGCGTCGGGGCTAACTTCGAAGGTGTGGGGAACGGCATCGACCCGAAAACCGGCAGCTCCTTTGCGCATCCAAAAGCGCATGACGTCCTGGAAGATGAATAAATTAAAAGAAAAACCTTTGATAATTACCAGCTCTTACCTTCATTGCCTCCATGACCTTGGGATTGCGATAGTTCAAATCCGGCTGCTTGGCATGGAACTGATGCAAATAGTAGGCCTGTCTCGGCTCATGCCAAGTCCACATACTGCCACGGAACACACTAATCCAGTTCGTCGGAGGTTGTCTAGTGCCATTGACAATCTTACCCGGATGCCAGACATAGAAATCTCTATATTCTGGATCATTGGCAGCCGATTTGATGAACCACTCACACTCATCGCTCGTATGATTGGGAACAAAATCCAAAATGATTTTCACACCTAAAGCCTTGGCCTTCACAATCAGAGCCTCAAAATCGGCCATGGTACCAAAGATGGGATCAATTTCGGTAAGATTGGCCACATCGTAGCCGAAATCGGCCATGGGTGAGGTGAAAATCGGAGACAACCAAGTGGCCGTAATGCCGATCTCCTTCAAATATGCCAACTGTTGGGTAATGCCTGGAAACCATTAAAAAAGTTGAAGGTTTTTTGGAGTCTTTATAAGCCATGATTTTCTTGTCTTACCCTTCAAATCGCCCACACCATCACCATCACTGTCTTTGAAGGAACGTGGATAGATCTGATAGAACGAAGCCGTTTGCCACCATTTCAACTGTGACGCCTCCACGATCGAGGCATAGCCCAAGAGCCCTATAAGAACACAAATACCGATCTGCAGCACTCTCATTTTCTGTGCGTTGTTGATGGCTGCTCGAACTGCCGCCAAATGTAGCTGCTTTCATTAGGAGCTATCGATTTATAAGCTAATTTGTTTTTTCAGATAACCCGTTCCACATTGATAGCGTTGTACGAACGCTTGTTTGTATAGTTCTCACAGGGTTATCACACATGGATTATTAGCCATAAATTCTTGTCAATTATTTTATGAGGCGTATTTGTTTTTGGATTATTTGGTATATACTACCCAGCGCAGTGATCGGTAATTGATTTCGTTTGATACTTTGACTTAATCCAATGGTGTTTGGAATTGATTTTGGGAAATAATTGGACAGTTTTGTGGATATTTATGACATCCCAATTACCAGGGCTGCCTATTTAATTGCTCGCTTGTTTTGGGGTTATTTGAAAGGCGAAAGTGATTTCGATAAGAAGCTGGTAGCTGTACTTTTTAAGCTGATATTAAGAATTCATCATAACCATCACCTATGGTTTAAGTGAAGGGAGCGTCCAGTAGTCCATTAAGGCACTGATTGGCTTGAATTCAAGACTTATTTCGGACAAAATTATGTAACCAAAACATATTTTTAAATAGAAATCCAAATAGAACCTCCTTATGAAGGGAAGCGAGCTCTGTTCAATCTTTATTATAATTATGTATTTATTATATTTATGTATATCTCAAAAAAATTTAAATAGTTACAGTATAAAGGTCAGCAAGCCTTGGAACGCTATACTCCTCAAGTTTCGGAACTATTTTTTATGCCAAATAATTTGTCAGTGATATGAGCGCGACACGAATTTCAGTTTACGCCAATTGGTCAAACACTAAACCTTTTCATTATCAATCACAACGATGCAGAACTTGATTTGTTAATGCCTCAAATTGATGAATTGGGATTAGAAGATATGTGATTGAAACACACTCGCTGCAACGTCACATTCAACACATTTAAGGGATGAGAATCCGGCCATATCATTCCCTTGAATTTTTGGAAACAAAAATTCGTTGAGCATGCCATGGTAATGCTCTATGTTGACAGTAACGGCGACAATTCTTAGTTATACTGAATCATTCCTATAACTTCCTTCCATTCCTATAACGAACATAGTGCTTCCAACATCATCTACAAAAACTTCACCCGTTTGGACGATAACATCTTCAAGACTTAATGGACTATGGACTTGGTGCCTGTGTCTTCTCCGAAAAAGCTGGCCTAGCATATTGCTTCCGAATATCGACAGCTCCTGCATCTATCAGAGAGAAGTCTTCTCATTTGAGAAAGCATACTGTAAACTCTCTTCTTTAGACACAATGGTTTGCATAAGTGAAATAATTACTTCTATCTTTTACAATTTTTTTTTTTGGTAAACAATTATTCAAGACATCAACAAATTCATGCATACGAACATTACAACAGTATCAATGTACCACATTAGGATGGGTCAAGAAAATAAATTGCAGCGGTCACACAACAAAAATTGATATTGGATTGTTTAATGATGATCTGCAAAATATTTCGTCACTGCGTCAAACCATCCATGTGAGCTAAATGCTCCTGGAAACACCTCTAAAATCATGATTTTCCCGTGTAATTTTTTATGTTGTTTTTTTTTTGTCCAATTTTTTTCGAATTAATAGACCATTGAAAGCACTAATTATCCTTGGATCCTTGTCTTATTTAAATTTCTTACAGTACTCAAAAATGTTTACTAGAACAAAAGTTGTTGATTCTTGGCCGATGGATTTTGATTCTGAACCACTTTGCGACGTCAGATATGGATTGGGCCTTCTCTTCTTCTGCAGCCTTCTGAGGATTCCGGTCGATAGCATTTCTGATTGTATAGTCCATTATTTGATTATATGACTCATCTTCATTTCCATCCGTTGCTCTTCCCAAATCGTATAGTTTCAGCGATCATCGGTCTACTAGCATGTAAGTTAGTACTTTTAAGAGGGGGATGGGGTGGTTATGTTAATCAAGGGATATAATTGGTACCGACCATAAAACAACGAAATTCGGTATGTCCTAAGACGTATAGACGTGTAAAATCAAGGAAAATTTCAACATTTTTACTTTTCTGGGGAAACGGTGAGAAAAGGGATAAAATTGGTACCAACTTATAAGCTGTATCAAGATTAGTGTACGTATTTCGCAGATTGCGTAGATTCGAAATATAATGCGATCTTTCGAAACTCATACTTTTTAGGCCAAGCAAGTAACGAAAGGCTAAAGTCGGGCGGGGCCGACTATATAATACCATACACCACTCCCTGCGTATATAAATATATATATATATTCTCATTCACGGTAGGTATTCCTAGTTGAAACATATCATGATCCGATGTAGAACGAGGTCTCCATTTGGGTTATTCCAAAGTTATATTCTTAGTTGAAATATAATATAATCTGCAAAATTTGAAAAAAAAAATCCGATGTAAAAGTTGAGTCCTTGAGGGGTAAAAGTTAAAATGGCCCCATTTGTAAGGGCGCTAAATTAAAAGTGGTTCCATATGGATCACTTTCAAAGTAGGTATTCTTAGTTGAAATATGAAATGATATATAATATTGTATCGAGATCCAATGTACGATATGGGTTCTAGAGCGATAATAGTGAAAACTGGGGATCCATTTGTATGGGGGCTATACAAAAACATTGACCCATATAGCTGGCTTTCAAAATAGGTGTTTCTAGTCTAAATGTGACATTGTGTGGGAAATTTGACCAAGATCCGATGTAATATGTGCATTTTAGAACAGTAATATTGTAAATCGGAGGTACATTTGTATGGGTGCTATATCAAAAAATGGACCCATGTGGTCCACTTTCTCGTCAGATGTTTCCAGTTCAAATATAACACGATACTGAAAATGTTGCCATGATCCCATGTAAAATGTGTACTCTAGAGCAATAATAGTATAAATTATAGGGATTGTAAATTATTCTTACTTTGAATTTAAGAATATGGATTTAGAAAATGCTGATTTTTCTAATTCAACATTGAGTAGAGCAAGGTTTGTAAACGTTAATTTGAATAAGGCAAATCTTGAAAAAACCTATTTGCGCATGTATGGAGGCTATATCTAAATCTGAAGCGATTTCCTCCAAATTCAATACCTATCGTCCTTGGCCCAAAAAATAACTTCTGGCAAATTTCATGATAATCGGACAACAATTGCGACCTGTAGAGTGCGAACAAGCTTAGATGGACAGCAGACGGACAGACAGACATCGTTAAATCGATTCGTTCCATATACTTAAACGTGGGTCTAGCTCCATTATTTTTTGGTGCGAATCAGCTAGAATCATGAAATTATCTTTATAAGTTTATCTGACTTCGTAGACGCGCAAAACAAATTTCGTACTTTTAGGAATAAAATGTGTTAAAAGAGATGAAACTGGCACCAAGCAACATTCCTTTGTGAACCTGAAAGATAATAGAATTTCGAAATTCGTGTTTTGCCTTTCGAAAGAATTACTTTGATATATGTCTATCAAACATTAAAAACATATTTGAAGACACGCCCCTATGTGGTCATTTCAAAATTATAATAATGAAAATTCACAATTTATTTAACAAATGTGTAATTCCAACAGAAAACGACCCAAAAACCATAGGTTTGGATTTTCATCCTCTGCTATTTTGATAAAGTTTGGCACATATAGTCTACTAGTGGTTGCGGGTAATATACCGTTTACCCTTTATACTGGGTCACATTACAAGGCTCGGGCAAGATTTTAATTTCTATTTTTTTAACGAACTATTTTGGAAGAACCCGTGAAACAAACGAATCTTTCATTTTGTCGGGAACATCAACACCTTTTATTTGGAAGCGACTCTAATGAAAAATTTTGGGCTTGCTGAAATATTGAAGTACTTTGGAAAAACAGCCGTAATTTCTTAACTTATGGACACCCTACTTTGATATTTTGTAGAGAATAACATAAGCCCAAATACAAAATAAAGAAAATTAAAGATATATTTTTCAGGATATTCAAGGATTAAAATTATTTTTAATTTTTGGAATCCTTGAATTACAAGGACATTCATATTTTCATACAAATTCGGAAAGAGGAGGTGTACGTCTTTCAGATGATTGATATCATCTTTAAAATCTGATAAAGTTATGATATCGATCTCTTCAAAAAAAAACAAATAAGGAAAGGCTAAAGTCGGGCGGGGCCGACTATATGATATACTCCACATTCTATCCGAATACAATTCAACTCGGTAAAAAGTGAAAACGAAGAATTTTTGTATGTTTCCTAATCACAGACTAATATGACCTGGTCTAATTTGTCAAATCGAAAAGAATATTTGTATCGGGGCTATATCCAAACATGGATTAAAGTGACTAACTTTTAAAATAAGTTCTTCCAGTTGAAATATAACGTGTTATGCTCACTTCAAAGAAATTCGGTGAAAACTCGTGGTTTCTGGGGCGGAAAAAGTCTATCTGGGAGCGAAATTTGTATGGGATCTATATGTAAATCTGAACCGATCTGACCCATTTTCTCCATGGGTGTTTCTAGTTGAAATATAAGATGTTTTGCCAAATCTGAAGATAATCTGATACAATATGTGGTTTCTAGAGCGGAAAAAGTCAAATCGAGAGCGAAATTTGTATGGGAGCTATATATAAATCTGAACCGATCTGACCCATTTTTACCACAGGTGTTTCTAGTTGAACTATAAGATTTTTTGCCAATTTTGATGAAAATCTGTTAAAATATGTTGTATCTAGAGTGAAAAGAGTCAAATCGGGGGTGAAATTCGTATGGGGGCTATATCTAAATCTGAACCGATTTTCTTCAAATTAAATAGCGTTCGTTCATATCCCGAAAAACTTCGTTGTGCAAAGTTTCATTTGGTTCTAGCTACAATTGCGACCTGTATCGTGATTACAAGAGTAGATGGACAGACAGACGGACGGACATTGCTAAATCGATTCAAAAAGTGATTCTAAGTCGATCGGTATAATTAACAATGGGTCTATCTCGCTTCCTTTTGGGTGTTACAAACAAATGCACAAAGACATACTACTCTCGTGGAGTGTATAAAAAGAGATAACCAACTTTGGACCACTGTAGAACTTAAACCATGGACTACTTTGATATATTTCATCAAAATCGATGAGCGTCGAAATCCATGTTGGGTCGTGTTCTGTTGGAATTGCCCAAATATCACTATCAGCAAAATATCATATTTTTGTTAATATTTTATTGTACGTATGCGACAGTCGAAGTCGACAGCATCTACTCTGCCGGTAATACTGAGGAATGCAATCCATAGTGGAGGGTAGATAAGATTCGGCCCGGTCGAATTTAACGCCTTTTTACTTGTTATGTCTTAAGAACCTACTTTTGCCCGAAAAAATACAAATACTTCCTTGGGTCTGCAACTATTAAATTCAAAAACCAAATTATTAATCATTTATGAAATTCCGCACAAGTTTATTTATGACCACACACTGATAATTATTTATATATATAAATATATAATTTATAAGATTGCACTAAAAATTGCATACATAAAATGTATATGAATCAATCTTATCGAAGAAAACTCACATAGTCATCGAATACTATGTCAAATTATGCGATTAAATTCTAATCAGGTCCTTCACGTGAATTAAAAAAAAGAAGATTAAGTTAGAAATGATAGTCACTTCGAATTCGAGTTCTATACAGTAGACCCAAAAAGAAACTACTACTAAACTGATTGTCGAATCGGAATTTTCCAATAGTGAAGAACTTATAATCGTTCCCCGAATAAACTCACAGGAGACCACTCATAATTTAAGTTTCAATGGTCTTGTAGAAATCTGCCAATAGTCTATAATACTTGTGGGAAACATGTAATCCGGGGATGGATACTCACAGGAGACCATACAAAATTCAAATTTCATTTCCTTACCTTTCATTAATTCCCTCTTCTTCCCTGCCGTTTCGCTCCTAACTCTTCAAATATGGTCACTCTACCAAAATGTTTGTTGGGCAACCTTCTCTCTAAATTATCCAGTTAATGGCCAACATATCTCGCAGCTTGCCAGCGAAACAGCCAGCGTCATAAAGATATGAGACCACTTCGTAGTGATACTCAAAACATGTCCATAATTGATTCAATTATCGCTTCAGCCATTTTTAATCGACCGCTAAGTGTAGTAAAGATTATTAATTAACTAATCACAACGCTATCAACAGAAGACTAAACTTGTCAAAGTAATTTGAAGTTGAAAAGACTTTTAAAACGTCTGCGCCATGGCTGTGAGATGGACGTATAGCATTGCCGTGCTCTTGGCCGTAGCGTGTGCGGTCGTACGCGTTGAGGCAAAGTCTAAGGCTTGGTGGGAAACGGCCTCATTCTATCAGATCTATCCGCGCTCCTTTAAGGACAGCGATGGCGATGGTGTGGGCGATTTGAAGGGGGTGACCAGCAAGTTGGCCTATCTCAAGGAGATAGGCATGGCGGCCACTTGGTTGTCGCCTTTCCTAAAGTCGCCCATGGCAGATTTCGGCTATGACATATCGAACTTCACCGAAGTGGATCCTTTGTTCGGCACCATGGAGGACTTCGAAGAGATGATGAGAAAATCCAAGGAATTGGGTGTGCGCATAATATTGGACTTTGTGCCGAATCACTCGAGCGATGAGTGTGAGTGGTTTATCAAATCGGCTGCCCGAGATCCCGAGTATAAGGACTACTATGTGTGGCACCCGGGTAAGGTGGTGGATGGTGTGCGCACCGTGCCCAACAATTGGGTGAGTGTATTCCGGGGTTCGGCCTGGGAATGGCATGAGGGCCGGCAGGAGTACTATTTGCATCAGTTCCACAAGAAACAGCCGGACTTCAATTTCCGCCATCCCAAGGTGCGAGAAGCCATGAATGTGAGTATGCTTGGGGAGAGGAGTGGCTTTGTCATTGAAAGGCGTTTATTTCTAGGAGATTTTACGTTTCTGGCTGCGCAAAGGCATTGATGGTTTCCGGGTGGATGCCATCTATCATGCCTTCGAAATTGCTCCCGACGCCCAGGGCAACTATCCCGATGAGCCACGCAATGATTGGACCAACGATCCCGATGATTATGGCTATGTCCATCACATCTATACGGTGGATCAGCCGGAGACGCCGCATTTGGTATATGAATGGCGCCAGGTTTTGGATCAGTTCCAAAAGGACAATGGAGGCGATGAAAGGTTAGTTTGCCAAAAAATAAAATTCTCCTGGTTTCCCTTTGAGTGTTGAAATTTTAGAATCCTAATGGTGGAGACCTGGTCCCCCATTGACATTGTCATGGAATATTATGGCAATGCCACTGCGGAGGGCGCTCAAATCCCCTTCAACTTCCAAATGATCAGCTATCTGTGGAACGATTCGGATGCCTATCATTATGCCCATCTGATCAATGAATGGTTGGATGTCATGCCGGCCGGTCGCACGGCCAACTGGGTGGTGGGCAACCATGACAAGAATCGTGTGGGTTCGCGTTTCGGTGCCGATCGCATGGACATGTTCAATATGCTGCTGTTGACCCTGCCCGGCTGCAGTGTCACCTACAATGGCGAGGAGATTGGCATGACGGATGTTTGGATCTCCTGGAAGGATACAGTGGATCCCCAGGCCTGCAATGGCCATGAGGATGGTTATGAGTATCGCTCACGCGATCCGGCTCGCACTCCCTTCCAATGGAATGATGAGAAAAATGGTGGTTTCTCGGATGGCAGCACCACCTGGTTGCCGGTGAGCCCGAATTATAAAAAGGACAATTTGAAAGTTCAGAGGGGCACCTCCCTGAGCCATCTGAATATTTTCAAACAATTGCAATCGCTGCGGGCAGAGGATACCTTGAGGAATGGTGGCACCGTGGTCAAGGCCTTCAATCATGATGTGTTGGGCGTTAAGCGGTAAGTGGTTGGCCATTCATTTCACAAATATTTAATTTTATTTTCTCGTTTCCTCAGCTCTCTTTACAAAGACTTTACCTACATCACGCTCATGAATATTTTCGATTCGTTGCAAACGATTAACTTGAACGATGTCTTCATCGATTTACCCCCGCAATTCGAGTATGTGGTCGTTAGCGATAAGTCTATCAGGCGCAAAGGGTATGTCCAAATGACTTTTAATTGCTGTTCGACGTTTTGTGTGAAATTTATGTTTTTGTTGTTGTTTACTTTGCAGTGATAAGGTTGCCAGCCATAAGGTTGTGTTGCTGCCCAAAGAAGCTGTGGTTTTGAAATCCACGGTAAAAGTTTAAAGTGATATGTCCAAGTAATAATGTTGTGTGGTTTTTTGAAATTTGAAATAAACCAAAATAAAAAAACGTTTCGAGGAATGGAAGTGATTGTAAATGTTTTTGAAGTGGGCAAAACTCTGCCAGGGACACAGCATTGTAAGTGAATTTATTGGGATTTTACAAATGCTGATTTACTGAGCCAAGGTCAATCGATCAGAGGACGTAGGAAATGGGTTTTTAACGATTTAAGAAATAAGTGAATTTCTTTAGACATATAAAAAATAATTTTAAATTAATCACACCTGTCTCGGGATACTGAGCGGAAAAATCTACAAAAGAAGTAATGGTCGGCATTAATAGAACCATACGAGGAGAGTGCTATAAGTACACTGAAAGAATTATCATTATACTATTTATGATTTTGTCTTAACCTCAGTGAAAATTTTCATTAAAAAGTCGACAAAGAAACACTCCATAAAATGTATGAAACATGTTTCATAAAGCACAAATCAAAGAAAAGTGTCACAGAATTTTTGAAACATTTCTTAGAAACTATGAAATGCATTTCTGCATTCGATGAACTATTGTCATACAAGTTCATTATTTTTCAGAATATAATTTATGAAAATTTTCATAGATTTTATGAAGAAACTTTATTAATTTTATGAAAAAGTTTCATAAATAGTAAGTACTGAAGTTACCAATATAAACAAAAAAAGCAAAAAGGGTCTGACTCGTTGACTAACCAATCAACACACACCATCACTGCGAGAGTCTTTGCAATGCATATGTCTTTGATCTAAATCAGTTTTCATACTTATGTCAGAATTAAAAGAGGACAAATGAGAATTGCTAGCATTCAACGAATAAAGTCGACACACGAAAATTTTATATACAAATTTTATAACACAAATATTGTATTGGTTATGACATATTTCATAATATTTAAGAATTGTTTCTTTAATACTATGAAATCTTTCTTTGATTTTATGAAACTAAGTTGCACTAATTTAACAATTTTGTTTTATGAAATATGAAATGTTTATGAAACAATTGTATGAAACATTTCATTTTATTTAAGAATTTTTCATACATATTAAGAAAAAATGCACTAAATTTATGAAAAACTTTTTATGAAATCGCTTCATAAATATTATGAAGGAAAATTCTTTCAGTTTAGCCGATCACCAAGAAATGGCTCCACTTGTATATATAAATAACTTTTTTCAGATACAATCACACAGCAGGAAGGAAAGAAGTTCTGACAAGTAATAACGGTGTTAAGTTCGGCCGGGCTGAACTTTATATACCCTCCACCATGGATTGCATTCCACAGTGTATGTCGATTTTCGTAGAAGTGCAGTAATATTACAGGAAAATATATTTTTTTAATATAGCCAAACCAAAACAAATACAAATATTGAAAAAATAATTTTATAAATAAATATAATATTTCAATTTCAAACCACGCTTACATGGCAATACGTCAATTCAAAAATTAAATATATATTTTTTCAAAAAGTTTAAATACCATAAATATTGGTAGATAGTGGGTGCTACAGTTGGTTGTATTTCCGTTCTATTTTAATTCCAAAAGTACAAATTTTGAAAATCCATTATCAGACGTACATAGTGCAAAACAACCTAACTTCATGATTCAACCAATTTTTGCCGTAAAAGAAAAAGCACGAATTTGGAAAAAACTTTTTTATTTGCGTGTCTATGCAGTCAGAGGAATGTATACACCAAATTCCATGATTCCAGCTGCGGCCATTTGGTTGGTACCATTTTTACCCCCTTAAGAGTACGACTATCTAAAATCTCTTTATTTGACTTTTCTACCCAATTAGAATTTCATCATTCTAGCTGTAGTCGTTTAGTTGGTACTATTTTTATCCCTCTGTGACATTGTATCCCTTCAAAGTACGAATTTGGGAAAAATCTCTTATTTTCCATGTCTACGTAGTCAAAGGAATGTATACTCCGAATTTCATGACTCTAGCTTCCGTCATTTGGATGGTACTATTTTTACCCCCTTTTTTCCATTTTGACCCCAAAAAGTACGAATTTCAAAAAAATCCGTTTATTTTCCCTGTCTACACAGTCAGAGGAATGGATACTCCGAATTTCATGTCTCCAGCTGCGGTCATTTGATTGGTACTATTTTTATCCCCTTTTTTCATTTCAAGCCCAAAAAGTACGAAATTTGAAAAATCCGTGTATTTTACTTGTCTATGCAAGCAGAGGAATGTATACACCGAATTTCATTATTCTAGGTACAGCCGTTTGGTTGGTACCATTTTTATCTCTCTATTCCCATTTTACCCCGTAAAAGTACGAATTTGGAAAAAATACTTTTATGTTATGTATCTACTCAATTAGAGGAATTTACACAGCGAATTTCGTGTTTGTAGCTGTTGTCGTTTAATATGTACAATTTTTATCCATTTTTGCCCCATTTCACCCCCTACAAATAAGAATCACTTTATGGTGCACGATTTTGCTATAAGGGGAATGCGCATATCAAATATAAAGCATATATAAACAGACATATTCAAAAAACATGCTTAAATACGCTAAAATATTAGGGATTATTATGGGTATTTTTAGTCCTTGTGAGGGCAAAATTTTTCCTTTTGGGCCGATTTCGCCCCGTTTCAATCCCAACCTATCTACGACTATAAGACGCATTTATGGAAAATTTGAACGTTCTAGCTCCTTTCGTTTAGATGCAAGCGTGCTTTCAACAGACGGACGGACGGACATGGCTAGATCATCTTAGAATTTTATGACGATCAAGAATATATATACTTTATAGGGTCTCTGGTCGATATTTCAAGGTGTTACAAACGGAATGACAAAGTTAGTATACCCCCATCCTGGAGGTGGAGGGTATAAGAATGATGATTTTTCACTGTAATTCTGGATGATTTTGTAAAAAAATCGTTAAAAATAGAAGCCAACATTTCACCACTTTGAAACTCACACAGTCCCTTAAAAATGGGCCTAAGAACACTACTTTAAAATTTAAGAAATTTAATGTGGTGCGTTATACCACATCAATAGTTTAAAAATAATTGAAATTGCCTTATTAAAATCGGCCATGTATTTCAGGAGTTACTTCTTGAAAAAAATAATAACACGTGAAAAAACTTTGCAATTTTTTTCCAAAAATAGGTACACAACTTTTCAAAACAATTGCAGCTATCGAGGTCAAAGCCCGTACCGCTTGACATGGAATGACTCATATGTAATTTCTATTGATTTGGTAATTCCTTGCAGTATTCATGGAAAACCCTCATTTAACAGCAATTGGACCAAACGATAGAAAACAGGGCCATGGCACATGAGTACTAAGAAAGGGCTTATCGAAGTTCGTACTTTGAGATGATGAAATGTGACAAAAAGTGCAAACATCGTTTTAATCAAACGGCCGTAACTAGTATCATGAAATGTGGGCTGTACTTTAGCCTTACTAGCTACGTAAGCAGCATCTGGGAAATTTTTCAGAAATATTATCTTGACAAGGAACTGAAGAAAATAAATAAAATGGTGATTTGGTTAAAAAGGCATAACACTTGTCTTTGGACTACAGTCCCTTTTTGTCAGTTTTGGATCAAAATGGCAAATATAACATCCCATGGTTCGTCGCACACAAAAAGTTACATTACCAAAAAAGTAAAATATAATAAATTCTGATTAACAAATTGAATGGATGTTTGAAACACTTATTCGAATTAAGAGTGGATATACAAATTATTGGTGTGAAAATTAATGCTAATTTTTGTCGCTTAATAAAAATATTGACAAAAAAATAAAATAAATATAAAAATTTAATTTAAATTTAAAAAAGCTTAAATATACTAAATATTGGAAAATAGATGGTGTATTTTCAGCTACAGCCGTTTGGTTTGTTCCTATTTTAATCCCAAAAATACAATTTTGAAAATCCATTATTTCGCATGTCCTCAGTGCGAGATAAGATAATTTAATGATTCTCGCATTCCCTCAATTTTTTACGGTAAAAGTTTGTATTGGTCGCACTTTATATACCCTCCACCATGAATTGAATTCTATAGAGGCTGTCGATTTTCGTAGAAGTGCAGTAACATTACATGTGATCACTCAAAAAAATCAGAATTTGTTCACTCAAAAATTCAGAATTTTTTAAAGATTTTAAATCGGTCATAACTTCTTAAATTTAGCTCTGAGAGCTAAAAGAAGGATAGTTTGTGATCACCCAAAAATCCAAACAATTTTAAAAATATTAAATCGCCCATAACTTCTTAAATAAGCCCCTCAGACCTAAGAAGAATAGTTTGTGATCACCCAGAATTTTTTATAAATTTTAAATCGATCATAACTTTTAAATATAGCCCTGATAGCTAAAAAAGGATAATTTGTGATCACCCAAACATCCAAACAAGTTTAAAAATATTAAATCGCCCATAACTTCTTAAATATAGCTCTGAGAGCTAACAGAAGGATAATTTGCGATCACCCAAAATACCAGTTTTTTATATTCGGCCGAAATTAGTTTTTTAAAATTTTATCACCAAATTGCATTTCTACAACTCTAACCAGAAATGGTGCAAATTGGCAGCTCTGCTATCATAGCAACGCTTGATAATCACTCATTCGATGATTACAGTCTCTTCAAGTGCGATTAGGTTAGTGTGACACACATGTCACAGCACAAACCCAAAGACTTACATTTGAGAATTAGATATTTTGCTTTGTTGGTTTTTGTTTTGTTTTGCTTTGTTTTCTTTCAATTGCTGTTGTGCGGTCTCAACTTCTCGACGTTTCACGATCAATTTACACGCTCTGTTTATTGCGTTTGTTAGTTGTTTGTTTTCTTTTTTAAAATGAACATTGATAAAAACAAATACAAAAACACACAAAATAACAAAAAAAAAGAAGCCCTCCTCGTGTAGAGGCGAAGGCAATGCACTTCTCTTTGAGAATTATATATGTATGTAAAGAGTGATTTTTTTGAGGTTAGGATTTTCATGCATTAGTATTTGACAGATCACGTGGGATTTCAGACATGGTGTCAAAGAGAAAGATGCTCAGTATGCTTTGACATTTCATCATGAATCGTCTTACAAACGAACAACGCTTGCAAATTATTGAATTTTATTATCAAAATGCGTGCTCTGTTAAGAAAGTTCATTGCGCGCTTCCATTTTATGGTCAGTTTAATCGACCCACTGAAGCGGCTATTCGGGCTATTGTGACTAAATTTCGCACCAAATTTACATTGTTGGACATTAAACCACCAACACGCTTACGTAGAGTGCGAACTGAAGAAAATATCGCAGCTGTATCGGCCAGTGTTAATGATGACCACCAATTTTCGATTCGTCGCCGTTCGCACCAATTGGGTCTCTGTTACTCAAAAACGTGGAAATGCCAAAATTGGACTAAGCGGATGGACCACCTAAGACGCAGCCGCGGTCAACATTTAAATGAAATTATCTTCAAAAAGTAAATGTCATGGACCAATCTAACGTTTCAAATAAAGAACCGATGAGGTTTTGCAAATTTTATGCGTTTTTTTTAAAAAAAAAGTTATCAAGCTCTTAAAAAATCACCCTTTACGTGAAGAAATTATGCGATAATGAACTGAAAATAAACCGCCGCCGTTGCAAAGCAGAAAGAAATTAAATCATAAGAGTGTGTGCAACAGAATTAATGTTTTGTAGATTATGATAAGATCGGTGTTAAAAATGAAATTTTTGACTTAGCTTCATTGTGCTTGTCAACGACATTGTGTACATGAGAGGTTTGTGCATTTTTTTTTTTATTTTTTGTAAATTATTAATAGAGTGAAATCTTATCAGTGCCATTAATTTTATTTTGAATTTGTCAATAACAACACTGTAAATAATTAGATTACATGTAAATGGTAATTAAATTGAGAATATACTCTACAATATATAGATTTAATCATTGACTACTTTAGATTAGATTTATTTATTCAGACTTGTAATTCCATGTGAAACCTAACACAAACTATCTTGTGTTTTCCGATTTAAATTAAAGTTTGCAAATTTGTAGCTTACTATAGAGCGAGTAAAGCTGCATTTCCCGATTTTCAAAAAAATTAAATTTTTGACACTAGGGTGGATCGAAAATAAAAAATTGTCAAAAGGTAATTTAAAAAATTCTGAATTTTTTTGTAGTGTGAAATACGTAAATAAATTTTTTGTGAAATTTGCAGAAAATTGTTCTAGTTTAAGAGCAATTTATCAAATTTAAAAATATATGTATTTTTTTTAAATTTAACAAAGAAATCTCTTCGTTTCTTAAATAAAATATTTATTTTTTGAACAATTTGTATCAAATTGCTCTAGTTTTATACAAAATTATCGAATTTGATCAACAAATATATATTTTTAAATTTTATTGTAATTTGTTAATAGACAAAAACATCTAATCGATTCTTTAAATAAAATATTTATTAACAGCTAATAGTGACAGTAAGACGTTTAGTACCCTTTCAGCGAGCCCTTTAAAACACAAAGCGGACCAAAAATTTCGAAGAATTTTTTAAAAATATTAAAATGAGGATAATTTGTTATCGGTTATAACTTCTTAAATATGTCACTGAGAGCTCATAGGAGGATAACTCGTGATCACCGAGAAATCCATATTTTTTCACCCAAAATTTTTTAAAAATATTAAAATGAGCAGATTTAAGAAAGTGCAATAAAAATAAAAAAGTCGTAAAAACTGATAGCTCCATCATTATCATTATTTGAATGCACTTAAAGTTTTATTTTGGAACGCATTATTATTATTATTATTTTGAATATCACGCTGTCTAAACATTTTGATAGCATCTTCCTCTTCCTACATAAGAAAAAAAATCTACGTTTTTAGTTGTCTGCAATTACGTTTATAATTGTTGTAGAGTAAGTTCCAGGAACTCCATCATGAAACTTATGAAGCGTCTCACAGTAGAATATTTTCATACTTTAGAAGGAATAAAGCACAATTAAATGAAAATTTTCATTTCCAAAAAAACTGTAGTTTTTTTAGATTTTTGAAATTTTTGATAAAAATTATTTTATTTTTTAATCGATGACAAACGGCTATTATAACTTTTTAAATAACTTAAGATGAATATAGGCCCAATATTTGCATGTGTTTGCACGCCATAAAACCTTACATCCCTAAAGTATGCTTTAAATAAATTTTCCAAAATACATTAACAGAGAACAACGAAGAAAGTATCGCTTTATTTTTGGCTTAGAAGGTTTTAACATTTTAGTAAATAAATTGATGTTGGCAGCTATAAGCAGAATATTCTTTTCAAAATGAATAAATAAGACAATAAGTTAACAATGTTTGTAATTGCCGAGGCATCGGTCGACCTCGCGAATATGGTTTTATACTGTAGACAATTAACAATACTAAATAAATACAACCTCCAGGTAAACCACTTTCTGAAAAGGAAGGCAAAAACGTAATTACACTAATTTAAGCGCAAAAGAATACCTCAAGAGCTCCTATTTACTACGCACTAAATGACATTTCATTACGATACATGGTTTCCGAGATACATCCTAATAAAATTATATCTATTATGATGACATTTTCAACTATTTTAGCAAAATTTTTAAATTTCATTATCAGCTTTAGTTAGCAGCGATATTGGCCAAATCTTTTAGAATATGATTATGGAGTGTTCTTTGCAAAATTCAATCAATAAAGTCGAGATTTGGGCGCATGATATTTGGGAGTTTTTGTCGCTGTGCGTCTTACTGACATCATTTATAATACACAAAATATAATAAAAATATAAAAAAATATAAAAAATATATATTTCTAAGATTTCACAATTTTCTGTAAAATTAGTAGCAATTTAGATTTCCCTATGGCAAAATTGTTTATTTCCGATTCACCCTAGTGCATGAGCCAAAATATTTTTATAAAAATGTATATGACTCTCTTAAGGAGTGGGATAGGGGGTAGGAATGTTCGAAATTTGCCATTTGTAAATAAATTTGCATTCTATTAAATATAGAAGCAAAATGGTCTTGAGCCAGGACAATATCCCAGTTCAAATCAAAAATTTGGATTTTTGGGTGATCACGAGTTATCCTCCTTTGACCTCTCAGGGCTATATTTAAGAAGTTATAATCGATAACAAGTTATCTTCATTTTAATATTTTTAAAAAATTCTTCGACATTATTGGTTCGATTTGTGTCTTAAAGGGCTCGCTGAAAAGGTACTAAACGTCTTACTGTCACTATTAGTTGTTAATAAATAATTTATTTAAAGAATCGATTAGATGTTTTTGTTTATTAACTAATTACAAAGCAATTTAAAAGTATATATTTTTTGATCAAATTTGATAATTTTGTATTAAACTAGAGCAATTTGCTACAAATTGTTCAAAAAATAAATATTCTATTTAAGAAACGAAGAGATGTTTTTTGTTTAATTTAAAAAAATACATATATTTTTAAATTTGATAAATTGTTATTAAACTAGAGCAATTTGCTGCAAATTTCACGAAAAAAATATTTACTACAAAAAAATTCTGAATTTTTTAAATTACCTTTTGACAATTTTTTATTTTCGATCCACCCTAGTGTCAAAAATTTAATTTTTTGAAAATCGGAAAATGCAGCTTTAGTCGCTCTATAGTAAGCTACAAATTTGCAAACATTAATTTTTTCGAATGTTCGAAAAAATTTTAAGGAGGAAAGAATAATGGGGTTCGGTCTAACACATAACCCCTCTGGGGACGACTCCGAGGCAGTTTTGGGACTTTTTGTGTATTTTTACTGCTTTGACCACGATCAGCGCCCTCTTGCACTCACGATTTTATATTATAGCTTAGTGTAAGTCTGTCTGTTTGTTGCGCAATCACGTGTAAACGGCTGAACCGATGTTGTAGAAATTTTCAGTACAGATAGATGCAGGTCTGGAAGGAACTATAGGCTATAGATTTTTTAAATAGTGTTTTTGAGAGCTAGAAGGCTGAAAATTGGTACATATATATTACTGACCACGAGAATGATAAATATGATGCCAAAATTTGGATTTTCGTTTGGTGGGCTGAGTGGGCGTTGAAAAAGTGTTTTTGAGAGGTAGTAGGCTGAAAATTGGTACATATATACTACTGACCACGAGAAAGATAAATATGATGCTGGATTTTGAATTTTTGTTTGGTGGGCAGTGGGGCGTGGCAAAAGTGTTTTTGAGAGCTAGAAGGCTGAAAATTGGTACATATATATTACTGACCACGAGAAAGATAAATATGATGCTGGATTTTGAATTTTTGTTTGGTGGGCAGTGGGGCGTGGCAAAAGCGTTTTTTTTTCAGGTAGATGGCTGAAATTTGGTACATATATACTACTACGAGAATAATAAATATGATGCCGAAATTTGGATTTTCGTTTTGTGTGCGGAGTGGGCGTGGCAAAAGCGTTTTCAGAGCTAGAATACTGAAAATTGGTACATGTATATTAGTGACCACGAGACTGATAAATATGATACCAAAATTTGGATTTTCGTTTAGTGGGCGAGGCAATAGTGTTTTTTTAAGCTAGAAGGCTGAAAACTGGAACGTACATATATATTACTGACCACGATAATATCAATATGATAAGATCAATATGAAACCTGATTTTAATTTTACCATTTGTTTTCTTTGCCTGGCGTAGCGTGCGGGGTTCAGCTAGTATTTCATAAATGATCAAAAACTTGGTCTTTTACTGAGGAATGCAAAATTATTTTTTTTTGAAGCGATGCACTTGCACAAGTCTGGCGCAAACCTAATCAAAATTTAATGGGTGTATTTAAACTTAACTCTTTGAGTGTATTTCTTTTTCTTCAGATATTTTTTCAAACGTTCATATTAACAATACATATGTTTTGAATACAATACGGACCCAAAAGAACCATCTAGACTAGTGTTATCACACGGGGGTTTGTTGTAAGTACTTTTCCCGCACTTAAAAATATTACCATACCGACTTCGCTGCTGATTCCATAGTGTCTACATTGAAGACTTTGAAAAATAAACCACTGGCTATCACATGAAAATGTGGTTTCGGCGTTAATTAAACTAAACACTTATAAGTATATGGCACGACAATAAATTCGGCTTCATAACACAACGATATTCATTCGTAACTACAACAGCAAATTCGGCATAATGTTTTTAAAAATATTTAAATCTTCAAACAAACAGAATAAATCCCTAAAAGACAGTAAGTTAATGTGTAATAATCTAAGACAATATTCGATTGTGTTTGAAAACTAAAACTAATTTCAAAAAATCTTTCTCCAGAACAAATATTGCAGCATTCGATTGAGAAGAAGAAATGCCAGTGTAAACCTCAGGAATGCCGGTGTTCGAAACAGTCCAACAAAGTGAAAGTGCTAAAGAAACAAAGAATTCCCATGTACTTGGAAGGGATTTTAGTTTAGCACAAAACATAAATGTTGATTTCATATATAGTTTTAAGAATAAACGTTAACATTTCTCATGCAAACACCATATTTTTGTATTTGTTTTGAAATCAATTGGAAGGTTGTTATTGAACAGAACCGAATTCAAGAACTTAACAAATATATATTCAACAAATTGTTGATTGTGAAAGCTATGGACACTCAAAAAAAAAAATTAAAAACAACTGCACTAAGTGATAAATGGACATTAGACCGCCTCACTCGCCATGCACTCCAAAATATTGAAAAATATGAGGTCGGAAGAGAATAAAAAAATATTATGGTATTAGCTTGGGAACTAAATAGAAATATGGGTCGATGTAGTCCTTTCCTTCTCTGAAGGCCATCGATATTTTACGCACCGGTTTTGAAAATCGAATAATGACAAAGTAAATTAGTAAATGACAAAGTTCAAACTTTCCAATAAAACCAGATATTTGAAAAAATAATCAGTACTTTTTTATAGCCAATTCTAATTTAAAATTTTAAATGGCCCACCCTATATAATGTCCAATTTCACTTCAAATATTCCTAGTAAAAAAATAAAGCTATGTGCCAAATTTGCGACATTCGACCTATTAAATTAAACTATATTTAATTATAGGAATTTAAAATATTTAAATTTATTAAAACTTAAAGATAATGCTATTCTACAGCTTCTACAAATTAAATACGAATACTAAAATCATGACAGCTAGACGACTGCTATTCCATTTCCACGATCTTCTCTCGGTCCATACATCGTAAACGAGCAAGAGATTTGTTCAACACCGTCACATTTACCGACGGCTTGCCCTCGCGAAGCATCACAAACTGCAAACGGCGATCACACTTCTTCGGTCCGCGTACAACAATGCCATCGAACAAGTGTTGATCGGTAGCATCAGCTGTCGGTGTTGCTGTGTCGTCCGACTCTTCGGCAGTGTCCGCTGTCCCCAACATGTTGATGTCTATTCGCAGTTGACAACTTCGCTTTCGTAAAAAGTCCATGCCGAGTATTAGTTGTTCGCCCAGAAATGGAATTACTAAAGCCGAGACTTTCGTGGTCTTGTTGTTGTATGTTACATCTATTTCGCTTAGTTCGAGACATTCTATTATCCGTTGATCGATCGTTTGAATGGTGGCACTTTTTCCTTCGCCTATTAAATCCGATCGCTTTAGGTAATCGCTCAACGTGCTGTTGATGTGGGTGAGGCTGGACCAGGTGTTGACTAGAGCTTGCACTTGTAGGCCGCAGACGTCAACTATGATGAAGTAATTGTTGTCGGCATCTAATGTTCTATCTTCGGAAGCCATAACGGAGAAATCACACGAACTGACGGCTTGGAGTGTACTCGGTTTTATATTAACTGCAACAACTTCGACAAATTGCAAGACAATTGGAAATGATTTTTTTCTAGAAACAACAACTTCGTTTTTTGTTTGTGCACAAACCCAAAAACTTATATTGAGTGTTGCTCAAGATCAATGAGAATTTTAAGAGAATAGCTTACACTTGGTGTTACATTGAAATGACTGTACTTGGAGGTAGTGAGTGGCCAATACGATTTATCGTATGACTACTTTCAGTCGAGTATGGATATGTCTGAAGCAGGAGTTGCCTGTTGTAATACGAAGCCTATTTTAAGTCGGAAAGTGTGTCGTGGTAGTTCTGTGCATGTCTGAAGTAATGCAGAACTCCAGTTCGAACTGCAACATAACCAAACTTATACATTTGTTGTATATTTTATTTCTGCTTTATAAAATGCTTTATAGTTATTTTGCAAAAAAAAAAAAACAAATATTTAAGAAGCGAATTTTCTGCTTTGAACGGGTTATCCGATTTTATTTTATCTAATAAGGTATATATCGTTACATTAATTCTGAATGGGTGTAACTGGCATTTTCTTTTTTCTTTTTGTATATGTGAGTCATTCCATGCCAAGCGGTACGATTTTGGACCTCGATAGCTTCTTCTTCTTCTCATAAAAATATTTTAAACGTATTTTTGGAAAAAATATCCAAAAATGTTTTTCACGATTTGTGACTAATTTAATAGCGGTAAAATTGCAATTTTTTCAAAAAGGCATGTTCATTCAATCGCTTGTAACTTCTGAAATAGATCACTTACTATGTGATAGATATCTCACTTGCTTATAAGAGATTTCATTGTATTTACATACATTTGATTAAAAGAAATTTACATCTATTTCAACTGAAAATTAAAAAGAAATATATTTTTTAAAAATATTGATTTTTTTAAAAACCAAATGATTTTTGGAGTTTATTTCAAGAAAAAGTTAAATCAGTGATCTTAATATTTGAAAATTTCAGAGTGGTATTTTCAATAGTTCCTGAGATATCAGCAAAAACATGGTTATTTACAATTTAAAAAAATACCTAAAAATTAATGAAAGGTGCCTATATTAGTTTCTTAATAGAAAATTAAAGAGAAATATATTTAAAAAAATATATTTGTAAAAAATATTGATTTTTTAAAAACTAAATGATTTTTGGAGTTTATTTCAAGAAATACTTAAATCGGTGCTCTAAATATTTTGAAAATTTCAGAGTGGTATTTTCAATAGTTCCTGAGATATCAGCTAAAACATGGTTATTTACAATTTTAAAAAATACCTAAACATTAATGAAAGGAGCCTATATTAGTTACTTAATAGAAAGCTTAATAAAATATATATCACGCTATTTTTTTAAAAATCTTGAAAACTGCGGCAACCCCGTAACGATGACGTTTTATTACTCAGCCAGTCTAACATTTGTTCAGTAAAAGATATTGAGACAATTTTTGCTGAAGAATTGTTGGTTTTTAGCGAAAAAAAAAATAAATAATAAAATAAAATTTTAAAATTTAAAATATTGACTTTTTATTTAAAATATTGATTCTTATTTAAAATATAGATTTTTTTTAAACATTGATTTTTTTTATTAAAAAATCTAAAAAAATATCTTTTGTTATTTGTTATTAAAGTTATCTTAACAAATATCTGTTCTAAATATTTAGAAAGTATTTGGAATTCTTAGCAGTTCCTGAGATATCAGCAGTACTAACTAAACATTAATGAAAAAAATTGAAAAAAACCCTATATTTATTTCCCATGAGACTTAATAAAATACTATGTGGGCCGCCAAAAATTCAGAAAAATAAGGGACCAGCCTAATATACAGTTTAAGATTGAATTGTTCTTCTAATAAAAACACAGATTTGAACAAAAATCTCGCGGAAAGACAAACTTAGTTGTCTTTCCGCGCAAATTCACAAATATGTGAATTTTAAATTTCTTTCATTTGGAATTTTCCATCTTTCATTTTAAGAAAGATGAACATTTTACACAGATTTCAAATTTTTAAATATTTAAGAAAGTATCGCAACCAAATTTCAATAACTTGATTTTTAAATTTCCAAGAAATCACGCATGACGACGCGCGCCATGTCATGGCCCTAGAAAGTTATATCAATTTAACATTGTTAGGGCAAACTGTAAAATCAATTCAAAATTTCGACAAGAAAAATCAATACAAATTTTTATACTCTAAAATTACAAAATTGATATGGAGTAAAAATCAAAAAAATTCAATGAATCTTAATTTAAAGTTTAGATAATTCCAATTGAAATTGAAAATTTTAGTTTAAAGTTGAAAAAAATCCTATTGAAATAAATTAAATATAATATTGAAAAAAATCCAGCTTAAATTGAGAATTTCTATTTATAGTTGAGAAAATTCCAAACGATGATCAAGATTTACATTTCAAATTCCAACTGAAATTTTAATATAAAATTGAGAAAATTCCCATTGAAATTGAGAATTTTAATTTAAACTTGAGAAAATTCCAGCTTAAATTGAGAATTTCCAATTTTGTTTTCAAATTAATAAAATTCCAATTGAAATTGCGATTTTTCATTAGAAATTGAGAATTTTAATTTAAAATTGAAAATTCAGAAAATCCCAATTGGAATTGAGATTTTTCATTTGAAATTGAAAAATTCAGCTTAAGTTGATAATTTCCATTTATAATTAAAAAAATCCAATTGAAGATTAAGACTCACATTTTAAATTCCAACTGAAATTGACAATTTTAATTTAAAATTGAGAAAATTCCAATTGAAATTGAGAATTTTAATTAAAAATTAAAAAAAATCCAATTGAAATTCAGAATTTTTATTAAAACCGATAAAATTACAATTGAAATTCAGAATTTTTATTTAAAATTTAAAACATTAAAATTGAGAGCATTAAGATTTACATTTCAAATTCCTACTGAAATTGAGAATTTTAATTTAAAATTAAGAAATTTCCAATTCAAATTGAAATTGACAATTTTAGTTTAAAATTGAGAAAACTCTAATTGAAATAGAGAATTTTAATTTAAAAAATGAAATTAGTATCGTATATATCGAAATAATACTTCAAGTCAATTCAGAAGGTAAATATAGGGCAACAATATTCAAGAAAGTTTAAGTATTTGGGGATAGTAGGTGCTGCAGTTGCTTTTATTTCCATCATATCTCAATTCCAAAAGTATAAATTTTGAAAATCCATTATCTCTCATGTACACAGTGCATGATAACCTAACATTATGATTCATACAATTTTTTATGCAAAAGTAAAAAAGTACGAATTTAGAAAAGTCTTTTTATTTTGCATGTCTATCCAATCAGAGGAATGTATACACCGACTTCCATGATTCAAGCTACGACCATTTGGTTGGTACCATTTTTATCTATTTTTTCCTATTTTGCCCCCCTTAAAGTACATATTTCGAAAATCTCTTTTTTTACGTGTCTGCGAAATCAAAGGGATGTATATACCGAATTTCATTATTCTAGCTGCGGCCGTTTAGCAAGTACCATTTTTATCCCACTTTTCCCATTGTATCTCTTAAAAGTACGAATTTGGAAAAATCCGTTTATTTTTCGTGTATGTATGCGACTGTATGATCAGTCAGAGGAATGTCTACTCCGAATGTCATGACTCAAGCTGTGGTCATTTGGTTGGTAAAATTTTTATCCCCGTTTTCAATTTTAATCCCAAAAAGTACGAATTTCGAATTTGTATCCCTCTATTCCCCTTTTTACCCCTTAAAAGTACGAATTTGGAAAAAAATACTTTATATTATGTATCTACTCAATTAGAGGAATGTACACACCGAATTCCACGATGCTAGCTGCGTGCATTTGGTTGGTACCATTTTTATCCTTCTATTCCCAATTTACCCCTTAAAAGTATGAATATGGAAAACATAATTTTATATTATGTATACTCTCAATTAGAGGAATGTACGCAGCGAATATCGTGTTTGTAGCAGTTATCGCTTGATATGTAAAATTTTTTATCCCCTTTTGCCCCATTTCACCCCCTACACATAAGAATCACTGTATGGTGCACATTTTTGCTATAAGGGGAATGCTCATATCAAACAAATATAAGCAGACATATTGAACAAACAAGTAAGGAAAGTTAAAGTCGGGCGTGGCCGTCTATATGATACCCTACACCTAGTCAAGGGTATATTGGTGTAGGGTATAAGAACCTACAAATTTCGTACTTTTATCTGTATTTGTAAGAAAATTTTAACCCAAACTTTGAATAGAAGCTACATATATAAATCTGAACCGATTTGAACCACTTTGGATGTTTGTAGTTGAAATATGATCTGGTTTGGCAAATATTAAGCAAATCTGTTCAAATATGCTATTTCTAGAGCGGAAATAATCAATTCAGTGGCGAAATTTGTATTGGTGCTATACATATCTGAACCGATATGACCCACTTTAGCCATAGATGTTTGTAGTTGAAATATGAGCTGATTTGCCAAATTTTAAGCAAATCTGTTCAAATATGCTATTTCTAGAGCGGAAATAATCAATTCAGTGGCGAAATTTGTATTGGAGCTATATATATATATATATATATATATATATATATATATATATATATATATATATATATATATATATATATATATATATATATATATATATATATATATATACATATCTGAACCAATATGACCCATTTTTACCAGAGCATTTTCTAGGTGAAATATAATTTGTTTTGCAAAATTTGAAGAAGATCTGTTAAAATATGTGGTTCCTAGAGTCAAATCATAGGAGACATTTGTATGGGAGCTATATATAAATCTGAACCGATCTGACTTATTTTTACCAGAGCTATTTTTAAATTAAAATATATTACGTTTTGCTAAATTTGAAGACAATCTGTTGAAATATGTGTTTTCTAGAGCGGAAAAAGTAAAATCGGAAGCAAAATTTGTATGGGAGCTATATCTAAATCTGAACCGATTTGCTCAAATTAAATAAGGATGCCATAAAACTTCGTTTCATTTAGTTCTAACAACAATTGCGACCTGGACTTTGATTACAATAATAGATGGACGGACATCGCTAAATCGACTCAAAAAGGGATTCTAAGTCGATCGGTATAATAAACGATGGGTCTATCTCGTTTCCTTTTGGGTGTTACAAACAAATGCACAAAGACATTATACCCTGTGGTGTAGGGTATACAAATATGCTGAAATACTCTAAATATTAGGGGTATTTTCAGTCCTTGTGAGGGAAAAAATTTTCCCGGTGGACCGGTTCCGCCCATTTACAATTCCAACCGATCTACAACTATAATACGTATTTACGCAAAGTTTAGACTTCCTAGCTCCTTTGGTTTAGCTGCTAGCGTGCTTTCAACAGGCGGACGGACGGCCATGGCTACATCTTATATATTTATGACTATATATATATATATATATATATATATATATATACTTTATAGGGTCTCAGGTCGATATTTCAAGGAGTTACAAACGGAATGACAAACTTAGTATACCACCATCCCGTTTTAATTTTTAATGAAAGCCTTAGCGTCTTTTATAGCCGAGCATTTTGTTGACTATAGCATTATCCAACAGACTATATTTAATTTTATATTTGTTTACACTCGATTGCCAGCAAAAATAAAAGCGAAAGTGTGGACAAAACAAAACTGCGAATTATTGATCTCTCCTTCGTGAGTTCATGTGTGTGCACATAATCTCGCACTCGCTCGGTCTCTGGTCAGCCAAGCGGCGCACCAACGTATGTATGTGAGATACGCGCAGCGACCGGCTGACTGACCACTGCTCACACAACACAACAGAGACGCCATACGTTTGGTTTTGTATGGCGCTGTTCGACTGTTTGCTTTTGCGGGAGGAGAAAACACATTTTCATTTGCATATAATTCTTCAGTTGACATTACGCTCTTGCAAGGTAAACAACAAGCCAACAATAATCCAATACAGCTGCGACGAATATCATCTGCAGAGGCAGCCAACAAAGAACAGCAGCTACAAAATCAATAGAACCCCGCGATGTGGGAGCAGACTTTAATAATTGCAACGCTTGCGGCGGTGGCATGGGCTGGCGTTTTTCCAAATTATCATGCCCATTACGATTTCGTGCAATGGGACAAAGAGAAAAATCTGGAAGATTATGAGGCCGGCATGAAATGGTGGCAGACGGCATCATTCTATCAAATCTACCCAAGGTCATTTAAAGACACTGACGGCGATGGGGTGGGTGATTTGAAGGGTAAGCAGGGGGGGTGGGAGAACAATACTCTTAAGAACATATATCTAAAATTCTCTCTCTCTCTCTCTTTGTAGGTGTTACCGAGAAACTGTCCTATTTGAAAGAGATTGGCATTACGGCCACTTGGTTGTCGCCCATATTCACCTCGCCCATGGCCGATTTCGGCTATGACATAGCCAACTTCTTTCAGATTGACCCCCTGTTTGGCACCATGGACGACTTCGAAGCGATGATGCGGGAGGCCAAACGCCTGGGCATTAAAATCATTCTGGACTTTGTGCCCAACCACACCAGCGATGAGTGTGAATGGTTTAAAAAGTCCGTGCTGCGGGATCCCTTCTACAAAGATTTCTATGTCTGGCATCCGGGCCGAATGGTGAACGGTGTCCGCCATCCCCCCTCCAATTGGGTTAGTGTTTTCCGTGGTTCGGCCTGGGAGTGGAACGAGCAACGCCAGGAATATTATCTGCATCAGTTTGTCAAGAAACAGCCCGATTTGAATTATCGCAATCCTTTGGTGAGAGCCACCATGAAAATGGTTTTGCAATTTTGGCTCTTCAAGGGGGTGGCCGGTTTCCGTGTAGATGCCGTGCCCCATACTCTGGAAAAGGCACCGGATGCCTCGGGCAATTGGCTCGATGAACCGCGTAATCAGGATGTCAACGACCCCGATGATTACGGCTATTTGCAACATATTTATACGGTAAATCAGCCGGAGACTATTGATTTGGTCTACGAATTCCGTAAGGTTTTGGATGATTTTAAGGCGGTCTATGGTGGCGATGATCTTATATTGATGACAGAGAGCTATTCGCCTTTGCCGATTGTAATGCAATACTATGGCAATGCTACGGCGGAGGGTGCTCAGATCCCCTTTAATTTCCTGATAATCGAAGGATTGGGCAATAATTCGAATGCTTACAATTATGCCGATACTGTGAATGAGTGGCTGAAGAATATGCCGGCCGGACGGACGGCCAATTGGGTGGTGAGTACAAATTATAGTGAGACAAAAGTGATAGATGTGGAATAAAAATTGAAAATTATAGGGAAATTGGAAATATTTACGACTTTAAAACAATTTGGCACATTATTAATAAATGAAATTGAGAAAATTTCCACTTTATTTTGAGAATTCCAATTGAAATTACGAATTTTGATTTCATATTGAGAAAAATCCTTGAAATAGGGAATTTTCATTTCAAATTGAGAGAATTTGAATTGACATTGATAATTTACACTTATAATTGGTAAAATTTCAATTGAAATTAAGAATTTTGATTTCAAAAAGGGGAAAATTTAAAAAAAAAATTTCAATAAAATTTAGAATTTTCATTTGATTTTAAGAAAATTCGAATTCAAATTGAGATTTTCCATTTGAATTGGAGAACACTGCGAGACAAAAACTCTGGGAAGTGATATTTTTTCGTGGTAGGTAATGTCGAGTAGAACAAGAATCTGTATTTTCAATTTGTCAGACACCCCCAAAATATTGAGTTAGGACTAAAAAACGAATTCGCATGCATTTGCACTCTTATAAGCCAATAACTTAGTAGGTTTCCATTGATTTAAGAAGAACAAATCTAGAGCTTTCAATAGATATATATGTAGCTCATTTAAGAAAACTTAAAAAATCTGTGTGCACTCCGAAGTCAACACTAAAATGGATTTTAAGTTTTAATTTAATTTAATTTCTGTCAATTAAGTTGAGTTTCGTTGTATTCAGAGACTTTTAGTAGAATTTTATGGTAAACATTCTTGTAGAACATTTTGCCTCGTTTAACCCCTGTTTTAGGGGTGTTTTTACCTTTTTTCACAAAAGGGACCAAAAAGTCCCCTACATGGAGGAGCTAGAGGGTTAAAGTGTTCCACAAAAATGTTGCTCATAGTGTTCTAAGTAATATTGTTGAACGCATCCTATGCTTAAAGTGTATGGGTAACAAAGTTTCCAATGTCGATTCATCATAATAATGTAAAAAAAAAAAAAAAAAAAAAAAAATTTATCACCCCCTCTCAAATGACCCCCATAAGTAAACGCCATTTCGTATATTATGTTTTCAGAATCCTTTAAAATAACCTTGTGGTATTTTTTGTGTTCCACAGTGTTATTAATTCCCTCTCTCCATTTTACAGCTGGGCAATCATGATAAAAATCGTGTCGGCTCTCGCCTAGGCGACGATCGCATTGATATGATGAACATGCTCACCTTCACCCTGCCCGGCTGCAGTGTCACCTATAACGGCGAGGAGATTGGCATGACCGATGTTTGGATCTCATGGAACGACACTGTTGATCCCTCAGCCTGTAATTCAAATCCGAATATTTACGAGACGCTCTCCAGGGATCCCGAGCGAACACCCTTCCAGTGGAGTGATGAGCCCGGAGCTGGTTTCTCCAAGGCCAAAAAGACTTGGCTGCCCATATCGCCGTTATACAGGGAGGTTAATGTTAAGAAGCAGCGCGATAAGCCTTTAAGTCATTTGAATATTTTCAAACAACTGCAGCAGTTGAGGCAGGAGCCTACCATGAGGCATGGTGGAGTGGATGTGAAGGCTTTGAAGCAGAATGTTTTGGGGGTGAAGAGGTAAGTAGGGGGATATGAAAAATTCTTATAACTTATATGTTCTCCCTAGATCTCTGTTGAAGGACTTTACCTATATTACTTTGCTGAATATATTCAATGAAGTCGAAACGTTTGACTTGAAAAACGCCTTTGCCGATATGCCCGATGAGATGATCTATCAGTTGGTTACTGATAAGTCCCTGGCCAAGAAAGGGTGAGTATCAAACTATATACATGTGGGACAGTGATCGCCAGAAAGAGAGCATGACAAGTGAGAATGGATTAACATTGAAATTTGTCATTCTCTTACTTTCTGCTGTGATTTTTTCCGTCAACACTAGCTGTGTACGTGTAAAACGGGAGCAGCAGTTCGTGGCGCACGCCAAGTGGACGCCACACAGTGGTTCAGAATCAATATCAATCGGCCAAAATTCAATAACTTTTGTTCTAGTAGACATCTTTGAGTTCTTTAAAAAAGCAAAATCAGACAAGGACCCGAGGATTATTTTGAGGTATTAACATTAATTAATTTTTAAAATCGGCCCAAAGTTGACTATTTTTCGATTTTAAAGAAAATCAATATCCCAGTTCAAATCAAATATTGATTACAGACCAAAAAAATGCAAACGAAAAAACGAAAGGAAAATCAAAATTTTTATTTTTAGGTTTTATTCCAAAAATTCCAAAATTCCATTTTTGAGTTCTGTAGAAAACTAAAATTAAACAAGGGCCCAAGGACTATTTTTAGACAATAACATTAAAAATCGGGAAATCGGATAAATCTTAGAAATCGGCCCAAAGTTGACTACTTTTCGTATTTTTCGATTTTAAGGAAAATTAATTTTTTTTGTATTTAAGTTTTATTATTTGTTTTTATAATTCTTCATAATGTGAAGAAAAATTTTTATTTTTTTTTGTACTGCAGATTTCCCCTTTTTTCAAATTTTGAAAATGGAGAAAACGTAATTTCTGTTTTTGACTTCATCGAACTTTTTTTTATTTTTTTCTTCGCATTATGAAAAAATATAAAAACAAATAATAAAACATAAATACAAAAAAAAATAAAAAAAAAAAATCCTTAAAATCGAAAAATACGAAAAGTAGTCAACTTTGGGCCGATTTCTAAGATTTATTCGATTTCCCGATTTTTAATGTTATTGACTCAATATAATCCTTGGGCCATTGTCTAATTTTGGTTTTCTACACAACTCAAAAATGAATTTTGGCCGATGGATTTTGATTCTGAACCACTGTGCACCGTACACTGATGTAGCATTTTTATCAGAATGATTTCTAACCCTTCTTTCTTTAACAGTGATCGTGTTAAAACTCTCCACGTGACACTGCAACCCAAGGAAGCGATTGTATTGAAATCGCCCAGCAAACTTACCACCACAGCTGGCTATTATCTCTACTATGGACCGGAGGAAAAAGCTCAACATTAGTTGTGAATTGAAAGCTTTATTTTTTTTAAATTTTCCAAACGATTTTTTTTTTTGATTTTTCTTCGAATTTAATTTGATTCCACAATTATTGCCTCATAGCCATTTAGATAAAAGTTGTTAAGGGAGACCAGGTCTCTGAAAAAATATAAAAATAAATATAAAAAATAATAAATACATAAATTGCTATTTGAATTCTTTTTCCACAAAAAGATGTTGTTATATTTTCAAAACATACCCCACTTTTCTGGTCGAAATGACATTGGCAACTTTCGTTTTGAAACTTCCGCTGGCCTTGATGACATCCTCAACATTGGCCGTTTGAGCCTCACCCAAGACATTAGCCAACAGGATGTAGGTCTTCTCATTCGCCAGGGACCTAAGTAAGGAAGAAATTATTTTAGAAAAAACATTTTTGAAAAGTTGTTCATTTAAGGAAAGCTATGGACAAGTATAAAGGACAGGAGCAACAAAAATCTAATTTTTATATAAAAAAAAATTATATAATAAATTGCTCCTCTATAGACCTATAGTCCTGGAAAATAATATAGGACTGGAGCAACAAAAATCTAATTTTTTAAAAATATTTTATATAATAAATTTCTTCTCTATAGACCTACAGTCCTGGAAAATAATATAGGACTTGAGCAACAAAAATCAAATTTTTATATAAACAATTTTAATATAGAATAAAATAATATAGGACTAGAGCAACAAAAATCTATTTTTTATATAAAATATTTTATACAATAAATTGCTTCTCTATAGACCTACAGTCCTGGAAAAGAATATAGGAGAGGAGCTACAAAAATCAAATTTTTATATAAACAATTTTATATAATACATTGCTTCTCTATAGACCTACAGTCCTGGAAAAGAATATAGGACAGGAGCTACAAATATCAAATTTTTATATAAAAAATTTTATATAATAAATTGCTCCTCTATAGATAGACCTATAGTCCTGGAAAATAATATAGGACTAGAGCAACAAAAATCTAATTTTTATATGAAATATTTTATATAATAAATTGCTCCTCTCTAGACTTATGGTCCTGGAAAAGAATATAATACAGGATCAACAAAAATCAAATTTTTATATAAAAAATTTTATATATTAAATTGCTTCTCTATAGTCCTGGAAAAGAATATAGGACAGGAGCAACAAAAATCAATTTTTTATATATACAATTTTATACAAGCAGTTGCTCCTCTATACACCTATAGTCCTGGAAAAAAATATAGGACAGGAGCAAAAAAAAAATTAAAATTTTTAATAAACAAATTTATAAAATAAATTGCTCTTCTATAGACCTATAGTCCTGGAAAATTATATAGGACTAGATCAACAAAAATCTAATTTTTATATAAAATATTTTATATAATAAATTGCTTCTCTATAGACCTACAGTCCTGGTAAAGAATATAGGACAGGAGCTACAAATGTCAAATTTTTATATAAAAAAAATTATATAATAAATTGCTCCTCTATAGATAGACCTATAGTCCTGGAAAATAATATAGGACAGGAGCTACAAATATCAAATTTTTATATAAAAAAATAATATATTTCTCCTCTCTAGACTTATGGTCCTGGAAAAGAATATAGGATAGGAGCTACAAATGTCAAATTTTTATATAAAAAAAATTATATAATAAATTGCTCCTCTATAGATAGACCTATAGTCCTGGAAAATAATATAGGACAGGAGCTACAAATATCAAATTTTTATATAAAAAAATAATATATTTCTCCTCTCTAGACTTATGGACCTGGAAAAGAATATAGGACAGGAGCAACAAAAATCAAATTTTTATATAAAACGTTTTATATATTAAATTGCTTCTCTAAAGTCCTGGAAAAGAATATAGGACAGGACCTACAAATATCAAATTTGTATATAAAAAATTTTATATAATAAATTGCTTCTTTACAGACCTATAGTCCTGGTAAAGAATATAAGACAGGAGCTACAAATATCAAATTTTCATATAAAAAATTTTATATAATAAATTGCTTCTCTATAGACCTATAGTCATGGTAAAGAATATAAGACAGGAGCAACAAAAATCAAATTTTTATATAAAAAATTTTATATATTAAATTGCTTCTCTATAGACCTGGAAAAGGATATAGGACAAGAGCTACAAAAATCAAATTTTTATATAAAAAAAATTATATAATAAATTGCTCCTCTATAGATAGACCTATAGTCCTGGAAAATAATATAGGACAGGAGCAACAAAAATTAAAATTGTTTATAAAAAAATTTAGATAATAAATTGCTCCTCTATAGACCTACAGTCCTGGAAAAGAATATAGGACAAGAGCTACAAAAATCAAATTTTTATATAAAAAAAATTATATAATAAATTGCTCCTATATAGATAGACCTATAACCCTGGAAAATAATATAGGACTAGTGAAACAAAAATCTAATTATTATATAAAATATTTTATATAATAAATTGCTTTTCTATAGACCTACAGTCCTGGAAAAGAATATAGGACATGAGCTACAAATATCAAATTTTTATATAAAAAATTTTTCTCTAGACTTATGGTCCTGGAAAAGAATATAGGACAGGAGCAACAAAAATTAAAATTGTTTATAAAAAATTTAGATAATAAATTGCTCCTCTATAGACCTACAGTCCTGGAAAAGAATATAGGACACGAGCAACAGAAACCTAATTTTTATATAATAAATTGCTCCTCTATAGATTTATACACCTTTTCCACTACCCCTTGTTCAATGTTTATCATTTTTATCATCTTCCCCTGTCACACTTACCTCTTAATGGCCAATATATTATCACCCACATTGCCATACTGCAGCTTGCCAAATTGCAAAGTTTTCGTTTGACGCAGCTGCGACATTTGCTTATAGACATTCAGATGGCTCTTGCTGGTGGCCTGCTCCGTGGCCACATTAGTGCTGACATAGTTAGGATTAATGGGCAACCAGGTGGCACTGTTGTTCGAGAAGCCAGCATTGGCAGCCGAGCTCCATTGGAAGGGTGTGCGGGCCGGATCACGAGTGGATTGTTGATAAGTTTCTGGGCTGGCATTACAGGCCGAAGGATCAACACTGTCCTCCCAAGAGATCTCCAAATCAACCATGCCGATTTCGTCACCCTTTAACACACATAAACCAGTAAAATGATTTAATAAAATAATTTGGAAGGAGGGTTCCCAACTCACCATATAGGTAATGCTAACGCCGGGCAGGAACATTTGCAGCATATTCATGAGATCGATGCGCTGTTCGCCATAGCGACTGCCCACGCGACGCTTGTCGTGATTGCCCATCTAAATAAACACTATTAATCATCTCTGTCCAGAAATATAAAATACCCTCTCTCAACCTACCACCCAATTGGCCGTCTGGCCCGAGGGCATATTGTCCATCCATTTCTTGATGATTTTCACAAAGCCGCCTGCCGGCAGATCCGTATTGATCTGGTTGTCATTGCCGGCTGTGATAAATTGGAAATTGAACGGGATCTGAGCTCCGTCCACCGTCTTATTGCCAAACATTTTGATGACCTCATCAATGGAAGACCAAGTCTCGATCATCAGCACCCTTGTATCACCGCCATGCACTCGCTGATAATCCTCCAACAGTTTGTGCCACTGATACACCATATCAATAGTCTCCGGTTGATCTTGGGTGTAGATATGCAAAAGATAGCCCGGATCGTCGGGATCGTTGGTATAGCCAGACAAAGGCTCATCGGGATAGCGGCCATTGGCGTCGGGCAAAACTTCAAACATCCAGGGCACGGCATCTATGCGAAAACCGGCCACACCACGATCCAGCCAATAGGTGAGCACCCGTTTCATTTGGGCCACCACATCGGGGTTGCGGTAATTGAGATCAGGTTGCTTAACCGCAAACTGATGGAGGTAATATTGCTGGCGCTGCTCGTTCCATTCCCAGGCACTGCCGCGGAAGGCCTGCAGCCAATTGCTAGGCGGCTGGCGCTTGCCATTCTCATCGATATAGCCATCGTTCCACACATAGTAGTCCTCGTAGCCCTTCTCACGATTCACCGACTTTTGGAACCAAACATTCTCGTCACTCGAGTGATTGGGCACAAAGTCCATGATGATCTTCAGATCCAATTTCTTGGCTTCCGCTATCAGCTGATCGAAATCATCCAAGTTGCCATACTCCGGCTGGATGTCGAAGAAGTTGGCTATGTCATAGCCGAAATCTGCCATAGGCGACACATAGATGGGCGACAACCAGGTGGCGTTGATACCGATCTCTTTGAGATAGCTCAGCTTGGACCTTATGCCCTGCAGATCACCGATGCCATCGTCATTGGAGTCCTTAAAGGAACGTGGATAGATTTGATAGAATTGCGCCGTCTGCCACCAATCCTTGGTGGGTGTTGAGGTGTCCGTAATAGTGCCGTCTCCGGTGCAACTCTCAACTTTATACAAAAGATTGGCGAATGACAGGAGCGTCAAAGCAACGCCAACTAAACGTTGATTCAGTGTCATGGCGAATTCCTTCAAACCATTGACAGCTGCTATTGGCTAATGTTCAACTAATACTGTTATTCATGGTTCTCTAGCTGAGGGCTTTTAAATAGTTTCTAGGTGTGTAACCACCATATTTCGATAACTCTTTGATATCTGAAGTGAGCGATCTTGGAGCGTTACTTCCTTATGCCTTTGATGATGATGAGTATTTTGTTTTTTACTTCAAATAAATAAACAATAGGTTTTTGTCAATTCTCTTGAGTTTTTATTTTTTCTTTTTTAATTGTGGAATGTTTTAATTGGATCTTATCGCCAATTCGGTTTGTTTGTTTGTGCCTCAGGTTTGGTTGCAGTTCTGATTTGCTTTATTTGCCGTTTGTGTTTAGACACTCAGTCATAGTAGATATGAAGTATATCAACGTTATCCATTGATTTGTAACGTTGGCATTCTTGTCCTTATTTCTAAGAAAATAAAGCTGCTGGATGCGGGGGAAAATCGTTGGACACATACTAATTTCAAATCAAATTGCCTCCTTTCCTCTAGTATAGCAAAAAATCCAATTCAGCAAATATAAAATTAACTTCGGCTAAAAAATATGCCCAGTTTTAAAAGAAAAGAAAGTAAAATGTCCAGATTTAAGGCGTCGCCAAGTAACATGAGATCCACTAAATGACAGTACATCCGCACAAAGTCACTTTTGCAATGTGAACCGGTGGAATTGTTGGTCCATAGTCCAACGACTCTATAGTGCTCACCTGTGACAGTCACGATTTGAATAAAATCATTTATTCCAACTAAATATATTCAGAGGAATTTACATATCAAATTTCAAGATTCCAGCTGCAATACCTTAGTTGACACCATTTTTATCCCTTTTTGTCCCGCTCACCCTTAATAAGTACAAATTAGATTGCGATTCTACGTTGTCAGATGAATTTACACACCAAATTTCAACGCTATAGTTGCAATATTTAAATTAGTACCATTTTTATACCTTTTTGTCCCGCTCGCCTCTTATAAGTACATATTTCGAAAAAATCCATTTAGATTGCGCTTCTATATGGACAGAGGATTTTACACACTAAATTTCACGATTCTAGCTGTAATACTTTAGTTGGTACCATTTTTTCCCCTTTTTGTCCCGCTCGCCCCTTAAAAGTACAAATTTCGAAAAATCCAATTTTACTTTGTTTCTATATGGTCAGAGGAATTTACATACAAAATTTCACGATTCTAGCTGTAATACTTTAGATGGTACCATTTTAATCCCTTTTTGTCCCGCTCGACCCTAAAAATTTCGAAAAATCCAATTTTGCTACGCTTCTACATGATAATAGGAATTTACACGCCGAATTTCACGATTCTAGCTGCAATATTTTAGTTGGTACCATTTTTATCCCTTTTGTCCCGCTCACCCCTTATAAGTATAAATTTCGAAAAAATCCAATTTTTCTACGATTCTACATGATAGTAGGTATTTATATACCAATATTCACGATTCTAGCTGAATGCTTAGTTGGTACCATTTTATCCCCTTTTGTCCCGCTTGCCCTTTAAAAGTACAAATTTCGAAAAATGTAATTTTGCTACGCTTCTACATGACAATAGGAATTTATATACCAAATTTCACGATTCTAGCCGTAATACTTTAGTTGGTACCATTTCTATCCCTTTTTGTCCCGCTTACCCCTTAAAAGTACAAATTTCGAAAAATCTAATTTTGCTACGCTTCTACATGATAATAGGACTTTATATACCAAATTTCCGATTCTAGCTCTAATACTTTAGTTGGTACAATTTTTATCCCTTTTTGTCCCGCTTGCCCTTTAAAAGTACAAATTTCGAAAAATCCATTTTTGCTACGCTTCTACATGATAATAGGAATTTATATACCAAATTTCACGATTCTTGCTGTAATACTTGGTCTTATTTTTATCCCTTTTTGTGCCGCTCACCCCTCAAAAGTACAAATTTTGAAAAATCGAATTTTGCTACGCTTCTACATGACAATAGGAATTTAGATACAAAATTTCACGATTCTAGCTGTAATACTTTAGTTGGTACTAATTTTATCCCTTTGTGTCCCGCTTGCCCTTTAAAAGTACAAATTTCGAAAAATCCAATTTTGCTACGCTTCTACATGACAATAGGAATTTATATACCAAATTTCACGATTCTAGCTGTAATGCTTTAGTTGGTACCATTTTTATCCCTTTTTGTCCCGCTTGCCCTTTAAAAGTACAAATTTCGAAAAATCCAATTTTGCCAAACCAAATTTCACGATTCTAGCTGTGATACTTTAGGTGGTACCATTTTTATCCCTTTTTGTCCCGCTTGCCCTTAAAAAGTACAAATTTTGAAAAATTCAATTTTGTTACGCTTCTACATGATAATATGAATTTGTATACCAAATTTCATGATTCTAGCTGCAATACTTTAGTTGGTACTATTTTTATCCCTTTTTGACCCGCTTGCCGTTTAAAAGTACAAATTTTTAAAAATCCCTACTTGTAGCTCGTCTGCATGGTAAGTGCAAGATGGACACACCGAATTTCATGTTTCTAGCTACTGCCGTTTAATCAGGACGAAGGTTCGATATTTATCCCTTTTTGTCCCAATTTACCCCCTTAAAGGTACGAATTTCGTAAAACCCTTTCTTACTCGGCGGCTACGTCATCTTTGGGAAGTACCCTGAAATTTTCATGAACCTTCAGTCGTTTGGTCTGGGCGCTGGTCAATGATAAGTCAGTCAGTCAGTAACGCAACTATTTATGATTTTGAATAAAACACAAATTATTTAGGAAATTATTGTCATTTCTTTTTATTATGATAATATTGGTGTGGTTCAATTATGTATGGAACAAAATATCGGCCAAATGGCCGCCGCGACCTCGGCGGCACACCCCCATCCGATGGTCCAAATTTTCGATGACGCTGAGGCATAATTGAGGTTCTAGGCCGTTAATGTGCCGAATTATCTCATTTTTTAGCTCTTGAATTGTTGAAATCTAACGGTGTCAAATCACATGATCTTGGCGGCCAATTGACATCGCCACCACCTGAGATAAGACGGCCATTGAATTTGTCGCGCAAAAGAGCCATTGTTTCCTTAGCTGTGTGGCAAGTGGCATCGTCCTGTTGAATTTGTTTGTTGTTATCGTCCACATCCATATTTTCCCATTCGGGCCATAAAAAGTTCGTTATCATTTGACAATAGCGAATACCATTCACAGTAACTGCCTGGCCGGCCTCATTTTGGAAAAAATACGGCCTGATGATGCCGCCAGCCCATGAACCGCACCAAACAGTCACTCTTTGCACCCAGCATTGGTTTTTCGACAAATACTCTTGGATTATCATTCGCCCAAATGCGGCTATTCTGCTTATTGACGAATCCATTGAGGTGAAAATGAAAAAATCACGAAGTCACGATATGCATTTTGATTTGAACGCCCATTTTCATAAAAAGCCTGAATAAATGTAACGCGTAGCTCGATTGTGTATCTTTCCATGGTTTAAATTGAGTTAGTCTGGAATTGAGAAATGTCAAATGAAATGCAGAAAAAAACTTGACGTTTAGGTGTGGTTCACATTCAACATCGGCCCTTACAATTTAACCACACTTTACAAGAAGGGGCGTGGCCAAAGCGTAAATAATTTTTTTTGTTTAAAGTGATTATAATAACATTTTCAATTATCAAATAGCAAATGATTTTGACTACCCGTATGAATGTTATATCGATTTTATAGCAACCAATGTTTATGCCACTTTGTGTGGGAGGTTCGAGAAGGGGTGTAGTAATATCGCCCATATTGCACACGAATGTCACCTCTATAAAAGCATTGTCAAATATTAAATGTCACAGTATTCCGATGATCCGTATAGATGTTATAACAGTATATAATTTGATGTAGTTTAGGGTGATTTGAGTGGGAGGTACTGGAAGGGGCGTGGCAAAGCCTGTTATATTTAGTTCACTTAAATTGGTTATAAAAGCATTATCAAATACCAAAATAGAGCTGATTCCGAAGATCCGTGTGGTAGTGACTTTAGCTTTTAATTCGACATAGGAAAATGGGGTGTGGCAATTTCGCCCATCTTCGAACTGAAACTAAGTTTGGGGAAAATATTACCATATAAATTGATTCCTTAGCTCCTTTCGAGAGTTATCGCGTACACCAGCCAGACGGACGGCCTGACAGACGGACATGGCTCAAACGTATTAAAAAGTCGTGAACGTCACTCCTTCAATGCGTTACACTTTTTTCTGTCCCAAATGATACCCTCCTACCCTGTAGGTATACCCTGAGTGTATACAAAATTCTATCAACATTATTTCCTGTATGAATTTTGGGACATCTTTTATAATCCCAATCTCCAGTTCCACAACAATTCTATTTATTATAGAGTACTGAGTGTATTTGCATCAAAATGATCACAATCTTTGGGAAATCGTAAATAATTACATCTCCCTTAATAACGATCTATCCCAGAAAGTGATTACCCCAGCTTGGTCGCAGATTGGAATCTCCTTAAAATGGGTTCTAATGGGACAATTTCGAAATCTTTAAATATTGAACATAAGTTCAAACAATCAATGGAAATCGTGTTAATGTGACCATGTCACAATCAGTTTACCTTATCATCCTTTAAGAGATCACAATCTTTGGAAATCGTAAATAATTACATCTCCTTTAATAACGATCTATCCCAGAAAGTGATTACACCAGCTTGGTCTCCTTAAAATGGGCTCTAATGGGACAATTTCGAAAATCTTTAAACATTGAACATAAGTTCGAACAATCAGTGGAAATCGTGTTAATGTGACCATGTCACCATCAGTTTACCTTATCATCCTTTAAGAGAGTGTTGTGATCATTAATAATTAAATTTTCATTTGGTGACACTTACCACGACCACTCAAGTGGACATTTTACAAGCGATTATACACATTACGCCACTCCATAGTGGAGGGCATTTGCAAATCGACTCAGCCCTCTTCGCGTCCCTATATGTACTCGTGCTGCTTATTCTCATCGTTTTCAGCTTGAGACAATTGTAATGTGTGACGACAGCAATACAAACAATTGGTATCCGCAACAATTTTTGTTTAACATGAATTGTGTTTACACATCCATTCATATCTCGGCGTCATTGGAGTGGCAATTTTTAATTGTCATGTGGTATTTCTAGAGTAAGATTTTACGTGGGTTATTTGAGAAGTTTTTGGAACATACGTATTTCAAATTAATTGCATGTGTTACATGAAGAATGCCTTTATTACATGAGAGCCGAGGGAGAGTAGAAATAGAAATAACGAAACTTTATCACTTGAAGAAATATTTTTCGTTGCAACAACCAATGTCAAAAGCAGTTGACTTTCAAGATTTATTGTTGCCACATGGAATTTCCTACACTTAGGCGAGGTTGCGATGGCAGTTAGAAAATAAATATTCATTCCAGTTAAAGGCTCATTCTGTTGCTCCTCTTTAGAATAAATCCGTGCGACTTGCGAAACCTTTTATCTTTCCGATGTCCACACTGGCCAAGCCTACAGCGAAAGCCGCATCCAACAGAGATGGAGAAGGTGTTCGGCATTCTTAATCATCTCTTCTTATTATGCTGTCTGATGTCGAAGATTAGATTAAGTTGTGGTGGTAGTCAGTAAGTAAACATTCGACTCATCACAATAAGTCAATTATGATTTATGACTTTATTTTTATACCCTCCACCTCCAGGATGGGGTTATAAAGAGTGATTTTTTTGAGGTTAGGATTTTCATGCATTAGTATTTGACAGATCACGTGGGATTTCAGACATGGTGTCAAAGAGAAAGATGCTCAGTATGCTTTGACATTTCATCATGAATCGTCTTACAAACGAACAACGCTTGCAAATTATTGAATTTTATTATCAAAATGCGTGCTCTGTTAAGAAAGTTCATTGCGCGCTTCCATTTTATGGTCAGTTTAATCGACCCACTGAAGCGGCTATTCGGGCTATTGTGACTAAATTTCGCACCAAATTTACATTGTTGGACATTAAACCACCAACACGCTTACGTAGAGTGCGAACTGAAGAAAATATCGCAGCTGTATCGGCCAGTGTTAATGATGACCACCAATTTTCGATTCGTCGCCGTTCGCACCAATTGGGTCTCTGTTACTCAAAAACGTGGAAATGCCAAAATTGGACTAAGCGGATGGACCACCTAAGACGCAGCCGCGGTCAACATTTAAATGAAATTATCTTCAAAAAGTAAATGTCATGGACCAATCTAACGTTTCAAATAAAGAACCGATGAGATTTTGCAAATTTTATGCGTTTTTTTTAAAAAAAAAGTTATCAAGCTCTTAAAAAATCACCCTTTACTAATTTTGTCATTCCGTTTGTAACACCTTGAAATATCGACCTGAGACCCTATAAAGTATATATATTCTTGATCGTCATAAAATTCTAAGACGATCTAGCCATGTCCGTCCGTCCGTCTGTTGAAAGCACGCTAGCATCTAAACGAAATGAGCTAGAACGTTAACATTTTCCATAAATGCGTCTTATAGTCGTAGATCGGTTGGGATTGAAACGGGGCGAAATCGGCCAAAAGGAAAAAAAAATTTCCTTACAAGGACTAAAATTATCCATAATATTCCCTAATATTTTAGCGTATTTAAGCATGTTTTTTGAATATGTCTGTTTATATTTGCTTGATATTTGGTATGCTCATTCCCCTTATAGCAAAAACGTGCACCATAAAGTGATTCTTATTTGTAGGGGGTGAAATGGGGGCAAAAAAGGGATAAAAATGGTACATATTAAACGACAACAGCTAGAAACACGAAATTCGGAGTGTACATTTCTCTAACTGAGTAGAGACATAATATAAAAGTATTTTTTTCAAATTCGTACTTTTAAGGGGTCAAATGGGAATAGAGGGATAAAAATGGTACCAACCAAACGGCTGTACCTAGAATAATGAAATTCGGTGTATACATTCCTCTGACTGTGTAGACACGTAAAATTCACAGATTTTTAAAATTCGTACTTTTTGGGGTTAAAATGAAAGAGGGGATAATAATAGTACCAATCAAATGACCGCAGCTAGAATCATGAAATTCGGAGTATACATTCCACTGACTGTGTAGACACGGAAAATAAACGGATTTTTCGAAATTTTCATAGAATACAATGGTACAGAGGGATAGAAATAGTACCAACTAAACGACTACAGCTAGAATGATGAAATTCTAATTGGGTAGAAACGTCAAATAAATAGATTTTAGATAGTCGTACTCTTAAGGGGGTAAAAATGGTACCAACCATAATAAAAAATTATCATGGCTATAATAAAAAAATTATATTTTTCTGTAATATTACTGCACTTCTACGAAAATCGGCATATAAAGTTCGGCCCTGCCGAACTTAACGCCGTTTTTATTTGTTATGTTTTCGTTTGTTCTATCTATGGTGAAAATGGGTCAGATCGGTTCAGATTTATATACAGCTCACATACAAATTTCGATCACGGTTTTACTTTTTCAACCCTAACAAGTAAAAACGGCGTTAAGTTCGGTCGGGAAAATATATATATTTTTTAATATAACCAAACCAACAAATACAAATATTTAAAAGATTAATTTTATAAATAATGTTTTTATTATTTCAAGCCACGCGTATAAGACAAGGCTATCAATACCTTTACACTATATATATCGTAATAATACTTCTAGTCAATTCAAAAAATAAATATATATAAGTATTGGTAGGTAGTGTGTGCTACAGTTCTATGTATTTCCATTCTATTTTAATTCCAAAAGTACAAATTTTGAAAATCCATCACGTACATAGTGCAAAATAACTTAACTTCATGATTCAACCAATTTTTACCATAAAAATACGAATTTGAAAAATCTTTTTATTTTGCGTGTCTATGCAGTCAGAGGAATGTATACTCCGAAGTTCATGACTCTAGCTGTGGTCATTTGATTGGTACCATTTTTATCCCTCTATTCCCATTTGATCTGCTAAAAGTACAAATTTGGAAAAAATAATTTCATATTATGTATCTTCTCATTTAGAGGAATGTACACAGCGAATTTCGTGTTTCTAGCTGTTGTCGTTTGATATGTATCATATTTATCCCTTTTTGCCCCATTTTACCCCCTATGAATAAAAATCGTTTTATGGTGCGCGTTTTTGTTATCGGGGGAATGCACATACCAAATATCAAGTAAGTATAAGTAGTATATTGCAAAAATATACTTAAATACTCTAAAATATTAGGGGTTATTATGTGTATTTTCAGTCCTTGTGGGGGATTTTTTTCCTTTGGGCCGATTTCGCCGTTTCAATACCAACTGGTCTACGACTATAAGACGTATTTATGCAAAATTAGGACCTTCTAGCTCCTTTCGTTTAGATGCTAGCGTGCTTTCAACAGACGGATGGACAGATATGGCTAGATCGTCTTAGAAGTTTAGAATTTTATGACGATGAGGAATATATATACTTTATAAGGTCTCAGGTCGATATTTCAAGGTGTTACAAACGAAATGACAAAGATAGTATACCCCCATCCTGGAGGTGGAGGGTATAAAAACCACTTTTTTCACCAATTTTCTTACGTTATACTTTAACTAGCACCTATGGTGAAAGTGGTTCACGTTCCATGTGTTGATACAAATATTCTTCAAAGTGGGTCAGGTCACATCGGTCTATAATTAATACACATACAAAAATCCTTCCGCATTTCATTTTTTTTACCGAATAGAATTGTATTCGGGTAGAAAGTGAAGGGTATCATATAGTCGGCCTCAACCGACTTTAGCCTTTCCTTACTTGTTTTTCATTTAACAAAGGCATCAATCAAGACCAATGCTGACAGACTTGAAATGGAAAATTTCGATGTAGCATCTTCGAAACTGTGTTTTCGATCAATCAACCATTTAGAAGGCTGACTCCTAGAATGTTCTCCAATTATCCACATATACAGGGTGCGGCTAAAGTTACTATATGATGTAAAACAATTGTAACTTCTTTGCTTGCGAGTATTTAACTTTTTCTTTTTTCCTATTTCAGAAATTAAACTTGGGAGAATATTTAAAAATGAAACGCTATACAATTGCGCAATTGCGCTTGGAATTTGCTAGAGCACTTTTAAATCTCGTTGATCAAAATGAAATTTTTTTGTCAAATTTAATGATGACCGACGAAGCGCATTTTCACTTGAACGGTTTCGTAAATAAACAAAACAACAGATTTTGGGGATCCCAAAAATCTTCATCAGAAATCTTTATAACTAAAGGACAACATTCAAGAAGAAATTGATCGTATACCACAAGAAACACTCAACAAAGTTATGGAAAATGCCATAAAAAGAGCACATTTTTGCGTTAGAGAAAACTGTTCTCATTTAACTGATATTATTTTTCATAATTAATGTAAAAAAATAACATAAAATAAACTTTCTTTTTATCATAAATTTTTTTATTTTTTCATTCCATTCAATAGTTATTTAAAAAACAAATCATATAGTTACTTTAGCCGCACCCTGTATATGTGATTCAGAATTTATTTAACCACCCTCCTACCAAGAGTGAGGTGTAACCTTTTAATTAAATTTTACTTTTCATAACTGAGTAGGCCACTTCAATTGAAGTGCAATAATTTTTCAAGAGGAAAATGTTGTTTCAAAATTGTGTGTCACCAGGTTTGGTGATTAATTTAACTGAACAGGGCCTAGGCTAGATACAACAGACCTTTATGAGTGGTGTAATGTGCTAAGGCACTACGTGTCCCTCCCAGGGACAAGTAGTATGGTTATAATTCCTACATTCACAGAGTCATGGGTTTACATTCACAGGGTTATAAAGGTTTATTTACATTTAAAAACTTTATTTTAGTTACTTTTTCTATATGCATTTCTCTATACAAATCTCATAGATTTTTTTTTAATATTTAAAATTTAATTTGATTCCACAATGATTGCCTCATAGCCATTTAGATAGAGGTTGTTAAGGGAAACCGAGTCACTGAAAATAAATAAGAATTCATTTTTTTATAATCGTCATCATCGGTTGACCTCTTTGAAACTTACCCTTCTTTTCTGGTTGATATGACATTGACAATTTTTGTTTTGAACGTGCCGCTGGTTTTGATTGCATCCGTAACATCAGCTGATTTAGCATGGCCCAAGACATTGGCCAAGAGAATGTAGGTCTTTTCATTGGGCAAAGACCTGAAGGAGAATAGAACAGGAACAAATAAATTACAGAAATTAAAAAAGTGTTCCAAAAACCTCCAAACTTCTCAACAAATCTCTGCGACACAATATGAAGCTTCCTTTTAAGGAACTGCCGCAAGATCAATCACTATATCGTACGAAAAAATGGAGAAGCTTCTCTGAATGCATCAGACCATTTAAAAAAAGATGAAAATGGAACTGGATCGATCGTATCCTTTGTCAAGAACCAACAGACATAGCAAGGCATGGAATTTAGTGGAATCAGCAATTTAGCCGGAGAAGAGGCCGAACAGCTAATACGTGGGGCAGACAGATCGATAAGAAGATGAGAAAAGCTGGAATGAAGTTCGAAGAATGGAGAAATTTTGTTGAGACTCTATGCTCCTCTTGGAAGCGACGGCAATATATATAATCTAATCGTCGGATCTTCATTCAAAAAAGTCGGCAGCATTAATGAGATTGAGAAAAAGCCGATAGCTTTGCTCATAGTTGAACCTGGGTGCACGAGTTTCTTATAAGAAACTACAAAATATGTCACGCTTCTCTTAAAAAGGGTTTTCGAAGTCCTAAACCTCTAAACCAGCGAGAAGCCTCCTATAAGACCCACAAATATAACGTAAGAAAAATGGAGAAGCTTCTCTCCGAAAGTCTATTATTTTTTTTGGAGAATCTGTACATTCTCAAATCCCTCAAAGATGTCGCCGGCATTAATCAGATTAGGAAGCCGCTCATCCGATAGCTCTGCTTACAGTAGAACCTGGTTCCACAAGTTTCGATTAAAAACCTATTCCTATACAAAACTCCAAAATATGCCACAGTTTCGTTTAAAGAGGATTCAATTGATTGAATCGGAAGTCTTGATCCACAAAAGTTAAACCCATTCTTTTGACTGATCTCAATCCTCTGCGCTTTCCTTTGCTTTCCACTGTTATCCCCCTCCCCTTCCCCCAAACCACTTACCTCTTAATCGCCAATATATTGTCGCCCACATTGCCAAACTGCAGATTGCCATTTTGCAAAGTTTTCGTTTGCCGCAACTGAGACATTTGTTTGTAGACATTCAAATGACTTTTGGCCTTGAGCTGCTCCGACGCCACATTAGTGCTGAGATAATTGGGATTAACGGGTAGCCAAGTGGTGCTGCCATCAGTGAAGCCCGCATTGGCGGCCGTGCTCCATTGGAAGGGAGAACGTTCAGGATCTCGACTGAATTGATTATAGGTGTCTGGATTGGCATTGCAGGCAGCAGGATCAACACTGTCCTCCCAAGATATTTCAGCATCGACCATGCCGATTTCATCACCCTACAAATTGGAAAGGGAGACAAAAGGCATTACAAAATTTGGAAGGTTTTAGCATATAGTGGACTTACCATATAGGTGACACTAACGCCCGGCAGAAACATCTGCAGCATGTTCATGAGATCGATGCGCTTCTCGCCATAGCGAGTGCCCACACGACTGCGGTCATGATTGCCCATCTGGAAGAGAGATGAAGTTTAGGAAAATTGTTCTTTGAAGGAAGCTCTCCCTTCTTCGTCCACCTACCACCCAGTTGGACGTTTTGCCTGCGGGCAAATTGTCTATCCACTTTTGGATAATCTTCACAAACCCATCCGCTGTCAGATCCGTGTTATCCAGATCCGAATGGCCGGCTATAATAAATTGGAAATTGAAGGGAATCTGAGCTCCATCCACCGTCTTATTGCCAAACATTTTGGTGACCTCATCAATGGCAGACCAAGTCTCAATCATCAATACCCTTGTATCACCGCCATGCACTCGCTGATAATCTTCCAATAGTTTATGCCACTGATACACCATATCAATAGTCTCCGGTTGATCCTGGGTATAAATATGAGCCAGATAATCACAATTATCGGGATCATCACTATAGAGGCCCGACAAAGGCTCGTCAGGATAGCGGCCATTGGCGTCGGGCAAAACTTCAAACATCCAGGGCACGGCATCCACACGGAAACCGGCCACCCCACGATCCAGCCAATAGGTGAGCACCCGTTTCATTTGGGCCACCACATCGGGATTACGATAGTTGAGATCAGGCTGTTTGACGGCAAACTGATGCAGGTAGTATTGCTGGCGCTGCTCGTTCCATTCCCAGGCACTGCCGCGGAAGGCCTGCAGCCAATTGCTGGGCGGCTGGCGCTTGCCATTCTCATCGATATAGCCATCGTTCCACACATAGTAATCCTCGTAGCCCTTCTCACGATTCACCGACTTTTGGAACCAAACATTCTCATCACTCGAGTGATTTGGCACAAAGTCCATGATGATCTTCAGATCCAATTTCTTTGCCTCGGCCAACAGCTGATCGAAATCATCCAAGGTACCGTACTCCGGCTGGATGTCGAAGAAGTTGGCTATGTCATAGCCGAAATCGGCCATAGGCGACACATAGATGGGCGACAGCCAAGTGGCATTCACGCCGATCTCCTTGAGATAGCTCAGCTTGGAGATGATGCCCTGCAAATCACCGATGCCATCGCCATTGGAGTCCTTAAAGGACCGCGGATAAATTTGATAGAATTGCGAAACCTGCCACCAATCTTTGGTGGCAGCTGTGGACGTGCCCGTACTAGCTCCAGTTCCCGTACAACTCTCTGCGTGCCGTGGCAGACTGCCAAAGGACAGTATTGCCAATGCCACCACACTTATCAAACGCTTTGTAGTCATATCAATTTTGTTCGGTGCAAAACATTTGCGAATAATACTAACGAATAGTGCCGATGAACATTTATTACTGGCATTGGAGTGGAACGTGTTGAGGGTTTTTAATGGTTTCCTGGTCGAACCAAGGGCTCAGATCTCTCACGTAGACATTACTACGAGCAAAGCGCGATATCTGAAGTGAGTGATCGTACAGACTTTCCTACGTCTTAATAGGGGAGACTGTTTTTTGTTTTGACATTGCAAAGTAAACACAAATTTTTGCTTAATGCTCTTGAGTTTTTTAATTTTGTTGATTGTTTTTAATTGAATGTTATCAACAATTATATGTGCTTTTGCCTGGATTTTGTTGTAATTCAGATTTTCTGAATTACATAGATTTTTCTGTATTCTCCTTCGTAGGATAGGGGTATACTGGCCTGGTCATAACGTATGTTTGGAAGCTCTTGATATTATTAAATTTATTTGCGGAACTGATAAGGAAAGCCCACAAAGAGAAGACCGATAATGAACAAATATAAGAATATCTGTCATTCCTAGGCATTACCGACAGGATCTGCCTAGTTCCTCTTTTTAATATGTAACTACGGAAGAAATCTAGATGATATCGCCTAACTATTACCTAGAAGATAGAAATGCAATATAGCCAAATAACCATCTTTTTCAATTCATTCAATACTACTAATTAAATAAAGTGCTGAATTGAAAATTTAATTTAGATTTATTAATTTTGAATAATTGAAATTTGAAAAAAGTGTGGTTATCTGGCGATATGATCAAAAATAATACCTGGAAGATAGAAATGCGATATCGTCAGATAACCATCTTTTTCATATTTTATTTAATTCATTCTAAATTTGTAAATGGATGAAGTGCACGATACAGGTCGCAATTGTAGCCAGAACCAAACGAAACTTTGCACAACGAAGTTTTTCGAGATAACGACGAACGCTATTTAATTTGAAGAAAATCGGTTCAGATTTAGATATAGGCCCCATACGAATTTCGCTACCGATTTGACTCTTTTCACGCTGGCTACCACATATTATAACAGATTTGGTTCAAATTTGGTAGAACATCATATTTTTCCAATAGAAACACCCACGATAAAAATGGGTCAGATCGGTTCAGATTTATATATAACCCCCATACAAATTTCGCTCCAAATTTGACTTTTTCCGCTCTAGAAACCATATATTTTATCAGATTGTTTTCAAATTTGACAACATTTAAACTAGGAACACCTGTGGTGAAAATAGGTCAGATCGGTTCAGATTTATATATAGCTTCCATTCAAATTTCGCTCTCGATTTGACTTTTTCTGCTTTAGATACCACATATTTTAACAGATTTTCTTCAAAATTGGCAAAATATCTTATGTTTCCACTAGAAACACCTGTGGTGAAAATGGGTAAGATCGGTTCAGATTTATATATAGATCCAATACATATAAATTTGGCTCCCAATATCACCTTTTCCGTTCTAGAAACCACATATTTTATCAGATTGTTTTCAAAATTGACAAAACATATTATATGTCTACTAGAAACAAATGTGTTGAAAGTGTGTTTGATCGGTTCAGATTTATATATAGCTCCCATACAAATTTTACTCCCAATTTGATGTTTTCCGCTCTAGAAACCACATATTTTAACAGATCTTCTTCAAATTTTGCAAAATATCTTATATTTACACTAGAAATACCCACTTTGAATATGGGTCAGATCGGTTCAGATTTGTATATAGGCCAATACAAATTTCGCATCCGACTTGACTTTTTCCGCACCGGAAACCGCCGATTTGCATCGAATTTCTTCAAATTGAGCATAACACGTTATAGTTGAACTGGAAGATTCTATTGAGAATGTGGGCCACTTCATTCCATGTTTGGATATAGCCCCGATACAAATATTCTTCTCGATTTAACAAATTGGGTCAGGTCATATTAGCCTATGATTAGAAAACATACAAAAATCCTTCCCGTTTTATTGTTTTTAACGAATTGAATTGTATTCGGATAGAAAGTGGAGTGTATCACATAGTCGGCCCCACCCGACTTTAGCATTTCCTTACTTGATTACCATTATTTTTCTTGTCTTAGAAATCTTTACCCATATGATTTATTTTGAATTGACTTCCCACCTTTGTTGCTGGGTATATGCTCTTGATACCCCTTATCATTGTTGCAGACCAGTTTGTGCTGGTTTACTTGTGGTAACAATACAAACTATATTGATGTCCTCTGCATTTTAGTAAATACAAATTGTGTTTACACTTTCATTTGCACCTGAACTCATTGGCATGGAAATTTTTAATTGTCAGGTGACTTTTCTACAATAAGATTGCACGTGGGTGAATTGATAAATTTTCGGACTTATGTTAGAGAATTGCCAGGCATTTGTATTCCACAACCTATATAACACCCTCATTCACGATTTTACTTATCGTAACTACTTCTGTCACCTCAATCAATTCGATATGGCAGATTTCAAGTGGTAAATATTTACACCTTGTTATTGGATGATTCACGTATAATTTTTCCATTTTCTTTCAAAATTTACTGTAGTTTGTGTAAAATGATTGTGATTTAACTCAACCAATGTCGTTATATTTTGCCTGTGTCTTTGACTTATTCACTCTCTAGAGAAGGTAACTATTTCAATCCATTTTGTCAACTTAGACTTTGTAAAGTGTCTTATTGTTGTGCGACACTGGTTTGAGGCCTATATATGATACTATACACTTTTCACAATCATTTCAAATTTTGACATAGTCGAGGTGACCTAGTTTGGATGATCGCCCAGGAGCTTATATTATAATTCGATTTTTTTGCAAATTATCTGGAGGACACCTCTGCTCTAAGTATGTGTAAATTTATCAAGATACATTTTTTTGATCACAAGTTACAGAATTATTTCGAAAAAAAAATGATTTGGAACCACCGTGCACCAGTATTTCAATGTGGGATACCCTCCGTAGTGGTTTTAATATTCTTTGTACTGCTTTTCTATTAAACAATGGCTTCAAATAGCAGAAATGCAGAATGGCTTAAGTCTAACTTAAAGACTTGAGCTAAAAGATGGACGATATCTCACATTTGGTTTTTATGCTAAATATTTCATTGCCCACTTATTATGAATAAAAACCCATTTTTTGGGGTGATTTTTCATTGGGCGATTTTTCGTAACTCTTTAAACAACCCATCAATTTGGACATTTGGTCGTATTTTTCCTCCCTGTCCTTCTCAATAAACGAATTGAACATCTTTGTGGAATATTTGTTTCAATATATATTATAATTGAACTTTAACAAGTAAAAACGGCGTTAAGTTCGGCCGGGCCGAACTTTATATACCCTCCGCCATTGATTGCATTCCACGGAGGATGTCGATTTTCGTAGAAGTGCAATAATATTACAGGAAAATATAATTTTTTTATATAGCCAAATCAAAACAAATGCAAATATTAAAAAAATAATTTTATAAATAAATATAATATTTTAATTATTTCAAACCATTAGTTATTTCAAATCAAAAAATAAATATTCTTATATTTATATTGTCAATAAGCTTAAATACCATAAATATTGGTAGATAGTGGGTGCTACAGTTGGTTGTATTTCCATTCTATTTTAATTCCAAAAATACAAATTTTGAAAATCCATTATCAGACGTACATAGTGCGAAATAACCTAACTTCTTGATTCAACCAATTTTTGTCATACGTAAGTACGAATTTGGAAAAAAACTTTTTATTTTGCGTTTCTATGCAGTCAGAGGAATGTATACACCGAATTCCATGATTCCAGATGCGGCCATTTGGTTGGTACCATTTTTACCCCCTTAAGAGTACGACTATCTAAAATCTCTCTATTTGACGTTTCCACACAATTAGAATTTCATCATTCTAGCTGTAGTCGTTTAGTTAGTACTATTTTTATCCCTCTGTACTATTTGTATCCCTTGAAAGTACGAATTTCGAATTCCATTTTTCCATTTTGACCCCAAAAAGTACGAATTTTGAAAAATCCGTGTATTTTCCGTTTCTACGCAGTCAGAGGAATGTCTACTCCGAATTTCATGACTCTAGCTGTGGTCATTTGGTTGGTACTATTTGTACATCCTTTTTCATTTTAACCCCAAGAAGTACGAATATCGAAAAATCCGTTTATTATACACCGAATTTCATTATTCTAGGTGTAGCCGTTTGGTTGGTACCATTTTTATCCCTCTGTACCCATTGCATCCCTTGAAAGTACGAAATTGGAAAAAGCATTTTATTTTCCATGTCTACGTAGTCAAAAGGAATGTATACTCCGAATTTCATGACTCTAGCTGTGGTCGTTTGGTTGGTACTATTTTTGTCCCCTTTTTCATTTTGACACCAAAAAGTGCGAATTTCGAAAAATTCGTTTATTTTCTGTGTCTACACAGTCAGAGGAATGTATACCAAATTTCATGACTCCAGCTGCGGTCAATTGATTGGTACTATTTTTATCCCCTTTTTCATTTTAACCCCAAAAAGTACGAATTTTAAAAAATCTGAGTATTTTACGTGTCTGTGCAATCAGAGGAATGTATACACCTAATTTGATTATTCCAGGGGCAGCCGTTTGTTTGGTACCATTTTTATCCCTCTATTCCCATTTTACCCCTTAAAAGTACTAATATCGAAAAATACTTTTATATTTTGTATTTACTCTATAAGAGGAATGTACACCCCGAATTTCGTGTTACTAGCTGTTGTCGTTTAATATGTACCATTTTTATCCCTTTTTTGCCCCATTTCACCCCCTACAAATAAGATTCACTTTATGGTATATGTTTTTGTTATGTGGGGACTGCGCATACTCAATATGAAGTAAGTACAAGCAGACATATTGAAAAATGTACTTAAATACTCTAAAATATTAGGGATTTTTATGGGTATTTTTAGTCCTTGTGAGGGAAAAAATTTTCCCTTTGGGCCGATTTCGCCCAGTTCAATCCCAACCGATCTACGACTATAAGACGTATTTATGGAAAATTTGGACGTCCTTGCTTTACTCGTGCTTTCAACAGACGGATAGACGGACATGGCCAGATCGTCTTAGAATTTTATGACGATCAAGAATATATATACTTTATAGGGTCTCAGGTCGATATTTCAAGGTGTATAAAAACTTGGTGGATGGTACAAAAACTTCAGTTTTCGTTATGAACGTTAACATAACATTTTTATTCATCCTATACACTCTACAATTGAATCATTTTGTAAAGGAAGAATAATTTGGGCCCCTCCTGAGTGGCCGGCCATAATTACAAATTCCCGCACGATACCTAAGTGTTATGAAAGTATTTTACTAAATCATTTAGATTTTAAGGACTGGAATTCATTTTCTACAGCCAAACATTAAAATAAAATTTAATTGTTTAAGATCGGCACATTTTGAAAAACTGGGATTTTGCTCACAATTTAAATATGATATTTTGCAGATAGTATGGTGGAGAATATTAATTGCAAATATTTCAAAATAATCAATAAAAACCTTCTCCTGTAAAATGTGTGTTTTGGAGCTTGCGATCATTCCGCGCTAAGGGCTCGATATATTATAATTGAACCTTAAAAATAGTCAAGCCTTAAGAACGAAAGCCTAAAGAAACTTAAGGAAAATTGTTTTTTTTTTTTAATTTTGAGCCTGAATCAATGGACGTTGGAAATATTTGAAATCCATTTTTGCTACAAAATCTTCTGTTTAAAATATTTAAATTCGCCGCCTTTTAAGTATCTTTAAATTCTCGATAACTTCTACATTTGTCTTGTGGTACAGACAGAGCTATCCCTCATTTATATGTACACACATACATACATATATACAAGCAATAAGTAATTGAAACTTTAAGCATCGCCTGCAGAATCCATCCTTAATGTGTAAATATTTACACCAGGCACCGATTTATATCCCAGGGATCATTTTACGTTTTCGCACCATTTGCTGCCAAACGCTTCGACAAAATATTGATTATTTTAAAAATAATATTTCAGTAATTTTCCAACAGACTTGAAACTGTTTGTTACGCGGACACGTTAAAAGCTGGCTGGGCGGCATCGCACCAACAGAGTTTTGGGGGTGGGAGTTGGTGTGGGTGGTGCTGTCAATTCATTGTTGCCATGAAACTCATGGCTTTCCCCCGGAAAATGTAGATGTATGTTCTTGTTCTTGCGGGTGTTGTTGCTTCTGAATTTGTGTGTTTGCATCAAAATCATTAACTGTGATTGATCAGCGAAAATAAATCACGCATTTTTCTTGTTACTGATGAATGAAAAACTGTTGTTAAGTACGAAAAACACGCGTTTTCTTTCAAGTTTTCCCCCGTGCCAACGGAACGGGAGCTGTGGCTCACAGTGTAAGTGAGTATGTTGTTTTTCTCTTAATGGAAATTATTGCCATCATCATTATAATGATTTTCCTTTTTACGTTTTTTTTTGTTTTGCTTCTGCTGCTGCTTGTTGCCATAACGGACGCACTTACAAATTCAAATCTTTTGTTTTTCGTCATGTGGGGGTGTTCCACAAACAGGGGGCAATACTTGGAGGGCAAGAGGAGGCTGAAGAGAAGATTTAAGAACATTAATTTATTTTTTTGAAATGTTTCATTTAAAACTCCAACAGGAAATCTAAGGATGTATTACAGCAGCAAGCAGTAACAAGGATTAGGAAATCTTCCAATATTTGAGTGATTTGCGCCTACTTCTACTCTAGACATCTGTGGATGTTGTGAAGTGTTACTGATTTATCTGCTCTTATTAACGTAGAATTCGTTCCGATGATTTTTCTAAATTTTCTGTGATTTTAAAAAAAAGTTTGATCACAGCTGACAGTAGAAAATCGAATGGCTTTTTTATTTCAATCCGGCGGGCCAGTAGAAGCTGAGAAATGCTTTGAAGTCGAAAATAAATCTGTGATTTTTTTCTACGCAACTGGGTTATGTTCATCCGGTCTAAATGTTACCTACCCTTCATCGTGCTGTGGTATATTCTAAACAATTGCCAGCAGAATGCAGCGCACAGCACAGTGGGTTAAATAATGAATGTACTTCTAACTGGCTTGCCAATTTTTGGTGAAATTTCATACAGACATAGTTGACGTTATAAATTTTTCTGATGTATTTTTGTTTTCTAAACTTGAGAACGATATTAAAAAAATCAGTATGGCTCAATGCACATCAAAAATATATTTTCAGGAAGTATCAATTTTTCAATTTTTAATTTTTTAATAACCATCCCCAACTATAATGACTACATCATCTATAATCCTCTTTCCTAGATTTAAGTTTAGGCCAAGCATAAGCAATTTCAAATTTGCATTGTTTAATCCTAACAGTTTCTGAGAAGCCATTGATATAAGGACTTCCTTGACATAACTGTGGTTACGCGAAGCCTGTTTTACCCGCATTTTAATATCATCTTGATTGAGATTTCATAGCACATTCTGCGCCACCTAACGTCGCCACTTCTCGTCGTTTGGATATATACAGTGCTGTGCGTTTATGTGTATGTAGGTCACGGGGTATTTTGATTAACTCCAGGTGAAACAGTAGGCCTGGATTCGATTGTACTTAATACTTAAATTTTTATGTGGAATTTATTCGCTTAGTAATCGAGATGCCAAATTTTTCTTCCATACTCATTTAAATAACAATTTTAATACACAAATCTCTTAGCTGATTAGCTAATAAACCATTCAAATACAGCAAATATTTATCTACATAGTTATACAAATTTTCTACTATTTATTACAATGTGGTCCTATCTCTGGATATTATAACCAGTCCATTGTTTTTGCATTTGTTTTATATTTGAGTTAATCTATTTGGCTTCTGAAACATGTCTGTCTCTTTGTAAGATTGTGTATATTAGAATAGGTCTTGGAACCTGTAAAACCGATATTGATTATTATTTCTCTTCAACATAATATTGACTTCTTGAGAGAAATTATGAAGAAATCTGGACTTTAATATTGGCGAGTTGTCATTGCGACTAGATCTTGAAATTAGTAGTTTAATATTCAATCTCTGATGCAAATGATAAAACTTTATTGGCAAAATGAGTGTGCAAATTAGGACGAGTTTTAGTCTGGTGCGGCCACAGTGGTCAATAATTTTTTAACTACACCTTTTCAAGTTTATAATGAAACAAGTAAGTAAGCATCAGTCGGCTAAAGCGACTTACATATAGTAAGGGTATACCATATGCATGAAAGTTACCAGATACCATATGCATGAAAGTTATAAGGATTTAGAATTGACTTCGGGTCGGATAATTTATGTGAAAGGTAAAAAAGCTGTAAAAACTTGATCAAATATCAAGTCATGGTGGATTCAGCTCCCCCTTATGGAAGTTATAAAGAATTTAAACTTAACTGGGATATGGACAATTGTGTGAGATGTACTGGAAGGAGCGTGGCTAAAGCATACATATTTTTTAGGTTTAATTCGATTATCAAAACATTTTCAAATATCAAATTGCAACTGATTTTGACTACCCGTATGGAAGTTATAGCGGTTTTATGTTAACCAAGGCTTATGCCACTTTGTGTGGGAGGTACTAGAAGGGGTGCGGCAATATTGCTCATATTTAAAGTGGATACAATATCTATAAAAACATTGCCGAACGTCAAATTTCAGAGTATTCCGACCATCCGTTTATAAGTTATAATAGCTTTAATTTTAGGTAGGTTGGGGTGATTTGTGTGGCATGGCAAAACCTGCCATATCTTGCTCGCTTAAAATGCTTATAAAAAGTTTATCATGCACCAAAATACGGCTGATTCTGAATATTCGTTTGGAAGTTACATTGCTTTTTATTTAATATGGGAATATGGCCTTTTTGTGTGAGAGGTACCAGAAGGGGCGTGGCAATTTCGCCCATTTTCGAACTTAAACTAAGTTTGGGGAAATATTACCATGTACAAAGTTTGAATTGATTCCTCAAATCCTTTCGAAAGTTATCGTGTACACCGGCCAGCCAGGCGGACGGACATGGCTCAAACATCTTAAAATGTTGCGAAACGGATTTGGTCCAAACTTACTTAGGGTCTTAAGTCAATCCTTCAATGCTTTACACTTTTTTCTGTCCCAACTCTGTAGAGTGAGGATATAAAAATGTAATTTATAACTAGAATAGGTAAATTCATAATGAGAAATGTAAATTCGTAATAGGAACATATAAATGGAATTTGAGAGATGTAAATTCATATTAGGAACATGTCAATTCGTAATCAGCACCGTAAATACATAATGAATAATGTAAATTCATAGTGAAAAATATAAATTCATAATAGGAGCATACAAATTTATAATGAGAATTCAAAATGAGAAAATCCAAATTGATAATGAGAAAATATAAATTCTTGTAATTTTCGATAGAAAAATATTGCGTTCGAGAAGAATATCGGCATCTCATGAAGCTCGTACACCAACCGTTCATGGTTCATGAATGCAGTATCTGGAGAGCGTTGTGGGTGAGTCAAAGATAACTTTAACTGGAGGTGCGCAAGAGCATTGAAACATCCAAGCACATTTCGCTCAGATGCACTATCTTTAAATGATATGAAAGTGGGAGAATAATCATTTATAAAATAAATACGTTTTCACTATGTTTCTCTTGTTCATAATTCATATGAATTCATCATGAATTATCATATTCTTTTTAAAAATTTATATTGACCATTATTTATTTATATGTTCCTAATATGAATTTACATTTCTCAATATAATTTTATATGATCTGATTATAATCTTGAAAGGGTATATTATTGAGTTGTGTAAAGAAATAAAATTAGACAAGAATCCCAGAATTATTTTGATATTAATATTAGCAAGTAAAAATGCGTTAATTTCGGCCGCACCATGGAGTGAATCCAACCGGCAGATTGGAGGGGTTATTTGGGGTACTTGTTTCGCCGAGTTTCCCCCAAAATTTCATGATATTTCATCATGTAAACTTCAGCCGTTTGAATGGTACCATTTTTGTCCATCTTTTCCCATTTTATTCCATAAAAATACTAATTTCGAAATATCCATTTATTCTACAAGTCTAGGCAATTATGTTGTGTTGGTACAATTTTTATCCCTTTTTCCCATTTAACCCCTCAATAGTGTACATTTAAAAAAATATCTTTTGGTGCGCGATATATAGCAAATTTTATATGACGAGAAAATTTAAAGAAAATGGAGAAATACTGTAAATATTAGGGGATATTTTCAGTCCTTGTTAGGAAAAAATTCCCTCATTCTGGGCCAATTTCGCCTGCAACCATCAAGCAAGCAAGCGTGTATTGAAAGCACAGACAGATAGAGCGACAGACGGACAGACTGACGGATATATCTAAATCGTCCTAGAATTTTACCAGGATACAAAATATATATACTTTATGGGGTATCAATTAAATATTTCAAGGTTTTACAAACGGAATGGCAAAATTAATACACCCCCAAACTAGTGTATTAAAATACTTTTTTATTTTTCGATTTTAAATAAAATTAAAATTTTTATTTTTTATGATTTTTATACATATTTTTATGTATTTCTTCATAATGCGCTGATAAAAATATTTATTTTTTGTTTCAGATTTCCATGGATATCAGTTTTTGAAAATTGTGCTATTTCTCATACATTTTTTGGCCAATGCAATTTGATTCTGGACCAAACAATAAAATAAAATAAAATAAAAAATACTATTTATTTCTCTCACACTTAACTTGTTTTATTCCATTTTAACATCGACCAGCCCTTATTGGAAACATTTTTTCAAGCATATCAAATTTTATAACAAGACTTTGGAGATCTTTTATAAATGGTTGGTCAAATTCGATTTTTTGTTCATCCAAGTAACACTTTGAAATTGAAAATTTTGACTTTTATTCTGACCCACTCTATTATGTATGGGGTTATGTGTAAGTGTATGGGTATATACGTGTGGTAAGTGTTCTTGGAATTGTTTAATTTAATGAAATTGTCTAACCTCGTGTGACTAACACCAAATTACATTGTCTGGGTGTGTGTGTGGCATGCAACATTATCACCAACATATTCATTCATCCTTTAGATAATTATAAGGTATAAAAGCATTTTTGGCCTAAAGTGTAGTCGGTTATATTTAAAACAAAACTCACACACACAAAGGCACGTATACGCGTCCACAACTCAAGAGCAGAAGTTAAGAGGAAATGTTGAAACAATGTAGATTTTACCGCAAAGTTATTTCGGGGCAGTTCCATAAGAAATTGGACAGCACTAGAAATTCATTTAAACTTCGTTGTAGTGTTAGTTATTAAAAAATAAAACTACATATTTTTGTCCCAATTTTTTCTATTTTTTATAGGTTTTTGAAAAAAAAGACAATTTTTCTAAATGGTCACCATTTTAATAGAAAATCCCAAATTTTGGTACATATTTTCCCCACTTTGGATATTTTGTTCAAAAAGAATGCAAAAATTTGTTAGTCATTATTTTCAAAGACATTTTTTCTACATTATAAACAAAATCCCAAAATTGTGAACATATTTTCCCCACTTTGGGAATTTTAAACATTTTTCCCCACTTTGGGAATTTGGGTATTTTTGGAAAAAAAAGAAAAACTGCAAATACTTGTTCGCCATTACATTCGGATATAATTTTTCTACATAATTCCCATTTTAGTAAAAATTTCCAAATTTCCACTTAGAAATTTTTTTCAACATAATAAAGAAAATCGCAAATTTTTGAACATAGTTTCCCACTTTGGGAATTTGGAACATATTTTCCCCACTTTGGGAATTAGGGTATTTTTGTGTGGAGATATTTCTTCTACATAATTTCTAACTGGCCACCATTTTAGAAAAAATTTCCAAATTTTGGAACATATTGTCCCCACTTTGGGAATTTAGGTATTTTGTTGAAAAGAAATACAAAAACTTGTTAGTCATTATTTTCGCGGACATTTTTTTCAACATAATAAACAAAATAACAAATTTTTGAACATATATTCCCACTTTGGGAATTTGGAACATATTTTCCCCACTTTGGGAATTTGGGTATTTTTCAAATAAACTGCAAATACTTGTTAGCTATAATTTTCTGGGACATTTTTTCTACATAGCTTCGAAATGGTCACCATTTTAGTAAAAAATCAAAAAATTTTGAACATATTTTCCCCATTTTGGAAATTTTGTCGGAAGAGAAATGCAAATACTTGTTAGCCATTATTTTCCAACACATTTTTTCAATATAACAAACAAAATCAATAATTTTTGAACATATTTGCCCACTTTGGGAATTTGCAACATATTTTAACCACTTTGGGAATTTGTTTTTTTTTTTTTAATCCGAAAATACTTGTCTGACATTATTTTCGGAGACATTTTTTCTACATAATTCCTGAAATCCCCACTTTTGGAACTTAGAACATTTTTAGACCATTTTGGGAATTTGGGTGTTTTTTTTTAAACTGCTATTAGCCATTATTTTCGGAGATTTTTTTCTACATAATTCCAAAATGGCCACCATTATAGTAAAAAAATAGTTAATTTTGTAACATATTTTCCCCACTTTAGGAATTTTGGTATGATCCCTTGAAAAATATTAATATTCTCCTTAGGATTCAACAATTTTCAGATAGGCTTCATTTGCTGGAAATGTCTCACATCCCATCCCAAAAAGGAGACTGTAGAATTATATAGAAAATCTAAATATGAAATTGACAGGAACATAAAAAATGTACGAACAGCAAGACAAAGGAAAATGAGAATTCACTGCCGCCTATTTATATCAGGGAGGAGGGGGGTTGTATGTCTGCTTGTATTCTATCTAAAAACAAATAAGGAGTTAAGAGGTTATCAGCCTTAAGAATCCTTAAAATCTTGGAAATCTTTGCTCGCCTATGGACGAATTGTGTTTATCTTTTCTTTTGCTTTTTTGGTTTGTGTGCTTAATTTTCCAAAGAAATTTAAATGTTTACTTGTACTTAGTGTATGTTTCGGTTCCATAATGCTACTCTCAACAACAATACAGCAACAACCCTCTTACCCTAAAGCCAAGTGGCAACAAAGCCCAGACAAAACAGAAATCCCTTTTTGGGGGATGAGGGAATGTGAGAAATATGTCTGGTGGGGTTACCCCCACGACCTATTGATGTTCGACGCTTTTCCGTTCGATTGTAATTCATTTACGATAGCTGTGCGTAATTTCGCACGTACAGGGCAGGCGGGCATACGAAATTTATTTTTCTGGTTTTAGATTGAACTTTTTGTGCTTCCACAAATAACAACATAGTCTCTGCGCATTGAGATACTTATTTGTAATTAAAAATGGAGCCACAAATGTTGTTGATGTTGCCGTGGAAAAGGGGGAGGGTTGTTGGCGCTGCGCGTGTTTCTTGGGGAAATCAAAATGTGCAGATATTTTTTTTCGGCGTTGAAATTTGGTGTTATTGATTAGGGGGCTTAAAACAAATTTAAGGATTTATAATTTGATTTAATTAAAATTCGGTTGACTAACCGAAATACCTTTGCTTATAAATGGAGATTCGTGATCGCTGAACAGAGGAAAAAACTAGCATATAATTTTTTATTCAAAATAAAACGTTAGGCTGTATAATTCAGGCAAAAAAATAACACAGTGCTACAAAAAAGAATGAAAGTAATATTATTTTTTTTGGTAGGTATGCGAATAGAACAAGAATCTGTATTTAAAATTTCCCCGACACCCCCAAAATCTTGAGTTACAGTTCAAAAACCGGCTTTTAGCACAATTAAACGCCTATAACTTAGTTTTGGTCGTTCCAATTCACATTTCTCATTATTTAACGAAATAATGAAAAATTACTAGATTCCCCATTCTTTCCAACACAAATATCGCAATTCCCTGAGTGGGGAAAATGTGGTCCAAAATTAAAATGGTCGACGTGTTTTTTTACAATTTTTATTTGTTTCAATGAATTTTAAGTGTTTTTATTGGACTTCAATTCGAAAAATAATGAGAGATGTGAACTGGAATGACCAAAACGTGTATTTTGGCAAAAATTTTGTATTAATAAAATTTAGTATCAATAACTCGGTCAATTACTAACGGATTTTTAAAAACTCCTTTAGAATGTGCCATAAAGGTAAATTTACGAATGGTACGGTTACTGAAGAACATAATGTGCAAAAACATTGCTAAAATTGAAAAATTGTAAAAAAAATCTTTAAAAAAGTATGTTACCTGGACAAAAGCACACAGATTTCTTAAAATTTCTTAAATAAGCTATATATTTGTCCAGGTTTATTCTTTCCAACTAAGTTATCGGCTTTTTACCCCTAACTCAAGATTTTGGGAGTGTCTGGCAAATATCAAATAGATTCTTGTTCTACTCGATAATACATACTAGAACTATCACCTTCCCAGAGTTTTTGCACTATCACACAGTGCAACTTATAGGCCCAAAGTGACCGCCGCACATGGAATATTTTCATACAAACTGCGGCCAAAATTAGAAAGAATAGATATTTCCTATACATCACTTATATTGTCAAAGTAGATCAAATGAATTATCGGCATCAAAATCAAAAAAAAAATAAAATAAATAAAAGCAATCACTACCAGTGATTTAATTTGAGTGCACAATTAAATAAAAATTGCTAGTGCCACGCCGAACGCCCATATGCATATTTTTATACCATTCAACACAGAATGGAAAGGATCCAGGAGGTCCAAATTTTCCAAAAACGCGTCTTATAGTCGGTTGGGATTTTTCCCTCTGAAGGACTGAAAATACCCCCAATAACCCCTTTCATTTGCTATGATAAATATGGTACCTATCAAACGACAACAGTTAGAAACACGAATTTCGGTGTGTGCATTCCTTTAATTGAGTAGATACATAATGTATTTTTTTACAATTCGTACTTTTAAGGGGGAGAATGGGAATAGAGGCATAAAAATGGTACCAAACAAACGGCTGCACCTAATTCGGTTTATACATTCTTCTGGTTGCGTACATTTAGGGGATAAAATTGGAAAAGGGTATACAAATTGTACCAACCAAATGACCGCAGGTAGAATCGTGAAATTCGGAGTATACATTCCTCCGACTGCGTAGACACGAAAAATAAAGTTTTTTCCAAATTCGTACTTTCAAGGGATACAATGGAAACAGAGCTATAAAAGTGGTACCAACTAAACGGATACAGCTAGAATGATGAAATTTGGTGTGTACATCCCTCTGATTACGTAACGTAAAATAAAGAGATTTTTGAAACTCGTACTTTTAAGGGGGTAAAATGGGGAAGAGGTGATAAAAGTGGTACCAACCAAATGGAAGCATCTAGAATCATGGAATTCGGTGTATACATTCCTCTGACGGCATAGACACACAAAATAAAAATATGTCTCCTTGGTACTTTTTTAACTTTTGCGGCAAAAATGGCTAGAATCATAAAGTTTGATTATCTTGCACTGTGCTCGTAAGAGATGATGGATTTCCCCCAAAAATTTAAGGTATTTAAGCTTTATTACGATTGCTGCCTAGTATATACTTTTTGAACTGACTTGAAGTATTATTTCGTTATATATATATTATAAATATATTAATAGCATTATAAACGTGGTTTAAAGTTATTAAAATTTTATATTTATTTATAAAATAGTTTTATTTGTTTTTGTTTGGCTGTATTTAAAAATTTTTTTCACTAATGTTACTGCACTATAAAATCGACAGCATCTATGGAATGCAATCCATGGTGGATGGTATATGAGATTCTGACCAGTTGAATTTAACGCCTTTTTACCCAGCAAACAAAATTGGAAGAACTTCTATAGGAAGCACATTTTAATCGCTTCTCAAAATCCAAATGTGAATTTTTCCCGTTTTTGAGGAAGTTCTTTTAAACAACTTCCAAAAAAGTCGATAAAATATTAATACCCCGTAAAATTTTACAAATGGCATTTTCACAAGTGAATGGGAACGACTTTTTAGTATGGAGTCACAGAGGTAAGGCTTCCGCCTTGCACCCAGAAGGACTTGGGTTGGAATCGTGGCTCGGGTAAAAACTTTTTTTAATATTTTTATAAATAAACAATGTTTAATTTAATAAATAATGTTTAATAAAAAAATACAAATTTATTGCTTTATTAATGTACTTCAAATATTTCATTTTTATTAATACGCACTACATAATATCAGTAAAATTAAAAAGTGTTAATTTATTTAATGCTAGTTTAATTTAATATTAATTTGCGTTATAAATTAATTCATACCAAATAAATAATTTGTTAAGTTTCCTATTGTCAGTTCTAGAGTGCCGTAGTAGCAACCAGAAGATCCGCTGTTCTACATGCGGTAGTGGAGGATTTTTTAAAAAAGAAATGGAAACTAGTGAAATAGTGGTTCCTTTGCAACACTTTAAAATAACTTTTAAGTCTTTCAAAATAAAGGACATCCCTCCTATGACAACTCCATGTTAAATTCATTGGTGAAGATCCCAATTTTCACTACTTCCGAATCACAAGATGAACATCTTTTTCACTTCTTTGGGTGCTCTCTTTTTTCTGGGTACTTGTTCATTTTTTTCTCAGATAAATCTCGTCGTATCTTTTAATAACTTCATAAATAACCGAGTTTTAATATATCAGCTCAACGTGTGCAAAAAATCAGTGGAAAATGGCTTACCATTTTTTGTTAATTAATAAATCATTTAAAATATACTGCCATATCATGCCTATAAACGTATCGACTGATTGTAACAAGTATATTTCATAATGCATACTTTTAGGGTTATAATATATTTCCTATTGAAATCTTGTGTTGTTGACCTTTGATATTTGAATATCAGAAAATATATTTCCCCTAAAGGTATGCTGTACAAAAATGTGTTTAACTGCTTTTGTTGATATAGCAACAGTATTTTTCCCTTCCGTTGCACTTAAACGGAAACCAAGTGCTCGCGATAACTATTAGAAAATTATCTATTCTTCGCTGAGAGCATTGTAATGAGTGAAGGGTCGCCAATTAGTGATTTACACCTCTTTAAAATTTGACATTGTGTAAGGCAATGAATGAACAGTTTTTCAGGGAAGTACTTCAAAATTTTACACTCAACGCTCTTAGATAAACAAAGATTAGTAGCGACAAGTAATTATGTGGATTGTCTGTGTCGCTAAACGAGGGTTCTCATAAATTGTCTCACTTGAAACTGCTTCAATTAGACCGTATATAAACCCCTACGGTCGATTTACAATCGATCTTTAAATTCTTGAACATGAACGAAAGACAAAGATTGATCCTGGCCGTAGTTGCGCTCCTAGCTACGATACATACAACCCATCAATGCCAAGATATAACTGTGACAAATACCATCCAGGATTGGTGGGAGACTGCCCAGTTCTATCAGATTTATCCTCGCTCATTTATGGATTCAGACGGCGATGGTATTGGGGATTTGAAAGGCATCACCTCAAAATTGAAATGAAATACAACCCGAGTATGGCACAATAGATGACTTTAAGGACTTGCTCGCCAAAGCCAAGGAGTTGGGTTTGAAGATTATCCTGGACTTTGTGCCTAATCATTCGAGTACCGAAAATGAATGGTTCAAGAAATCGGAGAACCGCGAGAGGGGCTACGAAGACTACTATGTGTGGTCCGATGGTAAGGTCGATGCCAATGGCCAGAGGCAGCCACCGAGTAACTGGCTGTCGGGTTTCCGCGGTAGTGCCTGGGAATGGAGTGATAAAAGGCAGCAATATTACCTGCATCAGTTCGCCATCCAACAGGCTGATCTGAACTATCGCAATCCCGATGTGGTGGAACAAATGAAACGAGTCTTGAGATATTGGTTGGATCTGGGAGTGGCTGGTTTTCGTGTGGATGCTGTACCTCTGCTGTTCGAAGCGGAACCCGATGAGAATGGCATTTACCCGGACGAAGAGGTCAGCGGTTTGACCAACGACAAAGACGATCGAAACTATCTGAAAATGGACCTGGTGGAAAATCGTCCCGAGACCATTGATATGGTCTATCAATGGCATAAGGTCATGCAGGATTATCAGCGTATACATGGTGGCGACACAAGGGTACTGTTGATAGAAACCTATGCGGCGCCTTGGTACACCATGCAAATGTATGGCAATTCCAGCACCGAGGGAGCTGAGCTGCCATTTAATTTCTATTTGATAAATCAGCTAGCGGCAGGAGTCACCGCTACCAATATCCAGAGAGCGGTAGATGATTGGCTAAAGAATATGCCAGCTGGCCGCACAGCCAACTGGGTTATTGGCAATCATGATCAGAGGCGTGCCGCCAGCCGTTATGGCGTGCGCAACATAGATGCCATGACTATGTTGGTCATGATGTTGCCGGGGGCCAGTGTCACCTATCAGGGAGAAGAGCTGGGCATGACCGATGGCCAGATCTCCTGGGATGATACGGTAGATCCAGCCGCTTGTAGATCTACGCCTGAGATATATGAGAAATTCACACGCGATCCTAGTCGCACTCCCTTCCAATGGAATGCTGGGCAAAATGCCGGTTTCTCCTCGGCTGCCAAGACGTGGCTGCCCATGGCCGAGGGCTACGAAACGGTTAATGTGGAGGTTGAAAATGCGGCCGATAAATCTCATCTGAAAATTTACAAGGCCCTGGTGGAGTTGAGAAGGACATCGAAGACTTTGCAACAGGGTTCGTACAAATACAAGGCTTTGAACGAGGGTGTTTTCATTTTGAAGAGGTAAGCGAAGGATATTTGTTAGAATATTGGGATCTTGATGTTATATTGTGTTCCTTCTTCCAGATATTTAGAGGGTGAGGAGACTTTAGTGTTTGTGGCAAATATTGGTGAAGGCTCCTATAGTGTGAATATTGCCGGGAATTTTGATGCCTCGCTGCCCTCAACCATGAATGTCAAGTTGTCAAGTTTGGATTCATCCAAATTGGAAGGGGTTCCCATGTCTGTCGGCACGATATCTTTGGCTGCTGGTGAAGCTCTTATTTTGGGAACAAACTAAAACTCAGAGGGCGAGATCTGTTAATTATAATATATTTTGTGTTGGCAGCTCCTCTAAATAAATGAGCTGGACCCCCTTTTTCATTATATTCAAAACCCTAAATTGGTGTAGTGTATTACATAGTCGTTTCCTTCCGACCTTAGCCTTTCCTAACTTGTTTTTTATTTTGAAATTTTAGCTATGGTGGTTCTTTGGATTCTTATCAAGCTCTTACACCGCAAAAACTTGGCAGAGAGTGGTCACTCCATCGGCAACTAAGTGTCCGAGATAAATATGGGAAAATTATTTACTTTTAGCTAAGTGTACACAGATAATGGAGGATGTCAAAGACAACCTCTTGAAAGTTAGCATTGCATAAGGCATGTGCATACCATGCGCCCTACGGCAGGCATACATATATCGGAGTCTAACCCAACACTGATCCGAGCCTCCATGTCGACTGATCTGGTTTATTCTCTAAGAAATGTAGGACAAATTGACGTTTTTCGGTCTCTCAGACGAATGCTCGAAGTCATTTGAAAATTCGAAATTCCGGACGTCCATAGAAATGTTCAAAAGTAGATAGGATCGCCCGTGAGGAGTAGGGGTGGGATAGTGCACGACTTTTCGATTTTTATATGCTAGAATATGAGATTCGGGAAAGAAATTCATGAGCCAAAAAATCAGGATAGTGGGGTAAGTGTAAGAGAGCGCTCATCGGAGTCAAAGGTGAGGGAAAAGGGATAAAAATACACACGAAGCCCCAAAACTGCCTCGGAGTCGTCCCGAGAGGGGTTAAATGTAAGACCGAACTCCATAAATTTTCCCTCCCCAACATTTTTTTCGAACACTCAAACCCCCCCCCCCCTAACGAGTGGTGATACGACTCGTTAGGGGGGGGGGGGGGGGGGCTCCCATACAAAAATTATTTTTTTTTTATAAAATTTGTTTCCACCGCTCTTACTGGCCCAAGGAGATCGCTACTGGAGTGCAATGTCTGAATGATCCCCCAATATTTTTTCAACTTCAACATTTTCTCCGAACATACTTACCTCCTATCGTCAAAGCTTAGTGTGGTCCCCATATGAATTTTTTTATATTTTATAATTTTTGTTATGACAGCAAGGCCCAAACATGCCCTGGAGTCGCACCTAGCTGGGTTAAATGTCAGACCGACCTCCACTAATTTTTCCTCCCCAACATTTTTTCCAACAAACTTATCCCCTATCTTTACTCCTTAATGGGGCTTCCATGCAAAAACTATTTTTATACACTCCACGAGAGTATTATGGCTTTGTGCATTTGTTTGTAACACCCAAAAGGAAGCGAGATAGACCCATTGTTAATTATACCGATCGACTTAGAATCACTTTTTGAATCGATTTAACGATGTCCGTCCGTCCGTCCGTCCGTCTGTCCATCTATTCTTGTAATCAAAGTACAGGTCGCAATTGTAGCCAGAACCAAATGAAACTTTGCACAACAAAGTTTTTAGGGATAAGGACGAACGCTATTTAATTTGAAGAAAATCGGTTCAGATTTGGATATAGCCCCCATACGAATTTCACTCCCGATTTGACTCTTTTCCCGCTAGATACCACATATTAAAACAGATTTTCCTCAAACTTGGCAAAACATCTTACATTTCAACTAGAAACACCTATGGTGAAAATTGGTCAGATCGGTTCAGATTTAGCTATAGCCCCCATACGAATTTCACTCCCGATTTGACTTTTTCTGCTGTAGAAACCACATATTTTAACAGATGTGCTTCAAAATTGGCAAAACATCTTATATTTCAACTAGAAACACCCACGGTGAAAATGAGCCAGATCGGCTCAGATTTAGATATAGCCCCCATACGAATTTCACTCCCGATTGGACTCTTTTCCCGCTAGATACCACATATTAAAACAGATTTTCCTCAAACTTGGCAAAACATCTTACATTTCAACTAGAAACACCTATGGTGAAAATTGGTCAGATCGGTTCAGATTTAGATATAGCCCGCATACGAATTTCACTCCCGATATGACTTTTTCTGCCGTAGAAACCACATGTTTTAACAGATGTTCTTAAAAATTGGCAAAACATCTTATATTTCAACTAGAAACAACCACGGTGAAAATTAGCCAGATCGGTTCAGATTTAGATATAGCCCCCATACGAATTTCACTCCCGATTTGAATTTTTCTGCTGTAGAAACCACATATTTTAACAGATCTTCTTCAAAATTGGCAAAACATCTTCTATTTTAACTAGAAACACCCATGAAACAGACCAAATGAGCCAGATCTGTTCAGATTTAGATATAGCCCACATACGAATTTCACTCCCGATTTGAGTTTTCCGCTCCAGAAACCACATATTTTAACAGATTTTCTTCAAATTTGGCAAAATATCTTATATTTGCATGAGAAACACCCTGGATGAAAATGAGTCAGATCGAATCAGATTTATATATAGCTCCTATACAAATTTCGCTCCCGACTTGATTTTTCCGCCCCAGATACCACGTAATTACTTAAAATTGAGAACTGGAAGAACCTATTGTGAAATGGGTCACTTCATTCCATGTTTGGATATAGCCGTGATACAAATATTCTTTTCGATTTGACAAATTGAACCAGGACATATTAGCCTATGATTAGGAAACATACAAAAATTCTTCCCGTTTTCACTTTTTTCCGAATTGGATTGTATTCTGATAGAAAGTGGAGTGTATCATATAGTCGGCCCCGCCCGACTTTAGCCTTTCCTTACTGGTTTTTTATAAAATTTGCTCCCACCACTGTAACTGCCCCAAGGAGGCCCCTAGTGGTGTCGAATGTATGACCAACTATCAATATTTTTTCAGCCCCAATATTTTCTCAGAACGTACTTGACCTCTATATTCAACCCTTAAGGTGGTTCCCATATATTTGCCTATTTTTTATGAAAGAAAGAACCAAAACTGCCCCGCAGTAAACACTAGAGGGGAGAAGTCTCAGACTGACCCCCCAAAATTTTCCCTCCTCAACATTTTCCCCAAACATACCTAACCCCTATCACCATTCCTTAAGGGAGATTTTGATATACTTCCTATAATGCTTACATGGGCCCCCATACCCGATGAGCACCCTCTTACACTCACCCCACCACCTTCCATTTTTGGCTCATGATTTTTTTCCGAACCTAACAAAATTAGGGGTTCTAGCATATCTAAATCGAACTAATAAAATTCCCAAATCGAACTCCTAATATTCCCATACAACACTATCCCACCCCTAGTGAAGAGCTGGTTTTCAATATGTGCCTGAAAGTGCATCGCGCTCAACTCAGTGATTCCGATGAGCTTCCGATTTTTCCTTCAGAGATACTTTTAGAACAGAGCTTGATTAGGGGTATACAAAAGTCGGTTCATCCGAAAGTTTTTGCATGTTTCGGGATCCCTAAGTACTTGTTTTACACTTGACTTCATTATATATGTGGAAGGATTATTTTCAAAAACTCGATTGGAAGAAGAGCATTCTTCAAAATAGTTTCCCACTTATATTTGATCGTATATAAACCGCGAGGGCAACATCGGAGTCCATCATTACCTCAACAAATAACACTGAAGGGCAGACATCGTTCGTGACAATCACTAGACTCTGTGTGATGCTACTCTCATCGCTGCAGATTCCAGATGGGTCCACAAAAGGTACCCAAAGAAAGTCCGATGCCAACTATTCAAGTCCTTCAGAGCTATTTTCCTCGTTCATGGATTCAGGTGGTGATGAAATGGATGGCTGGAATGACCTCAAGCATGTTTCTGTCAGCTGTCATTACTCAGACGAGCAGATCAGCAGTTTGGCCAAGGACAAAGATGATCGAAACTATCTGAATTGATACGATCTACCAGTGGCATAAGGTCATGGCTGATTATCAGCGTATACATGGTGGAGATACCTGAGTATTGCTGATATAAACCTATGCTACTGCTTGTTCAGAGTCAGAAATATCCCCTGGATGTCAATAATTTTCTTTTCGCTCATGGTCGATTTTTTTTTTAAGTCACTCAGGGTTATTTTGGAGTATTAGTTTCCGAAAACCACGGAGTTTTATTGGAAGAAGTTTTTTTGATGCTGCTCCCTGGCCAGAGTCAGAAATATCACCTAGATGTCAATAATTTTTTTCTCGTCCTTATTGAGATTTAGGTTAAGACGCCTAAAATTTATACGATATTTATTCTAAGTAATTCATTCAGGGTGATTTTTGGAGTCTTATTCTCCGAAAACCACTGAGTTGGATTTGAAGACGATTTGTTGATAGAAACCTATGATGATGTCTGGCCAGAGTCAGAAATATCCCCTGGATGTGAATAATGTTCTTCTCGTACGTGGTTGATTTAGGTTATGATGTCTGCAACTTATACGAAATACATTCTAAGTAATTCACTCAAGGTGATTTTGGAGTCTTAGTCTCCGAAAACCAATGAATTAGACTCGAAGAGTCAGAAATATCCCCTGGATGTCAATAATGTTCTTCTCGTTCGTGTTTTTTTAGGTTATGACGTCTGCAATTTATAAGATAAACATTCTAAGTAATTCACTCAAGGTGATTTTGGAGTCTTAGTCTCCGAAAACCACTGAATTATATCTCCTGGATGTCAATAATTTTCTTCGCGCCTATGGTTGATTTAGTTAATAGCGTTTGCAATTTATACGAAATACATTCTCAGTAAGTCACTCAGGGTGATTTGGAGTCTTAGTCTCCGATAACCACTGACTTGGATTTGAAGAAGATCTGTTGAAGATCTATGCTGCTCCTTGGCCAGCGCCAGAAATATCCCCTGGATGTCAATAATTTTCTTCACGCTCCTGGTTTATTTAGGCTATGATGTCTGCAATTTATACGAAATACATCTAAGTATGTCACTCAGGGTGATTTTAGAGCCGTGGTATCCTAAAACCACTGAGTTGGATTTGAGGATTAGTCAGGACTTTGTGTTCAGAAGTGGGCGATATGAGAACGAATTTACTCAGGTCGAGGAAACCAAATGCTTTCACCCACTAGAGTCTCCAGTCTTCCCTTGGTATCGACCAAATCACTTCATTTGCAACCAGCATATATTGGTTTGGCTTCCCGAGACTCAGAGTGTTTCTAAGTCGACTTCGCCGACCATATTATTTTGCTCCACGCGGAGCAGCCTGCCGACTTTTGTTTACATTTGATTCTGTTATTTGTCTATAGATTAAATGCCAAATGCAATCATCTAGATTGTCTTTATCAATCAAATCCTAGCACTTGACGGCCACCTTCATATATTCCTATATAAACTCTAGCAAAGCGGCCGAACCTTAGTTTAGTGAAAATGATTAGAAGACAAGCACTGCGTTTGGCAGTCATCGCTCTGGTGGCGCTGATACACTCTTCCCAACAATGTCAAGATCCCTCAACGGCAGTGACATCGAAAGACTGGTGGGAGAATGCACAATTCTATCAGATCTATCCCCGGTCCTTTATGGACTCGGATGGTGATGGTATTGGCGATCTGAATGGCATTACTTCGAAATTGGAATATCTCAAGGAAATAGGAGTAACGGCCGCCTGGCTGTCGCCCATCTTTGCCTCGCCCATGGTGGATTTTGGCTATGACATCTCGAATTTCTACGAAATACAACCCGAATATGGCACACTCGATGATTTCAGGGCTTTAGTCACGAGAGCCAATGAGCTGGGTTTGAAGATTATCCTGGACTTTGTACCCAATCATTCGAGTACCGAAAATGAATGGTTCAAGAAATCGGAGAACCGCGAGAGGGGCTACGAAGACTACTATGTGTGGTCTGATGGTAAGGTCGATGCCAGTGGCCAAAGACAGCCACCGAGTAACTGGCTACAGTCCTTTCGCGGCAGTGCCTGGCAGTGGAGTGATAAACGGCAACAATACTATCTGCATCAGTTTGCTGTGCAGCAGGCTGATTTGAACTATCGCAATCCCGATGTTGTGGAACAAATGAAGCGAGTCTTGCGCTATTGGCTAGATCAGGGAGTGGCTGGTTTTCGTATTGATGCAGTCCCCGTTTTGTTTGAAGTGAAACCCGATGAGAATGGAATTTACCCGGATGAAGAGGTCAGCGGTCTGACAGACGACAAGGACGATCATAGCTATTTGAAGACGGACTTGGTGGAGAATCAACCAGAGACCATTGACATGGTCTACCAGTGGCACAAGGTCACGAGTGACTATCAGCGTATAAACGGTGGTGACACCCGCGTTCTTTTGATAGAAACCTATGCTCCTCCATGGTACACCATGCAGATGTATGGCAACGCCACCACCGAGGGAGCCGAGCTGCCCTTCAATTTCAATTTGATAACCGAACTGAAGTCTGGCGTAACCGCTACCAAGATCCAACAGGCGGTAGATGACTGGCTTAAGAATATGCCCGCTGGTCGCACGGCCAATTGGGTAATCGGCAATCATGATCAGAGGCGTGCCGCCAGCCGTTATGGGGTGCGCAACACAGATGCCATGAACATGTTGGTCATGATGTTGCCGGGGGCCAGTGTCACCTATCAGGGCGAAGAGCTGGGCATGACCGATGGCGAAATCTCCTGGGAAGACACTGTCGACCCGGCTGCTTGCAACGCTAATCCAGACATCTATGAACAGACCACCCGTGACCCCAGCCGTACTCCCTTCCAATGGAATGCTAGCCCAAATGGCGGTTTCTCCGTAGCCGCTAAGACGTGGCTACCCATGGCCGCCGGTTATGAGACGGTCAATGTGGAGGTTGAAAGTTCAGCTGATAAGTCTCATTTGCAAATCTATAAGGCTTTGGTTAATTTGAGAAAGACATCGAAAACATTGCAGCAGGGTTCGTACAAATACAAGGCTTTGAATGATGGCGTGTTCGTGCTGAAGAGGTAAAGGATGAAGGTCTTCTAAAACATTCAGATATATAAATTTATGTCCTCACTTCCAGATATTTGGCGGGTGAAGAGACCTTAGTGCTGGTGGCCAATTTCGGGGAAGGCTCTTACAATGTGAATCTTGAAGACAACTTTGATGTGACATTACCCGCCTCGATGAAAGTGAAAATAACTAGTTTGGATTCTTCGAAATATCAAGGCATACCATTGTCCATCAACCCCATTTCTTTGGCAGCTGGCGAAGCGGTTATTCTGGGAACACAATAATTTCTAGCTGATCAGATGAAATTATGTTTCTGAGAAAAATAAATTATTCATAGGCTTTTAATTTGTTTAGTATTGATTTGAGCTCTCAACCTTGTCATTAGAGTGGAGGGATGGCTTAAATTGTTGGGATTTACAACCCTTTCTTTTCGAATCCAAATAATGTAGATTGGTTGGCTGGGTTTTTTAAAGTCCTCTGAAATACTTTGCATTATGTTGTCCAACTCCCTACTTGGATATTCGACAACAATTTCTCATCGCCATTGACAACCGCTCTTCGCGATCGAGAGGGATTTGTCACTATAATGAATGTACAGCGTACATACTATGGGATGGATGAGTGGATTTTTATGGAAAGTATAGTATTTGGTGGGTCTAAATCTTATATATATATATATAAAAGAGTTGTGTTACTGAAATTGATCAGCGCCCAGGTCAAATGGCTGGAATTTTCAGGGTAGTTCCCAAATATGATGGAGACGCGGACTAAGAAATTTGTACTTTTTGGGGGTGAAATGGGACAAAAAGGGATAAAAATCGAAATTCGGTGTGTGCCTAGCAATTACCATGTAGACGAGCAACAAAGGAAGTTTTCGAAATTTGTACTTTAAAGGGAGGAAAGAGACAAACATGGATAAAAGTGATGCCAATTTAAGTAATGCAGCTATATTCGTGAAAATTGGTATTTACATTTCTCTGACAACGTAGACTAGCAACATGAATGGACATTTCGAAAATTGTACTTTTAAGGGGCGAGCGTGACAAAAATGGATAAAAATGGTACCAACTTAATTATTACATCTTGAATCGTAAAATTTGATGCGTAAATTCCTCTGACCATGTATAAACGCAGTAAAATTGGATTTTTCGATATTTGTACTTTTAAGAGGTGAATGGTACAAAACGGGATAAAAATTGTACCAATTTAAGTATTGCAGCTGTAGTCATGAAATTTGGTGTGACGACGTAGAAGCGCAATCTAAATGGATTTTATTCGAAATCTGTACTTTTTGGGACAAAAAGGGATAAAAATGGCACCAACTAAAGTATTACAGCTAGAATCGTGAAATTTGGTATGTAAATTCCTGTGACCTTGTAGAAGGGCAGTAAAGATGGATTTTCGAAATTTGTACTGTTAAAAAAGGGATAAAAATGGTACCAACTAAAGTATTGCAGCTATAGTCGTGAAATTTGGTGTGTACATTACTCTGAGAACGTAGAAGCGCAAATCTAAATGGATTTTTTTCGAAATTTATACATATAAAGGGTGAGCGGAATAAAAATAGTACCAACACAAGTATTGCAGCTATAGTCGTGAAATTTGGTGTGTAAATTACTCTGAGAACGTAGAAGCGCAAATCTTAATGGATTTTTTCGAAATTTATACTTATAAGGGGTGAGCGGGACAAAAAGGGATATAAATGGTACCAATTAAAGTATTGCAGCTATAGTCGTGAAATTTGATGTGTAAATTCCTCTGACAACGTTAAAGCGCAATCTAAATGGAGTTTTCGAAATTTGTACTTATAAAGGGTAAGCGGGATAAAAATAGTACCAACAAAAGTATTGCAGCTATATTCGTGGAATTTGGTGTGTAATTCCACTGGCAACGTATACTTGCAACATAAATGGATTTTTCGAAATTTTTACTTTTAAGGGGCGATCGGGACAAAAGGGGATAAAAATGGTACCAAATTAAGTATTACAGCTAGAATCGTGAAATTCGGTATATAAATTTCTCTGGCCATGTAGGAGAGCAATCAAAATGATTTTTTCGAAATTTTTTCTTACAAGGGGTGAGCTTGACAAAAAGAGATAAAAATGATTCCAACTAAAGTATTGCAACTAGAATCGTGAAATTTGATATGTAAATTCCTCTGATAAGTAGAAGCGCAGTCAAATGGGATTTGTCGAAATTTGTACTTTTAAGGACAAAAGGGTATAAAAATGGTGTACAACCCTTTAACCTTCTAGTACCCACCCGGTTGGCCACTTTACTTTTATTTCTTTAAGGATAAAAAATCTTCCGAATAACCGAAGCAGCAGGTACTGCTAGTCATATATAATAGGGTTGGTCTCGTCAACTAATTTCATTTTGTCTGACAAAAATTTAAATCAGACATTTGTTGTCAGGTAAAATCCACCCAATGTACACTGGTCCCAAATACATATTTTTTGGCAGAAATTCAAAAAATTTAAATTGGAAATTGTTAAATGTGTATACATTTTTTTATGGTAATAAAGAAAATACTTATATTGGAGAAAACTAAAATTTGCAGTACAAAAAAGTGTAATTAATTCCGTTCTAAAGCAGTTATACAAAATACTTAAAATTAAGGCGTAACGAGAAAATAATAAAGTGACTATATTATTGAAATTAAAGGACTGAGAAAGTAGATGAAAAATTATACTTAACATTTTGTGAGTACTGTAGTCTTGCTAGTTTTCTTAAGTCTTCTAAAGTTGTGTATCGTAGTGAGCATAAACTATAAATGTCGTGGACCAGAAGATATATGTAGGACTCGACTTGACTCAATATCTTGTCGGCATTTTTTGGCAAACTCCTACAGTTGTCACTTTAGTTTGTCACAATTTTCGATTTTAAGATCTTATTTTAAAGGTATTGAAAGTTCCTTTAAAATGGTATATAACATCATTCACTTTTCCGTACACATGTAGACATTTTATATTATTTCCTGAAATAATTATTTAAGTTGCAATGCCCAGTAGAATATTCGTATGCGATATTTTGCTTTTGCAATAATGTTCAGAAAAACACATTTCTTCAAAGTGAACTGAACATATTTCTTTTAAGATTTCATAAAATTTTGTTTTTGGTCAACCTGTACCAATACAGGGTGATATTTATGTTGGTTATATATTGAGTTTATATGGGATAGTGGGCGTGTTTCGATCGGCCCATTTTTTTTATTTTTTAATTATACAAGATTGTATCTTTATTTTTTGACTTTATGCCATACAAAATTGATTTGGGACCAGAGTCCAATGTTCTGAGACCAAATGTGTAATAAGTTTTACCTCGTTTAAGGCTATAAGTAAATCGGCTAAGCCGACACATTTTTTGCACGCTTCAAGTGTTTGTTCTGTTGCTTATACTTGATGTTGGCATTTTTCTAACGAATAGTTGAGACGTATAATCATCTTGATTGTCTTTATCAGTCAATCAAAGTCTAGCACTTGCCGGCACTGTTCACATGTTCATATATAAACTCTGATGAGTGCCAGGCAGTCGAACATTAGTTTAGCAGAAATGGTTAGAAGACAAGCACTGCGCTGGGCGATCATCGCCGCTCTGGCACTGATACACTCTTCCCATCAGTGTCAGGACAAAACGACGGCAGAGGCAACACCAGACTGGTGGCAGACTGCCCAGTTCTATCAGATCTATCCCCGTTCCTTTATGGATTCGGACGGTGATGGTATCGGCGACTTGAAAGGCATTACATCGAAATTACAATACCTCAAGGATATTGGTGTGACGGCCACCTGGTTGTCACCCATCTTCGCCTCGCCCATGGTGGATTTTGGCTATGACATTTCGAATTTCTTCGAAATACAGCCCGAGTACGGCACCATAGATGACTTTAGGGCTATGGTGGCCAAAGCCAATGAATTGGGTTTGAAGATTATTTTGGATTTTGTGCCCAACCATTCGAGTTCAGAAAATGAGTGGTTTAAGAAGTCCGCGAGCAGGGTACGCGGTTACGAAGACTTCTATGTATGGGCCGATGCTAAATACGATGCGAGTGGCCAAAAGCAGCCGCCGAGTAATTGGCTGTCGTTTTTCCGCGGCAGTGCCTGGGAATGGAATGATCAGAGACAACAATACTATCTGCATCAGTTTGCGGTTCAACAGCCCGATTTGAACTATCGTAATCCCGATGTTGTGGAACAAATGAAACGAGTCTTGAGATATTGGCTGGACCAGGGAGTGTCAGGTTTTCGCATAGATGCGGCACATGTGATGTTTGAGGCGGAGCCCGATGCAAATGGTTTGTATAAGGATGAGGAACTTAGCGGTGAGACCGACGACAAGGAAGATCGTGGCTATATAAAGAACGACTTGGTGGAGAATCAACCAGAAACCATAGACATGGTCTATCAGTGGCGCAAGGTCATGGATGACTATCAGCGTGTCAACGGTGGTGATACACGCGTCCTTTTGATGGAAACCAATAATGCCATCTGGTTCACCGTACAGCTGTATGGCAATGCCACCGTCGAAGGAGCAGAACTGCCATTTAATTTCAGATTGATCGATCAACTGACTTCGGGCGTCACCGCTACCACAGTCAAAAATGCCGCCGATGCTTGGCTAACGAATATGCCAGCTGGTCGCACGGCCAACTGGGTAATCGGCAATCATGATGTGAGGCGGGCAGCCAGCCGTTATGGGGTGCGCAACATAGATGCCATGAACATGCTGGTCATGATGTTGCCGGGAGCCAGTATCACCTATCAGGGAGAAGAGCTGGGCATGACCGATGGCGAGATCTCCTGGGCGGACACTGTCGACCCGGCTGCTTGCAATGCCGGCGAAGAGATTTTCCAGAGTAAAACTCGTGATCCTGGTCGTACGCCATTCCAATGGAATGCTGGCAAAAATGCTGGCTTCTCCACAGCCGCCAAGACGTGGCTACCCATGGCCGCGGACTATGAAACGGTTAATGTGGAGGTTGAAAATTCGGCCGATAAATCTCATCTGAAAATTTACAAAGCTTTGGTCGAGTTAAGAAGGTCGTCGAAAACTTTGCAACAGGGTTCCTACAAATATCAGGCTGTGAACGATGATGTGTTTGCATTGAAGAGGTAATTTTGAGTGAAATATTAAGATTTGTGGTATGATTTATGATCTTATTTTCAGATACTTGGCGGGTGAAGAGACCCTGGTGCTTTTGATAAATTTCGGTGAAGGCTCCCATAATGTGAATATCGCCAGCGACTTTGATGCTACTTTACCCGCATCGATGAAGGTGAAAATAAGTAGTTTGAATTCATCCAAATACCAAGGCATACCATTGTCTATCAATCCGGTACCTTTGTCATCCGGGGAAGCTGTGATACTGGGAACCAACTAAAATTCAATTAACCACAAGCAATGTCGAGAGGCAAGAGAGATATATCTACATTTTTAAATAAGTTTTTTACTTCCTTATTCAATTTAAAGAATTTATATTGGTGTTTGCTTTTTCACAAAATTTAAAAGTGTGCCAAAATAAAACAGGTAAGGAAAGGCTAAAGTCGGGCGGGGCCGACTATATGATACACTCCACTTTCTATCCGAATACAATTCAATTCGTAAAAAAGTGAAAACTGGAGGAATTTTTGTATGTTTCCTAATCATAGGCTAATATGACCTGACCTAATTTGTCAAATCGAGAAGAATATTTGTATCGGGGTTATATCCAAACATGGAATGAAGTGACTCACTTACACAAGAGGTTCTTCCAGTTATGCTCAATTTGAAGAAATTCGGTGAAAATACGTGGTTTCTGGGGCGAAAGAAAAGCCGGGAGCGAAATTTGTATGGGAGCTATATATAAATCTGAACTGATCTGACATATTTTCACCATGGGTGTTTCTAGTTGAAATATTAGATGTTTTGCCAATTTTGAAGAAAATCTGTTGAAATATGTGGTATCTAGAATGAAAAGAGCCAAATCTGTAGTGAAATTCGTATGGGGGCTATATCTAAATCTGAACCGATTTTCTTCAAATTAAATAGCGTTCGTCCTTGTCCAGAAAAACTTCGTTGTACAAAGTTTCGTTTGGTTCTGGCTATAATTGCGACCTGAATTGTGATTACAAGAATAGATGGACAGACAGACAGACAGACAGACAGACAGACAGACAGACAGACAGACAGACAGACAGACAGACGGACAGACGGACAGACGGACAGACAGACAGACAGACAGACAGACGGACATTGCTAAATCGATTCAAAAAGTGATAAAATTAAATTTTTTGAAGACTGTACATTTCTAAACCATTATTTCTATGTGAAAGTGATATTAGCCATGGTAGTTATATTTAAGTAGATATATATGAGGGTATTATTCGACTTATGTTTCTAAAATGAGAGTACAAGTCGTAAAGGTACCTTAGATATGATAGATACCCTACACCACTCCCTGCGTATATATCCGGTTTTGATTACTAAACCCAGGTGTTTTATGGGGGCGATAAATTATTCAGTCAATTTTAACGAATATGGCAAAATTAATTGGCTGTAATAAGTTGATTATATATTTGCTGTAAGTGTTGCTAACTGAAATATAACGTGATGTAGAAGATACGTCTAAAATCGGGATCCATGGCCCACTTCATCGGTAAGTGTTCCTATGTGAAATAATCCATGATCTGGAAATTGTAATCCAGATCAGATGTAATATGAAGGATTGAAGGACAGTTGTATTTGGAAACATTGACCCATATGGTCCAATTTTCGGATAGGTATTACGAAATTAAATATAATCTGGAAAATTTGACCAAGATCCTATGACAAATGCAGATTTTACAGCGGTAATAGGACAAATTGGACGGACATTTGTAGGGGGGCCTATAACAACACTTGATGGTTGTACCTTAACATGGGTCATTATAGTTCCCTTTAGGTATTCCTAGTGGAATGAAGACACGATCTGCAAAATTTTATAAAGATCCTATGTAAGATATAGGTTCTGAAGCGGAAATAGTGTAAAATGGGAGCCAATTTGTATGGGGATTATGCCAAAATATGAACATATATATTTGACTTTCATAGTAAGTATTACTAGTAGAACATGATCTGCAAAATTTGAAAATTTTCCGATGAAAAATGTTGTTCCTTGAGGGGTAATACCAAGAATGGGGGCTATTTGTAAGGGCGCTACATATAAAAGTGGGCCCATATGCATATCATGTCATATTTCTTAGTTGAAATATGACATGATATGCAAAATTATATCGAGATCAAATGCACGGTGTGGGTTCTAGAGATGTAATAGAGTAGAATGGGGCCCAATTTGTATGGGGGTTATACCAAAATATGGACCCATTTATTTGACTTTCAGAGTATGTATTCTTAGTTGAAATATAAAATAATCTGCAAAATTTGATACTCTTCCGTTGTAAAATATGGGTCCTAGAGGGGTAATAATAACAAGTAAGGAAAGGCTAAAGTCGGGCGGGCCGACTCTATGATACACTCCACTTTCAATCCGAATACAATTTAATTCGGTATTTGGGCTATATCTAAATCTGAACCGATCTTAGCCACTTACACCATAGGTTTTTTACTTGGATTATAAACTGTTGTGCCAAATTTAAAGAAAATCGAGTACAATATGTGGCTTCTGAAGCAGCAAAAGTCAAATCGGGAGCCACATTTGTTTGGGGGCTATATCTAAATCTGAACCGATCTTATCCACTTTCTGCATAGTTGTTTCTAGTTGGATTATAAGATGTTGTGCCAAATTTAAAGAAAATCGGGTACAATATGTGGTTTCTAGAGCGGAAAATGTCAAATCGGGAGCGACATTTGTAGGGGGGCTATATCTAAATCTGAACCGATCTTACCTTATTTCTGCATATGTGTTTCTAGTTGGATTATAAGATGTTGTGCCAAATGTAAAGAAAATCGGTTACAATATGTGGTTTCTAGAGCGGAAAATGTCAAATCGGGAACGACATTTGTATGGGGGCTATATCTATATCTGAACCGATCTTACTCACTTTCGGCATAGGTATTTCTAGTTGGATTATAAGATGTTGTGCCAAATTTAAAGAAAATCGGATACAATATGTCGTTTCTAGAGCGGAAAATGTCAAATCGGGAGCGAAATTTGTATGGGTGCTATATCTAAATCTGAACCGATCTTACCCAATTTTTGCACTGGTGTTTTTAGTTGGATTATAAGATGTTGTGCCAAATTTAAAAAAAAATCGGGTACAATATGTAGTTTCTACAGCGGAAAATGTCAAATCGGGAGCGACATTTGTATGGGGGCTATATCTAAATCTGAACCGATCTTACCGAATTTCGGCACAGGTGTTTCTAGTTCGATTGTAAGATGTTGTATCAAATTTAAAGAAAATCGGGTACAATATGTGGATTCTAGAGCGGAAAATTTCAAATCGGGAGCGACATTTGTATTGGGGCTATATCTAAATCTGAACCGATGAACAAATTAAATAGCGTACGTCCTGGATCCACAAAACTTACTTGTGCCAATTTTTGTTAAGATCGGACTATAATTGGGACCTGTAATTTGATTACAACAATAGATGGACAGACAGACGGACTGACGGACATTGCTAAATCGACTCAAAAAGTGATTCAAAGTCGATCGGTATACTTAACAGTGGGTCTATCTCGCTTCCTTTTGGGTGTTACAAACAAATGCACAAAGCCATAATACTCTCGTGGAGTGTATAAAAATGGAGGCCATTTGTATGGATATTTACAATCCCAACCACTCACACTGAATTTATCCATTTTGACGCTAAAGTAGGCAAAAACGCCGTAAACAAAAATTGGGCTTAACAATTAAAAATGGGCCGAATGTAAAATCAACCAAATCAAAAATCGCCCAAAAAATTAAAATGGCCCAAAACGGAAAAATTACACCCATAAATAAACGTAAAGTCACCCAAATGAAAAATTGTACAAAATATAAAAATTGCCCAAATCTGATAAATTGCGTTCATAAATAAATGTAAAAAACAAAATATCGCACAAAAGAGAATAATCGTCCTAAACGTAATTTACGCCCATCAATAAATGTAAAATAGCCCAAAATGGAGAAATTACGCCCATAAGTAATTACCCCAAATCAAAAATCGCCGGAAAATGAAAATTGCCTAAAAATTTGAGTAACTTTTAATATGAAACAAGTAAAAACGGCGTTAAGTTCGGCCGGGCCGAACTTTATGTACCCTCCACCTTGGATTGCATTCCACAGAGGTTGCCGGTTTTCGTAGAAGTGCAGTAATATTACACGAAAATATAATTTTTTAATGTAGCCAAACCAAAACAAATACAAATATTGAAAAAATAGTTTTATAAATAAATATAATATTTTAATTATTTCAAACCATTATTTATTTCAAATCAAAAAATAAATATTCTTATATTTATATTTTCCAAAAACTTAAATACCATAAATAATAGTAGATAGTGGGTGCTACAGGTGGTTGTATTTCCATTCTATTTTAATTCCAAAAGTACAAATTTTGAAAATCCATTATCAGACGTACATAGTGCAAAATAACCTAACTTCATGATTCAACCAATTTTTGCCGTAAAAAAAAATTACGAGTTTTGAAAAAAACTTTTTATTTTGTGTGTCTATGCAGACAGAGGAATGTATACACTGAATTCCATGATTCCAGCTGCGTCCATTTGGTTGGTACCATTTTTACCCTCTTGACGTTTCTACGCAATTAGAATTTCATTATTCCAGGTGTAGCCGTTTGGTTGGTACCATTTTTATTCCTCCGTACCCATTGTATCCCTTGAAAGTACGAATTTGGAAAAAAAAACTTTTATTTTTCATGTCTGCGTAGTCAAAGGAATGTATACTCCGAATTTCATGACTCTAGCTGCGGTCATATGGTTGGTACTATTTTTATCCCCTTTTTCTATTTTGTCCCCAAAAAGTACGAATTTCGAAAAATCAGTTTATTTTCCGTGTCTACACAGTCAGAGGAATGTATACTCCGAATTTCGTGACTCTAGCTGTGGTCATTTGATTGGTACTATTTTTATCCCCTTTTTTCATTTTAACACCAAAAAGTACGAATTTTGAAAAATCCGTATATTTTACTTGTCTATGCAATCAGAGGAATGTATACACCGAATTTCATTATTCTAGCTACAGCCGTTTGCTTGGTACCATTTTTATCCCTCTATTCCCATTTTACCCCTTAAAAGTACGAATTTGGAAAAAATACTTTTATTTTATGTATCTACCCAATTAGAGGAATGTTCGTGTTTCTCGCTGTTGTCGTCCCTTTTTTGCCCCATTTCACCCCCTACAATTAAGAATCACTTTATGGTGCCCGTTTTTGCTATAAGGGGAATGCGCATACCAAATATCAAGCAGATATAAACAGACATATTCAAAAACATGCTTACACACTCTAAAATATTAGGGATTATTATGGGTATTTTTAGTCCTTGTGAGGGAAATTTTTTTCCCTTTGGGCCGATTTCACCCCATTTCAATCCCAACCGATCTACGACTATAGACGCATTTATGGAAAATTTGAACGTTTTAGCTCCTTTCGTTTAGATGCTAGCGTGCTTTCAACAGACGGACGGACGGGCTAGATCGCCTTAGAATTTTATGACGATGAAGAATATACATACTTTATAGGGTCTCAGGTCGATATTTCAAGGTGTTACAAACGGAATGATAAAGTGAATATACCCCCATCCTAGAGGTGGAGGGTATAAAAATCGCCCAAAAAATATATAATCTAAGTTATGTTCAATTTCGGCTACGCAGAGTAAAGGTTTTCTGCGTTCCTCTACGGATTTTTCACCAATATATATATATATATAAACGGAATGACAAAATGAATATGCACTCCATTCTTAAATGGGGGTATACAAAATAGTTCGGAGAATTCTTCTTACTCATTCTTACTCACACTTTGATTTCCATAGAAGCGAATCGTTGCAAATCCAAAGCTGTTGGATATACCTTTTTTATATTTTTTAAATTCGTAGAAATTGTTGCTTGTCGGGAAATTCAACTTCACTCAAGTTAACATTAAAATTTGATTGTTTTTAAATTTCTTTAGGCACTCGTAGTGTTCATGTTAGAAATTATTATTCGTTTGATGTATGGGAAACTAAATAAATACAATAAATTGCAAGTTGAGTATTTTACTAACACTTAAAATCGAGGGAGTTGTTGTGACAAGCAATTATTTCGATTATCTTTGCGGCACTCACCGTGACACTTGTCGCAACTGGAAAACTATTTCTTTCGCAAGCCCATATAAACAATACTGTTCACTTGACGAGGTCGAATAGTCGTTTGATTGGTTGCCATGACAGTAGAACTAAAACTTACCGTGCTAAGCATCGCTTTAGTGGTGTTGCTTCCCACTACCCAGCAGTGCCAGGATTCGGCGGGGGAAGTCACCTCAAAAGACTGGTGGGAGACTGCTCAATTTTATCAGATCTATCCCCGCTCCTTTATGGACTCAGACGGCGATGGTATTGGCGATCTGAACGGCATTGCCTCCAAATTGGAATACCTCAAAGATATAGGGGTGACGGCCGCCTGGCTGTCGCCCATCTTTGCCTCGCCCATGGTGGATTTTGGCTATGACATCTCGAATTTCTACGAAATACAACCCGAATATGGCACACTCGATGATTTCAGGGCCTTAACTAAACGAGCCAATGAATTGGGTTTGAAGATCATTCTGGACTTTGTGCCCAACCACTCAAGCACGGAAAATGTTTGGTTCAAGAAGTCGGAGAACCGTGAAAAGGGCTACGATGATTTCTATGTTTGGGCCAATGCTAAGTACGATGCCAATGGTCAGAGACAGCCTCCTAGTAACTGGCTGCAGTCCTTCCGCGGCAGTGCCTGGGAGTGGAACGAGAAAAGGCAGCAATACTATCTGCATCAGTATGTGGTCGAGCAGGCCGATCTCAACTATCGCAATCCCGATGTGGTCGAGCAAATGAAGCGCATCTTGAGATATTGGTTGGATCAGGGCGTGGCGGGCTTCCGCATAGATGCCGTGCCCATGTTGTTTGAGGTGCAGCCCGATGAAAATGGTATTTATCCGGACGAGGAGGTCAGCGGTTTGACCGATGACAAAGACGATCGCACCTATTTGAATAATAATCTAATGGAAAATCAGCCGGAGACCATAGACATGGTGTACCAGTGGCGCAAGGTCATGGACGATTATCAGCGTATACATGGCGGAGACACGCGCGTGCTTCTAATCGAAACCTATGCTCCCGCCTGGTTTACCATGCAAATGTATGGCAATTCCAGCACCGAGGGAGCGGAGCTGCCATTCAATTTCAATTTGATAACCGAGCTGGCTTCGGGTGGCGTCACCGCTACCAAGATTGAAAAGGCGGTGGCCAATTGGCTCACGAACATGCCAGCTGGCCGCACGGCCAACTGGGTTATCGGAAATCATGATCAGAGGCGTGCAGCCAGCCGTTATGGGGTGCGCAATATAGATGCCATGAACATGCTGGTCTTGATGTTGCCGGGGGCCAGTGTCACCTATCAGGGTGAAGAGCTGGGCATGACCGATGGCGAGATCACCTGGGATGACAGTGTTGATCCGGCGGCTTGCAATGCCAGTCCCGAGACCTATGAGAAGTTTACCCGCGATCCTTGCCGCACACCCTTCCAATGGAATGCTGGGCAAAATGCCGGTTTCTCCACGGCCGCCAAGACGTGGCTGCCCTTGGCCGCGGGCTACCAAACGGTTAATGTGGAGGCTGAAAGTTCGGCCGAAAAATCTCATCTGACAATTTACAAGGCTCTGGTGGATTTGAGAAGGACTTCGAAAACTTTGCAACAGGGTTTGTATAAATACAAGGCCTTGAACGATGGTGTGTTTGTTTTGAAAAGGTAGGTTCGTTGAAGTCATAAGATTCTAGTGTTAAATATTGTTTTCACTTTCCAGATACTTGCCGGGTGAAGAGACCTTAGTGTATGTGGGTAATTTTGGTGATGGCTCCTATAATGTGGATATTGTCAAAAATTTCGATGTGACATTGCCCTCAGCGTTGAAAGTGAAAATAAGTAGTTTGGATTCATCCAAATATCAAGGGGTTCCAGTGACTAGTAGCACCATATCTTTGGCTGCCGGTGAAGCTTTTATTTTGGGAACGAACTAAATTTGAAAAAGAGAATAAACTTATCAAATTTTAAGCCGATATTAATGTTTCAAAATTAATTAAATCAGTATGTATGATCTTCTGACTAAGTAGACTCGCCACATAAAGTTTATATATCGACATTTGGGTTGTTAAGGGGAAAAGAGGATTAAAATGGTTCCCGCTAAATTGGTGCAGCAAGGATTATGAAATTCAGTGTTTACATTCCTCAGGTAATATACATAGACTGTTAAGGGGGAACCGGACAAAAAAGGATACAAATGGTACCAATTAAAATGTTGAAACTACGTACAAAAAATGGATTTTTCGAAATTTGTACTTTTAAGGGAAAATGGGACAAAATGGTACCTAAAATAAAGTACTGCAGCTATAAGAGTAAAATTTCTTTGACCGCGTAGACACGCAACATAAATGTGAGGAATTGCATAGGAATACATTTTTTAAGGTTTTTCGAAATTTAGTGAACGTGTTCGGTAGTGCAAGGTTTTTAAACATTTTTTCGACGTATATTGAAAGCCTGCAACGTTGAAGTTATTCATATTTTGCGAAATGAGCTTTAATTTTAACTTTTTTTCGGTGAAAATTTTCTGCAGGAGAATTTTCGGCTTTTAACGCAAAGAAATTAAAAGATATTGAAAAAAAAATTATATTTATATATATATATTTATTTATAGAAATTTATTTTGTTTAAAAAAATCCAATTTTCATTATTTTAATCAAATGAAATTTATAGATTTTTTGTTTCAAAGAAATATTGAAATTTATTTTAAAAAATGCCTTTTTAATACTTTTCTACATTTGTGCTAATATCTCAGAAACTACTGACGATCCAATTAAAATTTTCCGGATGTATATCGTTGCCATTTGAATAAATGTAAAAATAACTCATTATTTCTTTAATTTGAAAATATTTTTTTTAATTTCAAAATGTTTTTACAGCTTTTATTTTTTTTTGTAAAATGGGGTTTATTTAACCCTTCACAACTTACGTTCCATTTTTATTACTTCGATCAAATGAACATGAAAAACAAAAAATAATTAGAAAAATTAAAAAAAATGTTGACATTTATTTTTGAAAAAAAAAACTTGGAATTATTTATATTTTTTCTCAGCGCATATCCACATGTGTGTTCGTAAATATCAGATTGATGAAGAAGTACTCATATGATTTTATTTTTTTCAATGATTTTTAAATAGAGTTTTGCATTTATTCTTGAATCTCAGAAACTATGGTGAAACCACTTCAGACTTTCCTCAAATAGATTTTGTTTTCGACCTTAGGATCCCTGCCATTATAAAATATACAATGTTTTCGCGCTATTTAATCGAAAATTTAAAAATTCATTTTTTAATATTTTGCTTCTACGAAGAGGGCCATAACTTCCACTTTCTATCTTTCGTCAGAAAGTTAGCTATTAAAAAATAAAACAAAAATTTTTTTTAAATGCTTTTTTGCTATATTTTATGTTTTTTTTTTTTTTTTGAAAAATCTCAATTGTTAGGAGACTGTTTTTAAACCACTGTTTCTATTTGAACACGTTTTATTGAACATATAATTGGGTGTGATCGGAGGTATATTTCCAGAATGATAGTACTTTCAACGTAAATTGGAATGAACTGGGATATTGTCTTGACTCAAGACAATTTTGCATCTATATTTAATAGAATGCAAATTTATTTACAAATGACCTGGTGATATTTATCACTTGGCTGCAGACTACCACGATCTTGATTTCTACCCTGTCAAAAGTCTTTTCGAGTGGCTTCGCAGCGACTTTTCAACATCAAACCCGGCCTCTATAAGGAGATGATTCTCACAAACGAACGAGAAGTAAAACTCACTTGGTTTCTAAAGCGGAGAAAGTGAAATAGGGAGCGACATTTGTATCTGAACCGATCTTACCCACTTTCAGCATAGGTGTTTTTAGTTGGATTATAAGATGTTGTGCCAAATTTAAAGAAAAAACGGCTACAATATGTGGATTTTAGAGCGGAAAAAGTGAAATCGGGAGCGACATTTGTATGGGGGTTATATCTAAATCTGAACCGATCTAACCTGTTTTCGCCACAGGTATTTCTAGTTTGATGATAAGGTGTTAAGCTAAATTTGAAGAAAATCGGGTACTTTATATGCTTTATAGGGCGGAAAAAGTCAAATCGGGAGCCACATTTGTATGGGGGATATATCTAAATATGAACCGATTTCCTCCAAATTCAATACCGATGGTCCTTGGCCAGAAAAACTAACTTCTGCCAAGTTTCATGACAATCGGACAACAATTGCGACCAGAGTTACAAGCCGACCCAGAATTATCGGTGGCGGCGGCGGCTTTCGGCTGAATTATAATAAGGTTCATGCTCCAAAAATGTCCGAACAGTGCAAATGGTATTATAATCGGAGACAATGCAAGTTAATTTCCTAATTATAAATATGTGTACCGACGAAGATCATCGTTGTGAGATTTGTGGCTTTGTGTCCCATACAAGAGAGACCAAAGAGAAACATCTATGAAAGGAAGCATAAGTGCACCTTAAACGATAAAGCATTCCGTTTGGAACACTTTGCTTAGAGTATACGCATACTGGAATTTGCGACTTTAAAATCAAAATATAATAATTCAATTTACTATCGACGTCATCATATAGTGGGATACCAAATTCAAAGAAAGATTCATATATTTCACTAATTCGATAGTTATATTTTCTTTTGTAATTTTAAATGGGTTGTCTATTTTGGTAGTAAGATTGTGGATTTAGAAATCCGTCAGATCTAAAATAATTATAGGCGGCGTGGTTGAAGTTGATATGAGCGAATGGAATCGGCGGCGGTGCGGCTCGTGCAGAAACATCCGGCGGCGGCGGCGCATGTCAGATCAAAATCGGTCGGCTTGTATCTCTGATTGCGACCTGTAGAGTGCGAACAAGCTTAGATGGCCAGCAGACGGACGGACAGACAGACATCGTTAAATCGACTCAGCTGGTGATTCTAAGCCGATCGGTATACTTAAAGGTGGGTATAGCTCGATTATTTCTTGGTGTTACAAACATTTGGCGCGAAACTAACATATAATGCCCTAGTCCACGAAGTGGTGTAGGGTATAATAAGGCTTTTTAACTTCAATGTTACATTGATTTTTTAAAAATAAAAAAATAATACTTAAAAAATCTAAAACTTTTTTTGGCTTCGATATTACAGGGTTGCCACAGTATTCAATATTTTTCAGAATGTTGTCGGCACGAAAAATTCATAATTGATAATAGCGAGAAAAAATATCAAAAACAACATATGTGAAATCATTTAGTTTCTACTTGACAGACGTAAAAACCTGGAAGTTCTGATTTTTTCAAAATATATAAGGTGATCGTCCAGAAATTTAACGCTATTTTTTGCGAAGAATACCCGGCATTAAATATTATGGTCCATCTCCTCCACCGAGAACAGCGGTGTGTCATTCATTTGCTTATTTTTAAAGAAGTCTTATGAGCTCATTTGACGAATACCATGAAGGTCGACCAGGAAAAGGTAAAAATCCGAAAAATTATCAAAAATACTATCTTTTAACAATATTATCAATTAAACGATTTTTTTTGTCGCTTTATAGGTTTCATCACTTAGCAATAAATACTTACTTGTGTTAACTTTCTTCCACTTGATCCATGATTGAAAGACTGTGATTTTTTCGAATACATTCAATTTCTTTTTATTCAATATTAAATTTCTTTTATATATGTATCTTAAAGATGGTTTTCTTGTTCGGTTTTGTCCATAAATTTTACAATGCTTATGTATAAATACGAATACTTAGAACATAGAAATATATATATGTGTGTGTGTTAATGTATGTACGTTACTGCTTTCCTTTTGAGTAGCGTAATGATTTACTTGATTTGCATTCTCTCGTTTTGGATTAGCATTCAATTTGTTGTTCGTGTTTCGTTATATTCTCTGTACTTTGATAGCAGTGTTTTTGTTATTCTTTCGATTGTTTTTTTTAATATTCAAATATGTTTTGCTGTTTTATTTAATCATCATCTTTTTTGTTATTCAATTTTAAGTATACATAACTCGGAAACTTTTTAAGTTTTTTTGTGTTGTTTTGGTTTTCTTGGCTTATAAATATTTTTTGTTAAATTAATTTTCTATTTTTCTGTTGGACTTCACAACAATTGGTTAGATTCCCGATATTAGATATGTACAAACCCAAAACAAAAAATAATTATTTAAAAAATTCTTTTTTGTATTATGTTATATTGAATATAATATTTCTCTCAAGTGGTTTTTCTTTCGTATTTTATTTAATAAATTTCATTTAAACTAACCAACACTTGTTATTTGAATGTATCTAAATAGGCTTAAGATTATATTCGAATATTGGGAATATTTGAACTTTCACTATACACTGATATTCGGCTTTCGCTTAGCATTCGAGGGGGGATGTTTAAGTTATGTATGTACACAGCGGGTGGTAGGGGGGTAGAGTTGTAAATAATAGAATTAGTTTATCAGGGAAAGGAAGTGTAAATGCACTGAATATATAAAAATCTAGACGTTTAAGCAAGCCTTCCTTTCCTATAACCAATATTCTTAAATTACGAAAGCGTTCATTTTTTAATCAGAGTTTTCTTTGCATTTCCCTTCCATTTCCATGCTAAGTAGTTATTTAAGTTTACATTAACATATTTTATACACAGCTTTGAGTTTAATATTTAACAGTTTATCTTTTGCTATTTAGAGTGGCACAGTAATTAAGAAACATTTGTAATTTATGCTAAAGTTAATATTTTATATTGTTTGTGTTATTAGCTACATTTAATAACTGTATGCCTTAGTCCTGTTGCAAGGCGCAATTTAATTCACGAAATATATATTTTAAGAGTTATATATACATGCATATAAATATTTCAAATTACTTTTGTTTTGCTAAATATTATTTTTATATTTTTCTATGTATTTACAAAATATTTTTGTTTCTTTGAGATTTGCTAGAGGGCATAGTTTTTGATTTTTGGAAGTTTTTATTGAGCTAAGTTTTTGGAGTTGTTTTTTTGTTCTTGTTTCATCAATTAAGCAATAACAATTCTATTCATTATGTTGCCGGGCTCAAAAGCAACATAAAAAATGAAATTGTTTTTCTTTTAGCATGAAATAAATTTAAACGAAAGAAATAAGAAATTTTTCATAAAATTTAAAAAGTAAAATATTCGCATAATTTTCAAAAGAAAATTGAAAAGTAGTGTTATTTTAAATTTTTACGAAGAGAGTAGTCACTCCGCTCAATACGAATTGGCTTAGAAAATTTCAAGAAATAAATTGAATAAAGAAGTTGTAAGTTTTTCTGATATTCCCAGAAGAATTTCCTTTAAATTTTAATAATTGAGGTCCGCTTTAGGTTAAAGTTTTTTTAAGGGTACTCTAAGGAATTAAAATTTTCTCGAGATTCTAGTAGTTTTTCGAGTCAGTGAAGCAGCGGGAACCACTTCCTTCAATTTATATTAATTCAAATCCAATTTAAATTAAAAGTCAAATCGTTAGTAGAAAATATCATAGCCTTAAGGTGACTCATATAAAATATTTTTCGGTAGTATAGGATTGAAGCAGAGATCCCGCCAGGAAAAATACTTGTAATCCCGTAAATAACCTTGAAGATAATTTTATACACACTTAAGTGGAACCAGAAGCATTTACATTAAAGTGATGAAATTGTCGGTGTATAAATTGAGCTATGCCCAATTTGGATATAAAGAATATGTTTAAGTCCGACCGAAGGCAGCGCATAAAATCTTTAAGGCTTGGGGTGATAAAGCACCATCGTGTTTCTTCGGTCATTCAAAATGGAGTTGGTATAATTTTGCTCTATGGTTGCCCATAGATTACCCCTGATAATTGTTTCATAATTATCAGGCAATTCTAAATTACAAAGAACATCACTCTTAACGTTAATGAGAATTTCTACGGCCAATTAAATAGCTTGTCTATATGTATACACTGAAAAGATGGTTCTGAAAGAATGTGTGAAGAATGCAGCCACGTTCATCGTCCTTTACTTTTGAAGCGGAAGGAAATACTTCCAACCATGAATGAATCACAATGACATTTTTGAGGTCTTTGAGTAATTAACAGTGAAAAGACGGAGGTTTAAACACAAGAATCTTCATCAAAGTGGAAGAGGAACATTCCATCCGTTTGCACTCTGATATTGGATAAAGTGTAGTAGTTGCAAACTACGAGATGCATAGATAAAATATAGATAATGCATAGATAGAATATAGATAAAATCGTTGAAGTTAAGCGTAAAGACGGTTCAGCTCGGCCGGGCCGAACTCTATATATACCCTATATACTGAGCATAGGTTGTATTCCACAGATGCTGCCGATTAATATTAAACCACACAAAAAAAAATCAATCAGCAATCTTCCAAAAATCATCAATGCCATAAATATTGGTAGATAGTGGAAGCATTTACAGCTACAGCCGTTTTGTTGGTTGCATTTCCATCCTATATTCATGCCAAAAGTATGAATTTTGAAAATCCATTATCTCTCACGTACACAGTGCAAGATAACCTTACTTCCTGATTGTACCCATTTTTGCCGTACAATTAAAAAAGAGTCAATTTGGAGAAATCATTTTAATGTTCCGAGTTTATGCAGTCAGATGAATGTATACACAGAATTCCATGACTCTAGCTACGGCCATTTTGTTGGTACCATTTTTATCCCCGTTTTCCCATTTTCACACTTAAAAGTACGACTTTTGGATTTTTTTGTATTTTACTTATCATACAAAGTATCATCATCTTTTAGCTGGTACCATTATAATCCCTCTGTTCTCATTGTATCCCTTGGAAAAAATCATTTTATTTTTCGTGTCTACGCAGTCAAGGAATATATACACAGAATTTCAATATTCTGCGTGCAGCCATTTGGTTGGTACTATTTTTATCCCTCTATGTCCAGTTTACCCTTAAAAGTACGAATTTGGAAAAAAAACCTATTGACAATATTTCTATTTTGCGCGTCTATGCAATCAGAGGAATGTGTGCATCGAATTTCACGATTCTATCTGCGCCCATTTGATTGGTACCATTTTTATCCCTTTTTCCATTTTAGCCCCTTAAAAGTATGAATTTCGAAAAATTAATTTATTATATGTGTCGACGCTATAAGAGGGATGTACACACATAAATGGTTGGTACCATTTTTATACCCTCCACCTCCAGGATGGGGGTATACTAACTTTGTCATTCCGTTTGTAACACCTTGAAATATCGACCTGAGACCCTATAAAGTATATATATTCTTGATCGTCATAAAATTCTAAGACGATCTAGCCACGTCCGTCCGTCCGTCTGTCCGTCTATTGAAAGCATGCTAGCATCTAAACGAAGAACGTTCAAATTTTCCATAAATGCGTCTTATAGTCGTAGATCGGTTGGGATTGAAATGGGGCGAAATCGGCCCAAAGGGAAAAATTTTTCCCTCACAAGGACTAAAAATACCCATAATAATCCCTAATATTTTAGCGTATTTAAGCATGTTTTTTGAATATGTCTGTTTATATTTGCTTGATATTTGGTATGCTCATTTCCCTTATAGCAAAAACACCATGCACCATAAAGTGATTCTTATTTGTAGGGGGTGAAATGGGGCAAAAAAGGGATAAAAATGGTACTTATTAAACGACAACAGCTAGAAACACGAAATTCGGTGTGTGCATTCCTCTAATTGAGTAGATAAATAATATAAAAGTATTTTTTCCAAATTCGTACTTTTATGGGGTAAAATGGGAATAGAGGGATAAAAATGGTATCAACCAAATGCACGCAGCTAGAATCGTGGAATTCGGTGTGTACATTCCTCTAATTGAGTAGATAAATAATATAAAAGTATTTTTTTCCAAATTCGTACTTTTAAGGGGTAAAATGGGAATAGAGGGATAAAAATGGTACCAACCAAACGGCTGTACCTAGAATAATGAAATTCGGTGTATACGTTCCTCTGTTTGCATAGATAAGTAAAATACACGGATTTTTCAAAATTCGTACTTTTTGGGGTTAAAATGAAAAAAGGGGATAAAAATAGTACCAATCTAATGACCGCAGCTAGAGTCATGAAATTCGGAGTATAGATTCCTCTGAGTGTGTAGACACGGAAAATAAACTGATTTTTCGAAATTCGTACTTTTTGGGGTTAAAATGAAAAAGGGGATAAAAATAGTACCAATCAAATGACCGCATCTAGAGTCATGAAATTCGGAGTATACATTCCTCCGACTGCGTAGACACGGAAAATAGACGAATTTTTCGAAATTAGTACTTTCAAGGGATACAATGGTACAGAGGGATAAAAATAGTACCAACTAAACGACTACAGCTAGAATGATGCAATTCTAATTGCGTAGAAACGTCAAGGGGGTCGATATTTCAAAGTGTTACAATCGGAATGGCAAAGTTAGTATACACCCATCCTGTGGTGGAGGATATCAAAATAAAATATAGATTTTAAATATGAAGATTTAATGAAGGCTAACTGAACTGTTATCGTGAATATGGGAGTATGTTAGGACAAGATATTGACTATGATAAATCCAAACAGTCTTTGTAGTCATCATCCACCGCTATGGAAGTGTGGTGTCATACTCCAACTATTTATAAATGGTTCATGTTTGGCAATTGTAAATAACGACGAAATATTGTTTGTATAAATCAAGGAATGTTTAATAAAACACCAAAATTAACTAAAAACTCAATGACAGAGTATAGCCAATCTCATGTCGGATGATTGAAGCAATAATTATTCTCCGGAACTTTACATAAATCAAATACTTTTGATTTTTGCTTTAAATTCCATTGCAACGGAGAGAGTATTTAGATTAATTGGATAATAGCAAACATTTTTTTGAATTTTACATTTTGAAAAGTATACTAAATGAGCTGAATACTGGAAAGAAGTAAATAATAATAATTAATTAAATAAAAATAAGTAAAAATCGACGACACAGTTTGAAACAATCACACGTCGGATTATTGTTGTAATAGATTTGGTTCTCAAGAGCTTTACATGGAGGAAGAATTTTGTTTAAACTTTGAATTTGGATTTAATTTCCATTTCAACTGAAAGCGTCTGAAGAGAGAATTTAATTAGATAATATCGAACACTTTTCTGAAATTTACACTTTGAAAATTATACTTAATGAACAGAATATGGGAAAGTTATTAAATTATAGTAATATATAATAATAATCTTAAGTTCGTATAAAAAAGTTTTTTTGGTTGTTTTTTGGAAGCGATTTTCTTAGTAGAGATCATAACCATGCTGATAACATCATCATTACACTAATCCTAACTTAAACTATCATCTTTAAACTAGCTAATTTAAGAGTGGAAAACATTTGAAACGCTTGCCGGGGGAACAATGCAGCTTTCAATATTTTTTGTTAGCTTTCTTACTAAATCCTTTACACAATCCATTTTGAAGGATTTTTACAAATTATCACCTATTCACATGTTACAGAATTAAACAAACCAAAAAAATATGAAGCAGTCATGTTTTGTTTTTGGTTTTTCTCTTCTTCTATTTTATCAACTATATGTACACACTTACGTCGAGGATACGAGGAGGTGTTATATCCCTTCCTATACTGGTATGGCACAACGCTTTTTACCCGTACTGCTCTCCCGACTCAGCGGAGGATTGAGGGAACTTACATTATTATTACTATTACTGGATTGTGAACCTTTGGTGGAGCCATTGCGTGAGCACGACGAAAGGCTGTCACTGCCGGCGGCCGCAAGTCCTGCGGCGGCTGTGTTGCCATTCTCGCTGTGCCTAAATAAATTATCCGAAGATTTCGAAGCGGAAACATTCAAATGCGTGGCCGCGTGATGGTCAAGATTTGCGGAATTACTTAATATGGCCGCGGCGGCTGCCAAAGTGGCACCAGCCGTTGTTGGTGGCACCTCGCCAATATTAGGATGTCCCTGCAAGGGCTATAAGCTGGTGGTCAACACGGTGTTGGCCCTTAACGTCGTCGCCGCCGCTGGGACACTTGTTTCGTTGTTATGCGGTGGCGTCCACAGGGTGGTGGTGGTGGTGGCTGCTGCATTGGTGTTTGCGGGCGGCGCCACCACATGATTACCGAACGGTGTCACCAAACCATTCAAGGTGCTGGCAATGACACTTGTGGCCGCTGCCGAAGCCACCGTGCTGTTGTTCGTGCAGTTGGGCATGTTTGCACAGTGTTGCTGCTGATTGATTTTGTTGTTGTTCGCCACCACCTGGGCCTCGTTGCCGCCGACGTCATTCCCCGCTAGCTGGTCCTTGTCGTTGTGATTATTATTTGGCACATATTGATCGGCGTATGGTATCTGCTGGTAGCTGCTGCTATCCAAATTGGTGAAGATGCTCGATATCGTTATGGTCTGTGTGGCCATCTCGCAAAGCTTTTTCTTTTGCTGCGAATTGCTGTTGTTCTCGGTGTTGGTGGGCGTGATATGTTTTTGGATTTTCTCCTCCTGGGCACAGGTGGCTGCGGTGACCACGGCTGCGGCCATCATCGAGGAGGGCCCAGTGTTGGCGGTACGATGCATATTGGAGCGTGGCGGCATCATACTCTGGCGGACATTGCGCTCGGGGCGTACTAAAATTATATAAAGCTGGGGAAGGAAAGAGAAAACAAGGAAAAAGGAATGATGAACTAATATTGCCAGTAAGGAAAGAAAAAAAGCTTCGTTGTATCAGAGAGCTTATTTAAAATTATAAATTTGAAATATTTTTATTTTTGTTTTTATTTTTATTTTTATTTTTATTTTTATTTTTATTTTTATTTTTATTTTTATTTTTATTTTTATTTTTATTTTTATTTTTATTTTTATTTTTATTTTTATTTTTATTTTTATTTTTATTTTTATTTTTATTTTTATTTTTATTTTTATTTTTATTTTTATTTTTATTTTTATTTTTATTTTTATTTTTATTTTTATTTTTATTTTTATTTTTATTTTTATTTTTATTTTTATTTTTATTTTTATTTTTATTTTTATTTTTATTTTTATTTTTATTTTTATTTTTATTTTTATTTTTATTTTTATTTTTATTTTTATTTTTATTTTTATTTTTATTTTTATTTTTATTTTTATTTTTATTTTTATTTTTATTTTTATTTTTATTTTTATTTTTATTTTTATTTTTATTTTTATTTTTATTTTTATTTTTATTTTTATTTTTATTTTTATTTTTATTTTTATTTTTATTTTTATTTTTATTTTTATTTTTATTTTTATTTTTATTTTTATTTTTATTTTTATTTTTATTTTTATTTTTATTTTTATTTTTATTTTTATTTTTATTTTTATTTTTATTTTTATTTTTATTTTTATTTTTATTTTTATTTTTATTTTTATTTTTATTTTTATTTTTATTTTTATTTTTATTTTTATTTTTATTTTTATTTTTATTTTTATTTTTATTTTTATTTTTATTTTTATTTTTATTTTTATTTTTATTTTTATTTTTATTTTTATTTTTATTTTTATTTTTATTTTTATTTTTATTTTTATTTTTATTTTTATTTTTATTTTTATTTTTATTTTTATTTTTATTTTTATTTTTATTTTTATTTTTATTTTTATTTTTATTTTTATTTTTATTTTTATTTTTATTTTTATTTTTATTTTTATTTTTATTTTTATTTTTATTTTTATTTTTATTTTTATTTTTATTTTTATTTTTATTTTTATTTTTATTTTTATTTTTATTTTTATTTTTATTTTTATTTTTATTTTTATTTTTATTTTTATTTTTATTTTTATTTTTATTTTTATTTTTATTTTTATTTTTATTTTTATTTTTATTTTTATTTTTATTTTTATTTTTATTTTTATTTTTATTTTTATTTTTATTTTTATTTTTATTTTTATTTTTATTTTTATTTTTATTTTTATTTTTATTTTTATTTTTATTTTTATTTTTATTTTTATTTTTATTTTTATTTTTATTTTTATTTTTATTTTTATTTTTATTTTTATTTTTATTTTATTTTTATTTTTATTTTTATTTTTATTTGTTGGTTATCATTTTGTATCATTGAGCTATATACTGAAAAATTTGGTTGAATGGCCCATCCTATACATCGCTTCTCTCTCTATCGTATAAGCTCTCTGGGCGAAACCATTTGAAATCGTAACTCATGTCAAATTCGCAGTCAAACTAAATTGATTGCCTCCTTATTTAATGATCGCCTCTTTGACTTTGCAAATGAGGCTACTTAAAGTGATTCAGGTGGCCTGGCCAATGAATGACTTTGTCTCCCTCCCTCTCTCACTGTCTTAAACGTAAAATTTAACTATCCTTGTTAACTGATGTTGCGCGATTTCCTTTTTTATGACAGCAATTTCATAAAACCAATAGAGCACGTCTTCGATTTATTGAACACTATAATCGAATCTGGCAATCTGGGCGAATTTATAGTTTCAACACCATATGTTGCCACACACACAAATTTATAGTCAATTCCAACAAAGGAATATATATAATTATAGTCATAAATTTCTTGTTTGTGTTGCCCTCCTTAGTCTCTATCTCTACCCTCTAACATATGTACTTACATATCTTCGAAATGTTTACCTAGATTACTTACCTTGGGTGAAAATAAACATGCTATTGTTACACTCGCCGATAAACTAATGGTCACCGACATCGATGTTATCCTCAGCGGCACATGATTGGCCGTACCAAAGTAGAGGGGCACAAAGGCCAGCCAAATGACACAGGTGGTGTACATGGTGAAACCTGACGGAAGAAACAAATAAAATGAAATGTTACAAATATAAATACAAATGCGAAACAAATACTCGTAATAAATAAATGAAATGTATAAATAAACCAATGATAAGGATCGTTAGGCAGCAAACAGAAAACCCCCAAAAACAAGGAAGTGGTAAAATCAACAACCAGTCAAAAGGCTGTTGTTGTCTTGGAGTGAGAGTAGTTTTAAAGGTGATGGGTAAGTGTAACAGATGATGTTCGAAGGGTTTTTCTAAATAAAACATGAGATTGAAACATGATACTACAATAAAATCATTAATTATCTCTATCAAAAAGGTTCGGTTAAAGGGTTTGGGTAAATTTTCATAGAGTTTAGACCACAAGTGTAGCTATTTAATAAAAAGATTATTATTTCTCAAAAAATAAACTTCAATATTTGTTTTAAAAATATGAAAAAAAGATTTTTGTAATTTATTTGTAAATTTCGTCTAACATATCATCTTGCAATACCAAGCACATTCACCAAATTTCATCAAAATCGGAAGACCTACGAAAATGTAGTGCGTAAATTTGGGAGTGCATTAAATATTTCAGAAATTATTTTGTAATCTCTCAATCTCTCTAGGATGTTTCCCAAGTACTGAATAAATGCAGAGCATTACGTTGATGGAAGTAAAATAAGAAGTTGGCAGAGCGAGTAGTATTTAATGACATTATTTTCAAATTTCTGAATATCATAATGGGCGGGAAGTCGATTTCATATTGCGTGGGCGAAGAAGGGCCATGTCTGACCATCCCATCGGCAACAAACGGTCGAGAGTTTCCCAAAAGTTGCGACTATATACCACGACTATTCGATTAATAAACATCATGAAATTATCGACTGAGCAGCAAATATTTTTCCAAATGAAATACTGCATAGATTTTTTTGCTGTTTTTTGAAACAATCGACACATTTTCAAGCTGGAAAATAAGAGCCTCAAAGATATAATTCAGACGCGTTTAATGCTCTGTATATTGCTTTGCAAAGGAACTCTATGGTAGGTCCTCTCCAAAGTTCTTAAATCGATTAGAAAATGTTTATTAGAATTTTCAAGAATCAAGTTGGATTTTCAATTTTCATAAAATAATAATTTAGTTTCACAATTAATTCTTGAAATCCAAAGCACGGCTTACACAATTCAATCTTATACACGGGTATAGCCGCTAATAACATTTTTTCTTCCGATCGATGATTGAAGTTAAGGTACGACCGTCATTTAAAAAATCATATTTTTGGGATTTATTTTTCCCGTTTTACGAATTGTGGGATTTTTTATATGAGGTATCGCCAAAATGTAAAGAACTTTTAATCGAGTTACTTCCAAAAAACACTTTTGTGATACCTCATGTAAGTATCATAAAACGGGGAAATTTAATTCCAAAATAGTGATTTTTTTGAAATGATATTTTTTCTTCTAATCTACGATAAAAATTAAGGTATGACCGCAATTTGTCTAAAAAATCGTACTTTTGGGTTTTATTTTACCCGTTTTAGGAATTGTGGGATTTCAATAAGGGGTATCATAAATATGTTTTTGAAAACAATTTAAGAAAGAATCGTGTTACTTTTGATAAACACTTTTTTTGACACCTCACAAAAAATTGCAAAATTCCTGAAACGGGGAAAATAAATCCCAAAAATGGATTTTTTTTTAGCAAAGATAATTTTTTCTTCAAATCCACGATTAAAATTAAAGAATGACCGCCACTTATCTAATAAAAATCACATTTTTAGAATTTATTCTTCCCATTTTAGGAATTGTTGAAGTTTTATATGAGGTATCGCAAAAAAGTTTTTGAAAACAATTCACAAATTTTTAATCTTGTTACTTCTGAAAAACACTTTTGTGATACCTTATACAAAATCCCATAATTCCTAAAACGGGAAAAATAAATCCCAGAAAACTGTTTTTTAGAAATAATATTTTTTCTAATCCACGATAAAATTTAAGGACTGGTCGACATTTTTCTAAAAAAATATTTTTTGGGATTTATTTTCCCCATTTTAGGAATTGTGAGATTTTAGGTATCGAAAAAATGTTTTTGAAAGCAATTCTGGAATTTTTAATCGTGTTATTTTTGAAAAACAGTTTTGATATACCTCCATAAAAATCGCACGATTCCTAAAACGGGGAAAAATAAATCCACGAAAACTATATTTTTTAGAAATAATATCTTTTCATCTAATCCAATCGTCATTTTTCTCAAAAAAATATTTTTTGGGATTTATTTTCCCCATTTTAGGAATTGTGAAATTTAAATATTAGGTATCGCAAAGATGTTTTTGAAGGCAATTATCGAATTTTTTATTGGTATTTTTGAAAAACACATTTGAAAAACCCATATAAAAATCCAACAATTCCTAAAGCGGGAAAAAAATCTCAGAAACCTTATTTTTTAGAAATATTATTGTTTTCTTCAACTCCGCGATAAAAATTAAGGACTGGCCGTCATTTTTTTATAAAACATATTTTTTTTGGGATTTATTTTCCCCATTTTATGAATTATGAGATTTAAATATTAGGTATCGCAAAAATGTTTTTGAAGGAAATTGTGGAATTTTTATCGTGTTAGTTTTGAAAAACACATTTTTGATGCCGCATATAAAAATCAAACAATTCCCAAAAAGGGGAAAATAAATCCCAGAAAACAGATTTTTTAGAAAAAAACACATTTTCTTCTAATCCATGATATAATTAAAGAATGCCAGCAACTTTTCCAAAAGAAAATATTTTTTCTGGAATTTAGATTCCCCATTTTAGGAATTATGAGATTTAAATATTAGGTATCGCAAAAATTCTAAAACGGGGAAAACAAATCCCAGAAATCTGATTTTTTAGAAATAATATTTTTTCTTCTAATCCATGACAAAAATTAAGGGCTGGCCATCCTTTTTCTTATTTTTTGTTGATTTATTTTCCCCATTTTATTGTGAGATTAAAATATCAGTTATCGCAAAAATGTTGTTGGAAGCAAATCAAGCATTTTTAATAGTGTTACTTTTGAAAAAAGAAAACACTTTTGTGATGCCTCATATAAAAATCCAACAATTCCTAAAACGGGGAAAATAAATCCCAGAAAACTGTTTTTTTTTTCTCGAAATAAAAATTGTTCTACTAGTCCACGAATTAAGAAATGGCCGCCATTTTTCAAAAACAAAACATTTGTGGGATTTATTTTCCCCGTTTTAGGGATTGTGTTTTATATGAGGTATCACCAAAAATGTTTTTGAGAACAATTCAAAAAAGAATGGTGATACCTTTTAAAAATACTTTTGTGATGCCTCATATAAAATTCCCTAATTCCTAAAATGGCGAAAACAAATCTAAGAAAAGTGTTTTTTAGAAATATCATTTTTTTTCTAATCCACGATAAAAATTTCTTTTTCTACAAAAATATCTTTTGGGATCTATTTTTCCCATTTTAGGAATTGTAAGATTTAATTATGAGGTACCGCAAACATATTTTTGAAAACAATTCAAGACAACAATATCCCACAATTCTTAAAATGGGAAAATAATTCCCAGAAAACTGATTTTTTAGAAATGCTATTTTTTTTCTAATCTACTGTATAAATTAAGAAATGACCGCAATTTTTCTAAAAAAAACACAATTGTGGGATTTATTTTCCCCGTTTTAGGAATTGTGGGAGTTTTATGTGAGGTATCGCAAACAATATTTTTGAAAACAATTCAAGAAGAATCATGTTACTTTTTAATAAAACTTTTGTGATACCTCATATAAAATCCCACAATTCCTAAAACGTGGAAAACAAATCCCAGAAAACTGATTTTTTAGAAAAAATAATTTTTTCTTCAAATCCACGATTGAAATTAAGGACTGGCCGTCATTTTCTAAAAAACATTTGTTGGGATTTATTCTCCCCATTTTAGGAATTGTGGGATTTAACCATGAGGTATCACAAAAAATGTTTTTGATAACCATTCACGAATTATTAGTCGTTTTATTTTTTAAAAACACTCTTACCTCATATAAAATCCCGCAATTCCTAAAATGGGGAAAATAAATCCGAGAAAAGTGATTTTTTTTCGAAAAAACAATTGTTCTTCTAATCGACGAAATAAATTATGAAATGATCGCCATTTTCCAAAAAAAAAATATTTTTTGGGATTTATTTTCACCATTTTAGGAATTGTGGGATTTTAACATGGGGTATCACCAAAAATGTTTTTGAAAACCATTCACGAATTATTAGTCGTTTTATTTTTTAGAAACTCGGTTACTTCATATAAAATCCCGCAATTCCTAAAATGGGGAAAATAAATCCCAGAAAAGTGATTTTTTCCGAAAAAACAATTGTTCTTCTAATCGACGAAATAAATTATGAAATGATCGCCATTTTCCAAAAAAAAAAAATATTTTTTGGGATTTATTTTCACCATTTTAGGAATTGTGGGATTTAAATATGAGGTCTTTGGACTATGGATTTTTATTCTGAAACACTGTGAGGCGTCAAACTTGTGAAATATTGACTCTGGATCATGTCATGCGACAATATAGTATGAAATCCCCTTACTCTTAAGAAAATATATAGCACAATTCCCCTTTCCATCTCACACATCACTCCAAAAACCAAAAGCCTTGCTCCCTTTACAATCCAACATAAAACACCAGTACTTACCGATATGTTTCGATTCATTAAAAGCTTCCGGAATTTTGCGTGTAAGCACCGCATACACGGTGCAAACCACAATCAATACGATGGGATAGAAAAAGGCGATGACATACGAAGCATCTATGTAGGAGTCGCAGACCAAGAGGTTATCTTCGCGTGTCGGATGATGATGCATCGCATGTGAGGGTGCTATCAGCATCCATACACCATTTATTAGTATCTGCGGCGGAAACGGAAGCACAGCACAGAGAGAGAGAGAGAGATTGGGAAAAATTACAAATTAATTATTTATCATGCACTTGGTTGACATGAGGGGGGAGGGGAAGCTAATAAATCTTACCTGTAGTGATATAAAAAACGAGCAGATAACCAATTGTGATTTTGGACTAATGAACGAGGGTCGCTTGGCTGATTGCTTGCCGGCTTTGAAGATGCGGGCGATGCGATTGGTTTTGGTTAGCAGAGCAGCATAGACCACGGTGAAGCAGAAGCCAACGGCAAATCTAAAGAGGAAGAGATAGAGAAATTAAATTTTTAAATATGTTGATGATGATGATGTGGCCAATAAAAATATGTGCAGATATGGTCGTAAAAAAGTTTGAATTTAAAAAGTTTCCTTTTTGAACGAAAAAAACACAGCAAGACAATGCCATAAAACTCATGCGGCGTATTGTGAGATTTATGGTGAGCCATTTTATTTGTAGAATTTTATGACAGCTATGCTCATAAATCCAGGTGATGGTGTGAAAGCAAAATACATACTAACACACATTTGTTTGATATAATGCTACTGAAGCTGACTTCCATTTAAAATTGAATTTAATTTTGCCACGCATTCCGAAAACCAAACAATGCGTTGAAACTTTAAATTAACATTTGTGAAATTAGAAATTATACTTGGGAAAAAGTGCTTTTAAATACCATGCGGATAGCCTCCAGAGTATGCAAACAAAGCGTTGCGAAATGCCATTAGAATTGTGAAATCTGTACAACTGCATCCGACCAACGGGTCGGACCGCACAAAAACATTTTTAAAACGCACTCAAAAATAACCGTGTGGCATTCAGCCACACCACCACCACCACCCGTATGCGTTTGTTTGTTTCCGTGGAAAGTGCACTTTGCGAAATACGGCAACAGCAATCGTAGTGAATTTACAAATGTACTTACCTCTGAATGGCACACACAACGTTCGTCGGTTTCAGGACCAGGGCAAAAGTGACCGCATAACACATCAGAATGCCCGCCAACAATATGTAACTCAGCTCTCGGCCGGATGCTCGCACGATTGGTGTGTCATTGTGTCTGCGTGTGGTTAGGTCCGGGTCCATGTTCCATTTCATGATATGACCGAATGGCGCGAATGAATGCAAATGGAATTGTTGAGGAGGAATGTAAAAATAGAGCGAAACATAATTATAAGTGCTAATGAAATTTTAATATTTTTGTAATGGCAGAGATTTTTTTAATGTGTGTACATGCAATTATATTTCCATCTCCCAGCAAAATTATTGGGTTGGGAAGACCAAAAGCTTATAGTGTTACACTTGTGGACATTAGACTAAATCAGGCCACAAAAGACTTTGACGAAGGGCTAAGTATAATATTTTCTGATGGCTTTCTAAAGTCGAAAACGATATTGAGTAAATTCATGTAAAAAGAGAGAGACACAATTTTGTAATCAAATTTTGTCTCTTCACTCCGTTTTAGATGAAATTTTCTAAAAATTAAATTTTCTTAAAATTTACTTTTCCAAAGATCGAATAAAGATGCATTTCCCGTTTTTAATAAAAATTATAGACACTAGAGTAGATCAAAAATAAAGTATTTTAGTCATAAGATGATTTGAATTTTTTTGTGGTATGATATATTCATATATTTTCCAATTCCAAACAAATATCCTACAGTTTTAAAATATTAATTTTTTTCTTATTTATTATACCCTACACCACAGGGTATAATGTCTTTGTGCATTTGTTTGTAACATCAAAAGGAGACGAGATAGCCCCTTTATGTATTAGACCGATCGACTTAGAATCTCTTTTTGAGTCGATTTAGCGATGTCCGTCTGTCCATCTATTCTTGTTGTTAGAACTAAATGAAACTTTGCACAACGAAGTTTTATGGAATAAGGACGAACGCTATTTAATTTGAAGCAAATCGGTTCAGATGTAGCACCCATACACATTTTGCTTCCACTTTTACTTTTTCCGCTCTAGAAACCACATATTTCCACAGATTTTCTTCAAATTTAGCAAACCGTCATATAATTTGACTGGAAATAGCTCTGGCGAAAATAGGCTAGATCGGTTCAGATGTATATAAAGAGTGATTTTTTTGAGGTTAGGATTTTCATGCATTAGTATTTGACAGATCACGTGGGATTTCAGACATGGTGTCAAAGAGAAAGATGCTCAGTAAGCTTTGACATTTCATCATGAATAGACTTACTAACGAGCAACGCTTGCAAATCATTGAATTTTATTACCAAAATCAGTGTTCGGTTCGAAATTTTTTATCGACAAATTTTGTTCAGCGATGAGGCTCATTTCTGGTTGAATGGCTACGTAAATAAACAAAATTGCCGCATTTGGAGTGAAGAGCAACCAGAAGCCGTTCAAGAACTGCCCATGCATCCCGAAAAATGCACTGTTTGGTGTGGTTTGTACGCTGGTGGAATCATTGGACCGTATTTTTTCAAAGATGCTGTTGGACGCAACGTTACGGTGAATGGCGATCGCTATCGTTCGATGCTATCAAACTTTTTGTTGCCAAAAAATGGAAGAACTGAACTTGGTTGACATGTGGTTTCAACAAGATGGCGCTACATGCCACACAGCTCGCGATTCTATGGCCATTTTGAGGGAAAACTTCGGAGAACAATTCATCTCAAGAAATGGACCGGTAAGTTGGCCACCAAGATCATGCGATTTGACGCCTTTAGACTATTTTTTGTGGGACTACGTCAAGTCTAAAGTCTACAGAAATAAGCCAGCAACTATTCCAGCTTTGGAAGACAACATTTCCGAAGAAATTCGGGCTATTCCGGCCGAAATGCTCGAAAAAGTTGCCCAAAATTGGACTTTCCGAATGGACCACCTAAGACGCAGCCGCGGTCAACATTTAAATGAAATTATCTTCAAAAAGTAAATGTCATGGACCAATCTAACGTTTCAAATAAAGAACCGATGAGATTTTGCAAATTTTATGCGTTTTTTTTTTTTTTAAAGTTATCAAGCTCTTAAAAAATCACCCTTTACAAACATCCATGGCGAAAGTGGGTCAAATCGGTCCAGATTTATATATAGCTCCCATATAAATGATTCCCCCGATTTAATTCTTTCCGCTCTAGATTTATTTAACAGATTTTCATCAAATTTGGGAAAGCGTCTTATTTTTCAGAAAACATATGCTAAAAATGAGTTAGATCGGTTCAGATTTATATAGAGCTCCCATTCATAGTTTGTGTTCAAATTTTCTTACAAATACACATACATAAAATTATGAAATTTGTAGTATATATATACCAGGTTCAAATGTAAGGACCTTCTTATAACCCACACCACATGGTATATTGAATAGATGTAGGGTATCATATAGTCGGCCACGCCCGACTTTAACCTTCCATACTTGTTTTTTTATTTGTTTTATAAACAAAAAATATGCCTTCGATTATTGTAAAATAAATTTTATTATTAGCTATTAAATAGTGTCAGCAAGACGCTCCATAAGTTTCATGATGGTGTCTCTAAAAAATCGAAATTATCGAAATTAAAAATATTTCATACACAAATTAATACACCGACTATAAAATAAAATTGAAGACATCGAAAAAAAATATTTTTGTCATAATTCATTTTTTTAACTTTTAAAATATGTAATGATGCAGTTTTGTAGAAAATTTATTCAGTATGAAGAATCCATAAATTGAATCCCAAAAAATAACGTTTATTTGTCTTTGAAATAATGAAGTAAAGTCGCATGTAAATTTTGGTTTAAAATATTGAAAACAGTTTACGCACTTCTATAGTGCTTGTTCGTAAGATAATTTTATTGCTCTGATTTAAATAGTTATTTTTTTCAAATATAGCCTTTTCTGTGTATTTTTAAAAAATATATATAAAGTTCACTCATATGGTTTAAAAGATATGATAGAAAAAAATTTGTTCTATAATGACCCGTGATCGCAAACTATCTTGGAAGAAAAAAGTCGTCGTGCTAGGTGCTCCCGCTTTAATAAAATTAAAAAAGTTTAAGTGATTAGTAATCTTTTATAATATCATAAAATTTGCTTCCAAATTCATGAAATTTTTAATTTTAAAAAATTACAAAAAGATATAGAAAAAGATAAAAGATTATAGAAATTATAAATTAAAGTTCTCCAGAAAGTGTGATAGAGTTGCAGCGTTTTTCATCGACTTCTAGTATCGTCAGATCCTTTTATAAGTAGAATTTTATGATATAGTTACAGAAATGATAGATGATCAATAAAAGTCTAATACATGTGATGAAATTTATTTATAAAATGATTAGTTTTGCTACAGAAACAAAAAGTTTTGGGAAAAAATATAATATGGTATATGTGGGCGGTGGGCGTTAATTGAGGTAATAAAAGGTTCTGTTCAAATTTCAAAAAGTGTGGGCCAAAAATAAATTTGAGTTCTATGGGCGGTGGGAGGTGGGCGTGGCCAATTTTGATGAAACTTTATTTTATTCTTAATTGAGGTAATAAAAGGCTCTGTGCCAAATTTCAGAAAGTTTGGGTCAAAAATAAATTTTGGGTTCAATGGGCGGTGGGTACTGGGCGTGACCAATTTTGATGTAACTATATATTTTCTTTAATTGAGCTAACCAAAGGCTCAGAGCAAAATTTCAACATTCCACGAGCACTCCTTATATTTTTTTGTCAAACTTTGTACGAACAAATCCCTCTGTGCAACGCATCAATCGAACCGAAGATTTTTTAGACGTTTTTTAAGTCAGCTTAAAGTAAGTTATTTTAATTAGTCCATATAGTATTCCTACTAAACACATTCCCTCCTGTTGGATTAATTTTTGTTGTATTTTAAAGGAACTTGCTTGTTTTACTTGTTTTCTCTCTTTCCATAAACTATAAAATTTTTGAATAATGTGAATCCAAAAGTACTAAAATTTCCCGAAATCCAAAAATATTTTTTCCATTTATTTTTTTATAGAAAAATTTCTCTATTTTGTAGAGATTTTTTTATAGACAAACTTCTCTATTTTATTGAAGAATTTCTATTATTCTTTTATTTTAAAGTAAGAACGCCATTATGAAATTTAAGGAACGTAGTGCTGACAATATTAGCTCTTAATAAAATTAATTTTACAAAATTCGAAGGTATATTTGTTGCTTATAAAATAAATAAAAAAATTAAAAATATATAAGATTTTAAACATATATATGATTTTATAATTTTCGGTAAAACAAGAGGAAATTTGCTTGAAAGTGAAAAAAATATATTAGTATCTCTAAAAAAAAAATAGTATTTATTTCTCATAAGGCTGAAGAATTCAGAATTACAAGAGCCAGCAATTTTTATAGGTGTCAGCAAAAAATATATTTTTTTTGATAAATTTTTATACGACTGCTCCTAAACCACTGTTTGTATAGAAATGTCATTTAAGAATTAGCCAGTATAAGTATGTTTAATTGAATATATAAGCCACATGAGCTATACAGCGGACCTATATTTCCAAAGCAAAAAGCTAAAAAATGGAATTTAAGTAAAAAATTAAAAGAAAAAATATTTTTGTGTTGATTTTATGAATCAGTATGTCTCAATACACACAAAATATAAATTTTTAGGTCTCGAACACATAATTTTTACTTTTTTGTATTTTTATTTTTTCAATTTATATTATAATCAATTTTTTATTATTATAATTAATTAATAATAATTATTATTTAATAATTTAATTTTCTAGTTATTAAATTATTTAATTATTTTATCAATTAATTAAATTAGTAAATTAATTAATTTAAGTATCAAATTATTTAAGTTCAAATGTGAATTTTTGATATTCGGCCTATATTTTTAATTTATTATTTCAAATTTAAATATTGAAAATTCAATCTCGAGAACAATTTTGTTTTTTTTTTTTTTTGGTATGTTCTTTATTTGTTAAATAATATTTCGTCCTTCTTTGAAGAACATCATCAGGGCACTACAAAGAATGACGAAATTTAATTATTCAAGTTATTTTCCATTTCAACATTCTTTCCAAAATGTTTGCTGGGTTCCCACTTCCACTATCACTACTTCTTGCACGTCATTGAATAGAACGATTTCATGCTAATGCCCCACACCGCCTGAAAACAATTTGAATGCTTCAGTTTAATGTCCATTTTTTGCCCATAGAAATGGACATTATGCAGTGAAGGTATGAAATAATTTGTACTGTTGTGTGGAATAGGAATAGGAAATGTACACAATTCCATAATGCTTATTTGTTGCAGCATCAGCATTCGCACCCATTACACAACGTGCTATCGTTACATGGCTACAATGTTGTCCTTTGGAGGTTGTAAACGTTGGGTGTATCCTGTGGCGGTATGCTGAGCGGGGTTCGGCGGTGTGGGTAGGCATTTGGTCGTTACTAGTGGCCAGACAAGATGGCTGGTAAGGTTGTCTATTTGTGTTGGACCAATTTAGTGTTGCGTTGGAAATTTTGCATCATAAAAGTTTAATATTCAGAGCAGGAAAAAATTTGTGGGTGGTTAATTTTTGTTGTGTTTCTGTTTTAGTTGCATCCTGTTATTGGTTCATGTGTATGTGTGTTTTTGTGGGCTGCTTGCTTTTGGGTGGCAAGTTTCGTTTTAATTTTTACATATTTACGATATAAGTTGCACTGGAATTTCCAGCTCATTTCTTTGCAATGCAAACATATGCCATATTATAATGAAAGCTTGGGTGGGTTGTATGCCGGCATTGAAATTCCAACAACGCTATGCTTGTAATCGTAACTTTATTTTATTACAACTGTTGGAATTTAATATTGCGACAGCTTTTTGGCCAACATTGTTGTGAGTAGTCTTGTTTTTAATTAAATGCAAGGACTGTAGGAGGTTCGAATGTTTAATGCAGTATGGCCATTTATTGGAAAATAGCATTTTCGGCATTAATGAAGTTTTTTTTTTAAATATTTTCAAAACATCAGTATTCCATTATAAAAGGAAAACATGATACATAATGAATCCTTAAATCAACAAAAATATGGAGTAGCGACCCTATTCGTGAAATATCGATCTTTCCAAAAACATGGACGAATTTTAACCCTAAGTAATTTTGTTATATAAGTTGGCATGTAATTTTGCTATTTAAGCGGCAATATTTTTCATAGAACATTTTAATCCTTAAATGCCCTTTTTGAAATGACTTTTTTGATATTCTCGAAAAAAAGAGTGAAATTGACCCCGACTAAAAATTTCCTGCAATTTTTTTCATAGAACATTTTAATCCTTAAATGCTCTTTTTGAACTGACTTTTTTTGATTTTCTCGCAAAAAGAGTCAAATTGACCCACAAAGAGAGGAGCTGGAGGGTTAAGATCTTCCACAAAAGCGATCCTTATAAAATTCCACAATATAGTTCTGACAATAATAAATCTCTCAGAGATTAACTTACAACAATTTTCTCACTTAATATAATGCTGTCTTTGACCAATAAATGAATAATTTGGCCCACTGTAAAAAGAAACTCAGATCAGCTGGTCTATAAGGTTATTCAACAAAAATTATCTAGTCAAAATGCCATCAAAAAGTCTTAATTTGTTGGACACTGTTATTTTTTAATTTTTTTACTAAAATGTCGATTTTTTAATATTAATATTAAAAAATAGATCAGATCTGGGTTATATGTCCAACCAAAGGTAATTATGATGGCTACAAATATTGTGAACTTCATGGTCACACAGAATAGATGGTTCAGGAAATGTATTACAAAATTGAGAAAAAATGATTTTTTTTCGAAAAAAAAATCTTTTTTACCAGAAAAATCCTTATTAAAAATAAAAAATAGCATTTTCGGCATTTATTGTTGTGGGACAAATAATGCCCAATATTTTGACAAAACATCAAAATTTCCTTTTAAATTTTCAAAAGAAAAATATATATATAATTATGTTTATTTTTTACTATATCATAAATCAACAGAAAAAAATTTATGGATAAATTATTTTTAAAAAAATTTACCTTATTTATATATATTTATTTATTTTTACTAAATTTTTTTTTCAAATGGCATATATAAGAAATGATACATGTTGAGTCATAAAATCAATAGAAACAAATTTTGTAATTTTATGAAAATTTTAAAATTCTTTTTAAAATGAAATACAGAAAAATATGGAAAAAAAGAATATTAAAAATAATTTTAATTTTTTAATAAAATAATTTAAAAAGGAAATTCTGATACATAAAATTAAAAGGAAAAAATTATGGACAAATATTAAAAAAAGTTTCTAAAATTCCGATATTCGTCAAAGATACCTTTAACATTTGTACTCTCATTTCGGAAATATACTCCAGATTTGAAATGCTTATATATCCAATTAAAGGTAATTATGATGGCTACAAATATTGTGAATTGCAGATTCACATCGAAACAGTGGTACAGGAATTGTCTTAAAAAATCAAAAAAAAAAATCGAAAAATTATTTTTTCTGTTATGAAAACGCCCATAAAAAATTGGAAAAAATATTTTGATTTATTTTGTAAGAGCTAACATTATAACTAAAACCACATGATATAAACTGAGTCATAAAATTAACAAACAAAAATATGGATAATTTTTTTTTTACTAAAGTTTCGATTTTCGTCGAAGTACCTTTAACATTTGTACTCTCATTTCGGAAATATAGGCCAGATCAGAACTACTTATATGTCAAATTGAAGGTAATTATGATGGCTACAAAAATTGTGGATCGAAACTGTCTTACAATATTATTAAATTATTTTTTTATAAGATTATTTTTAATTAAATAATTTTTTTTCGAAAAAATACCTATTTTTCTGTTACGAAAACACCCATAAAAAATAAACAAAAATTTAAAAAATATATATTTTGTTTTATTTTGTAATAGCTAGCATTTTTACGAAAACATATAATATTTTTACATATAAAAGATCTATGGATGAATCTAGAAGTTATGGCCGTTGTTGACTTGCAAAATAATTTTTTTAAAAAATTTTATTACCTATATTTGTAGTTAAATAGCTCGAAAAAGCTCTTTGTAAATTTAATTAACCAAAATATTAATATTAATTTAATTAACCAAAAATTAATATTGAATTTTAAAAACGATTTTTTCGAAGTTTTTCCAGAAATTGAATTTTAATAAAAATTAAAAAAATATCCTGAATAATTTTTAATATCGTTTTCGAGTTCTGAAAGCCAAAATACACCAGAAAATGCTATAATAGCCCTCGATAACATTTTTGTAAACTAATGATTACCAAGAAGATAAATGTGGATCAATTAGAACAGAAAGAGTAAAAATTAAAAATGAAGAATAAAAGCCCATCGTTTGTATATAACGAACATATTCCAGTCATCGATTACACCGTGCGACAGTACTTTTAGGACCTGAACAAGACCATATACATATATGAAATTAGAGATAATAGAGATTCTTACAGAACTTTTAATTTCCAAAGGATATATTTGTCTTAATAATTTATTTTTATACTTGCTATAGCCATACACTGGCGATATGGATATCAAACGAAAGAGAAGAATATCTGTTAAAAACACTAAAAATTGCATGCCTCTATATGTATTAGTTTATCATTAACAACCATTTCAAATTTCCTCCTTAAATAGTAAAATATGAATAAAATAATTAATTAGAGGGGAATTTGAAATTGTTGTGAATACTAAACTAATATAGACAGAAGTATTATATTTAAAGTATTCTTGAGAGATATTCTTCTTTTTCATTTGTTGCCCATATCGCCTTTATGCGATCGTTAAAGTATGACAATAAATTATTTAAACATCTATATTCTGTAAAAAGTATCACCAAATGAAAATTTGAGTACACAGTTTTTCTACATACAATCTCTAGTTTCACATTTATATAGTCTTGTTCAGGTCCAATAAAATAAATATAAAATTGTGTTATATGATTTTTCGAACACCAAAAAAGATTTCTTGCAAATCTCTTATTTGTCATCTTTAATCGCTCTTCTATCCTTCTTGAAGTCCTCGACATGCGTTATATTAATCTTTGCTTCTTAGATCTCCTTCTTTAATCTCTTCAACATTTCCTGACGTCACAAGACAATACCCACTTAGCCAAGTACTCGGAAAGCAATCCAACCAAATGCTTTCGTCGCATAAGAAACCTAACCTTACATGTTGGCCGGCTCGTTGGCTTTTCGCCAATGAGTTTAGTTACATTGAAAACTTTGAGCTTTTTGTTTTTGCCCCAGTCCACAACAATACAATGTCGTAGTACAGCAGTAGAATTCCATGTTCCATGAGTGGTCATGTATAGATGTATCATCGTCATCAGTATCATCCTTGACGTTGCTGCTGCTGTTGCCGTGTGTGACGTGTGTTGTGTTGACCAAGCCAAAGTCAAAACTGTGAATGGATCAAATACTCGAGTTGCAAATTCCACTTGGTCGTGAAGTAGTCGAGAAGAAGAAAATTGCACACAAGTATAACACTTAGCATCACCCAAAAAAGGACATCAACAAAACTATATGTACACACACACACTTATATCCACATGTTCGAGTATAGCTTCCGGTGACTGTGATCGCCTTACCTTACAAATACACCCACAACGAAGAGTGTCACCAGTATACCGGTGGCACTGAAAGTCATCGCTCCTATGGCCCAGGCGGATTCCGGACGCAGATACACTTCTGGTATTGTTTGGCAATATTGTTTTGTGGCATCGGGCAGTGTGCCCAGCTGGCAGGTGAGACACTGTGTCTCGTCAATGGGATGACGAATCTGTGGGGAAGAGAGAGAGAGAAGAAATAGCAATAAGTAAAAGGATCAGGATAAAAGTATTTGAAACATTAGATTACATGAAACCGAAATATGTTTATACTGCAACAGGGATACGATTATTAGAAATGATCTCGAAAGAGGGCAGAATATTTGAAGTGAGACGAACAAATTGAAATGCTGGGTTTATGTGATAGTCTGATGCAACGCATATTACAAATCGATAGCTTGTCTTCCTAAAACAACAACATACATATGTTCATCTAACTTAGCAATTGGCCGGAAATACAATCGGAAAGAGTAAGCGAAGAGGATGATATAATAAATCATGTTATAACAAAAATACGGAAAGCAAAGAAAATGTTAAAAATTAATGGCCTAAACACTGCTCACTGATGTGCGAAAGTGAAGATAATTTTCTACTGGCATTGCATTACATTGCACAGAGACATATATTCAAAATGGACAAATAAAAGTGAATGGAGCAAATTTAAAGTGGTTGTATGTAACACATAGTAGTACAGGAATGTATAAAAAAATTGTAAGAAATAATAAAATAAATAGAAATAATAAAATAAATAGAAATAATAAAATGTAACAACTGCACAATTACGAAATACTGAATGGCAAAACAGAATATTTTGAAATATCTAGTAACATTTCGGAAAAAAACGAAATCATTGTGCTGATTTACTATATAACATTTGATCAAAAAAAGAAGTAAAAACGGCGTTAAGTTTGGCCGGGCCGAACTTTATATACCCTCCACCATGGATTGCATTCCACAGAGGTTGTCGGTTTTCGTAGAAGTGCAGTAATATTACAGGAAAATATAATTTTTTTAAACCGAAACAAATACAAATATTGAAAAAATAATTTTATAATTAAATATAATATTTTAATTATTTCAAACCATTATTTATTTCAAACCAAAAAATAAATATTCTTATATTTATATTTTCAAAAAGCTTAAATACCATAAATATTGGTAGATAGTGGGTGCTACATTTGGTAGCATTTCCATTCTATTTTAATTCCAAAAGTACAAATTTTGAAAATCCATTATCAGACGTACATAGTGCAAAATAACCTAACTCCATGATTCAATCAATTTTTGCCGTAAAAGAAAAAGAACAAATTAAATGCAGTCAGAGGAATGTATACACCGAATTCAGTGATTCCAGCCATTTGGTTGGTACCATTTTTACCCCCATAGGATTACGACTATATAAAATCTCTTTATTTGACGTTTCTACCCAATTAGAATTTCATCATTCTAGCTGTAGTCGTTTAGTTGGTACTATTTTTATCCCTCTGTACCATTGAATCTCTTAAAAGTACGAATTTCGAAAAATCCGTTTATTTTCCGTGTCTACGCAGTCAGAGGAATATATACTCCGAATTGCATGACTCTAGCTGCGGTCATTTGGTTGGTACTATTTGTATCCCCTTTTTCCATTTTAACCCCAAAAAGTACGAATTTCGAAAAATCAGTTTATTTTCCCTGTCTACACAGTCAGAGGAATGTATTATCCGAATTTCATGACTCTGGCAGCGGTCATTTGATTGGTACTATTTTTATCCCTGTTTTTCATTTTATCCCCAAATTTCATTATTCTAGGTACAGCCGTTTGTTTGGTACCATTTTTATCCCTCTATTCCCATTTTACCCCTTAAAAGTACGAATTTGGAAAAAATACTTTTATATTATGTATCTACTCAATTAGATGAATGTACACACCGAATTTCGTGTTTCTAGCTGTTGTCGTTTAATATGTACCATTTGTATCCCTTTTTGCCCCATTTCACCCCCTACAAATAAGAATCACTATATGGTGCATGTTTTTGCTATAAGAGGAATGCGCATACCAAATAGAAACAGACATATTCAAAAAACATGCTAAAATACTCTAAAATATTAGGGATTATTATGGGTATTTTTAGTCCTTGTGAGGGAAAAATTTTTCCCTTTGGGCCGATTTCGCCCCGTTTCAATCCCAACCGATCTACGACTATATGATGCATGTATGGAAAATTTGAACGTTCTAGCTTCTTTCGTTTAGATGCTAGCGTGCTTTCAACAGACGGACGGACGGGCGGGCGGACATGGCTAGATCGTCTTAGAATTTTACGACGATCAATAATATATATACTTTATAGGGTCTAAGGTCGATATTTCAAGGTGTTACAAACGGAATGACAAAGTTAGTATACCCCCATCCTGGAGGTGGAGGGTATGACAACTATGAGAACAAACAAATAAAAAATTTTGTGGTCGAGGCCAATTTTTTAATGATTTGAGGCATTCTGATTCATAAAATAACACAAAAATGTCATCGATCAATTAAAAATCTTTACTAAAATTAAAATTTTTCGTCGAAGGTATCCCTAATAATTAAAATCTCATGTTTGAAATCAGATCAAACGCTTATAAATTAAAGGTAATAATAACGGCAACAAATGCTGCTCGCGTTCAAATAGGAAAAGCGTCGTCAAAAATTAAGATTTGTTTTTAATCTTTCCTTGCGAAGATAACCCAGAAAAAATAGAAAAGTTGGGAAACAATTTTTTGCTTTATTTTTTAATACCCAGCATTTTAACGAAGAAAATAATGTCTTTTGTAAATGTAGAAGTTACTTCCCTGTTCCTGATTTTCTAAACTTGCGATTAATTAGCGCCAACAAGTCCCTTGTAAGTTAAATAACAGAATTTTTATTTTATAAAATTAGACAAATTTATCAATAGATGTAAATGCTATGAACATTTTTTGTTGGCATTTTTACAAAAACTTTTAATTTTTAAGATTTTTTTTGTTTTATTTGATTTGTTTTACGTGGCGACATGTACTTCTACAAGAAGTGCCATAATTTATGCATTTATCTATCGATTTTCTTCAACAAGGCTTTGTTTTCTTCGACAAGATCTCAGCTATTATAAAATAATACTATGAACTATGTTACTTAATTTACTTACTACTTAAGCACAATATAAAAATCACGATTTTGCAAAAAAATTCTTTGTGTCTACAAAGAGGCCCATATCTTCTACATTTATCCATTGATCTTCTACAAATAGACATTGTTTTTCGACAAAATGTTGATTATTAAAAAAAAAATAAAATATTATTTTTCAGACCAACAATACATACAAACAACAACAATACACACGAGGTACAGTGAAGACGGGACAACAACCGTACAACAACAACCTTTGCATTGTTGCGAGCGATGCGTGAGATGGCAAAAGTGAGATTTTTAGTGTGACGACTTAGTTCGGTGGAATATTTTGTTTATCAGCGCTTCTCATTTGTCGTATGTGACCGCTGGTACTAATATGAACCCTGATTTAAGTCAAAGACATACATTTGTTGCGAAAGTTCTAGCGAGATGGGGTAGATCCCATCGAAACTGCGCAGTCAACTTTTAGCTGCAACAATAAAGGTCTCACTTTGCCTTTTTGCTAATTTTCTGCTGAAGACTTCAGCACAACCAACAATACATACAAACAACAATATTATTTTTCTCTTTTTGTCGTGCAGAAAAAATCCGTTTCTTTTTTTTTTTTGATTTTTTTTGTGTTAATTTTTTTTTTCAAAAAAAAATATATTTCATATTCAAAATATATATTCTAATTACTTTTAATCTGATTTTTTCAGATGTAATTTAGACGTAAAATAAAATTTATATAAATTTTTAATTTATATGTAAATATTTTAAAAAGGTAAAACAACCTAGAATTAAAACAACAAAATTGCGAGAATTTGAGGGCTATTGAGGTGAATCTATTTTATATTTAGTTATAAGAACATTAAAACAGTGCCAATGTTTACTCCTGCGTGCCGTTTCCCTGCTGTACTTCTGCAAAATCTGGTAGTACTAAGGGTTTTTTTGGGTCTAGTATTATCAAATGAACTCCTATTGATATAAAATGTAACTTCAGTATATAAAGGAAATAATAATATTTTTAGTTTCTTACTAACTTTTCAAAAGCATCTTCCATGTGTCAATTTTGGGCGAAAGGTTACTCTGCAAACACGGGAAACCCTCTAACCTTTCTAAATATGTATTTTATTTTTTAAACGATTGTAAAGGAAAAAATTATGTTGGTCCATAATCATACATTTCTTTTTTCAAAAAGTGTATTTTTTATATATTTATTACAACCAAACTGTATATGGCACCGAACACAGTTTTGGCCCCATAATTAAGCTAGATAGCCATAATTTCTAATGAAAAATGTGTGTAATTATGAGAAAAAGAAATTAAATTTTTAAAATTGGAAAAAGGTAAAAGTCTGCAATTTGAAAAAATTAATTTTTCTCCGCACATTATGAACAAAATTATAAAAATGTATCAAAAAACTTAAAACGCAAAATAACAATTTTACTTTTGTATTAAATCCAAAAATACGAATAGTAGCCTTGTTTGGAATAATTTCTAAATAATTGTATGATTCGCCATATTAATATCTCAAAAAAATCTTTTGCTCCTGGTCTAATTTAATTTTTTTAAACTCAATAACGTTTACTAAAAATGTGAGAAACGAAAAAATAAACATTATATGATTCTTTTAAATCGGAAATTATATATATATATATTTGTTCCTTTAACTCCTATAAAGAGCAAGAGCCGGTCGGGAATTAATATAATTTAATTTTTAATAAGGAAATTAATAAAATTTGACGTAATTTCTAATATAAACCCGATTTAATACTTAAAAATAATTCTAGGCTCATTGCCTTCTTTAAATTTTAACAAAACACATAAATATTTACTAAAAAAATTTTACCTTTCTTTTAATTTGGAAATTGATAAAAGTAGACAACTTTGGAATAATTTCTTAAATATAACGTATTGGCCAATTTTTAATTTTAATACCTTAAAACAATTCTAGGGTCCTTGCCTAATTTACGATTTTTACAGTTTTGTAAAATATAGAAAACTATTTACTAAAAATTAATTTTTTTACTTTTTTCTAAAATGGAAAAATGAGAAAAAGTAGACAGCTTTAAGCAAATTTGTAAAATATACCCCATTGTTTGATTTTCAATATTAATACATCTAAATAATACATGGGTTCTTGGCCAATATCGATTTTTTACAAAACTCCAAAATGTTTACTAGAAAAGTTATTGAATTTTAGCCGATGGAATTTGTGCATTTTCTCGACATTTTTAAATCATAATTTAATGTCACGAACACTTGTTCTCCACAAGTTCACCCTATAAGTAGTTACACTGCATGTGTGCTCCTCCGGCCTGCATCAACAAATTATCTAATATGAAATTATAAAGTGCAAATATTTACCACTGGCATGTCATGACAGAGATATGCAATTACATAAATCAAATTTAAATGTTGACATTTAGTTACAAAGATACAAACAGACAGACATACATAGAACACAGGATATATGGACGGACGGACGTACAGATATAATCATTTAATTTTGATATCATCTGCTGCTAACAACTTTTGCAATATATTCAAATGTAAACAAATGTTGAAAAGCTACACGCTTTGTTGTTTGTGAATACGGAAGAAGGCATGGCAGGAGGTTGGTATGATAAGTGCAGCAATTTTGAAACTTTTGCAACTTTAGAAGAATGCTATACAGTCTAGAGTGGTGGCTAGAGTGTCACATGACTTTTACCACCACTCCTCGTCTCTGTTCATATCTCTGTTCATGGATATATCCATGGTTGGTATAAATCAAGCAAATAAATAAATTACTTTCCAGCTTGGATGGCACAACGAACATGGCTATTTGTTGCCACAAAGGCACACTTGCAGCATTGCTCACTCTTCATTTCAAGCAGTTGCACGTGTGCAACCAGAATATGCCTTTTCCGGCTGCACATATGGAGGCAGCGTGAATGCTGAAGACACATGTGTCAGTGTCAGTGTCGTAGTTGGTGGTATGCCTCCCTCCCCAAGGTATATCGTATGCAAAATGCTTGCTGCAACTAGTTGTGCCACAACTGCCACTTTTACTTACCTGATAAGTTGAACAATTGAAACAATGCCAGCAACAGCTTTCACCTTCCACGTACTTCTTGGCCTGGCCACGTTCGCACGGCAAACTGCAGACGGACTCCGGTGGCTTTGGATGGAGCAGTTTAAATTGAACTTCTGTGAAAGATAAGAAAAAGAAGAAGACAAGAAAACAGACGTTAAAGAAAATAATTCTTTTAAATATATTTTATACGTGTTTTAGAAAAAAATCTTAAAATTGTATTTTCAGAGTTATAGCCATTGAAATTTCCACAAAATTGGACATTCAAGTCCTTATACTTCGCAATCGGTTTAATCGATTTTAAAGTTATATCCCATTTTTAATTTATAGCCATTTCGATTACATTGTCAATCTTTATGTTGAGGTCTAAGAAGTGGAATTAATAAAAATTTGTCATTCCGCAAATTTCCTCATACTTAGTGCCACCCTAACATTTTTTTGTAAACACTCAAAAGCCATCAATTGTCTGAATTGATGACAATTCATATTTTCAGGTCAATATTCTGCTGAATTTTTCGTCGTCCTTTGACCATGGCCCCACTATGTCCATATCGTGGTTATTGGACAAAAAAAAAAGATTTTCATTTCATTTTTCCCCGTCTTCTGCACTGTCATCATCTGTTCTAATTGACTTTTGCTTTTCCCTTGACAAATGTATCAGTCGTGGACTTCCCCAAGAGTGTTCTCTTGTCTTTGGTCGCACATCCATCCCTATATATACTCCGGAGGCCAACTTATATTTGCAATATAATAAATTGTTTTTCATGTTCCATAAACTCTGTGGTTCTTTGGGTGGGTGAGAGTCCATGGGTGGCAGACGCCGAACGGTGTTGTATGTGTGAGTGCATGTTATTGTGGGTTGGACGAATGTTGGATGGTCGTTACAAATTTGTTGGCGTAAACTAGGCCGTAGCGAATTTTCTTGCTTTGCTATTAGTAATCACTCTGGACAAGAGTGATTCAAATAATTTGATATTAAAATATTATGCCACCTCCACAAGGGTGAAAGTTTGTTTTTGGTTGCGATGCTCCACAAAAATAAAAATATATAAAATTTACTTCCGACAGCGGAAGGGTGCAAAAGTCGAAAATCTAAAAAAACTTCAATTAAAAATTAATTATTTTTTATATAAAAATATGTAAAATTGATTTGAACTGGGATATTCTACAGGCTCAAGACCATTTTGCCCAGTTCAATCAAATCAATTTTACATATTTTTATATAAAAAATAATTAATTTTTAATTGAAGTTTTTTCGATTTTCGACATTTACACCCTTGCGCTGTCGGAAGTAAATTTTATTGATTACAGACCGAAAAAAAATATAAAAATATGTAAATTTTTTAAAAAAGCTATACTTAAAAAATACAACAAAATTGCACACATTTGAGGACATTCAGTTGAATTTAATTGTCACTCTGGTATACGAACATCAAAACAACGTTAATGATAAGTTTAGAATGAATTGCAGTACTACATGGATAGAGTTTTCTTTTGGCGACATGAAAAATCCAAAAATAAATAAAAAATCGAAACAAAAATATTGAATCATTTTTCATACGAAAAATGTAATTTTTGAAAAAATACCGTCCAAAATATATCACATCTGGGGTAAGCGCGAAGACGGCTACACCGGATTTTTCACAATGACAACTCGTCAAATATCGTCCGTTGTTGTATGCGTTATTCAGTAATTTTTCATATTTTTTGGCGATTTTTCGCTCCCTTTCTTTTAGTAACTCGAGTTGTCTGAAAAATCAGGTATTATTAAGTTTTCTGCTTAGTAATGGCAAATTTAGATTGCGAATAGAGGAAATTTGCTAATATTTTTAGCACTTTTCAAATGTTAAGGAGAAAATAAAGAATAATTCGCATTTGAAACTAAAAATCTGTCGCCATTTCATGCAAACAATAGTTATCCTGAAAAAAAACGGGAAACTCTGCAAATAAATAATTGTTTGTTTAAATTGTATTTGTTTCTTCAACGGTTTGCAAAGGAAAAAATAAGGGTAAAAAGGGTAATTTTTAAATATTTGTTACAAACAAACTGTATTTGGCACAAATACAGTTTGGACGCCATAATAAAACTAGGAAACAACAATTTCTTATAAAGTATGTGCAAAACAACTTAAAATATCTGAGAAACAGTTTGACAAAGTCGAAAAAAGTTGAAAAATTATCAATCGAATAAATATATAGATATTTTTCTGACCATTTTTGGAAGGCTTTGCTTCGCTTCTACAACAAACCATCCGAAGTCTTTAAGTCAGAAGCACTGAAAAGCAATCATAATAAATATTGGAAAAATAAAATATCGTCGACGAAAAGGAACATTGAAAATAAACTACAATAATTTATTGTAATTTAATTTAATAGCAATTTATTGTAATTTAATTACTAATTATTATCAATAAAATTTAATATTATAAATTAAGAGCATGTTTAATAGGCTGGGTCACGAAACATTTTATTATTTTCATTGAAGTTTGTAAAAAAATATGTTCCTGAGTTTTTCCCTTTTAATTTTTTATTTTGCATTTTTTGCACTACTAGACCCTTGAAAACACTTTAAATATAATTTTAAGTCCACCCATATTTCCTAGAGACATTACCTCTAAAATTACCTCTATTTTTGGGAAATTTTTTAATACATAATATTTTTTGAACCATAATTTCCAATACAACCTATGTTCTTCATTTTGGACATCACTTGAGAGGTTAGCACTATACAAAAAACACGAAAAATACTACAAATGTCCCATAATTTGACAAAATATAAAATTTTATTTAAAGTTCTTTCAATGGTCTATTAGTTCAGAAAAATTGGACAGAAAATGAATCATAAACTATTTCCACGAGAAAAGCATGCATTTTCAGGATCGTTTAACACACAGGCGACTTGACATAAAGACGAGTTATTTATTTGGATTTTTTTATATGTCCACTACATAGAGTAATAAACAAATCATTCATAATTTTGTTATTGTTTTTGTTTGAATATTTGGAAATAAAAAACGTTTATGTATTTGGAGATCATTGGGGATTTATTGGGGCTACTTTGGCGACAAAGAAAAAAATCAAGCCTACCCGAGTAATATCTCAAAATAACACAATGCAATAGAAAAATAAAAATAAAAATTGTTTGTTCGAGAATAAAAAAATATTTTCTGTGTATATTGAGGTGTACTAATTTATAAATTCAATACAAATGATTTTTTATTTATTTAATTTCGCCGAACGTATCTTTAGTATTATTTTGACCCAGTTTTACGTTAACCTGAGGCTAGTAGTAAGGTCTACAAATCTTCCGAATATCATATTTACTTAGAGGAAGTGGTTTAGCAACAGTCGACAATAATACATTGAGAGAAAGTGATTTTTTAAATATTTTCTTCCATTTTTTATTAGTTGACATTCTAAAGAAGAAAACAAAGTTTATAATAAGAACAAGTAAAAACGGCGTTAAGTTCGGCAGGGCCGAACTTTATATACCCTCCACCATTGATTACATTCCACAAAGGATGTCGATTTTCGTAGAAGTGCAGTAATATTACAGGAAAATATAATTTTTTTATATAGCCAAATCAAAAAACAAATACAAATATTAAAAAAGTAATTTTATAAATAAATATAATATTTTATATAATATAATATTTATCCACGCTTATAAGGCAAGGCTACCAATACGTCAATTCAAAAAATAAATATTCTTCTATTTATATTTTCAAAAAGCTTGAATACCATAAATATTGGTAGATAGTGGGTGCTACAGTTGGTTGTATTTCCATTCTATTTTAATTCCAAAAGTACAAATTTTGAAAATCCATTATTAGACGTACATAGTGCAAAATAACCTAACTTCATGATTCAACCAATTTTTGCCGTAAAAGAAAATGGTACGAATTTGAAAAAAAAAACTTTTTATTTTGCGTGTCTATGCAGTCAGAGGAATGTATACACCGAATTTCATGACTCTAGCTGCGGTCATTTGGTTGGTACTATTTTTATCCCCTTTTTCATTTTAACCCCAAAAACTACGAATTTCGAAAAATCTGTTTATTTTAAGTGTCTACGCAATCAGAGGAATGTATACACCGAATTTCTTTATTCCAGGTGTAGCCGTTTGGTTGGTACCATTTTTATCCCTCTATTCCCATTTTACCCCTTAAAAAACGAATTTCGAAAAAACCTTTTATTTTCCATGTCTACGTAGTCAAAGGAATGTATACTCCGAATTTCATGACTCTAGCTGCGGTCATTTGGGTGGTACTATTTTTATCACCTGTTTCCGTTATGACCCAAAAAAGTACGAATTTCGAAAAATCAGTTTTTTCCGTGTCTACACAGTCAGAGGAATGTATACTCCAAATTTCATGACTCTAGCTGCGGTCAGTTGATTGGTACTATTTTTATCCCCTTTTTTCATTTTAACCCCAAAAAGTACGAATTTCGAAAAAACCCGTTTATTTTACGTGTCTACGCAATCAGAGGAATATATACACCGAATTTCATTATTCTAGGTGCAGCCGCTAGGTTAGTACTATTTTTAACCCTCTATCCCCATTTTACCCCTTAAAAGTACGAATTTGGGAAAAATACTTTTATATTATGTATCTACTCTATTAGAGGAATGTTTCTAGCTGTTGTCGTTTAATATGTAACATTTTTATCCCCTTTTGGCCCATTTCACCCCCTACAAAAAAGAATCACTTTATTGTGAACGTTTTTGTTACTACTCTACTCTTTTTTGTTATGATAAGAAGAGTTGCACAGAAATCGATACAGTCTATTGTCCTCAAACATATGAGTGCCCACAACTCACTTGATTTATTGCGGATGCCGGTGTAATTGAAATATAAGAGAACATTGTCAGATGGAGTTATTACATTTGTTTGTTGTACACCAAAGACATGGTCAAGTCATGTTTGTTTGGTAGGTCAACCCGTGAGAGTGGTATGTCGGGCGTAGATACTGTCCGGTTTGACAAATTAGTTAGATTGGTTTTGTGTTGCAGGGTGAAAAATATTAAAAATAAATGAAAAGTGTTGGACCTTATAAGATATTTATCAACGATGGCCTAATGACAAATATTCGGCACACAAACGATAATAGTTTAAATATTATCGTAAAATGGAACCTCTAAAAAAGGGGGACACAATAACTGACGAAAAATCCATTATTTGAGGAAGGACCCCGCCCACTTTTTAAAATTTGATAAATTGCGTTTCTCCGAAACTATGAAATTCCACAGACTCGAGACAACTCTGGCCCTGTCATAAGTAATCCCACCTTTTGGGGGGGACTACGTGACACATGTATTCCATATTCTCAGTATAATTTATACAAATGGTATGTGAATACATACATTTGTATGAAGGACGAAGAAGAAGCAGAAGGAAGAAGGATATGCGAAAACTAGAACTGGTGGCCGCAACCATGCCGGCCACTATAACTTATTTGGCTTTAACATGTTACCACTTACATCACGGAGACAGACGACGGACGGATGGATAGCGGACAAAACAATGGCAAGTGACAGCTGGTATGTACATATACTAGTATGTGTGTGTATGCGGGGACATGTAACCAAAATGAATTTAAGACATAAAACAAAAATGAAAGAAACTTTTTTTGTCGGTTGGACAATGAAAATTGTTTTAAAATTACAAAGGAATTTGGCAAAAAAACCCAACACCAGCAACCAAAACCAGTCAACAACATCGCCCATCTCCCCACCCCAAAGTACAAAAGGGAAACAATTTACACAACATCAAACATGTGGTGATGGTGGTGGTGGTGGATGGTTTTGGCCACTGGCCAAAACTAGTCATGCTGCATCCAAATGTAATCGGACTTCAAATGAGAAACCATAACCACATGCCCAACTGGACAACGGAATGTGGCCGAATGGCATGGAGATGTTGTCAGGGCATGAGCCAAAACGTGCAGTGGGGGATTTGGCAATACAAAAATGCAAAATTTACAGAATTTTGGATCTTTATGGTCTCAATAATACATTATCAGTTAAACGTTGTTTCGAACCACTGTGCGTCATAAATTTATATTTGACCACACTTCACTGGTCAGTTTCTCTTTGAAGTTCTCCCACCCACCAAGAAATAACATGCTCTATTTACTAAAATCACCCACTGTGCAGCGCTTCATGGGAACCGGAGGTATTAAATCGTTGAAAATCAAAAGTATGACATGAAAAAAGACCACTGAAGTTTACAAAGAAACTCGATATGTTGGTTGGTGACCAGGCAAGATTATTACATCGAAAGTACTTTTTCTTTAGTATATGGACATTAGGCCATACCGATATTTATTTCTGCATTTTTTTCTCTTTTTTAACGGCAACTAATTGTCCGAAATGTTGCTACACTGATTAAATACAATTCGTTGTTTTAACGAACCGTGTCATTAAAAGTGGTGTAGTTTATTAATATTGAATTGTGTCAGAAAGACCCCTTATAAGTTTCATAACAGTGTGCTTGGTACTTTATATAAATTATTAAATTAAAAATATTTAATATTTGTGGGAATTAATGACAGATTTCTTGGCATTAACAAAGCGAAGAATACACTATGCAACCAAAATTTTGCCGAAGGTCTTTTTCTGGTGTAGTTTGATTTTCTCAATTCGAAAAGGATATTGAAAAAGTGTGAATATTTTTTTTCGATATATGTGAGGTTCTCTGCTGAACGGATAAAAAACAAAAAATTTTGTTTTTTTTTTGGCTATTTTTTGCTGATCGCAATGCTTACACATAGAGAAGTATACTGTGTTGAATGGGGGTGCTTCCGTTGCGTAGTTTCCACGCAGGGCGTGGGCATGAGCGATAAATTTCATAAGTTCGGACATAGTTAAGATATTTTGACACGCTAAGATGCGTTTGAAAGCTATTTCCTTGTGGATTTATAGAAAATTGTTTAATTCCCAAAAATATGTTTTCTTGATAATAAAAAAATTAAAATAATAATATTATATTTTTTTTTCTTTTTTTAATAGAACAGCCCAAATTTTGGAATCTTGCACGAATCAGAAATGGAGAAATGGTAAGACTGTATTTTTCAAATAAATATAATTTTTTACACATTTTTGAAAATTTCATAAATTTCTGCACAGTGGCGATATTTATATTACAAAGTAATTTCTTTAGGATTTAAGAATTCGAATCTCCAAAATCTCAAAAAATACATCCCAAATTATAAAAAATATATAAAAAATTATATTTATTTGGACAATACAGTTTTACGGAAAAAATTATTTTTTTTCGTAAAAACTGTTTTTTTGCCACAAAAAAAACTGTAAAATTACTTAAAAAAAAAAAACAAAAAATATTGTGGATTTTTTGTGTCGACATGTAAAAGATGAAGGGTAAATGTAGAAGCTATGACACTCTTTGCTCTCTTTTTTTCTTTTTTCAATAGAAGCAGCCCAATGTGTTTGCTTTCAACTGCAAGAAACAAATTTTGGAATCGTGCACGTGGTAAGACTGTATTTTTCAAATAAATAAAATTTTTTACACATTTTTGAAAATTTCTGCACAGTGGCGATATTTATATTACAAAGTAATTTCTTTAGGATTTATGAATTCGAATCGGCAAAATCTCAAAAAATACATCCCAAATTATAAAAAAATAAATAATAAATTATATTTATTTGGCAAATACAGTTTTACGGAAAAAAATATTTTTTTTTTTCGTAAAAACTCTTTTTTTTTGGCATAAAAAAACTGTAAAATTACTTAAAAAACAAAAACGAAAAATATTGTGTTTTTTTTGTGTCGACATGTAAAAGATGAAGGGTAATGCAAAATATTATAAAAATCATGACTTCAAATTCGTTGTTAAATAGCAATTTGCAAAATTAAATAAAAAAGTATTTACTTTTATTTAAAAAAGTAGATTTTTTTAGTTTTTTTCGTTTGTATTTTTTTGGTCTGTAATCAATATTTGATTTGAACTGCGATATTGTCCTGGCTCAAGGCCATTTTGCATCCATATTTAATAGGTCAAATGCTTTGAGACCGCTCCTAGGTCATGTACAAGATATATCACAGGGGGTCAATTCACTCTCTCCAATAACAAATAATGTTAAAAGGGACCGGTCGCCTTCATACATTTGGGTTAGAACCAGGACCGGTCCTTACCCACCAGGGAACAGTTCTGGGACTTGTCCTGGGACAGTTCATTTTCCCGTAGGGATATCATCTGGGGTATATAATCGGGTAATGGTTTTATGCGGTTTCGGTGGTTGCATCGTCCAACAAGGTATTTTTTCGTATTTGAATTTATGAATCTTGCGTCCAATGCCATATTTGCTTTTTGGGTTATTTTTTACAACGACAAATCAGCCAAATGACAGATATTGTGAATAAAATAAATATTATGAATAAAGACCCAATTTGTTTTGGGTGATTTTTATAACGAAAAGTAGCTCATTAATTTTAATAGGGTATCTTTGGGTCATTTTTAATAATTTTTAGCCGATTTTTTATAATGAAAAATCATACAAGTGACAAATTTGAAATATTGTACAAAAATTATTAATAAAGTCTCAATTTTTTGCAAGATTTTTTATATGAAATTTCGCCCATTTTTGGGTATTTTTTTTGAATGAAAAATCATCCAAATGACAAATATGAAATATTGCCCAAAAATTTTGTTTTGGTTGATTTTTCAATTTGTTTTGGGTTATGTTTCATATGATTTTTGGGCCATTTTTATTTGTTGTGCCCCTTTTTTCGTCCTTGTTCGTGCCTAAGAGATCTTTCTGATATTGGATGATAATAAAGTCTCAATTTTTTGGAAGATTTTTTATATGAAATTTCGCCCATTTTTGGGTCATTTTTGATTTTTGGCGATTTTTTTGAATGAAAAATCATCCAAATGACAAATATGAAATATTGCCCAAAAATTATGAATAAATACCTAATAAAGAGTGATTTTTTTGAGGTTAGGATTTTCATGCATTAGTATTTGACAGATCACGTGGGATTTCAGACATGGTGTCAAAGAGAAAGATGCTCAGTATGCTTTGACATTTCATCATGAATAGACTTACTAACGAGCAACGCTTGCAAATCATTGAATTTTATTATCAAAATGCGTGCTCTGTTAAGAAAGTTCAGAAAGAAAGAAATTGTATTCAGCGACGAAGCTCATTTTTGGCTCAATGGGTACGTAAATAGGCAGAATTGTCGATTTTGGAGTGAATATCAGCCAGAAGCATTGCAAGAGCTACCAATGCATCCAGAAAAAGTCACAGTTTGGTGCGGTTTATGGGCTGGTGGCATCATTGGACCGTACTTCTTCAAAGATGATGCGAATCGTAACGTAACTGTGAATGGTGAGCGCTACCGTGAGATGATATCCAACTTTTTTTTGCCCAAAATGGAAGAACTGAACTTGGTTGACATGTGGTTTCAACAAGATGGCGCTACATGCCACACAGCTCGCGATTCTATGGCCATTTTGAGGGAAAACTTCGGAGAACAATTCATCTCAAGAAATGGACCGGTAAGTTGGCCACCAAGATCATGCGATTTGACGCCTTTAGACTATTTTTTTGTCAAGTCTAAAGTCTACAGAAATAAGCCAGCAACTATTCCAGCTTTGGAAGACAACATTTCCGAAGAAATTCGGGCTATTCCGGCCGAAATGCTCGAAAAAGTTGCCCAAAATTGGACTTTCCGAATGGACCACCTAAGACGCAGCCGCGGTCAACATTTAAATGAAATTATCTTCAAAAAGTAAATGTCATGGACCAATCTAACGTTTCAAATAAAGAACCGATGAGATTTTGCAAATTTTATGCTTTTTTTTTTAAAAAAAAGTTATCAAGCTCTTAAAAAATCACCCTTTATGTTATGGTTGATTTTTCAATTTGTTTTGGGTTATGTTTCATATGATTTTTGTATAGGATATTTTTCGGCCATTTTTATTTTTTTGTACCCTTTTTCGTCTTTGTTCGTCCCTAAGAGATCATCCTGATATTGGTGATTTAGCAGCACCAAAAATCGATACGGCCTAATATGGACATATTCGCCATTCATGTGACAAACATCAGTAGTTCAGGTTCGCAGTCAAACTTGTATCGACATTCTGCATGTGACTGGCCACTTAGAGTGTAAGACTCATGGCCATTTGTGAGTTCTTTTGAGGATAGATATTAAGTTTCCTTTCAGTACGTATACATACAAACATGAATACATTTGTGTATATGTGTAGCAGAGAGCATGTACTAACAAGTTTCTCTCCGATGAACTGGTTAATCCTTAGGAACAAGGATGCTTAATCCATAGTAATATTACCTTTTCATAGAAATTTATATTGATTCTTTTTAAAGACTTCCGCAAAAAATCTTTAATTAAATTTTTAAACAATTCACATAAACTAACTGTTGTGTAGTGTAAATTTCCAGTTCTCCTTCAATCACTCACCTGACATATTGAGCCGCAATTCGCCCTCATAGTATTCGCCCACTTTTACCCAATGGTATTGACCCTCCTTCGACTGTTTGAAGTGTATGATGTTGTAGCGGGCCGGGCCATCGCCATTGCTATCGAAACGGAAGTTATCCCCGCTGAGTCCTGTAACGATGGCCAAAAGGTATTAAATGTTATTAACGTTTGCGTTGACAAATTCCTAAAGCGCAAGTGGCGGCGTAATTAATGCGCCATAGCGGAAGTGTGTGTGTAACAAAAAAACATGCGTCCTCACCTTGGAATTCCACCTTCCGCAAGTATTTCAATAAATCAGCACCCTTTGTCGGCTTCATGGCTTCGCACAATGAGGGTCGGCCGCCACATAAATCACGATGCATGTCTCTGTGGATACAAACATACAGCGCACACACACGCACGTTAACATAAATCAATGTAAGTATTTTATGGCATTTCAGCTAATACCCTTAACCTTGGCCATGATGATTATTGTCATGATGGCCATGGCCATGGTTGCTAGTTAAAAATAATGTGTGTCTTTTTTGGGGTTGACGGGGGAAGGGTAGGTGGAGACTATAAATTACCTTAAAGCATAGGCAAAGGCCATCACAGCATCACTGACAAATTGCAACTGATCCTCAAAGTCGGTGTCTTCGCGAGACAGGCGTTCCGTTTTCGAGCAGGTGCGATTGTAGCTGTTGTAGGGAGTACTGGAGCTGCCCGGATAGCGGCATTGAAAGTGGTCCTCCCAGAATTCTGCAAATGGATGGAATGAATATAAAGAGTGATTTTTTTGAGGTTAGGATTTTCATGCATTAGTATTTGACAGATCACGTGGGATTTCAGACATGGTGTCAAAGAGAAAGATGCTCAGTATGCTTTGACATTTCATCATGAATAGACTTACTAACGAGCAACGCTTGCAAATCATTGAATTTTATTATCAAAATGCGTGCTCTGTTAAGAAAGTTCAGAAAGAAAGAAATTGTGTTCTGCGACGAAGCTCATTTTTGGCTCAATGGGTACGTAAATAGGCAGAATTGTCGATTTTGGAGTGAATATCAGCCAGAAGCATTGCAAGAGCTACCAATGCATCCAGAAAAAGTCACAGTTTGGTGCGGTTTATGGGCTGGTGGCATCATTGGACCGTACTTCTTCAAAGATGATGCGAATCGTAACGTAACTGTGAATGGTGAGCGCTACCGTGAGATGATATCCAACTTTTTTTTGCCCAAAATGGAAGAACTGAACTTGGTTGACATGTGGTTTCAACAAGATGGCGCTACATGCCACACAGCTCGCGATTCTATGGCCATTTTGAGGGAAAACTTCGGAGAACAATTCATCTCAAGAAATGGACCGGTAAGTTGGCCACCAAGATCATGCGATTTGACGCCTTTAGACTATTTTTTGTGGGGCTACGTCAAGTCTAAAGTCTACAGAAATAAGCCAGCAACTATTCCAGCTTTGGAAGACAACATTTCCGAAGAAATTCGGGCTATTCCGGCCGAAATGCTCGAAAAAGTTGCCCAAAATTGGACTTTCCGAATGGACCACCTAAGACGCAGCCGCGGTCAACATTTAAATGAAATTATCTTCAAAAAGTAAATGTCATGGACCAATCTAACGTTTCAAATAAAGAACCGATGAGATTTTGCAAATTTTATGAGGGAAATTAGAAGAAGGATATTTTTTATTATTGAGTCCTCAACTACGAAATTTCTAAAAATGTTAGGACTTTATTTATATTTTCTATATTCCAAACAACTACAACGGGTTAGCTTTATTTCATTCAATACAGATTTTCTGTCACTTACAAGCACTTCATATTGCAAAGGAGCTAACCCATAATCTTCGTATTTGAAGGCCGTTTCGAAAAATTATGGATTTTTTTTAGAAAAATTTGAAAGAGCTCAAACTTACCCACAAACCATGGATTACGTAGATTATTCTCGACCGTCAGATTTAAAAAGTACTCCTCGAAACCTTTGACTGGATTGGCTTGCGGTTGTACGGACAGTGTGCCTTCAACCTGAAAAATATTGAAAAGGATTTGAAAGTAAATCAATTATTAGCTAATAAGAGCAATTGAACTAAATAATGAGATAAACATGAATTGATGCACCGTGTGACACGATTTTCCTCCTAAGAGCGAGAGTATAGAGAACTGAAACTATAGGTCACCACTGGCAAAACTGCATACTCAACTTTCTATTTACAGAACTTTTAATGTCCAAAGGATATAAAAGGTTTAGTTATTTATTTTCATAGTTTTAAGGACCATAGAGTGACGATATGGATATCAAATGAAAGAGTGGAATTCCTGTTAAAAATATTCTAAACTTCATTCTTCTAGCTGTGATAGTTTAGGATTAAGAACCATTTAAGTTTTCCCCTTAAAAAATAAAAAAACATGAATAAAATAAGTGGGAAAATTTGAAATGATGGATAATGCTAAACTATTACAGTTAGAAGCATGACTTTTATAGTATTTTCAACAGGTACTCTGTTCTTTCATTTTATATCCATGCCGCTATTCTTTATATCGTAGAAGTACGAAAAAAAAATATTAACACATCTATATCCTTTGAACATTAAAAGTACTGTATTTAATGTCCAACGGATACAGATATTTAAACAATTTATATTCGCACTTATGTGGGTCATAGAATAACTTTAATGATACTAAATGAAAGAGAGGTATATCTGTTAAAAATACTTTAAATTCCATTCTGCTCACTATAGCAGTTTAGCATTAACAACCATCTTAAATTCCCCCTTAAAAAGTAAAACATGAATAATTTAAATAAATAAGGGGTAAACTTGAAATGGTTGGCAGTGCTAATCTCAAATAGCCAGAATCGTTAAATTAAAAGTAATTTTAAAAGACATTCTTCTCTTTCATATGGTATCCATGTTGTCATTTTGTGGCATGTAAAAGTACGAAAAGTAATTGTTAAAATATCGATGTCCTTTGGTAATTAAAGGTACTGAATTTATTGTTCATCGGATATAGATGTTTTCATAATTTATTTTTGTACTTGTGTGGGACATAGAATGGCGATGTGGATACCAAATGAAAGAGAAGAATATCTCTTCAAAATACATTTAATTTCATTTTTTTTACTGTAGAAGTTTTGTATTAAAAACCTCTTAAAAAATAAAACATGCAAAAACTAGATAAATGAGGGGGAAAACTTGAAACGCTGGAAAGAGCTTAGCTACTACGGTTAGGATCATAAACTTTAAAGTGTTTTTAGCATATTTTCCGTTCTTTAATCTGGTATCCATATCACTATTACACGCCTCATAAAAGTAAGGAAATAAATTATTAAAACATCTATATTCTTTGAACATTGAAAGTACTGAATTAAATGTCCAACGGATATAGATGTTTTAATAATTTATTTTCTTATTTATGCAGGCCATATAATGTCGGTGTAGATACCAAATGAAAGAGCTTTATAACTGTTAAAAATACTTTAAATAATATGATTCTAACTATTTTAGTTTAGTATTAACAACTATGTTAGTTTGTTCCCCTTAAAAAGTAAAACATGAATAAGCTAAATAAATAGACTGAAATTTGAAATGTTTGGCAATGTTAATTTAAAACAGTTAGAAGCACGAAATTAAAATCGTTTTTAAAATATGTTCCGCTCTTCCATTTGATATCCACATCGCTATGCTATGTCCCACAGAAGTACTGAAGTAAATTACTAAAACATATATATCATTTGAACATTAAAAGTTCTGAATTTAATGTCTAAGGGATATTAATTTATTTTCACACTTTAGAGGGCCATAGGTTGGCGATATGAATATCAAATTAAAGATAAGAATATCTGTTAAAAATAATTTCAGTTCCATTCTTTTAACTGTAGTAGTTTAGCATTAACAACCATTTTAATTTTTCCGCTTAAAAAGTAAAACATGAATAAAGAAAACCACCACCATTAAATAATGGTTGATAATGCTAAACTAATAAAGTTAGAATCATAGAATGTAAACTATTTTTGAAATATATTCCTTTCTTTCATTTGGCACTCATATCGCTATTCTATGGCCCGTAAAAGTATAAAAATATATTATTAAAATATCAATCCTTTCAACATTAAATGTATTAAATTTAATCTCCAACGGATATAGCTGTTTTAATAATTTATTTTCATACTTCTAAGAATCGTAGTCTGTCGGCATATATATCAAATGAAAGAGAGGAATATCTGTTAAAAACACTTTAAATTACATTTTTCTGACTGTAATGGTTTAACATTAACAATATTTTTAAATTTTCCCCTTAAAAAGTAAAACATGAACAAATTAAATAAATAAGGGGATAAAATTTGAAATGGTTGATAATGCTAAACTCAAATAGTTAGAAACATGGAATTTAAAGTGTTTTAAAAGATATCTATCTCTTTCATTTGGTGCGCACATTGCTACTCTATATCCCGTAAGAATACGGAAATAAATTATTAAACGTATATATCCTTTGAACATTAAAAGTACTGAATTTAATGTCCAATGGGTATAGATGTTTTAATAATTTATTTTCATATTTTTTAGGATCATATAATAACGATATGGATACCAAATTTTAGCGAGGAATGTCTTTTAAAAATACTTTAAATTTCATACTTCCAACTGTAATAGTTTACAATTAACAGTCATTAAATTACTCTCCTTAAATATAAAATAAATATATATGGAGAAAAACTTGAAATGATTGGTAATGCTAATCTGAAATAGTAAGAAGCATATAGTTTAAAGTATTTCATTTGATAGCCATATCGTCATTCTATGGCCGACAGAAGTATAAGAATAAAATAAATTATTAACACATCTATGTCTTTAGAAATAAAAAGTCCAGTTTCACTCATATATTTTCTTGTTCTTAGAACGAGGGAAGTGTTGTCATTTGTCGCACGGTGATATCACTCATCAATAACAAATATGAGGGGATAAGTTGTAAAGGTTAGCCTACTCTGTCAGAGAATTATCATATCTTTCCCTCTACCTTCAGAAATATGTATTCATGCAAATCCGAGTACATTTCCTGGCGCAATTCCTGTGAATTATTTTCAAAAGTATGCGGCCAATTTTAATGAGCTTTAAGTGTATGTGTCAAACTATTTAGTGTACGTATGCTAAGGTGTCAGCTGCAGACACTTGTGGCATTTCCCTTAATCATTGTCTATCACCACCGCCACAAACTATTAAGATCTTGTTTGTGGCACAATCGGTTTCATTGTTGTAGACCACAGGGAGTCTTTCATTCACACAGTCATTCATTGATTTGCAAAGTCAATTAAATCATTTCTTGAAATAACAACAACAACAACGAATATATATCCTTAATGTCACATACTTACCAATTGAGTCTGCATGTGTATGTGTGTGTTTAAATGAACTTGCCATTTCTTTTATGTTTGCCTTCCGCATGTGTGTGAATGTGTCAGTATGTGTGTGTGTGTGTTCGGATACCCTCATTTGTTTAATTAATCTTTTGTTATTTATAAATAAAATCAACAACAACAACAGCTACATCATCATCATCCAAAAGCAACGACAAATAAATTAAGCACAGAGACAATCCAATAAACAGACATTTGGCATAGACGACAAAGGGAACAGGAACAAAGGGATCCCTGCGCCACAAAAGGACTCCCTGGGTATTTTGTTTGAATATTGCTTTTAAAGGCAATTAATTTCATTTATTTAATCATCAATCATTGGGTTAATAGCGATTGACATGGAAGGGCATACACACACATATGTGTACATCCATTTAAAAGAAGAGAATTATTTGTTTTGTTCTTTCCCTGCTGCTTCCTCTGGTTTTGTGAAAAACAGCAGATCCCTTTGACAATGTCTAAGTAACAACTTTTATTTATGACACAAAAATAGCAATGTTTTTAAAATGTGGCCCTGTGAGAGGGGCCAACAAATACCATATGATTGAAAATCTATACAAATTATTTATTGGGCTTTGTTTCTCATACTGCACAGTGGCAGATTTTTTGGAATTTATTCTGTAACCTTTGGTTACATGGTAAGAGATATTTTGATGAAATTGTCCACGTTTAGAGCCGAGTTGTTTTCCAGATGATTTGGAAAATTAGGAACCAAATCTGGTCACCTCGGCCTTGTCAAATTTTGAAATTATTGCATAAATCGTAATTATTTACCGATTCTACATAATTATAGTGCTTGTGAATAAACACAAAAAGTACTCTTACATGTGTGTACCTCAATTAGTTGAACCAATTAATAGGGCTGTTTTTCTTTAAGCCGGGATAACAAGTTGCGATAACAAAAACGTTAATAAAAATTTAATTTTTAGCTCAAGAATTTTTAGCACACATTGATATTGCTTTTGGCGAGAATTTTAAAAAAGAATTTTTTATTTTCACTGGTGTACATGGTGTGCGTTTAGTTGGATACCCACAGAGAAAGAGTGAGAGATCATTGAGCATTTTGTAGGGAGAGAATTAGGGCTTGCTCTTTGTCTATCTGTATTTTATTGTTGTTCTTGGTGTTTATGAATGGTTGAGGCTTAGAGTTGTTTGTATGAAGTCATCGGTAGGCGGCTCTGTGATATTTAGGTGCTGTTGGTATTGTTTCTGTTGTTGTTACTTCGATTAATGCGGGTGATGAACACTGTTGATATGTTTAGCTGTTGTTGCTTTTATTGAAAGAAGTGATTTTTGTATGAAAGAGGTGATTTTTTTATGAAAGAGGTGATGCTTGTATGAAAGAGGTGATGCTTGTATGAAGTTGGCATTTATGTTTTTGATTTATGAATTGATTTACATATGCTAGGATTAAGTTTATAGTATGTTTTTTCTTTACGGGTTTAAAGTAAATTTTTTATAATTGTAAAATTAAGTGAATCTAATACGATTTCATAAATTCGTACAGACTTTGAGCGATTGCTTTTGATTGGTACAATGTAGACAGTCACAAAATTTTTGAACAATTGCAGTAACAATATTTACTGAAAAATTCTAAGGAGAATATGTAGAACCAAATATACTGTTATATTTACCTTGGAATAGCAAAAAAGTTGAAGTCATAGGTGGGTATTACTGTCCAAAAAGGAAAAATCATAAAATTGTCCCTCAATGTGCGCAAGGACGATAAGTAAATAAACGCCGAAATTTTGACTTTTTTCAATGTTTCACCTAAAGCAAGTACTTAACGTCAGTGGAAACTATTGTCATTTATACCAAAACATCGCTGGCACTAGATTATATTTAAGTAACCTGGTCTTTAATTGATTTTAAAGTGAAAAGTTTAAAACAAATATATTATATAAGTTACTTTTGATAGTCATGTATGTATATAAACAAAAATTTGGGAATACAAAAGTAGAGGCGGAGGCCTTTCATTTGACAATAATATCGTAAAAATACGCAAAAATAGACTGAGTGAAAATATAATAATAAATGAAAATATTATACGCGAGTATATATCACTCTGGCACACAACAAATAACAAGGTTCTGGCAGAGGATTCTGATAGAGGGGGTAAGAAAAGAATATACACGTTCAACCTATGTTAATGTTAATCTTAATCTTATATGTAAAGTAAAGAGACACATGTATCTATATCGGATAGACAACTTCGCTATAAACGTTTATAAATATGGGATAAAATTATTAATGTAAAAATTTAAAATTTCGTATGCGCCAAATAAAATCACCTAAAACATTGCGAACCGAGGGCATTGCAATAATATTAAAGGTCATCTGTTTAATGTATTTTGAAACGTTTATAATTATAGGACCAAATTATTAATATAAAAATTTAAAATTTCGTATGCACCACATAAAATCCCCTAAAACATTGCGAACCAAGGGCATTGCAATAATATTAAAGGTCATCTGTTTAATGTATTTTGAATTAGATCTCACTAATTCGCGTCACAAGCTGATTATAAAAAATTTTAAATAGAGTAACTAGAGTTTTCGTGACTTTACAGGGGAAAGGACTTAATAATACTTTTAATATATTTATAATAATAACACTGCCTAACAAATTAAGACTTTTTGATTGGATCAGAATAGCTACCCTATAATTCTGAAAGGGCTTGTTCAGTGTATCATTTTGTAGAATAAACTTATAGTACAGCTGGACTGAGTTTCTTTTGACAGTGGATCAAAGTTTTCATTTTTTGGTCGAAGGAGCATTACTGAGAAAAGTGTTGTAAGCTAATGTCTGAGATAATTCCTATTTTCAGAATTATATTGTGGAATTTTATAAGGATTATTTTTGTGGACCTCTAGCTCCCCTCTGTATGGGTCAATTAGACTCTTTTTTTTCGAGAAAATCGAAAAAAGTCCTTTCTAAAAAGACATTTAATGATTAAAAAGTTCTACGAAAAAATTTGCCGGAAAATTTCTGTGGTGGTCATCGAAGACACCAAAGTTGTAAATAAAGCTCTTCACGCATGAATTGCATAATTATACGCCAACTTATACAAAAAAAAATTACTAGGGTTTTTTGGAAGATCGATCTTTTTCATTCAAATTTTTCACTTTTTGTAAGCGAGGTATATTTGAGAATAATCCATTAAAAAACTAGGTTTTGAAAAAAAACGGAGTGATTTAACTTAAATCAATATGTCATTGATTTTACCCCCAGTTGCGAATTTCTATTATTTTTCGAAAAGAAGATTTAATTCGGGCACGATTAGTGAACCTTTTGGTTCTCTGCAAAATTGCTAATTTTTCAATAGAAACAAATTATTTTCAAAAATTCTCCAATTGCAAAGTACCGATTACAATATTTTTATTATATTTTTTAGCTTCTTTTATTATAGAAATAATTACCGTATGATTAAAAAATCCCATATTTTGGGACATATTTTCTCCACTTTGGAAATTTGAGTATTTTGTTGTACAAAAATGACAAAAAAAATTGTAACCCTTTATTTTCGGTGACATATATTCTACCAAATTATGGGATTATAATTTGGTTACAATCAATTTTGTAGATTTTATACAGTACCCTGCATCACTTCACTGCATAGCACCGATAGAAAATGTTTAGTATATTTTTTAGTTTCATATGTTCCCAAATTTTGGGACACTTTGGGAATTTACGTACTTTGTAAGACAATGGCAAAGACTTGTAAGCCATTTCTTCGCCCACATTTTACCTACATAATCCCACAATTTCCTTAAAATATGTAAATTTTTTGCAATTCAATATAAATATGTTTTTCTCAAAAGATTTTTTTTTGAAATTTTCGTTTTACGTGCAATCAACCACAAAAAGTGATTCGCTCTTTATTGTCTCTTAAATAGTATTAAATCTCTTATTCTGACCTTTCCAAAATGGTATAACACATTTTTTATAAGACGATTAAAGTTTTCTCCCTATTTATTGGCGCCACGAATCGCTTTGATTGACACGCAGTCCCCTACCCCGTTAATCCTATAGGGATTTCTAAGGGTTTCGTGAGTGTTCCACGTGTTCGTAGCCCTTTCCATTAAACTCATTTTATCTTCATGTTCTCCTTATTATCTGCCCTTTCCACCTTTCCCTCTTTATTTCGTCCTAATGTGAACACGTCAACAATGGCGTTTAGGAAATTCCACTATAGAGAAGAAGCAGAAAAAAGCAATGTTAATGACAACCATATGTCGTGCTGCTGTTGTTGTTGTTATAAAACAATTTTCATTTTATCTTGTCTGACCCCCTTGTCTATAGTTTTTTCCTCACTAAGCACCCTCAACTATGTGTGTAAGTGTATCTTAAACGAAATAATAACATTTTATTCTCTCAAACAAAAGACGAACAATATTTCGTTGTTTTTTTGTTGAAAAAAAAAATAATCACACAAAAGGAATGTGCCCGAAATAGACAATGGGACTGGCAGGTCTAATAGACGTTCCTTAGTGTATAAGACCTAAATGGATGGGCATATAAAGAATTCGTTACTAGTTGGATAGACAGCGCCAGATTGACCGTTTGGCATTCGTTCTGTCAAAGACAGTTGAAATGTTGGTAGACAATCGTTAAAATTGACTCCATCCCCAACACTTCAAAGGCATTGCCACCACCACCCACAGCCAACATTAATCAACAATACTTTACGGCATTTAACCTTTAATAAATAATACCCATCCTTTAGCTGTTATTGCATGAAGAGCATGCCGCCTATGTAGTTTTCTGAGGGGCAGGGAATATTAATTTTGGGGGTTGGCTGTATTGCTGTCACTTTGTGAATCGAAGTTAACATGTAATGATTTTGTATTCAGTTGTACTCAAAAGGCTTTAATATGTATCTCTCTGCAATTCAAAATGACAAATGGAAACAGAATGTCATGGAGATTACTTGTGGGCCTCAATTGGGCGATTTTTCATTACGAAAAATCCTAATGTGAAATACGGGCGTTTCGGGTCAATTTTCATTATGAAAATTACTCAAAAAACTAAAATTAGAAATGTCGACCGCTTTGGGCCATTTTTCATAAGGAAAATCACTCAAAAAACAAAATATGAAATATCGGCTATTTTTGGTCATTTGATTTCGCGACCATTTTTTATGACGCCTACAAGAGATGAAATATATTTTTGGACTATTTTTAATATTAAAAATTAGTCAACATTTTGGGCGATTCTTCATATGAAAAATTACCCTATTTTTCCGGATTCCGTATTTGAACAAATCCCAGAGGAGAAAAAATTTTAAGCAACGCTGAAAACAGAAGGATTGGAAATTTTTCATATTCGACAAATTTCCATAACTGTTTTTTTTTGGCGATTTTCATATGAAAAATGACCCATTTTTTCGGCGATTTTTCATTTTTGATTTGGATGATATTTCACATTTCATTGATTTTTGTGCGTAAATTCATTTTCCCATTTTTCATTTTTTAGATTAAAAATTTTTGGGCGACTTTTCATATAAAAAATGACACAATTTTTTTTATAAATATTTTCATATGAGAAATGGCCCAATTTTTTCATGATTTTTCATTTTTGGTTTGGTTGATATTTCATTTATTTTTGGGCGTAATTTAAATTTCCGTTTTGGGGCATTTTCCTTTTTTATATTAAAAATTTTTTGGACGACTTTTCGTATGAAAAATTACCCAATTTTTTCGGCGTTTTTTCACTTCGGTGATTTTGCGTTTATTTTGAAGCCAACATTAATTTTTGGTCCATTTTTTGTTGTGGGCCATTTTTTATTATTTCTCATTGGGCGATTGTTTATGTAATTTTTCATATTGAAAAATTTTCGGTAGTTTTTTGGCGATTTTTCTTTTTTTATTTGTTATATTTTTCAATTATTTTTAGGCGTAATTTCATTTTCCTTTTTGAGTCATTTTTCATTTTTTTGGTGATTTTTCATATTAAAAAATAGTAAATTTTTTTGTGGGGCTTTTTATATAAAAAATAAACCAATTTTTTCGTTGATTTTTCATTTTTTGACCCATTTCTTGTTGTGGACAGTTTTTCATTATTTTTTCGATTTTGTATTGGGCGATTTTTTAGTTAAATTTTTTTTTGCGATTTTTCATATTAAAAAATTGTAAAATTTTTGGGCGATATGAAAAAAGACTCATTTTTTCTGCGATTTCTCATTACGGTGATTTTGCATTTATTTTTTTATTTTGGCCCATTTTGGTTGTTGGCCATTTTTTTCTATTTTGAATAGGGCGATTTTTTAATTAAATTTAACTTGGACGATTTTCCAATTTTTTGGGCGATTTTTCATTTGGTTGATTTTGCATTTCTTTTTGTGAATAATTACGGTTTTTCATTAGGCGATTTTTTTTATTTTTTTGGCGATTTTACATATTATAAAATAGTAAAATTTTTGGACGATTTTTCATATAAAAAATTACTTAATTTTTGCCACGATTTTTCATTTGGGTGATTTTGCATTTATTTTTTGGCGGTTTTTCATTAGGCTACTTCTTTTTAAATTTGTCATACTAAAAAATAGTAAAATTTGTTGACTATTTTTCATATAAAAAATTACCCAATTATTACGGCGATTTTTTAGTTGAGTGATTTTGCATTTATTTATGTGCATAATTTCATTTGTAGCCATTTTTATTTTGTTGTGGGCATATTTTATTATTTTTTGGTGGTTTTTCATTGGAGGATTTCTTTCATAAAAATTACCTAATTTTTCGGCGAATTTAATTTATTTTTTTGGTCCATTTTTCATTATTTTTTCGATTTTGTATTGGGCGATTTCATATTAAAAAATAGTATTTTTTTGGGAGATTTTTCATATGAAAAATAGCAATTTTTTTCGATTTAGCATTTGGCGATTTTTTATTTTATTTATTTTTGTTTGCGATTTTTCATTTTAAATAAATAGTAAATTTTTTCATATAAAAAATTACCCAATTTTTATGGCGATTTTTCATTTGGGTGATTTTCCATTTATTTTTGTGGATAATTTCATTTGGATCCATTTTTAACTCTTTTTGGGTAAATTTTTTGTTGTGGGTAATTTTTCATAATTTTTTCGATTTAGCATTGGGCGATTTGTTATTTTATTTTCTTCTTTTGGTAAATTTTTTATTATTTTTTGGCGGTTTTTCATTGGCGTTTTTTTGCTATTTTTTATATTAATATATAGTAAAAATTTTGGACGATTTTTCATATAAAAAATTGCCCAATTTTTCGGCGATTTTTCATTTGGGTGATTTTCATTTATTTTTGGACATAATTACATTTTGAGGTATTTTTTTTTTGCTAATTTTTTTGGTCATTTGCATTTTATTTTCTTCTTTTGGGCAATTTTTCATTATTTTTTTACGGGTTTCCGCTTTTTCATATTAAAAAATAGTAAATTTTTGGGCGATTTTTTATATAAAAAATTACCCATTTTTCGGCGATTTTCCATTTACATTTATTTTTGTTCATAATTTCATTTTTTACCATTTTAAAATTTTTTATTTTGCATTGAGCGACTTTTTTATTTCAATTTTATTTTGTCGATTTTTAATATTAAAAAATAGTCGTATTTTTTCGGCGATTTTTCATTTGGTTGCATATATTTTTGGTCATAATTTAATTGTGAGTCATTTTTATTTATTTTTTTTTGTTCATTTTTTTGATGTGGGACATTTTTCATTATATTTCTGCCGATTTTTTTATTTTGTCATTATTGTTATCCCATTTTTGTATTTAAATGTCATTTTTTATCTTTTATGTTAAATTTAATTAAAAATCTTCTGCCCATATCGATTACCTTTTATATCACTCCGCTTGAGTGACCCTTTACCGCTCTCTTTTTATCAGTCAACATAACGTTACCTATCCCCGAAAAAGTAATAACAATAGTTAAGCTGTCATTAATTTAAATGAGTGCTATGTGCAGCGATGTGCTTTGAAGTCCGCCAACCATCGAACACACCACAATTAATACTCGTCTCAGAAAGTTGTTGTGCTTGTATTGGTATTTGTTCATTGTTGTGCTTAATGATATTTTCACGTACACTACTATGTCTGCAGGTACCTCACTCACTGTCTAATCTTGCGCTAAAGCTCAATCGAACTCATACTCATAGTCTTTGTGCTCATCATTCCCCATCATAGACTTATTAAGAGTAATTCCATACTTCCTCTACTTCTTGCCTCCGTCCACCGTCCAATAAGTATTTGTATAGTATTGTTGTTGTTGTTGCTGCTGTTGTATTCATTATTGCTTTCTTTGTACTCACCTCGGGCTCATTGCCATCCGATACCAAATTACGTGCACTCCAGCCATCCGAACCAATCCAGGAGAAGGCGCCCGTGGCATTGTTACGCCGCACAGCGCGCATAACTTCGCGTACTTCCTGATCGGAACCAAATATTATGGCACCTGTTTTCAACGAGAGAACAAAAGGATGAGAGTAAATAAATACACGAGCGAGCGAACACACACAGAGAAACGTAATGAGAATGAAGAACAATCATGAAAGGTGTCGCCAAATAAATGTGTGAGAGTATGCTTGCTTGGCTGGCTGGTGAGTGTGCTTGTGTTTTTGTGACTGTTTGACTGTGTGTTGGTGTGGGTATAATCACAATAATAATGAATAAAACGGAAGTTCAGTATTTCGAGAGTATGGCTTTCATCAAAAGTGCTGCACAGTGGTTGAAAACGTAAGGGAAAGTAAGAATAATTATATATCTCTGAAATAATTAAATTTAAAAAATGTAAGAAGGATTTGTATAAGATTGGAACTAGTCGAATAGCTATCCTGTTTCACCACAATTACAAAAATAACTGTTCGAATTAAAAAATGTTATATTAAGCGAGCATCTATACTCACCGAATCGTATATCGCCAGCACCATGTTTACTGGGATGTTTCATTGGTGTAATATGGAGAAAAATTAAATAATTTTTAACAGAATCTCCACTTATATAGTGAGGCTACAAAAATATTTATATATCGACTTTGATATCAAAATGGAAATATAAATTTCAATTTATTCAAAATATATCCCCAAAAAATGTGCTGAAATAGCATAAATTTTATGTAATATTAGAGTTATTTTCAATTTTTTTTATGGAAAACCATTTCTCTGTCGATCGATTTAGATCACAAAGTCAGAGGAATTTCATGATTCCGGCTATAGCAGTTTGTTTAATTAAATTTTTTCCCATTTTGATCCTAAACTGAGAATTTCTAAAATCCACTATCTCATGAGTCCAAAGTGGAATGTTATATAATGCATTAGGAAACGTATCAAAAAAAATTAAAAAATCAAAGACTAGTTGATGAAAATTCATAGATAAATGTAGAAGTTATCGCGCAGTCATAATCAATTAAAACAAAAACTTCGTAAAAAAGTCAAACGTTTTTTGAAATACCCTACTTCTACACTAAGGGTCATAACTTCTACATTTAGTCATAGTTTTTCTTCAGATAGGACTTGATTTTTTCGCTAAGATCCCAGTTAGTATAAAATAAAAATAAATAAATAATACTCTCGTGGCGTGTATAAAAAACTACTATATTAAGTGAGCATCTATACTCACCGAATCGTATATCGCCAGCACCATGTTTACTGGGATGTTTCATTGGTGTAATATGGAGAAAAATTAAATAATTTTTAAAAGAATCTCCACTTATATAGTGAGGCTACAAAAATATTTATATATCGACTTTGATATCAAAATGGAAACATAAATTTCAATTTATTCAAAATATATCCCCCAAAAAATGTGCTGAAATAGCATAAATATTATGTAATATTAGAGTTATTTTCATTTTTTTTTTATGGAAAACCATTTATCTGTCGATCGATTTAGATCACAAAGTCAGAGGAATTTCATGATTCCGGCTATAGGAGTTTGTTTAATTAAATTTTTCCCCATTTTGATCCTAAACTGAGAATTTCTAAAATCAACTATCTCATGAGTCCAAAGTGGAATGTAATATAATGGATTTGGAAACGTATCAAAAAATTAAAAAATCAAAGACTAGTTGATGAAAATTCATTGATAAATGTTGAAGTTATCGCACAGTCATACTCAATTAAAACAAAAACTTCGTAAAAAGTCAAACGTTTTTTGAAATACCCTACTTCTACACTAAGGGTCATAACTTCTACATTTAGTCATAGTTTTTCTTCAGATAGGACTTTTTCGCTAAGATCCCAGTTAGTATAAAATAAAAATAAATATTATTAATAATTATAAAAATTAAATTTACTAATAAATATTCAACCACAAATCACAATTTTTACAAAAATTCTTATCGATAGACCTTTTACATGTAGGCTCTGTTTTCTTTGTTATAATGTTAGTTATTCAAAAAATAGAATAAAATATTTTTAAAATTTTTCTATTTTTTATGGTTTTTTTGTGCCAACAAAAAAAGATTTTTAGAAAAAAATCAGTTCTTTCTCAATTTTATTGAGACTATTCCTGAACTATATGTTAGTAAAATTCACAACATTTGAAGTCACCAGAATTACATTTAATTCGGCGTATAATCGGCTGTGATGAGGCCTATATTTCCAAAATGAGAGTACAAATATTAAAGGTGCCGAATTTCCTCATTTCAACTACAGTAGGTTGGTTGATACAATTTTTATCCCATTATAATCCTTAAAGTTAATTTTTTTCTTTATCTTTTTATTTTGTTTACTCCATCTGCAGAGCGCGTACGCAGTTAGATGATTGTATACACAGAATTTTGTGATTCTACCAACAGCCGTTTATTTGGTTCCTTTTTCATCCTTTTTTCCCATTTTTACTGTAAAAGTATGGATTTTGAAAAACTATTATGTTGCGAGCCTATTATTTACAGAGATTTATTTGGTACCAGTTTTATCCCATTTTCCAATATAGATCCTAAAAAATGGAAAATCGTTTTTTCGCGTCTACACAGCATTTTTGATTAAATTGCAGCCGTTTGGTTGGTACCTTTTTTCTCCCTTTTTTCATTTTGACTCTAAAAGTTTCTCCTAAAAGAATTTCGAAAATCCTTTATCTTACGAATCCAAAGTGGAATGTATACACGTAATTTCATGACTGCAGCTACAGAAGTTTGCTTGGAACTAGTTAAACCCCTTTTCTCATCTTCATTTCAACCTAAAATTATGTATTTCGAAAAATGTCTACATCGAATATCCTGATTTCACCTGGTTTGCATAATTTTTATCCCCTTTTTCTCAATTTGAAAGTACGAATTTTTACAATTAGTTTTATTGTTTAGCGTCTACGGAGTCAGATGGATATTCACACCAAAATTTATGATTGTAAAATAGCGTTTTTGATCTCCATTTTGATCCTAAAAATACGAATATCGAAAGGTCTCTTTATTTTATGCGTCTACGCTATAAGAGTGACATGACCTAATTTCTTTCTTTGTTGCGCGCCACATCTAATTTCATTATATGAGCAACGGAGGTTTTCTTGGTACCAGATTTATCCCCTTTCTCTATTTTAACCCTAAAAGCATGCATTTAGAGAAAATGCACCTCTACGCAGTCATAGGAATGTGTATGTGTTTCGTGTTTTATCCTGGAGTCGTTTCGGTGTTACCTTTTGTATCCCCTTTTTCCATTTTGACGAGTTTTAAAAATTCACTCTATTTTTGAGCGTTCAAAAGGGTCCGTCAAATAACTTTTTTTTTGAAAATGCTATAAAAAACTACTGAATATTTTCTCAAATTTCTTTTATTTTATTTGAAAGTACAATCCTTCCGGTTAATAAAGGAAAATAATTTCATGCAAATGGCTGCTAAGGGCACCCCACAAATAATAGTCCAACGGTTGAATAGTTGAAAAAAAAAGAAAAAACGTTAGATGGCAGTTTAGGGCCGGTACCAATTCTGTCCCTTTTTATTTCCCATATCTTTATTTTGTGCCTTTTAAGAATATGAGTGCATATGCACCCATTCTTCATACTCTATCTAGCAGTCGTTCGTTTGGTACATTTTTTCCCATTTTGACTCTAAAAGTACGAATTAGTTGAAAAAAAAAAACGTTAGATGGCGGACCCTATAAATGCAGTTTAGGGTCGGTACCAATTCTGTCCCTTTTTATTTCCCATATCTTTATTTTGTGCCTTTTAAGAATATGAGTGCATATGCACCCATTCTTCATACTCTATCTAGCAGTCGTTCGTTTGGTACCTTTTTTCCCATTTTGACTCTAAAAGTACGAATTTTTAAAATTTATGATTTTAGCTGAGGCCATTTATTGGTACCAGTTTTGTACCTTTTTTAATTTTGACCCTAAAAGTGCTAATATCAAAAGTTCTTTTTATTTAGCGTGTCTACGCACTAAGAGCGACATAGTGACCTAATTGCCTTACTCTAGCTGCAGTCGTATGTTTTGTAACTTTTTAATCCCTTTTTTCTAATTTTAAAAATCCCTTTATCTTTCGCGTCGACATAATCAGAGGAATGTACACTCATATAATTATGATTCTCGCTGCAATAGCTACGTCGGCACCAATTTTATCCCCTTTACTCAGCTCTCTTTATTTTGCGTGCCTGCGCAGTAAGAGCGACATATGCTGGTAATTTCATCATTCTAGGTGCAGTCGTTTGTTTTAGTAAAATTTTTATCACCTTTCGTCCTATTTTATCCCTAAAAGTACTCATTTATCAGTTTTTTATCATTTATCATTTTTAATTTTTTGTTTAGAATTTTATTTTTTTATTTTTATTGGCAACATTATGATCACCTTTCGTTCCATTTCAAAGTAAAAATTTCATTTATTTTTTGACTAAATTTCCTTAATACGTTTTGCATATTATTCGACCTTTTATTTAATATTTATAATGTTATAGTCAAGCTCGAGAATCTTTTTGTTTTTTTTTATATATGTATTTATTTATCCACATTGCAATCAAATAGCAGAATACGCTGGTTGAAACTACTTTAGTTTTTAAGTTACACTTGTGTTGTTATTGTATTTACATATCATTCCCCGAAGATGCAATTCAAAGAATTGCGAACTTTATAAATAAATAAAAACCAAAAAGGACCTCGAGCTTGACTATTTTATAAATATTAATTAAAAGGTTGAATAATATACAAAACTTATAATGGAAATTTATTCAAAAAATAAATAAAAAAATTACTTTTAAAATGGAACGAAAGGTGATCATAACGTTACCAACAAAAATACAAAAAAAAAATTCAAACCAAAATTTTAAAATGATTAAAAATATGAAAGTCAAAATTTCTATTATTTTGTTAATTATTTTTATTTTTTGTTTGCATTCTATTTTTTTTTGGTTTCGTACCACTATGCCTTGCCAGCGCCAGCGCTAGTGCCATCATCAACATTTTCTCTGCTTTATTTCCGTTCACTACATTGTTGTATGGCACAAATAAAACCCCGTCAATGGGCTTGACTTTGTGGTGGTGGCGGTGGCAATGGCAGTGGCGATGGCGTCTGCGTTGGCGTTTTATTTTTTTGTTCCCCAATGAATAGAAAGCCATTGTGTGCTATTCTACTTCTACGTCGGCTAAAACTTTTCACGAAAATTTTTAATGAATTTTGGTTGGCAAAGTTTTTGGAAAACATTTAAGAAATATAATGGAACTAATTTATCAAAAGTTTAAGATTTCTTTAGCAGCGTATAACATTTTTGGCTTTGGTTAGAGCTACGGCAACTTTATCACGTTCCGAGTTTTTAGCGGTAATAACTTTTACCAACTAAATTCCGACGGAGCGGTATTTTAATTGACCACAAACGTGTGACACTTGGAGCGACGAGTTGAGATGAGTGGAGCGGTGTCGGCTAGCCTTAATGAGATGACGACGGCAGCAGTAAGTAGTAAAGTGAAGCAAAATGATTACAAGAAGACAGGGCACGATGGTAATGTGATTTATGTGTTTTGTGTGATAATTTATTAAAAAAATATTAATCCGCTTTTGCGGACGTTTATAATTTTTAAAAGTAGGGGAGGGGTGTTTGCAATTCGAAATCCTGGATAAATTCACTTAATGATGTGTAATTTTTGTATATTTGAAATTTCTATAAGAATTTGGGAAATAATTTAATTGATTGACTGGAGATAGTCGTTTATATCTTTGATTGAAAAGGCCAGATAAAATCATGGAATAAATTCCTATCCTTTTAGCATTTTTCGTCCTTTTTGCATATTTTTTTTGAGGCTACTCCTTAATTATTGAACTGCTATCTGCTCATAATTATAGCTTCCAATTACAAAAAGACTTTAGGAAAAAAATCAAGTTCATCTGTAGGAGGAATATTAATATCCTTTTGTGAGTTTCGTAAAATGTAACATCTTGGCCATCATGCTGAATGCGTACTCGATGACCTTGGAATAATAAGGAATAATCCTAGTATTGCCACAATGTGCTGACTGTCAGTCGGGTGGCAGTTGTTCATTAACTAATGTGATTGATGGATAAGACCGCAGACGTTTCTTTGATGATCATTATATGGAAGAACAGGACGTAGGTAAAAGAAATCAATGAGCAAACATCTATAGAAATATTGGTTCTGAATCAGTGAACTATTGTCCATTATGAGGTATTCTGGGAAGCCTTTTAATGTGAAATTTCAAAGTCAATGACCAAACGTGAAAAGGACATTTGGAGCCTTAAGAAAAAAACTCAGACATGAGGTCAATTTAAAAATTAAAGATATTTTTTGTGGGAGCTAAATTTAAACTTAGTGTCATTCCAGTTCATATTCCTCGAACGATAAGATCTCGTTGATTTTTTTTCAAAAGCTTTTTCTAATTTCCATTAACCACCTTCATCGAGCAAAGCTAAAGATTCATCCTTAAAGATTAAATTGTCTTTCTCCTGTTATTTGGTTGGACGAACATGACCAGCCCGTCATGCTGCTACCGTCCACTTCCAGGAATCCATTTGGGAAAGCATCAGCAGAAATACATGAATACATATTACAATATTAACTTTTACTTCTTAAATCATTTCCTTTTCAATGTCGTCATGGCGACATTATTCAGCCAAAGTACCTACTCAGGACCCAGTAAGTACAGTACAGCAGCCAACTAAAATAAATCAATAATTCAAGCCAGACTCACTCTTTCCTCCATCTATCTCGCTCTCTCCCTATCACTCTCCCTGACCATACTAAATTCATTTAATTTATGGCCAAACTTACCGTAGCCAGAAAAAAAGGAAAGTAGGGAGGAAAAAAAACCGAAAGTTAATATTGAAATTTGAAACGAAGAAGTAGAAGAAGAGGGAGACAAGTACCATTGTCGTGGTGTATGTATCCATTGTTGTTATGAAAGCAACAACAACAAAAAAAACTAAATTAAAGAGAATATAGGTAAAATGTATGTATTTTTTTGTTTAAAGGACACTACATTGTCAAAAAGAATGGCGGGGAATGCTGTGAGTCTAGCCGTACGGGTGTACTCAGTCCTGTATAAATCCATAAAGTAAATCCAAATTGAAATATAGAAAAAACACTCTCATTATGAAATTTTGCAGGGTGCTACAAATAAGTTAACATTAAAATATCGAAAAATATAGAAGAAACTTTTATAATTTGTATGTATTTATATTTATATATATATATATATATATATATATATATATATATATATATATATATATAAACTATTGAGTTACTGACCGATCTCTGCTCTGGCCAAACGACTGGAATTAGAATCATGAAATTTGGATATTCCACGTGCAGTGAACAAATGTGAAAAGAAGAATTTTTTACTTTTAAGGGACAAAATGGGGAAACGAGATAAAAATGGTACCATCGACCAAACCATACTGCTGTGAAATTACATTTCATACATTTCTCTTATTACTTATACGTGACAAAAAAAAAATCATACAATTTGGTGGTGATATGGGACAAAAAGGGATAAAAATAGTACCAATCAAACGGCTACAGCTCGGTGTACACATTCCTAGAATAGCATAATTGCGCCAAATAAGGTAATACTTCAAAATTAGTACTTTTTATACCCTAGGTGGAGGTATATTCACTTTGTCATTCCTTGAAATACTTGGGTCGTGGTAAAATTCTAAGACGATCTAGCCATGTCCGTCTGTCTGTTGAAAGCCGAACGAAATGATCTAAAAGGTACAACTTTTCCCTAAATGTATCTTATGATTACAGTTTAGTTGAGATTGAAAGTGGGCGAAATCGGTCCAGAGGGAAAATTTTATATAATAACAAGGACTGCAAGTACTCCCTAATATTTAGAATATTTAAGCAATTTTTTTTTAATTTCTGCTTTATATACACTTGAAATTTGTTACGAACATTCATCTTGTAGCGCAAACGCACCAAAAAGTGCATACACGTTTTAGCGGGCCAAATGAGACGAAAAGGGATAAAAAATGGTGCCAATGATACGATAACAGATAGTAACATGAAATCCCTCTAATTGCGTAGACGCGGAAAATAGATGGATTTTTAAAAACTCGTACTTTTAAGGGTTACAGTTTGAAAAGAGGGATAACAAGTAAAAACGGCGTTAAGTTTGGCCGGGCCGAACTTTATGTACCCTCCACCATTGATTGCATTCCACAGAGGATGTCGATTTTCGTAGAAATGCAGCAATATTACAGGAAAATATAATTTATATAGCCAAATCAAAACATCCATTCTATTTTAATTCCAAAGGTACAAATTTTGAAAATCCATTATCAGACGTACATAGTGCAAAATAAACTTAACTACATGATTCAAAAAATTTTTGCCGTAAAAGAAAAAGTACGAATTTGGAAAAAAAAAATTTATTTTGCGTGTCTATGCAGTCAGAGGAATGTATACACCGAATTCAATGATTCCAGTTGCGACCATTTGATTGGTACCATTTTTACCCCCTTAAGAGTACGACTATATAAAGTCCCTTTATTTGACCCAATTAGAATTTCTAGCTGTAGTCGTTTAGTTAGTGCTATTTTTATCCCTCTGTTCCATTGTATCCCTTGAAAGCACGAAAAATCAGAATTTCGAAAAATACGTTTATTTTCTGTGTCTACACAATCAGAGGAATGTATACTCCAAATTGCATGCCTCTAGCTGTCATTTGATTGGTACTATTTTTATCCCTTTTTTTCATTTTAACCCCAAAAAGTACGAATCAGAGGAATGTATACAACGAATTTCATTATTCTAGGTGCAGCCGTTTGGTCTGTACCATTTTTATCCCTCTATTCCCATTTTACCCCTTAAAAGTACGAATTTGGAAAAAATACTTTTATATTATGTATCTACTCAATTAGAGGAATGTACACACCGAATTTCGTATTTCTAGCTGTTGTCGTTTGATATGTACCATTTTATCCCTTTCTTTGCCCCATTTCACCCCCTATAAATAAGAATCACTTTATGGTACACGTTTTTGCTATAGGGGGAATGCGCATACCCAATATCAAGTAAGTAAAGAGTGATTTTTTTGAGGTTAGGATTTTCATGCATTAGTATTTGACAGATCACGTGGGATTTCAGACATGGTGTCAAAGAGAAAGATGCTCAGTATGCTTTGACATTTCATCATGAATCGTCTTACACACGAACAACGCTTGCAAATTATTGAATTTTATTATCAAAATGCGTGCTCTGTTAAGAAAGTTCATTGCGCGCTTCCATTTTATGGTCAGTTTTATCGACCCACTGAAGCGGCTATTCGGGCTATTGTGACTAAATTTCGCACCAAATTTACATTGTTGGACATTAAACCACCAACACGCTTACGTAGAGTGCGAACTGAAGAAAATATCGCAGCTGTATCGGCCAGTGTTAATGATGACCACCAATTTTCGATTCGTCGCCGTTCGCACCAATTGGGTCTCTGTTACTCAAAAACGTGGAAATGCCAAAATTGGACTAAGCGGATGGACCACCTAAGACGCAGCCGCGGTCAACATTTAAATGAAATTATCTTCAAAAAGTAAATGTCATGGACCAATCTAACGTTTCAAATAAAGAACCGATGAGATTTTGCAAATTTTATGCGTTTTTTTTAAAAAAAAAGTTATCAAGCTCTTAAAAAATCACAAGCAGAGATATTGAAAAAATATGCTTAAATACTCTAAAATATTGGGGATTATTATGGGTATTTTTAGTCCTTGTATGGGAAAAATTTTCCCTTTGGGCCGATATCGCCCAGTGTCAATACCAACCGATCTACGACTATAAGAGACATTTATAAAAAAATTGGACGTCCTAGCTCCTAGGACGGACGGAAATGGCTAGATCGTCTTAGAATATTATGACGATCAAGAATATATATACTTTATAGGGTCTCAGGTCGATATTTCAAGGTGTTACAAACGGAATGACAAAGTTAGTATACCCACATCCTGGAGGAGGAGGGTATAAAAACAAAGTTCTCAAAAAATCGATGAACTTTGTATATTTATATAAGACCTTCAAAAGTACTTCTGCTTTTTGGTGCGTCCGTTTCGATGTGAAATTGTTTATAATTTTGTACTAAATCCTGACGATATATTTTTAAAATGTAGTACTCTTTAAGCGCTTCGGCACACTAAAAAGGCTGATCGACTTTTTCTGTTTCTTTCTTGTTTTTGGTTTAGTTTAAGGCATGCGAATGTCGCGTCCGGGCCACTGGGAGATGCCCATATGTCGTCGAACAAATCGTATAGGCTGTAGTGTGTGTGGGTAGCGTATACGTGCTGTTGATTAAGGATAATATCACTAATACGCACTGTAGTCGGACTGACTGACATTAACATAAACAGTCCTGCAAGACACCTAACTAAACGGTGTTAAGAATCATTCATATGTTCTAGAAAGTTGTTTATTGAGATCTTAAGTAAATTTTTGTAGTTGATTGTTTCCTTGAACTTTGAACGGTTTGCTACCTATGGACCTGAACAGGGGAAAAAGTTAAACATTTTGTCAAGTTTTTTGTGATTTTGACCTTGAAGATGGAATTTTTTGATTTTATATGTTCGCAATTTTTGACAAGAGCTATGACTTTGCCTCAGAGAGTATATCAAAATTCCAAACGGTTGGCAAGATATGAGCCTGAGAAAATGATAACTTTTTGCAAAAATTATACCGATTCCAAAATTTTTTTTTGGGTGGGGGGTTCATTAAAAACATTACTTTGGGCAAAACTGGGAGACACTGGTCTTTTATCAAGTAGTGGTGCCCGTATATGGTTATATTTTTTCGTGTTGATTTGTGTTAGTCATACGCGAAAGCGATATGTACTTCTATAAGAAGAGTATTAACTGCTACATATATCCATACAAATTCTTCAAATAGGCATTGTTTTCTTCGTTACAATGTCAACTATGTATTACAAGCTCAAATGTTATGTTACCTAATAGTAAAGTTTTTTTCGAGCAATTAAAAAAAAATAAAAATTCATGATTGCGTCTCCAAAGATCCATTATCCATTGATCGTTTACATATAGACATAATTTACTTCGTTACAATGCTAGCTTTTAAGAAATAGAACAAAATATTTTTTTCCGATTTTTTTTTCTACGTTTAAGCATTCTTTCGTGTCAACAGAAAAAAGGGATTAAAGACAGACATTAGTAGAAATTAATTATTTTGATGTAAAAATTGAATTCGCAACATTTATAGGCATCATAGGTGTCTTTAGTTGAACATATAAATGGGTGTTGTCGGGCTTCAAAATGAGAGTACAAATATTAGAGGCAGCAATTGAAATTTTAGTGCATATTACAACAATTTTAAATTTTTTTTTCTCGAGTTTATAATGCTAGAATAAATTAGAAAATTTTGTATAAAGCCCTTTGACGAAATGCTTTTAAACTAGTGCAATTCCCTGTAAACTCATTGTGACTACATCTATCTAGATTCTAGATATGTATCTCGGATCAATTGTGCTTCAGAGATGGCAAACATTGTCGTTGTCCGTGAGAAACGTAAAATTCTATGGCCTAAAAAGACAGCAGCAACTCAATCTGCAAACGTAATTTGAACTACAAAACCAACAATGAGGCGAGCAACTATGGAAGGTGTGAAATTTGAAGGAGGAATTGAATTGCTTAGGGTAATTTGTCTCAATATCGAATAGACTTTGGAAATATTTAGCCAGTCATTGTGTGGGTGGGGGTACAAAGCGGGGACAATGTATTATCTGCAGCACGCCTGAGCCACAGCTCAGCTCGGCTCGGCTCACGTACACAATTGCCAAGAATTGTCAATAGCAGATGATGTTGTAAGACAGCGTCTTATGCCATATTTTCTGGAATTGAATTGTGAAGGGGGGGGGGGGGGGTGGTGCTCCACACACACAATACACAAGAGTACATAAATAACAGAGACTCGACACAGACCCAACCCCATTCGCAGGACCAAGGACTATTCAATCACACTAAGCAAAAAGCAAAAACCTACAAAAAAAAAAACTAAAAATGACGACAAGAAGAATGATGAGAAAGACAAAGAAATAGGTTAAAGTACATAATGTAAACAATGACCGGCATACACAATGAGGAGCTGCTGCGAAGAGGGCCAGAAGAGTGTGTACATGCTGCTGACATATCCTTTACGGTCAGGATTCTAGTGGCTCGAACGGCTGAAAGGAGCAGCCAGCCAGCCAGCCAGCCACCCTGTATCTCAGCCCAGCAGAAACTGACGAGTCTGCATTTAAACGATTTCTTTATTTCTTCAAGAGCAGCAGCAGCAGTAACAGCATCATCACCAGCAGCCAGAGTTAAGTACAAATTGAGTTCAGTAAAAGTATAATAAACTCTCTGAAGTGTGGACGGCAAGTAATTTAATAACAAAATATTGAACCTTTAGCAACAGCAGCTGAAATGCAAAGCAACGAACAAATAATTTAATAAGAAAATATTGAGTTGCTAAAACAAAGAAAACTGAATTTTTTTTCTCTAATTTAAGGGTAAGGTAAAAAGCTTTAGAAAAAAATATATTTTTTTTTTTGGAAATGGCTGCTATGGAATGAGTCCGTCTGAGATTATATTTACGCCTTCAATCAATTTTCATTTTTGTGGGTGTTACAGAGTTTTGCATTTTAGCTGACCACACTATTTAGCAATACTGTCTCTAACAAGGGGAGTAGCCGTCATCATCATCGTGTCCTACTACTAATTAAGTAGCAGATCTGTGTGGGTATCACTACACCATGTTGAGAAGGGTTGCCTCGCCTTGTCTTGTCGACATAAGTGTCCCATTTTATTCTTTCTTATTTCATTTCACTTGAAATGAAAATGAAAATAAACAGGCCTTGCTGTCAACAGCTAAGGCCTACCCCTTTTGTCTATGAAAATGGCGATGGGTTTTTATTGGAAGTCATTGGCCGCCGTAAAATGTGGGCCATAACACACATTCATTCATATCTAGTTGTAGACAATTTTTAAATTATGCAAAATTCTCATATACACACATATATTTATTTTCCTACACAAGTTCCCAGCAAAAATTGAGGAAAAAGGAAATAGAATAAGTTCAATGGCTTTGTGTTGTAGAAAAATAAAACCAAACACAATGAACTCACTTTCCTTCAAAGAATTTAAGGAAATTTAACTTTTTGTGATTTTGTGACAGTTGTCGAGAGAAGGACAATGCTTTTTTTCCTGCCCAAGCTGATTTTTTTGTTGGCTGTCATTGTTGCTGAAATGTAAAATTGGAGTATTGCCAGGAGGAAGACAGGACGAATGGATGCAACAATAATGGAGGGACAATAGATGAGAAGAAGTGACAGGAACTATGAAAATTCACATATGTCCCATAAGTTTTATTCAGCAAAAAGGCTGCAATTGTTTGAGTGAACCGACCAATTTTTATTTCCACAATTAATCGAATTATTTTTAAAGCAAGTTGGTATGTAGTCGGTTGTGTTGCTGATTTGTGTACAAAACACTTACTAATACAAGGCAATTTATGTAATTAACAATAAGACAATAATATCTAATGTCAGTTCTGAAATGATTTAAAAACTATGTTGTAAAGGACAAGGACTTTCTCTAGGCTTCTCACAATCAATAAGCCGCATCTCTTCATGGACAAAAAGCAGAAACCTCATACCTTTAAAACGTAATAGACCACCTAAAAAAATTCACAAAGATTTATCATAGCAGTTGATATTTTGGTCACCAGAAAGGGGACGATTTTTATGTTAAAAAAAAATATTGTTCAAAAATACAGTTTTAGACGGAATTGAATATTCGAATATTCTATGTATAGCTGAAGAGTAGTACGAATTTTATTTTTTTTTCTAAATCATAAAAATATTATTTATAATTAATTTGTATATATTTACCATTTAATTCCGCAGGAGTGGTACGAATTTTATTTTTTTTTATAAATATTATATTATTTTTTAATATATTATTTGATATTATTTTTAATTAATTTTTATATATTTAACATTTAACTAGTTGAGGAGTGGTACGAGTTTTAATTTTTTTCTCAATCTTAAACATATTATTATACCCTCCACCAGGATGGGGGTATACTAACTTTGTCATTCCGTTTGTAACACCTTGAAATATCGACCTGAGACCCTATAAAGTATATCTATTCTTGATCGTCATAAAATTCTAAGACGATCTAGCCATGTCCGTCCGTCTGTTGAAAGCACGCTAGCATCTAAACGAAAGGAGCTAGAACGTTCAAATTCTCCATAAATGTGTCTTATAGTCGTAGATCGGTTGGCATTGAAATGGGGCGAAATCGGCCCAAAGGGAAAAATTTTTCCCTCACAAGCACTAAAAATACCCATAATAATCCCTAATATTTTAGCGTATTTAAGCATGTTTTTGAATATGTCTGTTTATATTTGCTTAAAAATGGTACCAAACTAACGGCTGTACCTATTTGACTTGTCTCATTGCATAGACAAGTAAATTTTTCAAAATTCGTACTTTTTGGGGTTAAAATGAAAAAAGGGGATAAAAATAGTACCAATCAAATGACCGCAGCTGGAGTCATGAAATTCGGAGTATACATTCCTCTGACTGTGTAGACACGGAAAATAAACTGATTTTTCGAAATTCGTACTTTTTGGGTCAAAATAGCAAAAGGGGATAAAAATAGTACCAACCAAATGACCGCAGCTAGAGTCATGAAATTCGGAGTATACATTCCTTTGACTGTAGACATGCAAAATAAAAGGTTTTTTCCAAATTCGTACTTTCAAGGGATACAATGGGTACGGAGGGATAAAAATGGTACCAACCAAACGGCTACACTTGGAATAATGAAATCCGGTGTATACATTCCTCTGATTGCGTAGACACTTAAAATAAACAGATTTTTCGAAATTCGTACTTTTTGTGGTTAAAATGAAAAAGGGGATAAAAACAGTACCAATCAAATGACCGCAGCTAGAGTCATGAAATTCGGAGTATACATTCCTCTGACTGCATAGACGGAAAATAAACGGATTTTTCGAAATTCGTAATTTCAAGGGGTACAATGGTACAGAGGGATAAAAATAGTACCAACTAAACGACTACAGCTAGAATGATGAAATTCAAAGGGGGTAAAAATGGTACACACCAAATGACCGCAGCTGGAATCACGGAATTCGGTGTATATATTCCTCTGACTGCATAGACACACAAAATAAAAAGTTTTTTTTCAAATTCGTAATTTTTCTTTTACGGCAAAAATTGATTGAATCATGAAGTTAGATTATTTTGCACTATGTACGTCACGAAACCTTAAGCTCATATCCCCACATAACGAAGGTAAAATCCGTAGCTGTATTGTAGCCAAGAAAGACTTGAATCTAACCTTCTTATCTCACTACAGCGATGGCGACTTAACAGTGGTGGCCATGGAACGCCATAACAAACCAACCCTGGTAATAGGTTCCATGTACCTACCCTACGAAGTGGACAACCCCCCGTCAAACAAGGTCCAGGCCCTGGTAGATTGGTGCAGAAGAAAGGGGCACGATCTGGTACTCGGTGGCGATGCGAACGCGCACCACACCCTTTGGGGCAGCACTGACATAAACAAAAGAGGTGAGTCACTTTTTGATTATATTATTTCCACTGATCTAATTATATGTAACAAGGGCAACAGGCCGACGTTCTATAATAAAACTAGGGAACAGGTTATAGATATAACTTTAGTATCAAATAGTGAAACGATTAGAGTCTCAAATTGGATGGTATCTACAGAATGTTCCTTCTCCGACCATTTTAGAATACATTTCAATATAGAGCACGATTTAATTAGGGGGAAACCCTACAGAAATCCCAAAAAGACCAACTGGAACCTCTTCAGTAATCTTATGCAGTCACTGCCTCCTCCGGACAGAGAGATTAGTGACGTGCATGAACTGGAGTGTGCAGTTAATCAGCTGACATCTTCCATTTCAGAATCCTTCAAAAAATCCTGCCAGGAACGACGCCCCCCTCGGAAAATCAACCAAACCTGGTGGACACCAGAGATCAGGGCACTCAGGAAGGAAAGTAGGAGGCTCTTTAACAGAGCAAAAAGGGAGAAAACTCCAGAAGGCTGGAACGACTATAAAGAGGTCTTCAATGACTTCAAAAAACAGATCAAAAAAGCAAAATGGAAATCCTGGACAAATTTCTGCGAGGAATTGGAAAGCACTAGTGAGGTCGCCAGATTTCGCAAAGCGCTCTCCAAGGAGCCCAGCACCCCAGGATTCCTGATGAAACCGGATGGACTGTTCACAGAAAGCAGTGCAGAAACGGTAGAACTCCTTATGGAAACACACTTCCCAGGATGCCAAGATGATGACGACAGCATTGACGAAACAGAAGCCCCTCCCTCCGTTTGCACGGACGAGTTCATTAACACAATAGTTGATGACGAAAAAATAATGTGGGCTATACAATCCTTCAGGCCATACAAGTCAGCAGGACCAGATGAAATTATACCAGCACAACTGCAGGTCTCCCTGGACCGGATATTGCCATGGCTACGATTAATTTTCTCCGCGAGCCTAAGATGGTCCTACATACCAAGGGCATGGAGAGAAGTCAGGGTGGTCTTTATCCCCAAGGCGGGAAAAATAAACCACAACACGACAAAAGATTATAGACCCATCAGTCTATCATCGTTTTTACTAAAAACCATGGAAAGACTGTTGGACTTACATGTCAGGGAGAAACTAAATCCAGACAACTTCAGCAAGGCACAACACGCATACCTTAAAGGAAGGTCAGTGGAAACGGCATTACATGAAGTGGTAGGCTATATTGAGAGCTCCTTGCTGTACAAAGACTATACGATGGCAGCTTTTCTAGACGTGGAAGGCGCCTTCAATAACGTCAAAATAACATCGATCACATCCGCTCTCGGACGCCTGGAAATGAACCAAGGCATAACCCAATGGACGGGCAGCATGCTGGAAAGCAGGATTATTAACTCGAAATTGGGCGAGGAAGTTGTGAGAAAACGTGTTACAAGAGGCACGCCGCAAGGAGGTGTGATCTCGCCGATGCTCTGGAACCTGGTGATAAATGAAATCCTACTTGACCTCAACAGAGACGGAATTAAGGTGACGGCATACGCCGACGACTTAGTACTGCTGGTCCGAGGCAAATTCTTACCAACGATTAGTGAGGTCATGGAAAGATCACTAAGGAAGCTCTTAAGATGGGCGACAAGAAATGGGTTAGGAGTTAACCCAAGGAAAACAGAGTTAGTTCTGTTCACAAGAAAATATAAAATTCCGGACTTCGACCTCCCCAAATTAGATGGGGAGATACTGCATCTATCAAAGGCAGCAAAATACCTTGGCATAATCCTGGACTCGAAACTTTCTTGGAAAAGAAACACAGAAGAGAGAGGAAGGAAAGCACTCTGCGCCTTTTATACCTGCAAAAAGATGTTCGGAAAAAGATGGGGACTACAACCAAAGATGATACACTGGCTGTACACGGCAATAGTAAGGCCATTACTCACATACGGGGCACTGGTCTGGTGGAGCGCCGTAAAAAGAAAATCACTCCTAGCAAATCTCAACAAAGTACAGAGGTTGGCATGCTTGGGCATTGCTGGGACAATGAGATCAGCTCCTCAAGCCGGACTAGAGACTATACTCAATATACAACCCATGGACATTTTCGTAAGGAGATGCGCAGCAAGGGTAGCATTGCGTATCAGAGAACTCGGTATGCTGAAAAACGATACACTTGGGCACAGCTCTATTTTAGGAGCTACGGAATCATACGGGAGGCTAGATAAAAATTCAGATTTTCTCAAGCCCAGTATGCACCTACATAAGAACTTCAAACTGGAAATACCCACCAGAGAAGAATGGGCATCCAACACGGTCATGACCGACGGGGAAAACTCAATCTTCACTGATGGCTCGAAAATGGAGACAGGTACGGGATCGGGAGTCTTTTCTGAACCTTTAAACCTTAAAATATCCGTCCGACTACCAACTACTTGCACAGTCTTTCAGGCAGAAGTATATGCCATCAACATAGCCGCGAAAAATATTCTGGAACGGGACTTCGATCCGTCAAAATTCAGAATTTACGTGGACAGTATGGCAGCCCTTAAAGCCTTAAACTCCAAGACTGTAAAATCAAGATGCGTACATGACTGCTTAGAGTCTCTGGACCGACTCCAAATGCATGACGTCACACTTGTATGGGTACCGGGTCATACGGATGTACCTGGTAACGAAATGGCAGACGAATGTGCACGGAAAGGCTCCAAAGAGACTGAAGTTCCATGTAATACGAACATACGCACGCCTTTCATCGAAATACTCAACCAAATAGACGAAATAGCAGACCGAGAAACAAAGTTGCGATGGGACTCCGGTCATAACTGCAGAATAACACGTAACTTATGGCCGATAATCAACCCCAGTAGAACAAAGGAACTACTGACACTCGGCAAAAGAAACACAAGTATCCTCATGGGAGTCCTTACAGGGCACTGCGCAATAGGCCGTATGGCAGAGCGTATGGGAATCCCTCATATGGACTACTGCAGAAGCTGCCTCGACGAAGAAGAAGAGGAGTCGGTGGAGCATCTGCTATGCTCATGCCACGGACTGCAGGAGCTCAGGCTACATTATCTTGGAAGCAGGTTCTTTAACAGTCTGGCAGAAATAGCAAATGTTCCTCTGAACCACCTATACAAATTCATAGACAAGGCCAGCTGGTTCTCCAGTAGAAACAACAGGCAATCTAATAACGACTGACAAAACGAATCCTTCGGACTTTCCATACTATCAACTTCTCTTCTCTCACTATAATCCTCCTCCTCTATTCACTAACACATCTCTTCCTTTATCATTTATCAAGGGTAACACAATGGACGAATAGTCTCCGAGTGAACTCGCTTGGTTGCGTATACACATGATGTTGTATACACTACCAGCGGGCAACCCTCTCAACCTAACCTAACCATGTACGTCTGATAATGGATTTTCAAAATTTGTACTTTTGGAATTAAAATAGAATGGAAATACAACCAACTGTAGCACCCACTATCTACCAATATTTATGGCATTTAAGCTTTTTGAAAATATAAATATCAAAATATTTTTTTTTTGAGTTGAAATAAATAATGGTTTGGAATAATTAAAATATTGTATTTATTTATAAAATTATTTTTTCAATATTTGTATTTGTTTTGGTTTTGGCTATATTAAAAAATGTATATTTTCCTGTAATATTACTGCACTTCTACGAAAACCGACAACCTCTGTGGAATGCAATCCATGGTGGAGGGCCAGGCCGAACTTAACGCAGTTTTTACTTGTTTGTATTTGTTTTGCATACTCTGAAGCAAACTCATTTGTTTCAATTATTTTTAGTTAAATTGAACTTATTTTAATTTAATTTTTTCCTTGTATTTTTACTTAAACTGAGGAAAAATTTACTTGTTTTGAGGAAGAAATCAACTGTCCTCAGTTTAAGCAAATATTTACTTAGTTTGAGTACAAATTTACTTAGTTTTAAGAAATTTTCGGCAAAATTTTACTTAGATTTAGTAAATACTTGGTTTGAGTAAAAATTTACTTAGTCTTAGGAAAATTTTACTTAAATTAAGTAAATTTTACTTAAATTTTACTTAGATAAAGTAATTACTTGGTTTGAGTACAAATTTACTTAGTTTTAGGAAAATTTTACTTAAATTAAGTAAAAATTTACTTGGTTTGAGGAATTTTGAGTAGATTTTCCTCAAATTCAACAGCTTCCGCCTCTGGTAAAAAAACTTAGATTGTGCAAAATTTTAAACTCAATCTCTGAATCGATTTGCCCATGCAAGTTGGCCATCTGTCACTTTGAAAACCTCTCTTTTTGAATTGAGACAGACTGAGTCAGAAAATCAACACAAACTTTTTATGGATAATTTTTTTTTTTAAATATTTATGAATTTAATTTCGGCGAATATAATATATATCCAATTAAAGGTTATTAAGATGGCTACAAAAGTTGTGAATTTCACTTTCTCATTGAGAGAGTGGTTTAGGAATAGCATCCAAATGATTTTTTTCGAAAGAATATTTTCTGTTGGAACGAAAATATTCATGAAAATTAAAACTAAATTGGAAAAAATAATTTGTTTTTTTTTTTTTAATGGAAGACATTATAACGAAGAAGTTTGTTGAAGCAAAAGAATTTCTAAAAAATTATTTTATTCTAAACTAGTGATTAAATGGAGCGAAGAACCCCATATAAATTAAATTACGAAACATTTATATATATTATTATATTATAACAATTGAAGAAATATTTGAAGAAAATCTCTGAGTGAATGTAGAAGTTATGACCTGTATTTTGATGTATGAAAGGAATTAAATTAATTCAAAGAGTGCGTCTAAGTCGAGGTGTTTATCTCGTTCATTGAATTATTGAATTTCCTGCTTTTATACCCGCCATCGAAGGATGGAGTGTATACTTATCTTGTCATTCCATTTCGAAATTTTCATTACCGATGTCGTAAAGTCTATCTATAGTGTATTCAAATTCTTAGACGTTCCTTATCCGTCTGTTTGTTAAAGGAAACTAGCATTGATAATGGGCGAAAAGGAAATATTGTTATTTTTTGTATTATTTCTCTTGTTTCTCTCCCTAAGGCATAATACCCCTGTGGTTTTATCCAGTACTTAACTAAATTCCAATTAATGACAACTGCTCCCCTGGCAATGAAACAAATTTCACTTCTTTTTTCTCCCCATGATCATCATGCCTCCTAAAAGGCCCTAAGCCACTTTGTCTGCATAATCCCATTTGGAAGCTCATCATTTATCATTTAATCCGGCGTTTAATTATATTTTAAGAATTCGATTTCTGACTTACGATTTGCTTTAGATAAAAGCACAAAATACATTTTGAATTTAACATCAAATCTATTTGAGAAATCTACTCATTAATTTTTCATCAGCGCAAAATTTGCACAGCAAACGAATCACACACAGCACAGTAAACGAATTACATCCACGAGTCCTCCAAGTACGTAGGTGGGTGGGTACATATAGAAATGTTGAGGTAAAAATCCTTTTAACGTTTCCCCCCTCCATTTTCTTTGTGAGCTTCGCTAAAGTTCATGTGGTTGACATTGATGGCGACGTTTTACAAATGAGCTACACGTAGAATATTAAACGAAGGCGGGATTGTGGGCGGACGGAAGGAGCGGAGCATCGGAGTCAAAACAAAATGAACAGTATCAATATGTTCCAATTGAAAACGCAACGGAAACGTTCTGCCAGGATATGTCACATCAGATTTCGTTACATGGTTTGCATACACATGCCACAAGCACACACACACACTTTCTCCCTCAACGCATGAATGAATGAATGGATGAATGTATGTATGGATGTGTAAGAAATCCTTATGCGAATGTCTACCAGGAGATTGTGCTTCCCTTTCCCGGTGAATTATTGAACAGTCATGATTAATAGATGTTTTTCCCGCTTCTGTTTTGTGTCGGTTGTACTCAAGCTTAAGCTTCAAAATAAAATCCTTTTGTTTTCGTGGTGGGCAAAACGTGCCATACTTTGCAAGGACACACCCTACTGGTGGCCTTGGTTGGTTTGGGTGTGATAAAGGGTTACAAGACTCAACAAGTGGAGATGGACGACATTTTAGAATTTTTATTTTTATTTTTATTTTTATTTTTATTTTTATTTTTATTTTTATTTTTATTTTTATTTTTATTTTTATTTTTATTTTTATTTTTATTTTTATTTTTATTTTTATTTTTATTTTTATTTTTATTTTTATTTTTATTTTTATTTTTATTTTTATTTTTATTTTTATTTTTATTTTTATTTTTATTTTTATTTTTATTTTTATTTTTATTTTTATTTTTATTTTTATTTTTATTTTTATTTTTATTTTTATTTTTATTTTTATTTTTATTTTTATTTTTATTTTTATTTTTATTTTTATTTTTATTTTTATTTTTATTTTTATTTTTATTTTTATTTTTATTTTTATTTTTATTTTTATTTTTATTTTTATTTTTATTTTTATTTTTATTTTTATTTTTATTTTTATTTTTATTTTTATTTTTATTTTTATTTTTATTTTTATTTTTATTTTTATTTTTATTTTTATTTTTATTTTTATTTTTATTTTTATTTTTATTTTTATTTTTATTTTTATTTTTATTTTTATTTTTATTTTTATTTTTATTTTTATTTTTATTTTTATTTTTATTTTTATTTTTATTTTTATTTTTATTTTTATTTTTATTTTTATTTTTATTTTTATTTTTATTTTTATTTTTATTTTTATTTTTATTTTTATTTTTATTTTTATTTTTATTTTTATTTTTATTTTTATTTTTATTTTTATTTTTATTTTTATTTTTATTTTTATTTTTATTTTTATTTTTATTTTTATTTTTATTTTTATTTTTATTTTTATTTTTATTTTTATTTTTATTTTTATTTTTATTTTTATTTTTATTTTTATTTTTATTTTTATTTTTATTTTTATTTTTATTTTTATTTTTATTTTTATTTTTATTTTTATTTTTATTTTTATTTTTATTTTTATTTTTATTTTTATTTTTATTTTTATTTTTATTTTTATTTTTATTTTTATTTTTATTTTTATTTTTATTTTTATTTTTATTTTTATTTTTATTTTTATTTTTATTTTTATTTTTATTTTTATTTTTATTTTTATTTTTATTTTTATTTTTATTTTTATTTTTATTTTTATTTTTATTTTTATTTTTATTTTTATTTTTATTTTTATTTTTATTTTTATTTTTATTTTTATTTTTATTTTTATTTTTATTTTTATTTTTATTTTTATTTTTATTTTTATTTTTATTTTTATTTTTATTTTTATTTTTATTTTTATTTTTATTTTTATTTTTATTTTTATTTTTATTTTTATTTTTATTTTTATTTTTATTTTTATTTTTATTTTTATTTTTATTTTTATTTTTATTTTTATTTTTATTTTTATTTTTATTTTTATTTTTATTTTTATTTTTATTTTTATTTTTATTTTTATTTTTATTTTTATTTTTATTTTTATTTTTATTTTTATTTTTATTTTTATTTTTATTTTTATTTTTATTTTTATTTTTATTTTTATTTTTATTTTTATTTTTATTTTTATTTTTATTTTTATTTTTATTTTTATTTTTATTTTTATTTTTATTTTTATTTTTATTTTTATTTTTATTTTTATTTTTATTTTTATTTTTATTTTTATTTTTATTTTTATTTTTATTTTTATTTTTATTTTTATTTTTATTTTTATTTTTATTTTTATTTTTATTTTTATTTTTATTTTTAATTTTATTTTTATTTTTATTTTTATTTTTATTTTTATTTTTATTTTTATTTTTATTTTTATTTTTATTTTTATTTTTATTTTTATTTTTATTTTTATTTTTATTTTTATTTTTATTTTAAATGACCTACTCTGTATTTAAATTCCATTTTTCGTTGAAAGTACCTTCAATAATAAGCCCGATCTTGTCGTGTTATTCATTAAATTAATGTCCCCAATCTTCTCCTTGTCATCACAGCTCCTAAAAGGACACTTTTAAGTCGCCTTGTACCAATTGTCAATTGAAATCCTTTATTTTCACTTTCACTTTACGCATGAAATCCAATGAAATATCACCCCTTTTTCGTTGATTATACAGCACGGGTTGAAAGTTCTTTCTTTGATTTTGGCTGAAGAAATCACATAATAAAATTATATTTTATGTTTACTGTTGTGTAACAGCCGACAAGAACAACAAAACAAAGAAAACCCCCTAAAACGAAAGCACAAAAATCAATCAATTTTTATTAGCCATTTATGTTAATCAAAAACTTTTAGCCAACAATCATTTATTTTGCTTTGATAGCTACACAGCCTCAACCCCAGCCCCAGCCCCAGTGTTACCGAGAACGACTCAGCAAAAAAGACTGCAGACTACGGCCTCCTAAAAACGAGATCTCAACCTAATGATGATGAGCTGTTTTTGTTTCCCATTGATGGTAACTTTCCATCCGATGTCAGATTGTTAAGACGGCTTTAAACCACAGGTGTTGTATTTGGAAAATGACCTTTTAAATTGATTTACCTCGAAATACCTCCCCGAAAAAAAGAAGAACAAGAAAACACAAACAAATGAAAAAGTGAACAAAGAGGATTCTAGGCTTTTCCAAGATTTTCTCTCTCCATGCCATTCTTCTTGTTGTTGTTGTTGAAGAATCTACTCTGTCATGGTTTAAAAAGAGATTTGTTGTTTAAATACTCCTACCTACGCCAACACCAGCACCCCCACTGCCTGCCCCGATAAGGTCCTTCAAAACAACACGCATGCGAGAGTTAGAGCGCCAAAGCCTCGAACTTTGTTTTATCACACGGAGGCGTATGATTGATATTAATTGTTTTCCTAGACATTATGAAATATGACCCATAATCATTTATTAATGATTGCTCGTAGGCCAAAGATGTGGTTTAAAATGATAATGAATTTATTGTAAATGAACTGCAGATAAGCGGCTTTTAAAAATGATTGCGTTTCCATTATAAATGGATAATGGCAGACAGATAACCCGTTTGTAAGCGTTAACCGCATATTATTAATGAATATATAGCTATTGGGTTAGCTTATTGGCTTTCCGGGCCAATTTCTCTATTCATTCTTCTCCACAAATTGTTTTATTGTGAAATATTTGTATAAGAGCTGCAATATCAACATGGTTTGGTTGTTAAACGGTTTCTTGTGATTATGACAAATTAATGGTGGCTGCAAAGTTTTGCGTATTTAGTTAGAAGACAATTTGAAATAAGGTCTAATTTCACAACTTAGAAGTTTTTCTCTGTCAGACTGTCATTTGTATCGAATGAACTGGCAATGCTATTATCAATTTAGTTCTATTTCGTTTGTCACTTTATCATGAATTGACCATGGACAGAAGAATGCCTAGAAGTTGTGCACATTTAGAGAATCAACATTTTGTTCATATTTAATGAAGCCCATTTTTGGTTCAATGGGCATAATAATAAGCAAAATTGACACATTTGGACTGAAGATGGTCTTTTTTATCACGTTTGATTTAAGAGACCCCATTATTCACTTGTTTTTTTCTAGTCTTAACAATGTTTGGAGAAAAAATTGCCACATTTGAGCTGATGATAATGCGTGATTAGATACCCCATAGCATTCAGTTGGTTTGTTCTAGCTCAAAAAACAATTACACGGCAAAATTGGCTGAAGTTTTCAAACTAAATCGTAATTTTACGATATAAAATAATTGGATGATACTGATGTCGGATGAATGAATGTGAAAGTAGTATATTATTTTTGATGTGTTACATTTTTATATATATTAAATTTTCATCTCTGACAAATTTAAAAATTTCGTAAAAAGAAATCTGCAAAATTTCAAATGAATTGAATTTAAAATTCAAATATTTTTCAGACTAAAGTGTATTTCGAGAATTTATTTCGCGAGAACTTATGCCCAAATCTCTCTTAGATTTTTTTATTGTGAGTACCTACATCAAGTAGTAGGTTAGCCTAAAACCGCAAAAACATAAAACAATAAGGTCCCAAAACTTAAAATGTATTATTGTCTTTACTAACCCAGCAAAAAAACTGAAATGTACTTCCAATAAAAGTGCTTTTTAATCTTATCCGACGATGCAGAATGAACATATTTTCCGCTTCTCAGAAAGTTGTTTTAATAAACTTCAACAAATGGTTTTAAAATTTAAAATGTTTCTCTTCCGAATAATTTATTTTGTCAGCTTTACTACTCTCTCTCTCTCTCTTTTGCGGTTCCTAATGATTACATCACTCATACAATCTAAACATCCATAATTTCGCAAGAAGCCAATTTTTACTATACCCTAAGTTGTTATACAAGTTGGCTTCTTTGCAACGATGAAAAAGAACACCAAAAAAACGATGAAAAGGCTCCATAAAAGAAGGGCTTCCTACTTTTAACAACCTCATGTTAAATTAATTAATGAAGATCTAATTTTTCACATCTTCTGAATCACAACATGTGGATATATTTCACTTCGAGGGTGCTCTTTTTTTGCTGCAAATTCATAAATAATTATTTGTATGAAGAATTCTAAACGTATATTGCGTTATTTCAATTATGAAGACAAAATTCACGAGCAACGAAGAATAATGCCGATGGGGTAACTAGCATCGCCAATCGTTGAAGTCATTGTGTTGGAAGAATTACACGACTATTCAACAGAGAAAATCTCAAATCTTGCCATATTTGAAATCGTAAAAAAACTAAATTCATTCATTCAATAGAAAAATTCAATTTACCATGGAGAACGAAAAGTGGGAAAAACTAACATATTTGGATTCAGTAGAAATTAAACAAAATCATCAAGACAATTGATCAATTTCACATCTAAACACTCCAGACGTATTATTAGCAACACGGCTATCAACTTCATAAACAGAATATTAGATGCAAGTGATATGAATTTCACGAAGCAATTTTAAGTGAAATTACAGACATTTTAAAGAAAAACTAATTTCCAAGAAGAACTAAAGAAAAACTAAAGACTAAAGAAAAACTAAAAATAAAACTATAACTTTAGGCGGGATTGACCTGACAGAGAAAAACTGTAACTCCTGGTTTCTTAGACAGACTAAAATATTCCAACTTGATTAAAACTTTCAAAGGTAGACATGTATATGTTAACCACTTATATATCAGGACAAAGGCAAAATTTGAAAAAGAGGAAAAATCTAAATCGAAATGTAATGGGGACATAGCCAACGTTTGCCAGAAGTTATATATTGGTACTACAAGGACGGAATTAGATCTGATCATAAAGCAATGAATAGACCATTACAGCAAAAAACGCTCTTGAGGCGTATTGACCATACACCAAATTCTCACAATATAGTTATATTGATAGAAGAGAAGCATTATAATAGAATATATGTGCCAGTTAGAATGATAGTGGTCCAAGTCACACTTTATCCGTTCTGAGATATAAAATGATTTAGGTTTGAGACAATTGAAAAATATTTTTCCACCGAAGCACAATTTTTATCTTCTTAGAATATCCTACTACTATATCGAACTTTTATAAAAAAATCGACAACGTTGGTACCTATAAGGGAACCACTACTTTCAGAGGTTGCACTGACTTACATCACTTTCATACTTCTCACATTTGAAAAAAAAATAAACAAAAAAATATTTTATTTTAATTCGGAAAGTTAAAATTGTCAAAAATGAAAAAAAAAATATTTTATTTCAAAAAAGTTTAAAAATATATATAAATATTTACAAGTTGTTCGTCTAGAAACTTTATATTAAAATTATATTTTATATTTTTATATTTACTTTTCAAATAATTTAATTTTATATGTTATTCAAATTACCTAAAATGGACATTATAAATAAAAAAATGTTTGCTTGCATCGCCACACATCAAGACAATTTTGGTGTGCATAAAATGTGAAATGTCATTGTAAGGCTACATTTTTTATAAATGTCAAAAATAAAAGTTCTTAAAGTAGAGATCATCAAACTATAGAGAAAAATTGGGATATTTAATTTTTTTTTGATTTTTGACTTAGACCACTATCATTCTAATTTTAAATACTTTAATTTGACAGGGTGGAAATCATAAATAAATGTGCATTCTATTAAATATAGATGCAAAATGGTCTTGAGCCAGGACAATATCCCAGTTCAAATCAAATTTTAAATACTAATATTTCGATATTTTTGGGACAAATGATACCAATAATCTTTGGATTACAAAAAAAAGAAGTTTCCCATCGAAGTTGACAATTAAAAAAATCTGACTTTGAACAAGATTTACTCATATTGCCTGTAAATCTTTCTAAAATATCGAAAACTCTGTGCAACGTAAAGTCAGAATTGTCGAAGTTATAGGCATTATGGGATTTTTGTTAATAAAAATCCTAAACTTTGTAGTATTAAAGCTAAGAAGAATACAAAATAGCATTAACATAGAAAAATGCATTTCCAATGGTACCAATGGTAAAATAAAATATTAATATTATTTTATTATATTAATTAATATAAAATTAATATCTCCGGATGATAATTCATTCTCATGAAATGTTATTAAAAACTATGGTTTTATAATAGACAAAGAATATGAAAAAATAAGCTCTTATTATTTTTCTTTCATAAAACCATAGTTTTTATAATTGCCTATATCATAAATGTTTATCCAACAATACCAAATTGTTCACAAATCTTCATTATTATTTTCTTAAATGAAAATTCAGGCATTCAAGTCATAAAATACAAAAAATCAATGAAATATTTTCCATTATCCTAGGAAAATTTTAATTTTTTCCGGGAATTGTCGGAAAATTGTAGATGGGAATTCTCGAGCCCTGTATACTGTGACACTATGCCACATACAGAGAACTAAGATTATGAGAAAGGATATAGGACTAGGATAGTAAGGCTTGTGTGAAAGTCGTGTATAACACTATGCAACGCATATCTTAAAATTTTCGGAGATATCACTTCTTCAGACAGGATATACTAAAATAAATTTCCTTTTTTGTATTTGTTCAGCTTGAGGCCATAGGAAAAACTGGTGTTGTTTGTTTTATTTTATTTTATATTTCCCTAGAAAATACCAATATTCCTCTGAAGTTAAAGGCAGCACGGTAATTTGAACGATGTTATCTCAGGAATGGAATGTGGATCTTACGATTTTTAATTTTATGTTTCCTAAGAGTAAGTAACCTTTTATCTTATGAGAATACGAAAAATGTTTTGCAAATGTTGTTTATTATTGTGACAGTGAGTGAGGTGAAGGCCAGAGGAGGGATATATACAGTATGAGTCATTCCATTTCAAGCGGTACGATTTTTCAACTCGATTGCTGCGATTGTTTAGAAAGTGTATAAGTATTTTTTGAAAAAAAAAAATAGATTTTTTCATGAGTTATGACCAATTTAACAGAGAAAAAATTTTTTCTTTGAAAAACGTGTGTTCATTCGCCGGTAACTCCTGAAATACTTGACCGATTTCAATGTAACATTCCTTGTTTTGAAGGCAATTTCAATTACTTTTAAAATGTTGAAATATTGATTGGTATAGCAGCGTTATTTTCTAAGTTTTTACAGTTTTATTTCTTGTGTTTTGTTTTTCGAAATTATTACATTAATTTATTGTTTTGAAACTGTAAAGTAGGATCCACAGATGTCTTCTTTAGTGACTTCTTTAGTGTGAGTTTGGAAGAGGTGAAATGATGGCTTCTATTTTTACAATTTTTTTTTGATTTTTCTATTTACAAAATCAAGCAAAATTTCAGTGAAAAATCTTAAGAATGATAATTTTTTCAGTAGTTTATAACTAATAATAATAAATAATAATTGAATAATTTTTTGTCGAAATTTATGATCTTTTGCAGTAAATACGGGCGAATTTCGATAGAAACTTTATCGATTTCGAATGCCCTATAAATAAATTTAAAAGTTATGAAGCTTCTTTTGTCTAAAGAAGACTTGGAAAGGATATAATCGAGTACTCCAGTTTCCCGACTGCAATTCTGTTATGAAAAATAAAATTTAAATGAAAATTATTATGTGAATATGAATTTGCAGTACCTGGGGTGGTATGAGTAATTTAAATTGAAATTCCCAAGTTGAAAAAGGTACCACAGATTCGGCTTTTATCGCACCCTACACCTTTCATACTTGTTTATCCTCTGTTGAAGAATTAATACACAATGTTCCTGGCACAGCTTTAAAATCCTTTTCTGCTGTGTTCGCTTGTTTACTTATGTTTTATGCAGGCAAAAAGGCAAATATATTCTCTGAGTTGCATTTTGCACTTTTTCCGTACGGAAAAAAAAGAAGCGAGTTTTTTTTTTTTTAACAGTTACACCTCTTGAAATGCAAGTACAGATATGGATGCCAGGACAAGTTTATTTCATTTTTTTCTGAATGTGAGTGTATGTGTAAGTGTTGTTGTGGGGTGTTGATGTTAACACATGAATGCTTAAATGCAGATGTAACTATAAACGAGTATGTGCTTCATGTGTGAATGTATGTATGTATGTATGAATGTGTGTATACATATTCATATATATATTCGATGATGGCTTTGCGTAAGCGTTAAGCCGTAAGTATCGCAGTTGTACTTACCACGTGCCCGTGGTTTCGTTAGTAACTTCAGCACTATGCTATCGTATGCCGTTTCGGTGGCCACACCCGAGTCCTTAACGAGTTTCTCCTTAACAGCGATGCAAACGTTGTGGCGGGCCAAGAGCTCTTCCAGTTCCTCGAAAGCCTGTTGGAAAATGTTGGAGAGCATACGAAAGGTGATTTAATATTTATTTTTTGCTCCAGCCATTTTCACTTGTCAATATTGTGTAAAACAAGTTGTGTTTTTTATAGTGTTTTCGGATATACATATACATCTGTTTCAGTTTTCAACGTTTCCGCTGAATTGTTTTTATTGATGAAGTATGTTTATCACTGTTTTTTCTGTTTGTTGCAATATTTTCGATTAATTTTGCAATTTTGTGAGTGTTGATCTTTGCGGTTTATTATGTTTTCATTTTGGGGGCAGGGGCTGGTTACCCGCACTTACCTTAATGCCATAATTGCTTTCCTCATAAATAATCGATACATAGCTCCAACCCATGCGTTTAACTATTTCCACCATGGCCTTGACTTGGTAGTGGTCGGAGGGTATGGTGCGCGAGAAGTACTCGAAACGCTGCTTGTTACTCAATTCCGGGCTGGTGGAGAAGAATGAGACCTAAAAGAGAGAGAGCAAAGAAATTGTGATTATTTTTTATCATCCCAATTTAAGGATACTTAATATATTTTGATGAAAAATTCTATCAAATTAATTTTAGTTGGTGGTACAATTGTTATTCCTTTTCACTATTTCGACTCAAATAGCACAGAAATTACTGACGGGATCTTATATATCAAATTCCAAAACGACATCTTGGTTGGTCCTTTTTTTTTGTACCAATACCCATTTTGATGCCATAAGTTTGGTACCCCTTTTTGATGGCATAAGTAGCCCTCACAAAAAATCAATTATATTGCGAGTTCACACTTAATTTCCTAATTCTAGCTATTGGTACCATTTTTATCCCCTTTCGCCCCGTTTCCCTATTTTGGACCAAATGGTACGAAATTGAAAAATTTGCGCGTCTCCGTAGTCAGAGTAACGTATACACCGAATTACATGATTTCAGCTTAGCCATTTGGTTGGTACTATTTTTATCCATTTTCGTCCGGTTTTCACCCTAAAGATACAAATTTTGAAAAATTCCATTATGTCGTGCTTGTACACTGTCAGAGAAATGTATACACCGAATTTCATGATTCTTGCTCAGTACTTTGGTTGGTACCATTTTTATCCCTTTTACCCTGTTTTTCACTTAAAAGTACAAATTTCGAAAAAATACCTTTATTTTGCGCTTCTACACAATCAGAGGAACGTATACACCGAATTTCATGATACTAGCTCGCCATTTGATTGGTACTATTTTTATCCCCTTTCTCCCCGATTACACAATAAAAGTAAAAAATTTCAAAAAATGTCTTTATGTACCGCGCCTACACAGTGAGAGGAATGTATTCACCGAATTTCATGATTTTAACTCAGCCGTTTGATTGGTACTATTTTTATCCCCTTTTGTGCCCATTTCTTTAAAGGTAAGCATTTCAAAAAATTACTTTATCCCTCTCATTTGGACCCTACAGGTACTAATGTGGAAAAATACTTTCGCATGTACGTATCCAGAGGAATGTTTAGTTGGTACTATATTTATCCCCTTTCGTACCGTTTCCCGCTAAAGGTAAAAATTTCAAAACATTTCTTTATCTCGCGCGTCAATACATTCAGAGGAATGTATATACCATATTTCATGAATTAAGTTTCAGCTTTTTTGTTGGTCCCATTTTTATACCTTTTCCATATTATGGTACTAAAGGTACGAAGATGCAAAAATAGTTTTATTTTACGCATCTACATAGTTAGATGAACATATACACCGATTTTCATGATTTAAGCTCACTCGTTTGGTTGGTACCATTTTTATCCCCTTGCGTCCCGATTCCTCATAAAGGTAAAAATTAAAGATACTTTCTATGTCGCATCTATTTAGTCAGAGGACTGTATACATCATATTTCATGATTTCAGCTTCAACCGTTTGTTTGGTACCATTTTTATCACTTTTCCCCATTTTGATACTAAAGGTACGAAGTTGCAAATATAGTTTTATTTTGCGGATCTACGTAGTTAGAGGAACATATACACCGATTTTCATGACTTTAGCTCAGCCGTTTGATTGGTACCATTTTTATCCCCTTTCAGCATTTTGACCTTAAAAGTACAAAGTTGGTAAAATCCTTCATTTTGCGCGTCTACGAAGTCAGAGGAATGCATACACCGAATTTCATTGTTGTACATAAGCCATTGGGTTGGTACCTTTTTTATCCCCTCTCGCCCCATTTTGACCCCAAAAGTACAGTTTGATAAAACCCTTTGTTTTATACGTCCACATAGTCAGAAGAACGTAAACACCGAGTTTCATGATTCCAGCTTCAGTCGTTTGTTTGGTACCATGTTTATCCCTCTTTTCCAAATTTACCATCAAAACGTACGAATTGTGAAAAACCTTTTTTTATGTGTCTACGTAGTTAGAGGGATGTATTCATCAAATTTCTTGATTTTAGCTTCAGTCTTTTTTTGATACCATTTTTATCACTCTTTTCCCATTTTTCCGCTCAAATGTACGAATTCCGAAAAATCTCTTTATTGTATGTGTTACGCAATAAGAGGGCTGCACACTCTGAATTACAAGCTCTTAGCTGTTGTTAATCATGCATTTCATTGGTACCATTTTTATCCCTTTCTATCCATTTCAAGCCATAAAAGTATGAATTTTGCTAAAGAAAAATTGGAGAGTATTCATGTTTCAATACAGTATTCATGTCAATACAAGGCAGATATTTTCTAAAAAGCTCCAGGTTTTCATTTGGTACCTTTTTAATCCCTCTTTTTCCACTTCACCCATAAAACGGACGAATTTAGAAAAATACGGGATGTATATTCTAAACTTCAAATATATATTTATTGTTATTCATTCTTTTCGTTGGTACAATTTCTATCCCTTTTGTCCCCATTTCACGCCCGAAAAAAAATAATTTTTAAAAATTCAATTTTTGATGTCCATTCACGATACAGGAATCTACGTATCAAATTTCAAGTGAATACAAGGCATACATGTTTTAAAAACATCTTAAATGCTCTAAATATTAGAGGGTACCCTTTTTAGGAACAATTTTTCGCCTCTGAACCAATTTAAGGCAAATTATATTATTATTATATGGCAAATTTAATTAATTCTTCTTTAGACTCCAACTGAATTAATACATTTTAGTTAAATAATATTTTAATTGAATTCTTTCCTCAGTAAATTTGCTACTTTTTGCCCGCAGAGCAATGCTATCCAAAATCACTGATCCTTCCATCAGGATACCAAGTTGAGTTTTTTAGTTTTTCTCATACTTATATACTTTAATAACATTTTTTCAATTTACTTCCCGGCAATCCTTTTAGTTATCCTACAAAAGAAAACTCACTTCTGACCATCAAATCAGTGGCATAAATCTTCTTAGGGGCTCATCGTCATGCAAACAACATTTGCTGGAATTTGTAGCATGAAAATGCCATAACACGAAAAAAAACTCATATTTAAATTTATGCCAGCAGCTGTGTTTTGAAAACTTTTCAACTTTAAATGTTGCAGAAAACCACCGATGTAATATTATGATAATGAAGTTTCATCACTGTATTCAACTACAACAACAACACCACTTCGTAACAAGTTAGCAGGATGCTATTTTACATAGAAGGAGGACGAAATGCTATAAAGTGAGTTAACTGGCAAAGTACAGTGGTAGTAGTAGTAGTTGATTTGTTGAAGAATAATAATTTAATAATATTTGCGCATAATTATTATTTAATAATATTTGAGATTTGAGTGCTGAATCGTTGGAGGCGTGAATAAATTAGAAGGAATGCAATAAGTTTGAGTTCTCGAGTATATGGAATGATTTTTTGGGTGGTTTTATTCCCTGCAATTGTTGAACATTCAGCGAATTAGAAATACAGATTGCTGGTCAGTTGGTTGGATAGTCGAGGCAAAATATCGACTTTTCTGGTCAAATGTTTTTTATACTTTAACCCTTTATTATAATTCGTCGAATTGACGACACTTAATGAATGATTTTCACGCAATAAGTATGAAGGTTAAAGACATTACCCATTTAAAAAACAGTCTGAATGGATTTTATGATTTTCTTAGAATTTCCTGTAATTTTAGTACAACGGTCAGTGTGTGTCCGCCCAGTTGTCTACCTAAATTTGTTTCCATTTTCCTGCTTTATAATTGTCATTACTGTTTAAAAGTCTTGGAATGACGATTTTGGGCCCTGTAAAAATATATATTTGATTGATCAACATAAAATTCTAAGACGCTTTAATCTGTTAAAAGTGCACTAGCATTTAGATATATACCTCTAATAGTTCAAGATCGGTTTGTATTTTCATGTGAGAAATATGTCTGGAGAGAAAAATGTTTTCCTAACATGGACTGAAAGCTGCCCTCGCATTTGATGTATGTATTTAAATTTAATTTTTGAAAATAAATGCCTTTAATTCTCTATTTCAACACATTGTATGGGTATATCCCATAAAATAAACATTTTAGTTGCCCCGCACTAAAAGTGACATTAATTAGTAAGATTATTTAAACTGTGCCACAATATTATTAATGAATTATCATAAATTGTCTAAAACTGTATTGAAAGTGGTCATATTTTCAATGCCTTTTAAGGAATTGGTGCTTAATTAAATATGTAGGCTGTTAGTGGGCCTACAAGTTTGAGTTCAACTCAGAAAATATTTTTTGGATTTTCTATTGCCTCTTTTGGAAGAGGGAATGAAATTCCATATCAAATCGACAAGAAATTTTCAAAATCCTTTCGACTTTTTAACTTGGTGCGATTTTCTAAACGCAAATTCGACAAGTGAGTTGTGCTTCTCGTTCGTTTGTGAGAATCATCTCCTTATAGAGGCCAGGTTTGATGTTGAAAAGTCGCTGCGAAGCCACTTGAAAAGTATGATCGTGGTAGTCTGCAGCCAAGTAATAACTGTCACCATGTCATTTGTATATAAATTTGCATTCTATTAAATTTAGATGCAAAATGGTATTGAGCCAGGACAATATCCCACTTCAAATCGTTCCGATTTATATAAAAAGTGGTATCATGTTAGGCATTGCAATCTATTATGTAAGATAACATTTTTTGTTAAACTTTTTGTTATATTGAGAAAGTGGATTTATTCAATTATTCATACAATTTTTTTGTTTTTATTAAATAAAAAATGTTATTTATAAGAAAATATATTAAAATGTTTTATTAAAAACAACTAAAGACGGCGTTAAGTTCGGCAAGACCGAACTTTATATAACCTCCACCATGAATTGCACTCCGCAAAGGCTGTCGATTTTCGTAGAAGTGCAGTAATATTACAGGAAAACATATTTTTTAATATATCCAAACCAAAAGAAAAACAAATATTGAAAAAATAATTTTATAAAAAAATATAATATTTTTATTATGTCAAGCCACGCTTATAAGGCAAGGCTCCCAATACGTTTACACTATATATATATATCGAAATAATATTTCAAGTCAATTCAAAAACTTAATATTCTTATTCAAAAAGCTTAAATGCCACTATTTATGGTATATATTTTAATTCCAAATTTACAGATATTGAAATTAAATTATATCACGTAAATAGTGCAATATAACCTAACTTCATGATTCGGCCAATTTTTGCTGTAAAACTATAAAGTAAAAAAATTTGGAAAAATCTTTTTATTTTCCGAAGCTATGCAGTCAGAGGAATATATACACCGAATACCATGATTCTGGCTGCGGCCATTTGGTTGGTAGCATTTGTATACCATTTTTCCCAATTTACGCAATTAGAGGGATGTACACACCGAATTTCATCATTCTAGCTGTAGTCGTTTAACCCCAAAAAAACTTGTCTATGCAATCAGAGGAATGTATATACCGAATTTCATTATTCTAGGTGCAGCCGTTTGGTTGGTACCATTTTTATCCCTCTATTATCCTTAAAAGTACGAACTTTGAAAAATACTTTTATATTAATTATCTAGTCAAGTAGAGGAATTTACACACCGAATTTCGTGTCTCCAACTGCTGTCGTTTGATAGGTACTATTTTTATCCCTTTTAACCCCATATGAGCCACTACAAATAAAAATCAAGGAATAACCAATATTAAGTAGATATAAGCAGATATAAGCAAAAACATAATGAAATAATCAAAATATTATGAGTTTCATGAGTTTTTCAGTCCTTGTCCTATATGAAAAATTAAGACGTCTAGAGTGCTAGAGTGCTTTCCACAGACGGACGGATATGGCTAGGTCGTCTTCGAATTTTATGACGATTAAGAGTATATACTTTATATGGTATCAGATTAGTATACCCCCATCCTGGAGGTGGAGGGTATACAAATTAAAAACAATTAAATTATATTTTTTATAAAATAAATGTCAATATTATCGGTTTGAAATTGGAAATAATAAAAAACTAATACATATTTCTAAATTTTTGCAGAGAAACAACTGCCGATCTGTCTCTGGAATATCCGGGATATGATAGCACAAATTGAAAATTATGATAAATACAGTAAAATATTTAATATTTGAAAAATATATATCAAGCAGATTTTTTGTTAAATTTTATTTTCGATAAAAACTAATCATAATAACTCCTGCCAAAAATCTCAATATCTCATTCTCAAAATATTAAAAAGTTCTAAGGTAAATTGTTGATACAGTTTTAAAAATTTTTTAAAAATAATATTGTTGGTTTGTTCTGGAATTTTCAGGGTATGTATATTAGACCGGGTCGACAAATATTTCGGCTATATTTTTTATCTTCGCTGAACGAATTGAAATCATGCGTTTCTTAAAAAAATATAGAAAAAATAAAATTTTTTAAATATATCAAATTTTTTTGTTGATTTTTATTTAATTTTTATTCAGGAAAAATTAATAACTCTCCCGTCAAAAATATCAGTCCTCAAAAGGTAAATACTTGTCACAGTTTTTAATTTGTATACACTCCACGAGAGTACTATGTCTTTGTGCATTTGTTTGTAACACCCATAAGGAAGCGAGATAGACCCATTGTTATTTATACCGATCGGCTTAGAATCACTTTCTGAGTCGATAGCTATTGTTGTAATCAAGATGCAGGTCGCAATTGTAGTCAGAACCAACCGAAACTTTGCACAACGAAGTTTTTCGGGACAAGGACGAACGCTATTTAATTTGAACAAAATCGGTTCAGGTTTAGATATAACCCCCTTTGACCTTTTTGACCCTTTTCACTCTAGATACCACATATTTCAACAGATTTTTAATCACTTAGTCAACAGACTTAGAATTACTTTTTGAATCAATTTAGCAATGTCCGTTTGTCTGTCCGTCTGTCTGTCTGTCCATCTGTATATCCGTCTGTCTGTCTGTCCATCTATTCTTATAATCAAAGTTCAGGTCGCAATTGTGGCTTGAACCAAACGAATCTTAGTACAACGACATTAAAAAATCACCGCGGCTGCGTCTTAGGTGGTCCATTTGGAAAGTCCAATTTTGGGCAACTTTTTCGAGCATTTCGGCCGGAATAGCCCGAATTTCTTCGGAAATGTTGTCTTCCAAAGCTGGAATAGTTGCTGGCTTATTTCTGTAGACTTTAGACTTGACGTAGCCCCACAAAAAATAGTCTAAAGGCGTCAAATCGCATGATCTTGGTGGCCAACTTACCGGTCCATTTCTTGAGATGAATTGTTCTCCGAAGTTTTCCCTCAAAATGGCCATAGAATCGCGAGCTGTGTGGCATGTAGCGCCATCTTGTTGAAACCACATGTCAACCAAGTTCAGTTCTTCCATTTTTGGCAACAAAAAGTTTGTTAGCATCGAACGATAGCGATCGCCATTCACCGTAACGTTGCGTCCAACAGCATCTTTGAAAAAATACGGTCCAATGATTCCACCAGCGTACAAACCACACCAAACAGTGCATTTTTCGGGATGCATGGGTAGTTCTTGAACGGCTTCTGGTTGCTCTTCACTCCAAATGCGGCAATTTTGTTTATTTACGTAGCCATTCAACCAGAAATGAGCCTCATCGCTAAAGCGCGAAACACATTTCGAACCGAACACTGATTTTGGTAATAAAATTCAATGATTTGCAAGCGTTGCTCGTTAGTAAGTCTATTCATGATGAAATGTCAAAGCATACTGAGCATCTTTCTTTTTGACACCATGTCTGAAATCCCACGTGATCTGTCAAATACTAATGCATGAAAATCCTAACCTCAAAAAAATCACTCTTTAGCTCCCACACAAATTTCGCCCTCAATTTGAGTTTTTCCGCTCTAGAAACCACATATTTTAACAGATATTCTTCAAATTTGGCAAGGCGTCTTGTATTTCAACTAGAAACACCCATGGTGAAAATTCAGATCGGTTCAGATTTATATATAGCCCTCATTCAAATTTCAATTTGAGTTTCTCCGCTCTAGAAACCACATATTTTATCAGATCTTCTTCAAATCTTGCAAAATATCTTATATTTCACTGATGGTGAAAATGAGTCAGATCGGTTCTGATTTAGATATAGTCCCGATACGAATTTCACTCCCGATCTGACACTTTTCACTCTAGATACCACACATTTTAACAGATTTTCTTCAAATATGACAAAATATCTTATTTTTCCACTAGAAATACCCAGGTTGGAAATCAGTCAGATCGGTTCAGATTTATATATAGCTCCCATACAATTTTCGGTCCCGGCTTGATTTTTTCCGCCTCAGAAACCACGTATTTTCACCGAATTTCTTCAAATTGAGCATAACACGATATACTTGAACTGGAAGAACCTATTGCGAAAGTGGGTAACTTCATTTCATGTTTGGATATAGCCCCGATACACACATTTTTCCCGATTTGACAAATTGTGTCAGGTCATATTAGCCTATGATTAGGAAACATACAAAAATTCTTCCAGTTTTCACTTTTTTACCGAATTCAATTGTATTCGGCCGGAAAGTGGAGTGTATCATATAGTCGGCCCCGCCCGACTTTAGCCTTTCCTTACTTGTTTAAAAACAATTTTGTTGGTATATAATTGGTTTGTTATTTTGTTAGTGTCGGCATTTATTTTGGCTCTGGACCAAAAGTTGTGACGAAATTTTAAGCAGACCCTAATAATAACAAAATTGTAAAGTGAGACCTATATTTGTGGTTGCTAAGAGTTGAATTGGGGACTATTCCATCTCATAAGAACCCTCGCAGCGAATGTGTCTTTGACCTAAAGCAGGGTTCATACCTTCTGCGGGGTTCACTTTGGAGAAATATTGAAAAATAATTTCGTGTAGCAAAATGTTTTCGATTTTCATCAAAATTGGAAGACCTTCGAAAATTTCTCGTGGATTTATAATGAAATTGAGAATTTGGAGAATATCAAAGGAATAATTAAACTAATTTTCAAACAAATTGCTATTTCTCCAGCTGAAATCAGTGGGTCCTAATATGATACAATATACAGTCAACATAGTCTTCGATTTATGCAAGGATTCTTAATATATCTCAGCTATTATACAAACAACATTCAGTGGTTTGATTCATTGTCCTGTTAGTAGTTAATTAGATACATTTTTTATATTTTCTATATATTCTTAAAATATCCTTTGTAACATCTGACATAGAATTGTATATCATTGAGGGATATCAAAGCTGTAGTCAAAACAATTGCTATCTTAGCTTGTCTGTTTTCTTTAAAGTAATAACAATGAAATCTATTCTTTCACATCCACCTGTTGTAATTAACGAAAAATGTTAAAGCAACATTTTCGAAAAAAAGTCGCCCTAGTCCCACCAGCCAATTAGCAGTTGCTTGCCATTTCTTCAATCATACATCCATTCATGCTTGCCCCCTGCAAAGTCCTTGCTGCAGAGTTGCAGCTCTGGCAACTCTCATTGTTTTCATTGTTTTGAAGCAGCTAATTGAAATTTTATGCACCAAACAAGTAGCAACACAAAAATAATCACCGACATTACAGTGTCTTTCCGCTTGTTTCAGTGTTGCTCTTCCGTTTTTTCCTTGAATATCTGCTTCCTTTCCATGGCATCATCTTGTCCGGCCCTGCAATGGACTAGATGGTTTTGCTGGGATTCTTTGCCTGCCAATGAAGACTTTGTGCTGCATCCATAGGGTGGAGTGGGATGATACTTTGCAATTACCCACTAGTAGTAATTAAGTAATTATCTGTGGTACTGTGGCCAACGTGGGCGATGATGGTAAAAAGCAAACGATTGCGATTTCAAACAAATGATAGCAGATAACAGAGTGTCTGTGGGAGGCGATGAAGGTATCAAACGAAAACAATTCGCATTTCTCCAATTGCGGAAATAAATCAAAACTCAACATTAATCTTGAGCTAAAAAAAATCAAAGGAGACGGAGAGCGAGAACAAATTGTTAGCCAACTATTTAGATAGTGATTGAATAGATTTGTTTCCATTTATTTGTTCATCTGTATTCCTGTAGGTAATTGAACATAATGTTACCAATAATGAAGGACTAATACCAAAGGACTTAATACCAAACTAATCGGAGCTCAGTAATAATAAATTATTTTCAATATTTGTTGATTTATTTGTTGTTATTGATATCTGAATTTAATCAATGAATTCTTAATAGGAAATATATCAAATGCAAATCAATATGTTGCAATTAAATTCTTCCCCAATGATAGTGGATTGAGTTCCCCAAAAACATTCCCCTTGTCAACTCCATGGTCTAGAATTGAGACCAAATTGAGATCAATAATGCCAAAAATTAGAAATAAGAAAATTCTAACTAAAATTATTTAAATTTATAAAAAATTTGTAAATGCAGACATCGTTCGGAATAAATAAAAATTCAAAATCTTTGGTTAACTCTTTAAACAATAATGGAGGTATTCCAATTATTATTTATGTCCCATTGTGGAACATAAGGCCATACGAATAAATTATATATACTTTCATTATATTGTAAATATTCTGTGCTCTTTAAACAGTTATTGATTTACTTATAATCGAATAAATTAATTATTTTTATAAATTTGTGAATAATGTCTTGCTAAAAATAAAAAAAAATTAATATTTCTTATGACTCTGTTTGTTTGTTTTTCATGAAAAAATTATTTTTCATCGGAAAAAATATATTTCTTCCTTTGCATGATATCCTGCTGTTATTTCTCTTTTTCAACACTTCACTTACACTGTGTGTATGTATTTGTTCACATTTCGTCTGCCAACATTTTTTAAAGTCGTTGAAATGTAACGATTTCTCTCTTTTTTATTATATCCCTGTCACGTTTACTGCACGCAATTTCAATTTCCACGACAAAAACAGTTGTTTGCTCTGAATATCTTTCGTTTTAAATATGCAATTTTATTACAATGTTCAACGCTTTCAAGTTGCATTTAATTCAACGGTATGTGAATGGAATTGTAATGAAAATAAGTGCGATAAGGAGGGTAGGCAATTCGGCTTGGGAAACATAGAATGCGCATGACGGATGTGGAGGTCATGTAATTAGAATTTGTCCATACATATTTAACTTTTGAGATATCTGGTTCAGATATTTTAAAAATCTCAATTTTACTCAAATTGAGCCCAGAAAATTTACTCAATTAATATAAAGGCTAATGCGGCCTCGTTATTGCCTGAGTGATAGTGAGAGTTTGTAGTGCTGCACCGTGGCTCCAAATCGATTTTATTGTTGATAGTTCTGTAACTTTTAATTGGAAAGAGATAGTTTAACGAAATTTTACATTCAAAGAATAAACGGGAAATTAAATCCCAAAATTGTTATTATTTTAAAAAAATAACCACCACTTGTTAATTTCGACCTAGGATCGGAAAATAGAAAAATTATTTTAAGCAGCTGAGTCCGTATATAAAATTATGTTTTTACTTTTGAACTCTTTGCTTTGGGTTTCGAGAATTAATTTGAAAAATAAATTATTTTTTATGAGAATTGGTCATATTCTAGTGGTCCGGCTAAGCGAATTATTTCCTGATTCTTTTGCATTTATCTACGCGAAGTCCTCCTTCTAAAATGTATGTACTTATTGTATATGGTATATGTAGTTATGTATCAAAAACAAAGTATTGGCCCATTTCAAATTTTAAATTTGAACTACCGATTACTTTGACTTTGAAAGTTAGAATAACATTAATTTTTATTTTCAGGTTTATGTTTGACAAAGTTGGGATATATTTAAAACTTACTGCCAAGTTGTGAGTCTTTAACGCAAACTATAAGAAATTTACGCGGAAAATTTTCTAGAAGAGATCGGCCTTCATGAAGCTCATTATCATCTCGGCGGCTATATCAATAAACAAAATTGCCGCATATGGGGTTCAGAGAACCCACACGTGACTATTGAGAAGCCAATGCATCCACAACGAATCTCTGTTTGGTGTGGATTTCGGGCTGTACTGAAAAATTGTGTTGATGGGATGAGTTACTGCCGAGCAGTAGTGTTAGTGAAAGTTCAAGCTTTCCATTAAAACCAGAAATTATTAAAAAATAATCAGTACTTTTTATAGCCGATTCTAATGTAAAATCTTAACTGACCCAACCTATACAAGGAAATATATAGAAATCTTACCATTAAAATTAATGGTTCGCCATAATATCTACAATTTTCATTAAATCTTAATAAAATTTGGCACATATCACATTTTTGTTCTCTAACTATATGGTGCAAAAATGCATTTTCATTGAGGGCAAATCTCATTATAACTATGAAGCAGAAAAATATTTTTTATAAAATTTTGAAAGGCCATTTTGGAAAGGTCAGAATAAGAGTAAGTAACCAATAAATAAATAGGATATCACTTTTGGAACTTCATTACCCACAATTCGAAAAATTTTATAAACATGTATTTTTTTAGAAAAACAAATTTATATTGAATATTGCGTAAAATCTATAAAAATGAGATATCGTAACAAAAATTTTAGAATTATGTGGCAAAAATGTATAATAAAATAATATTATCTTATATTTTCCATTTTTGTTCAACGATATACAAAAATTCCCAGTGTAGAGAAAATATGCTCCAAAATTTGGAATTTTTACTAAAATAATCGTTATATCTTTATCTTTAAAGACAGGGACGTGGTAGAACTTCTTGTGTAAAAGGTCAACATTTGAGGCTAATATACCCTCCACCATGGATTGCATTCCACAGAGGATGTCGGGTTTCGTAGAAGTGCTGTAATATTACAGGAAAATATAATTTTTTTAATATAGCCAAACCAAAACAAAATATAATATTTTAATTATTTCAAACCATTATTTATTTCAAATCAAAAAATAAATATTCTTATATATATTTTTTCCAAATGCTTAAATACCATAAATATTGGTAGATAGTGCGTGCTACAGTTGGTTGTATTTCCATTCTATTTTAATTCCAAAAGTACAAATTTTGAAAATCCATTATTATCAGACGTACATAATGCAAAATAACCTCACTTCATGATTCAACCAATTTCTCCCGTAAAAGAAAAATTAGGAATTTGGAAAAAAACTCATAATTTTTAAGAAATCGTTTTTTTTTGTTAATTACGACCGAACTTGCCGTGTTTTGTTTAAATAACCGAAAATCTCGATTTGCAAAAAATATGAGTTAGGTGTTTTTTATATAAGCGTAACGATATAGTTTTCATAGAATATTGGTTTGCGTGGCAACCATTTTTGGATTCTATTCCTATAAGAGATTCCTTTTCAGCAACCCTACACCTCTTGCAGTTATAGATCTCCTTCTTTGGCGGCTGTAATGGAGAAAAATGAAAAAAAGAAACAATAATATTGGTATCGACATCGAGTACATGAAAAGCAAAGCCCAAATCAAAAGTAACAGCAAACATTGGTTGGTTGGGATTATTTGTTTTGCTTTTGTAATGCCACTGAGCTGGTGGTGGGGCCGGGCCGCGTTGGGTGGTTTGCCAATGCCTTCTGCGGCAGCGGAAGGCATTGGCAAAATACTGAAGTATTTTGATATTTGAGCCAACTGCTGCAGGCGTGTGACATTTAACGCTTCGCTGTTAACACTTCAATGCGCTTCAATACGTACGAAATTCAGTTGTTCATACCATTTTTTTGGGGTGTTTCTTTTGTGATTTCGATTTCGCGATTTGGTAATTTCAGAGTTGCTTTTCTTTTTGGTGTTCTGCGTTCTTTTGTGAATGCCACAAAAGTACAAAACAATAAGAATTTTGATTAAAAAACGAAAAAGACAAGCAAGTATTCGCTTTGTAAACGTCGGAAATGAATTGTGGCAAGAAAGAAAGAGGAATTGATAAGAAAATGTCAAAACAGAAAAGTTGTTTGACATGACACTTCGTGATGATTTCGCTCTTAACCCTAAGAGTTTGTTGTTGGTTCATCAAGAAATACAAAGGTTGAGGTTCTTGTTTAAATTATTCAAAATATACAAAATAAAATCCTGATGAAAATAATAAATTATAAAAAATAAAATGTAGTTAACCAGCTGAAAACTAGAACTGTGCATTAGGGCGTACCTCAAAAAAAAAAGTTCGCCGTACACCTTCGAATATGAAGTATTATTGAAAGGTAGTTTCAAAAAAAAAATTTTTATTTTTTTATGCCGAACGTAGGGGTCGCGCTTTTACATTTTTCTATATAACTTGTATTTATAAACGGATTTTAAAGTGTGATACATCGATGTTTTTGTCTCGACGAGGCCGATTTTTTTGTCTTTGAAGTCATTGAGCTCAAGCACCCCCTTCTGGTACTTACCCATCATTTCTCAGTTGCTACTACCCTAATGTACCACTCTAATAATCGAAAATTAAAGCTCGCATAAAATCATGAATCATGTTTGAGCTCAATGACTTCAAAGACAAAAAAATCGGACAAAAACATCGATGTATCACACTTTAAAATCCGTTTATAAATGCAGAAGTTATATAGAAAAATGTAAAAGCGCGACCCCTACGTTCGGCATAAAAAAATAAAAAAAAATTTTTTGAAACTACCTTTCAATAATACTTCATATTCGAAGGTGTACGGCGAACTTTTTTTTTTTTACTTGTAACCTGGTACGCTCTACTGTGCATACATATGTAAATGAGTATGTTGCGCGGAAATAACTCACCACCCAAAAATGAAGATTGGATTGTTTAATAATAATTTCCAATATATTTCGTACCTATAGAGGGATAAAAATGGTACCAAACAAACGGCTGCACCTAGAATAATGAAATTCGGCGTATACATTCCTCTAATTGCATAGACAAGTAAAATACACGGATTTTTCAAAATTCGTACTTTTTGGGGTTAAAATGAAAAAAGGGGATAAAAATAGTACCAATCAAATGACCGCAGCTAGAGTCATGAAATACGGAGTATACATTCCTCTGACTATGTAGACACGGAAAAAAAACTGATTTTTCGAAATTCGTACTTTTTGGGGTCAAAATAGAAAAAGGGGATAAAAATAGTACCAACCAAATGACTACAGCTAGAATGATGAAATTCTAATTGCCTAGAAATGTCAAGAGGGTAAAAATGGTACCAACCAAATGGGCGCAGCTGGAATCATGGAATTCGGTGTATAAATTCCTCTGACTGCATAGACACGCAAAATAAAAAGTTTTTTTTTCCAAATTCGTAATTTTTCTTTTACGGCAAAAATTGATTGAACCTTGAAGTTAGGTTATTTTGCACTATGTACGTCTGGTAATGGATTTTCAAAATTTATACTTTTGGAACTAAAATAGAATGGAAACACAACCAACTGTAGCAAGCACTATCTACCAATATTTATTTTTTGATTTGGAATAAATAATGGTTTGAAATAATTAAAATATTATATTTATTTATAAAATTATTTTTTCAATATTTTTTTTGGTTTGGATATATTAAAAAATTTATATTTTCCTGTAATATTACTACACTTCTACGAAAACCGACAACCTCAGTGGAATGCAATCCATGGTGAAGGGTATATAAAGTTCGGCTTGGCCGAACTTAACCCCTTTTTTACTTGTTTTTTATTTACTTTTTTTAATTTTTAAGCTGCAACCCTTTTCTTTTTTATGCATTTTCAATTTTATATATTTTTTAAGTTTTTTTATTACTAAAACTTTAATTTTTTACTTATTATTTTTATTCTATATTTATTTGTTAGCCTCTTTTGGCTTTTTTAATATAAAGGGTGGTTAAATTTGAAGGGCCGATGTTGATTTTGAATAAAACACAAATTATTTAGGAAATTTATGTCATTTCTTTTTATTATAATGATATTGATATGGTTCAATTATGTATGGAACAAAATATCGACCAAATGGCCACCGCGACCTCTTCGGCGCGCCTCCATCCGATGGTACAAATTTTCGATTAGGCATAATTGAGGTTCTCTGCCGTTAATGTGACAAATTATCTCATCTTTTAGCTAGTGAATTGTTGCTGGCTTACCAATTGACATCGCCACCACGTGAGATAACACGGCCATTGAATTTGTCGCACAAAAAGAGCAATTGTTTCGTTAGCTGTCCTACGATTTTTCCGATTGTACCCACATTTGGACGATTAAATTGGCCGAAAAAATCACGAACTGCACGATATGTATAGGGTCCGCCATCTAACGTTTTTTTTTTTCAACTATTCAACCGATGGACTATTATTTGTGGGGTTCCCTCAGCAGCCATTTGAATGAAATTATTAATTATTTTCCATTATTAACCGGAAGGATTGTACTTTCAAATAAAAAAAGAAATTTGAGAAAATATTCAGTAATTTTTTTTATAGCATTTTCAAAGTTATTTGGCGGACCGCTTATTTTGATTTTAACGCGTTGCTCGATTGTGTAATGGTTCAAATTGAGTTAGTTTGAAATTAAGAAATGTCAAATGAAATGCAGGAAAAAACTTGACGTTTAGGTGTGGTTCACATTCAACATCGGCCCTTACAATTTAACCACCCTTTATATGATTATTCCGTTTTAAATAAATTTTTATATTTTTTATATATACTTTTTCAATTCATTTTTATTTTTTAATTATTGTTTTTACTCTATATTTTTAATTTTTTAAATATTTTTGATTATTCCTTTTTTAATTTATTTAATTTTTTAATTTTCAAATTTTGTATATTTTAAGTTTAACAGTAAAATCCCTAGACCCTAAATTTTAATATAAATGCAAATTTTATTGTAATTCACTAAAATAAAATTGTAATTATTTTTTACATTTTTATTTGTTTCAATTTTATTTATTCCTTTTTGATTGCTTTTCATTTTTTATTGTTTTAGTGTTTTCGGTTTCTGGAAATTTTCAACAAAAATTATTTTTAATTTTTTAGATATCTTGTTTTTTTAATTTTATATTTTTTCTGTTTTAAAATTGTAATTCCTTTTGACATTTTTACATTTTTGATTATTTTTTATTTATTTTTGATTATTTCTTTTTAATACTTTATTTATTTATTATTTTTTTTTAATTTCTCTCATTTTCTTATTTCTTTAATTTTCTTTTTTTAAGTTTAGTTATTTTAATTCCTTTATTTTATTAAATTTCTCTTATTTTATTTTTTTTAAGTAAACAAATTATCCCTAAACCCAAAATTGTAGTCTGCAATGTAATTCAAAAAATAAAATTGTAATGTGTTTTTACATTTTTGATTTAGTATTTATTTGTTCCTTTTTTATTTTTTTTTTAATTTTCTCTGTACTTTAAATCTACTATATTTATTTCTTTTTATTTTTAACTTGTTGGTTTTCTGAAGTTTTTTAGAAAATGTTTATTTTTTATTTTTAGCCTTTTAATTTCTTTTTTTATTTTTATAATTTTGTTTGATTTGATTGAAATGCATTCCATGCATCCTCTGATAAAGTATACAATTTTCCAGTGTTGTGAGGGTTTATCTCACAGACGACTAGACCCATCCACTGTCTGGAAATTATTTTTTATTTGTCTGGACCACGACTCATCCTAATGTACATAGTTATTATTTAGAAACCAGTATTGACTTTCCGTTAAGCATCTCCTCTTCATTCATCTCAGCAATTGTTGTATAATGGATTTTCTCGGGAAATTTCGTTCCCTTCGTTGGTGTTATGTCAACGTTTTCCCCCTCAACCATTTCCTGTTGAAATGCTCTTCCTTTTCCTCCCCGGCCACATAATGTTCTGTCGCCTTTTCGTTTTCACAAAAAGAAATATTGACGTGACTTTTAACATCATTATTTTCTTCTGGTAAATTTGTTTGAATTGCAAATTCATTGTACAGTTTCCCCATTTTGTTTTCATCGTCAATGTTTTTGTTCAATGAAATTTGAATTTTATTTTTCTGTTCACTTTTTGTGTGAATGTGTGTTTTGGATGCGGATCCTAGATGATAACCATGGCGACCATTTACGCTAAATACAATGTTGTAAGTGAGGAGGGGAATTGGAAAGCTCGCTCGTTTTTTGTGCAATAAATGGAACGAGGAAGGGGTGACAATGGGATCCTTTACTATGATTTCCAGGATGTACAGTGACACGATGATAGGTTGACTCCATTTTAGTTATGTAAATGATGGATGTACCCAGTTGGCTGGTTATGAAATGTATCATTTAGATTTCGTTTGAAATTCTCGCTAAAATTAAATGGTCTGATGGGATATAATGCTCTGGGGAATGCAATGGATATCATTTACTGTTTCGAATATTCAGATATTTCTTTGTAATGGAGTTTGGTCCATATTCACGTTTATGTATCGCATAAACTGTTGTGTTCCACCGTTCAAGACATCAAGTTTAAATTTGCCAAAATTTTTGAAAGAAAATCCTAAGAAATTTCAATTTTCTCCCTATTTTATTTACAATGGATATCTTCAATTTCGAAAATACTTTAATCCTATTAGACAAAATTATTTTCAATTCATTCAGGTCATTCAGCAATAAAAACTCATGACAAACAAACCACTGCCCACCATGTCTTGAACTTCTCTGGATTTCGACTACCATGGCCAGCTGTCTTAAAGGCTATAATAAATTATGTTTAGCTCAGCTTACTCCAGCGAAAGAAAGCTATGCTCTTGCTAACTTTACTTATACTTTTTTTTGCATGTTTCCTCTCTGTGACTTAATTTCACTACGAAGGACGTGCGTTAGCTTCCCCGTTTGATCTCTGGCATACCGTGACCGTGGGTGCGGTGGCCAAAACCAGACATTTCTTTGGCATTTTTATATTTCACTGTGGTCGCCCAAAATGAGTGCGGCACATACACAGCATTAGTCGTCGTGACTATTTAATTATATCATGTGGCACAATACTTTTCGCTGTTGTGGTGCTCCCCTTGGTGGCGGTGGTCCTTTTCGATTTGTTTCTTTTGGTTTCATTTCCCATTTTGGAGGGTTGTAAATATGACAAATGTTCTAATTCTAGTGTTTTAAGACTCCATACCTCCCATCCCACAAAAATGAGTGCGCCCAAAAGAACCAAACGAGTCTGGAATTGTAAATTTGCCATGGCCATTTTTTTCCTGCTGATGAAGTAGTTGTGACATTGGAAGTGGCCGTGTTATCTCTGGGGTCAAATTGATGTCATAAATGTCTCAAACATATGGTATTCGGAGCAGGGTTGAAAGACCGTAACCGAAACCTCAATAAATTGAATAAAATAAATTTTAGCGAAAGAGAGAGAATAGTTAATGAACATCCTGGAGGTACATTCATATATATGATGCTGAACGTGTGGTGCTGTATTTTATCTAAAATGCTTATCACAGCCACCCGCGGCAGTTTAATTAATCGGATTAACCGGATTCCGATGCATAAATGGGGGGCGTAATTAAGAAATGTCAAAACTTAAGAGTGGTTGGGAATATTTAATTTTCAATTGGTAAAGTCATTATTGATGGGGGGTTTCCTAATTAAAGTGGAAAACTGGAAAGGAAAAACCACTGTTGCGGGATTTAAATATAAACTGCCACAAATAGTTTAAAAACATTTTTAAATGAATTCGGATAAATTTTCTCCAATACACTGAGGTAAAATCAAAGGACTGTTAGAGATAACTAAGTTATTGATGGATAAACAAGTAAGAAAATGCTAGACCCTCCACTCTCAATTCAGAACAATATTTTACTATCAAATCGGTGAGACTAAAACTGTCATTGAAAATATAAAACAATATTGTGTCAATTTTGTCCTAAAACTGTGGAATCTGTGTTTATTTATCCAGCAAACACATTTTTTCGTCATTTTCCAAATTTGGAAATGTTTTCACTTTACTCTGAAGGATAATCGTAGGAGTCATTAAAATAGGTAAAAATCATGAAAAAAGTTCTAGATTGTCAGATTTTGCATTTTTGCAAAAAAAAAACGAATTCCCAAAGTGGGGAAAATATGTTCCAAAATTTAGAATTTTTACCAAATTGGTCGCGATGTCTTTATTTGCCGTTTTCATCTGTTTTGATGATTTTTTGCATTTTTACCAAAACAAACCAAATTCCCAAAGTGGGGCAGATGTGTTTCAAAATATAAGACTTTTTATATTTTTTACCAAAAAAAACCCCGAATTCCCAAAGTGGGGGAAATGTGTTTCAAAGTATAAGAATTTTTTACTAAAATGGTCGTGATGCCTTTATTTACCGTTTTATCTGTTTTGATGAATTTTAGGTATTTTGTTGGACCTCAAACTCGTAAAATTATGAGAGATTTGAACTGGAATAACCAAAATTTGTATTTTTACTAAAATTTTATTTTAGTGAAAACTTCAATAACTCAGTAAAAGATGATTTTTTTCGCGAATTATAACCAAATTAATTAAATTTTGTAGCTATTATCTTTTTGGCAACACTGGTTTAAACAGCTGACGCACGTTTCGTGTTTTGTTTCGCTGTCAAACATATTCAGTTTGGTCTATAATCTAACCATGAATCGTCTTACAAACGAACAACACTTGCAAATTTTTGAATTTTATTATCAAAATGCGTGCTCTGTTAAGAAAGTTCATCGCGCGCTTCAATTTTATGGTCAGTTTAATCGACCCACTGAAGCGGCTATTCGGGCTATTGTGACTAAATTTCGCACCAAATTTACATTGTTGGACATTAAACCTCCAACACGCTTACGTAGAGTGCGAACTGAAGAAAATATCGCAGCTGTATCGGCCAGTGTTAATGATGACCATCAATTATCAATTCGTCGCCGTTCACAGAAATTGGGCCTCTGTTACTCAACAACGTGGAAAATTTTGCAGAAGGATTTAGGTGTGATGCCTTTCAAAATACAGCAAGAATTGAGGCCGAACGACCTACCGCAACGTAAAATTTTTGGTTAATGAGCTTTTGGAAAGTTGGCCGAAGATCCACTTTTTTGCCGAAAAATTGTGTTCAGCGAAGAAGCATATTTTTGGCTCAATGGGTACGTAAAAAGGCAGAATTGTCGATTTTGGAGTGGATATCAGCCAGAAGCATTGCAAGAGCTACCAATGCATCCAGAAAAGTCACAGTTTGGTGCGGTTTATGGGTTGGTGGCATCATTGGACCGTACTTCTTCAAAGATGATGCGTATCGTAACGTAACTGTGAATGGTGAGCGCTACCGTGAGATGATATCCAACTTTTTTTTTGCCCAAAATGCAAGAGCTTGACTTGCATGACATATGGTTTCAACAAGACGGTGCCATATGCCACACAGCACGCGCAACGATGGACTTATTGTGAGGCGAGTTCGGTGAACATTTTATTTCACGTTCGGGACCGGTCAATTGTGGGGCTATGTTAAAGACAACATTGAAGCATTTATTCGTGAGATACCGGCCGAAATGTTGGAAAGAGTATGCCAAAATTGGACTAAGCGGATGGACCATTTGAGGCGCAGTCAAGGTCAACACTTGCATGAAATAATATTCAAACATTAAATTATATGGACCGTACTATCGATTTTTATTTGAAAAACTTTCCTATAGCTTTTAAAAAAATCACCCGTTATATAAGAGAAATCTCTTTATAACACTCAAGTTTTTTCGAACCAAATAATATTCAATGATGAAGCGTTAATCATCAAAATTGTTAAAATTGGAACTCAGAAAATCGACGGGTGTGGAGCCACCAATGCTGGCACAAAGTGCAAAATCGCTTAAAAAATATTCCAAATCAAGAAGTGGGCTATAAAAAATAATTTGAACTTGCTCAAGACCATTTTACATCGATATTTTATAGAATACAAGTTTATTTACCTAGAACACGTGACGTTTAGTACTGGGATTGGCTGATTTCCGCTCTATGAAGACCTTTTTCAGTAGGCATCACAGCGACATTTCAACAAAATACCTCGAACTCTGACTTAAAGTAAATGATTCACTCAAACGAATGAGAACCCCAACTCACTTTCCAAATATCAGTCAAAAACCGCATTAAGTAACAAAGCGTATATTACCATTGTAATCAATATTTGATTTGAACTGCTATATTGTCCAAAAATGGAATTATGCCCAAAAATAAATCCAAAATCGCCAAAATAAAAAAAAATAAAAATCGGCGCTTAAAGATTGTATCCTCTGGGGCATATTCAAAGCCGGCTACGCAGAGCAAATGTTGAAAAGTCGCCCAAAGTGCTATTTTCTATATTTGTATTTATATATGTATAAAATATCACCGATTAAATATTTGGCAAATATGAAATAATGCCCATTAATTATTAAGATAAAACTCTATTTTTTTGATGATTTTTTATATGAAATATTGTCCATTACTCGCGTTTAATTGGTCATTTCTCTATAAGGAGTGGCTTGTGGGATGGTGGGATCTGACAATGACAGTAATATAGCGAACGTATTTACGCTATGATAATAGATTTGTTGGTGTCTCAACTGAAACATGGGGACGATATTTGGTGTCACCAATTTATAATAATTCCTATAATGTATGAGTCATTTTCTTGACATATACTTTTCGGTTGTCAAGCAGACTATTCAAAAATATGACAAAAATTACGATTTTTTTCTGCTAAAACATTGCTTGTATTTTTTTAAATCGGCACAAGCTTAATCCTTAAATAATTTACAATTACGAAAAGAAGTTTGATTTTGACGCTCTGAATTTATAGCTAATAAAATCGACAGTTTATTAACGAAATAAGAAATTCAAATTAGTACGCATTTTGATGAAACCCTACCTGGTAGATATTCCCCACACGCGAAGTATGTATTGTTCAAACTATAATAATGTATAATAAGTCAAAAAGTTTAGATTTCTCAAATTCGAATATTTGGCGATTTTTTCGTTAACTTTTCTTTTTGTCCAAAGTGAGCTATTTTAATCACCAGCTAAAACCGGGTAAATGTCAACCGATTTAAATTTTGTATATCGAAAGGTTTACAAGATTTTTATCCAATAATTAATATTTTGAATTCTCAACATACCTGGGGTATTCGAAACAATCTCAGTAAATTTGCCACCTGTATTGAGGTCACCGATGATGCCGCTCCCACAACACCCGATATAACCTTGCGCACTTGTGTCTTATTGCAGTGGTATTCCGCATCGTCAATGTTGCTGATGGAACCTAAAACAACAAAAAAAATCGGTTAATATCAGAATTTATTCGGTGTTAATTGTTCTAGGAAATTGCGCAACAATTTTAATATAATATAGTGTAAATAATTTAATATAATGAATTATGTATGGGGGTAGTATGATAAGCAGTCAAACTTTAATCGATTGAGTTTAAACGGCTGTAATGGAAATGTACTTGATAATCAGTATTGGATTGGAAAAACTCTTATAATTTTCAGACCGATTGCACTATAAAACAAAAAAGTAAAAAAAATGTGTCCAAAACCTGAAAATGATTTTGTTGTAAATTGAGGCATACTGATTCATAAAATCAACACAAAAATTTTTTATATATATTTTAGCTTAAATTTTTTAATAAAATTCCAGTTATTGTCGACGGTACCTTCAATATTTCGTCTTGGAAATATAAGTCCGATAACATATTGATTCAATAAGATGCAATTTAATGACTATAAATATTCCGAATTTCACTCTCACATATAAACAATGGTGTAGGAACAGTCCCCAAAAAATGAAATTTTTAGATCTTTTTTTTTTTCTTCGATAGCTATTTATTACAAAATAAAATCATTTTCAATTTTTATTGGGTTTTTCGTATTATCAAAAATATTATTTTCGAAAAAAATATATTTTTTTTTGCTAAATTAAGACTGTTCCTAAAAACATCTTTTTCAAGAGTTAATTCCATTTTTTGCTGACACACAACTTTTATGTGACATTAATTATACAAAGTTCGTTCAAAATATTAAATAAGGTTATGGTTAGAAATTATTTAAATTTTCGCTAGTGACTGCCGCTGACATACTGATGACAAAACGTTCTTTCCCTTCGAAATATCAGTTGACATCTAACGAAACTTGGGGTTGCCAAGGCTTACATTTCAAATACTGACTCTCAGAATTTTTTTCAGCCACAACCACTCCCCTACCTCTACTATATCCTTCCCATCCACATATTTAATTTATCGTGAGAAAAACTTTTTTTGTATTTTTCGTTTTATTTTTTCAATTCGCTATTATTTAAATTATTAATTACAATTGGTTCTTTAATGGTAGCTTAGTCGTTTTGTACTCTTTGTTGTTTTTTTCCAGCCACATTAGCCCAGGTACACAAGCCCAATTATTATGTAATTAAAAATGTTGTTGCGATGGCATTTTCATTTCAATGGCATTGTTTGCTTGTTATTAATTAGCCTTTAGACTGCTGATGTTTATGTTAATTAACTTCGTAAATAATATTCATGTTGTGTCCGTGTAAACCTGTACCTTCGGCTGCAGAGCGCATTTCTGATGCATGCAATTAAACCCATTAACGTGGGGCTCTTTTACACCGCAACGCCATCGTGCGCATTGTGAAATGTTAGCTGAAATAATATTTTTGCTGCTCATTTAGGCATTAAATTGGATAAATGCAAATTGTATAGTGTTGGCAATTTTTCAATTTTTTAAGGCAGTCTAAGGCTGGCGATTTTATTGCATTAATTAAGAGGATATTTAGGCCACAGATTGAACGGACGGGGAGGAGGGGAAGGAACCTAACAATTTAGTGATACAAAAAAATGTAGGAGAATTTTCTGTACAACTTTATAAATAGAAACTTTCAAAAATATTGAATTTTCCTTAAAACATATATTTGAAAATATAACATTTTTAATTGCTCACAAAAGAAATAAATATATTCAAATAATTCATTTTTATAAATTTTATAAAATTAATAAATTTTAAATTCGAACTACCGATTACTTTGACTTTGAAAGGTAGCATAACATTAATTTCTATTTTTAATTTTATTTTTATTTTTATTTTTATTTTTATTTTTATTTTTATTTTTATTTTTATTTTTATTTTTATTTTTATTTTTATTTTTATTTTTATTTTTATTTTTATTTTTATTTTTATTTTTATTTTTATTTTTATTTTTATTTTTATTTTTATTTTTATTTTTATTTTTATTTTTATTTTTATTTTTATTTTTATTTTTATTTTTATTTTTATTTTTATTTTTATTTTTATTTTTATTTTTATTTTTATTTTTATTTTTATTTTTATTTTTATTTTTATTTTTATTTTTATTTTTATTTTTATTTTTATTTTTATTTTTATTTTTATTTTTATTTTTATTTTTATTTTTATTTTTATTTTTATTTTTATTTTTATTTTTATTTTTATTTTTATTTTTATTTTTATTTTTATTTTTATTTTTATTTTTATTTTTATTTTTATTTTTATTTTTATTTTTATTTTTATTTTTATTTTTATTTTTATTTTTATTTTTATTTTTATTTTTATTTTTATTTTTATTTTTATTTTTATTTTTATTTTTATTTTTATTTTTATTTTTATTTTTATTTTTATTTCTATTTTTATTTTTATTTTTATTTTTATTTTTATTTTTATTTTTATTTTTATTTTTATTTTTATTTTTATTTTTATTTTTATTTTTATTTTTATTTTTATTTTTATTTTTATTTTTATTTTTATTTTTATTTTTATTTTTATTTTTATTTTTATTTTTATTTTTATTTTTATTTTTATTTTTATTTTTATTTTTATTTTTATTTTTATTTTTATTTTTATTTTTATTTTTATTTTTATTTTTATTTTTATTTTTATTTTTATTTTTATTTTTATTTTTATTTTTATTTTTATTTTTATTTTTATTTTTATTTTTATTTTTATTTTTATTTTTATTTTTATTTTTATTTTTATTTTTATTTTTATTTTTATTTTTATTTTTATTTTTATTTTTATTTTTATTTTTATTTTTATTTTTATTTTTATTTTTATTTTTATTTTTATTTTTATTTTTATTTTTATTTTTATTTTTATTTTTATTTTTATTTTTATTTTTATTTTTATTTTTATTTTTATTTTTATTTTTATTTTTATTTTTATTTTTATTTTTATTTTTATTTTTATTTTTATTTTTATTTTTATTTTTATTTTTATTTTTATTTTTATTTTTATTTTTATTTTTATTTTTATTTTTATTTTTATTTTTATTTTTATTTTTATTTTTATTTTTATTTTTATTTTTATTTTTATTTTTATTTTTATTTTTATTTTTATTTTTATTTTTATTTTTATTTTTATTTTTATTTTTATTTTTATTTTTATTTTTATTTTTATTTTTATTTTTATTTTTATTTTTATTTTTATTTTTATTTTTATTTTTATTTTTATTTTTATTTTTATTTTTATTTTTATTTTTATTTTTATTTTTATTTTTATTTTTATTTTTATTTTTATTTTTATTTTTATTTTTATTTTTATTTTTATTTTTATTTTTATTTTTATTTTTATTTTTATTTTTATTTTTATTTTTATTTTTATTTTTATTTTTATTTTCCATTATTAAATCACAAAGTTTAACCTTTCAATAAACCCAGAAATTTGAAAAAATAATCTGTACTTTTTTATAGCCGATTCTAATTTGAAATTTTAAATGACCCACCCATATTACTCTTGCAGCATAATACACCATTTGCTTTTCACCTTTTCACTCTTCTACTCAACAGCAGTTTCCCACGCATTTTCAATTTTTGTGATATTCGCTATTATACTAAAATAATCCCAAATGTGGCTAAAATAACATGAACAAATTTCAATTTTTTCCATTTTATACTCTTATTTAGGCATTGCAGTTATTTAAGATTTTTTTATACAATTTAATTTGTATTTCGTGTAAGTAAAACAGAGAAATCTGTGAATATTGGTATACAGAAATAGCCATTCCTTTTGTACCTTATTTCAGTATAAACATTTTCTTTCCCATTTCCTCCATCATTCATCTTAACGAACACATAATTGAATTTGATTTAAGCCGCTTATAGAGCATAATACGTTACCAATGCCGTCGGCAGGGGCCAAGAGTAATAGGGGAGGGGTGAGAAATGCAATAAAAATACGTTCAACGAAACTAAACTCAACTGAAATGAACTATTTTTGGTCGGAAGTAAATTTTATTAACAATAGGATAGCAGTGGTTCACAAACCGTTGGATGAATAAGGGAAGGATGTTGAAAATTAAATAAAAATAAATATTATTTTATTTTATTTTTATTTTTTAATTTTTAACATATATTTTTAATAAATAGTGCCGCACAATTTGCTAAGTTTTTTTTTTATTTTTTAAACATGTGTATATTTTTAATTAATATGATCGCCCAAAAGGAAGAATGTTGAAAATTAAATAAAAATAAATGTAATTTTATTTTATTTTTAAGTATTTTTTATTTTTTTAATTCTAAACCTATATTTTTAATAAATATTGTCACTGATTTGTTCAAAATTTGCTAAGTTTTTCTATCTTTTAAACATATATTTGTCATTTATTTGGTCATCGATTTTAAAATTCAAAATTTGCCAGCTGAGTTCGGGTTTTTGAGATCCCAAAATGTTATTAGCATTTTGTGAAATTATTTGAATTCTTTTCTTTTACATTTCCTTTTCATTACAAATCTATTTTTGTTTGCCTTTTCAACGACTTTGGGAACCCCTGCTCTCTGAAGCTGGTGGTATCCTGTGGCTGGCATAACGATTTCCCTTTCCTTCTTCTTCGTCTTGAAGGCATAAATACTTATACGCTGCTATAAATTATATCAGTAACAAGTAGAAGCAAAAGATACACACACCCATTTATATGTATGTGTGTGTAAATATGTGTATTTATATATTGAGAAAAATGGTCTGTTGCATGAAAATAGATAATTTTCATAATAAAAAGAAAATGTATAGATTTTCAACAGTAGCAGCAGAAGCAACAACAACGGCGCCAGCACCCATATATAGATTTACCCATAGAGGCACGCACAGCCTAACCACACGATGCAAAGGGTTATTAGTTTGGAACTTTTTAAAACTTGCCAGATTGCAGGGGCGTTGTTTAGATTTTCTATATGATTATCAATTGTTATTGAAAATGTTATCCATGAAAAATCACCCAAATAAAATCGCCAAGCAAAAAGTTGACAAAAAATAAAAAACAATTTTAAGCATAAAATAAATTCATAATAACACAAATGAAAAATTGCCCAAGAAATGTGTTACCACTGTGCGACAGTCCAAAACTCCTTGCAATTGATACTTATTTGCTTGTAGGTCTTGTCGAAAAAAAAAACAATTTGTGAAATTTCCCAGGCACCCCGGGTGCCTTTGCGCACTTTAAAGCCTGTAACTTAGTTGAATATCAACCGATTTCAATAGCTTATCACAAATTTTAAAAGAAGATTCTTAGATCTTTCTGAATATATATAGTGGATTTTCGATTTTATTAATTCGCGATTTAACGAATAGGTAAGATTCACAAAAATTATAAAAAATGCTGTGAAAAATTTCCTTTAAAGCAGCCTTGTAGCACCTACAAAGTGTGGTATAATATTGTTGTTGAACAATTGCCACTAAATATTAGAAATCATTTCATTGTCAAAATAAAATTTAAAAAATTTTATATTTCATTGAACATTAAAATTTCCTATCATAATAAATTTGGTTATTATGATAACTGAACTAATCTTTCCATTTTTATCTTAATTAATGATTACAATCAGTTCTCGCTATAAGTTATTGAAGATTTCATTACAAGTAAAGTACAAGTTTTGGTCATTCCAGAAACACATCTCTCAAACTTTTACGAATTTGAGGTCGAACATAAAAATCTAAAATTCGCAAAAAAAAGATGAAAAAGGTTAGAGGCATGATGAGCATTTTAGTACACATCGAAAAATTTGGAACACATTATCCCCACTTTGGGAATTCGGATATTTTTTAAACAAAATATGCAAATCTAGTATTTTTTATCAAACTACTTTCTGCGTTGGCGGCCTGCGGACATGGTTTATTGACAGTTCTTGCTCTACTAGAAGAGTATATATTAGCTGAAATGAAATAACAATCAATTAATGAAATATTTGAAATAAAAACAAAAACCAAACATAAAATCAAAAATATTGCCCACTAATTATGGATAAAGGACAAATTTTATGGATGATTTTTTACATTTAAAATATCGCCCCATTTTTATATTTTTGGCAATTTTTCATTTATTGTGTGACTTTCCATAGCCCCTTCCTTGGCAAAAAAAAAATATTTTTTATGTGCATTGATGCGTATTTTTCTACGAAATTAACAAAAAATCAATTAAAATCAATTTAAATTCCATCGTCGAAGACACTTTTAATATTTGTACAGTAATTATTTGAGTTTAAGTCATCACGTACGGTCATACGATGAAATAAAGTTAACTATGAAGTCTACAAGTATTGAGAAAATCAATATTTTGCTTTATGTCTTTTTTTAATTGCTTCGCTTTCTGAAGACAATCGTCAGCCAAGTTCTAAAAGTCCACCATGACATTTGTAAATAAATAGGTATTCTATAAAATATAGATACTAAAAGGTCTTGAGCCAGGACAAAATCCCAGTTCAAATCAAATATTGGTAACGGAGAAAAAATGTCTATATCTTGCAATGAAATGAGATATATTTTTTTAATATTTGTGAAGGCACAGAATTCATTTTTAAGATGGGGTGAATCATTTTCTGAAATAGCCTTTTCAGGTCGTGAAATATAACCACCATTGCATACACAACGAGTCACTCTTTGGTGTGGATTTTGGCTGGCGGCATCATTGGGCCAAGTACTGAAAAATGGGGTTGATAGGATGAGGTGCTGCCGAGCCAGTCATGATAGTCATATGAATGATATTGTGTCCCATTATTAAATGACAAAGTTCAATCTTACCAATAAAACCGGATATTTGAAAAAATAATCACTACTTCTTTATAGCCGATTCTAATTTAAAAATTTAAATGGCCCCCTTTGTGTCATAAAATATGTTGGATTACATCGCAGCAACTCTAATTGCTAGAACAATTTTGAGGTCATAATTGACTGCAGCAAACTAAAAAAATCAATTATCGATTTGTTTTTATACCCTACACCACTTCGTGGTCTAGGGTATTATAAGTTAGTTTCGCGCCAAATGTTTGTAACACCAAGAAATAATCGAGCTAGACCCACCTTTAAGTATACCGATCGGCTTAGAATCACCAGCTGAGTCGATTTAACGATGTCTGTCTGTCCGTCCGTCCGTCCGTCTGCTGTCCATCTAAGCTTGTTCGCACTCTACAGGTCGCAATTATTGTCCGATTGTCATGAAACTTGGCAGAAGTTATTTTTTCTGGCCAATGACCATCGGTATTGAATTTGGAGGAAATCGGTTCAGATTTAGATATAGCCCCCATACAAATGTCGCTCCCGATTTGACATTTTCCGCTCTAGAAACGACATATTGTACTCGGTTTTCTTTAAATTTTGCAGAACATCTTATAATCCAACTAGAAACACGTATGCAAAAATTGGGTAAGATCGGTTCAGATTTAGATATAGCCCCCATACAAATGTCGCTCCCGATTTGACATTTTCCGCTCTAGAAAAGACATATTGTACTCGGTTTTCTTTAAATTTTGCAGAACATCTTATAATCCAACTAGAAACACGTATGCAAAATTTGGGTAAGATCGGTTCAGATTTAGATATAGCCCCCATACAAATGTCGCTCCCGATTTGACATTTTCCGCTCTAGAAACGACATATTGTACTCGGTTTCTTTAAATTTTGCAGAACATCTTATAATCCAACTAGAAACACGTATGCAAAAATTGGGTAAGATCGGTTCAGATTTAGATATAGCCCCCATACAAATGTCGCTCCCGATTTGACATTTTCCGCTCTAGAAAAGACATATTGTACCCGATTTTCTTTACATTTTGCAGAACATCTTATAATGCAACTAAGATCGGTTCAGATTTAGATATAGCCCCCATACAAATGTCGCTCCCGAATTCACTTTTTCCGCTTTAGAAACCACATATTGTACCCGATTTTCTTTAAAATTGGCACAACATTTTATAATCGAACTAGAAACACCTATGCTGAAAGTGGGTAAGATCGGTTCAGATTTAGATATAGCCCCCATACAAATGTCGCTCCCGATTTGACATTTTCCGCTCTAGAAACGACATATTGTACTCGGTTTTCTTTAAAATTGTCACAACATCTTATAATCCAACTAAGAAACCTATGGTGAAAGTGGGTAAGATCGGTTCAGATTTAGATATAGCCCTCATACAAATGTTGCTCCCGAATGTTTAACCGATTTTGGCCAAATTTTAGATATTATATTTCACCAATAAACAGACATGGTCACCAAATAACAGACATTGTCTGTCGGACAATTGGATCAATTACCATATTATTTACCATATTCGTTAAATTTGACTAAAAATGAATTTATAGCATATAAATTATATGAATATAATTTATATAATTTGTATAAACTACATAAAATTGCTCCCGTGAAATACCTGGGTTTAGTAATCAAAGCGAGGTACATACGCAGGGAGTGGTGTAGGGTATTATATAGTCGGCCCCGCCCGACTTTAGCCTTTCCTTACTTGTTTTTTTTTGCAGAGTTTTAGTGCTTCATAACACATCATTAATTTTGGATTTGAAAATTATGGACGTAGTCATTGGCGTGGGTTAAATTTTACCCCTTCAATTTTAAAAAAAATACTGAAACAATTATTGTTACTTATTTGCTGCTGGGAAATATATTACTATATTTTTTAATAAAATATCCAAAAAAATTAAGAGAATATAAAATTTAAAAAATATTCTTTGAACTTATATGTACAATAAAGAACATGTTTTTCAGTATTAAAAAATAATTTTTCGAGTCCTTTGAGAACATGGAAATACCATTTATCTCTAACACGAGGATAGAGGAGGTGAAATCCTTTCAATCTCGGGTCCTCTCTTCACAAAACATGCCATATCATTAATTTTGATTTTTTTTATATTTTTGTGGAGTTTTCGTCCCAACAAACGCATAAAAAATTATCCAACAGTTAATTTTTCTTTTTGTAGCCCTCGTTATAATTACATTTATTAAAAAAAGAACATTATTTAGATTTTTTATTTTGTGGGGGTTTTCCTAAGCCGCTATTCCTTTGGGAAAGTAAAATTCGCAAAATTTGTAGCCCTTTTTAAAATACTAATTTAAAAAATATATATTTTATAATTAATATTTTTTAATAAAAATAGAAAATTTGTATGTGATTTCGTGCCACTTACAAATGCCAAAATTATAAATCTTGTGGGGAGTAGTCCCCAAACCACTACGTCTATGTGAAAGTGGAATTTGCAAATTTGTAGCCTTCTAATTATCAAAATTAATATATATATATAATAAAATAATATATATAATATCGTTTTAGAGTTTAAGACAGCAAAATAAATCAGGAAATATTATACGAGTACATAGCCTTTCGAAAAAATTATTGTAAACTAGTGTATTTTAACGACATTATATATTACGAGGTATTATCTGAATGATTTTTCAAAGCAGATGCATATCAAAGAAATCGACAACCAATATTACCTCTTAAAAACTAAAAACCCTTAAAAGTGCCAAAAATCATACGTTTACCAGAAGGCCTTTCCTTTTCTATTCCATATATATGTAGATCTTATTTCGTATCCCTATTCGCATAAATTTATGTACACGCTTACTTCGTAACTGGGAATGAAGGCCATAAAACCCCAAAATTCCCGCACAGTATCGGGCGAGAGATGTGCCAGCAATATCACAACCAGCAACAAGAACAACAGCAATAACAACAACAATAATAATTTGGTTTATATGACATCAATTTAATTCAGTGATTTGGAAAATTATATTTGCTACTTGCCACAATGCTGTGGGGCAGGGGTGGCAGGAGTGGCATCACACGATATCTTCTCATGTAGCCCACCCAGGGGATGGAGGCATCTTAGAGCGACAGCCATATGAAAACAGGCATAAAATTGAAATAGTTATGGCCGTTATTGTCATTTAGCGGGAGCGGATTGAAAGAACCATGAACACCATGAGCCTGATACAGGCACAGTTTCCCCTCTCCCCTCTGCAGCAAGGGAATGTAACAGCTCGTGGTTGTAGGCTTGTGTGTATATGGGATTTGACATTCATTTGATGTAAGCATGTGTGTGTGAGTGTTGGAAAATCTTATAGGTTGTTATTGTATTGTATTGGAACTCAATATTTTATAATAATGCCAATAACAATAATAATAATAAGATGGAGTGGTGTGGAGTACAGCATAACTTTTCTCTTTGTCTACCAAGAATATTTACGAGTATGTTTGTATGCATGTATGTGGCGAGCGTGGGTATGGCTTTGTGCCTCATAAATAATTGAATTAAAAAGATTAGCCTCATATGAGTGCTAAGAAGTTTGCCGTTTTTCTGGATAACTGCCGGCAAGTCTTTTGTCTAAGCATTTGATTATTTTTGTTTTTGTCCAAACCAAGGACAAATTTAATAATAATTTAAAAATCATTTTCTTTGCTGTTTGCTCAGCTTAATATTCAACATGACTAATTATAAAACTGTCTATGTGTGAGCTTTGTCAGTTTTGAATATAATATAAAATGAAGTGCCATAAAATTTCTAATGTAAAATTAAATTCAAGAGCGATTTTTATTATACCACAGCAAGTAGAAGTACAACTAAGTATGTATGAGAGTACGAATCAGTGACATTGTGGCCTAAGCTGCTTTTCGATCAATGGGGGTTTGGAAAAAAGGAGACTAAATGAATCAATGATTAGTAGATGCTCCACACACACGCACAGCAGATGTGTGCCATTTGTGGTGCCTTTGCAATAATCATCGAAGATCCATTATGAAGACATGCATGTATGAACTTCTTCGTATATATTTCGAAATATTTCCTTTAATTTAGAATTTATGCCTACAATCTGTAATATACAATAGTACTCATATATGTCGCAACTTTTCTTATATGTTTGAAGAAAAATGAGATTTTAGAGGTTTTGTGAGGGAAATAATAACAATAATATCGGGTAAATTTTCACCGGATAAAATCATTTCGTTGGAACAGACGTAGTAACATTTTTCTGCGTCTCAAAAAATAATATTTTCACTACCCTACTATGATTTGCAAAATAATTCGTCCCTAGGTTAAGCCGTCTATGAAACGCTCCAGAAAACAAAAGTGATTTCTATGTTTTCAAGAGCTTTTTCACAACTTCCACTTTTTCTGAATAAATCGACTCTTCAAATAACTTGAAAAATATAATTTTTATATAATTAATATATACAATTTTCTAATCTTATATTAGAATATTATTGGTCGAATTATTTGAATTATTATTTATAATATTTGTTATGGATTTTTAATAGTGGCAACTTAAAACTTTTTGGTATTTTATGGGGGTGGTCAGAACAATAAATAGCTGCAATAAATTCCTTTCGAATGATGCCTAAATAATGAACAGCTGAAGAAAATGGACGCCGCTGCGCTTCTTTTTTCAGAAGATTTTGTTGGATCCGTTGTCGTCCGTTTTTCAACATTTAGGCATCATTCGAAAGACATTGATGCATTTTGTTTATTTTTCATAACCCATTTTACAAAATGTTCCCAAGGAGTATGAATTTTAGTTGTCACTCTGAAAAACTACAAATAATGACTAAAAAGTCCATTAATTCAAGCAATAAGTTATTATAACACCATGCGATAATATTAGATTTTTTCTATTGAACCTGAGCAAGACCATATACATATCCGACTGGAGATCGTATGTAGAAAAACTTTGTACTCAACTTTTCATTTGGTATTCTTTCCTCCTTTTTACAGGACTTTTAATTTCCAAAGGATAGATATGCTTCAATATTTTTTTCGTACTTTTGCGACCCGTATAAGGGCGATACGGATATCAAATGAAGGAGAAGAATATCTGTTTAAATTACTTCAAATTTCATGCCTCTATATTTATTAGTTTAGCATTACCAATCATTTAAAATTTCCCCTCTTAGTTTATTTAGTTATTCCTGTTTTAATTTTTAATGGGAATGACTTAAAATGGTTCAGACTATTTTAAACAGATTTTCTTCTCTTTCATTTGATACCCATACCGCACTTCTACGTCTCGCAAAAGTATGAAAATAAATTATTAAAACATCTATATCCTTTGGAAATTAAAAGACCTGTAAAAAGGAGAAAGATCGCCAGTTTTCTACATACGACTTCTCGTTTTATGTAAATGTCGCACGGTGCTTTCAACGTTTATAACTAAAAAAAATTGAAAAAAAATCAACATTAAACAAGTAAGGAAAGGTTAAAGTCGGGCGGGGCCGACTATATGATACACTCCACTTTCTACCGGCATACAATTCAATTCAGTAAAAAAGTGAAAACGGGAAAATTTTTTGTATGTTTCCTAATCACAGGCTAATATGAAATGGTCCAATTTGTCAAATCGAGAATAATATATGTATCGGGGCTATATCCAAACATGGAATGAAGTGACTAACTTTCACAATAAGTTCTTCTAGTTGAAGTATAACGCAGAGATACAAGCCGACCGATTTTAAGCCGACAAGCCGCCGCCGCCGCTTGGATCTGCACGAGCCGCGCCGCCGCCGATTTCGTCGGCTCAAATCGACTTCAACACGCCGCCGATTTCATCGACTCATATCGACTTCAACCACGCCGCCGAGATTTGATGGAGTTCTAACTCAGTCAAATTTTACTACCAAAATAGACAACCCACTTAAAATTACAAAAGAAAATATAACTGTCGACTTAGACAACCTACTACTGTGAAATATATTGACCTTTCTTTGAATTTAGTATCCCACATATGATGACGTCTATAGAAAGTTGAATGATTGTATTTTGATTTGAAAGTCGCATTTATATAAGTCAATTCCAGTACGCGTGGCCATGTGTTCCTATAAATAACAATAAGGCTGTTTTTCTTTAAGACTGGATAACTAAGCTGTGATAAGAAAAAAAAAAACAAATAAAAAGTTAAAATTTAACTCAAAATATTTTTTTAACTTATCACCAACAGCAATACCAATGTGTGTATAAAAACAAATTTTAACAAAAATATTTTATGTTAAAAATATTGGACTTAGCATGGATAATTATCCAGTGTAGGTCCAATTTATGGTTATCGACCATAAGTCCGAAAAAGTCAACAGAAAATATTTTTTTAAAAATTTGTTTTGATACAAATATTTATATTGTTGTTGCCGACAATTAATTTTTTATTTTGGGTAAAAAATTAAATGTTTATTAACGTTTTTGTTATCGCAGCTTCTTATCCCGGCTTAAAGAAAAACAGCCTTATTAAACAACAGCTTCTCTATTGTGCTTCTTTAGTGTGCCAAAGTAGGTATAGTATTATCATTCATTGGAAAGATTATGATATTCAAGATGTCTGGTCAAATATGCCTCACACGAAAAGCTGTAATTGCAAAAATATTTATTAAATTCATCCATATTATAAATTTTGGGAATGGATTCCCACTCCCGAAAAATAATTGTGTGGGGATAATAATATTAAATTATGGGCTAATATTAACGAATATTGAACTACTTGTCAAAAAATAAAAGGAAAGGTGTTAAAAACCAATACAAATTGTTCCTTCAATTTTCCCAAAATTGTCAAATAAATAGGGGTGATCGAATGACAGAACGAGCCGGCAAATCAGCCGAAAGCCGCCGCCGCCGACCCATTTTGAACAACGCCGCCGCCGACGATAATTATGGTTCGGCTTGTAACTCTGGTATAACGTGTTATGATCAATTTTAAGAAATTCTCTGAAAATACGTGGTTTCTGGGGGAACGAAATTTGTATGAGAGCTATATGTAAATCTGAACCGATGTGACCCATTTTCACCATAGGTGTTCGTAATTTAAATATAAGATGTTTTGCCAATTTTGAAGAAAATTCTAGAGCGGAAAAATTCAAATTGGGAGCGAAATTTGTATGGGAGCTATATATAAATCTGAACCGATCTAACACATTTTTACCACAGTGTTTCCAGTTGAAATATAAGGTGTTTTGCCAATTTTGAAGAAAATCTGTTAAAATGTGTTGATTCTAGAGCGGAAAAATTCATATTGAGAGCGAAATATGTATGGGAGCTATATATAAATCTGAACCAATCTAACAAATTCTTTCCACAGGTATTTCTAGTTGAAATATAAGATGTTTTGCCAATTTTTAAGAAAATCTGTTGAAATATGTGGTATCTAGGGCGAAAAGGGTCAAATCGGGAGTGAAATTCGTATGGGGGCTATATCTAAATCTGAACCAATTTTTTTTTTTCAAATTAAATAGCGTTCGTGCTTGTCCCGAAAAACTTCGTTGTGCAAAGTTTCGTTTGGTTCCGGCTACAATTGCGACCTGTATCGTGATTACAACAATAGATGGACAGACAGACATTGCTAAATCGACTCAGAAAGTGATTCGAAGCCGATCGGTATAATTAACAATGGGTCTATCTCCCTTCCCTTTGGGTGTTACAAACAAATGCACAAAGACATAATACTCTTGTGGAGTGTATAAAAATACGCTGAAAATATTTTGCAAGTCATCACTAAAAAACTTTGTCGTGGATGGTGAAAACATAAATTTTAATTTTTTTTTTCAAAAGAAAGGCTCTTTTTAGCCAAAATATTGCTTCAAAATGTTTTATTTTACAAAATGCTCAAGGATTCAATAAGTTGAATAATGAAAGCACCATTAAATATCTGGTTGAGCACCACTTCCAGCCTGGTATTCATTCCATTAACATGGGATAAATTAACTTAAAAATTGATTAAAATTAAAATGTTTACTACTCCCTCACAGCTACGATAGTGACTTAGAAATTGTTCCAAATTCCTAAAGTGAATATTCATGGATTTTTAACCACTCTTCGTTAGAAAAATTACGTTTTTTAAGTCTTTGGGTCCATCACTTTGGGCCACGGTTAATGACTTGTATTCTATAGCGAAATAAAATCTGAAGCTTTACATTTTTTACAATTATTTACGAAAACATTGGCGAAAATTAACTTCAATTGATCCTACTGGCATTCATAAATTTTTAGTGGTTTTTGTGGAATTTCATTTTTTATTTCAAGTGAAGTTATCCTAAGATAACGGAGTGTATGTATGGAGATATAGCTTGGATCACGGAATATTTATAAATACAACTTGTAAATGCTTTAATACAGGTAAAATCTTTAGATGTCATTATACATGATGTGAATTTCGCTCTGCCTTACAAATATCGGTTAACAAAAAATTATAATTTTTAAAGAATAAATCTTTGTCTATGAACATCTTGCGCCGAACAATTCCCAAAAAGTGTAGAAACTTGTTTTGTCTTTGTACAGATTTACTCAATATTCTTTCTATAGGGTCCGCCATCTGACGTTTTTTCAACTATTCAACCGGATTATTATTTGTGGGGTGCCCTCAGCAGCCATTTGAATGAAATTATTTTACATTATTAACCGGAAGGATTGTACTTTCAAATAAAAAAAGAAATTTGAGAAAATATTCAGTAGTTTTCTTTTTATAGCATTTTCAAAAAAAGTTATTTGTCGAAATATGTGGTTTATAGAGCGGAAAAAGTAAATCAAAAGAGACATTGGTATGGGGTCCGCCATTTAACGTTTTTTTTCAACTATTCAACCGTTGGACTATTATTTGTGGGGTGCCCGAGGCAGCCATTTGAATGAAATTATTATCCATCATTAACCGGAAGGATTGTACTTTCAAATAAAAAAAGAAATTTGAGAAAATATTCAGTAGTTTTTTTATAGCATTTTCAAAATAAATGGCGGACCCTATATTATCTCTGTGTTATAAACTACGTGTATGCCTTCCTTATGTTATCGTCCAATAGTTTTTATAATAATATATAATATAATCTTTATATCTGTGCGGCGTATACATTATATTAATTTATTAATATCCTTCATACGCCACAAGGGCCACAATGTAGACTAATGTCAAATATAGGGTGGATCATGTAAAATTTTTAATTTAAACTACCGTTACTTTGACTTTGAAAGGTAGAACAACATACATTTCTTTCAGGTTTATGGTTAAATTGCAAAACAAAAATGTCGTGCATACAAAGCATTTTAGCATATCTCCGGCGAAAATTAAAATTTTGCAAAAAAAAAATCCAATTTTCCAAAATACCCACAGATTTTGTCGAAAAAACTATCTTCCGAAAAATACATGGACCAATTTTAACCCTAGTAATTTTGTTTTCTAAGTTGGGGTGTAATTTTACTATTTAAGCGTGAAGAGCTTTATTTACATCATAGTGGCCCCCACTGAAAATTTCCAAAAACATTTTCGTAGAACATTTTAATCAATAAATGTCCTTTCTGAAAGCCCTTTTTTGATTTTCTCGAAAAAAGGAGAGCATCTAGAGGCTTAAGATCTTACACAAAAATTATGCTCATAAAATTCCACAATATAGTTCTGACAATAAGAATTCTCTCAGACATAAACTAAAAACACGTTTTCGCTTAGTATAATGCTGTCTTCGACAAAAAATGAAAACTTTGACCCACTGTAAAAAGAAACTCAGACCAAAATTGTCTACTCAACATGCCCTTTATAGGGTCGCTACCCTGTTCCATTCAAAAAGTCTTAATTTGTTGGACAGTGTAATCTATCTGTGTACTGTAATCACTATGTGTGGCGTATACATTATATTAATTTATTAATATCCCTCATACGCCATAAGGGCCACAATGTAGACCAATGTCAAATACAATGGCTTTGCTACGTTTTAGAACTGTTCTTTGTGCAGATTTATTCAATATCTCAACTGGCAATTGTTTGGCCCAGCCATACGAAGATTCATAATTTTCCTCATTTACCTGTTTTTTTTATAATAACTTCATGTTTGTCTCCATTATTTCATCAAAGATATTTGATGGCTTGTCAGTTTTATAAAAAATACTCTTAAAACTATGAAAACTACATGAAAATATATTTTTTTTTTATTTGAGTGCAATTATTATTAACTCACTTCTTCTGTAAAAGGTTGTTTAAATGCTAAAAATATAAATAAAAAATATTTTTATATTAAATTTACACCCTCAACTTTGCCATTTTTAACATGAATAGTTTCGGTTTTTCGATCGATGGTACCCATTTATTTATAAACTGGAGACCTACTGCCCTGTTTACTGGGAGTCTATCTTCATTCTTAGTTGACTCGTGAGTAAATCAGTTTTCCCAACACTTTTGTAAATATCTGTATCTTTTAAGGTATATTTATTTATCTCTTTAAGATGAACTTTTCCACTTCAGCCTTTACCATTTGATATAATTTATTTATACTTTATCTCCAAGAACAAGCCTGTAATCACACAAATCATGTACGAGTAATGTAGTAGCTATTGTTGCATGTACTCGTACGAATTATCGAAATTAAATTATTTTCGTATTTAACTAACAATATTGAGAAGTAGCAACTGACAATAGCTCAACGTCTGTGTGAGGAGGGAGCACATCCACTTCAAGCGGAATAGCACACAGCACATTGTTCTAAAGTACGTGGTACTTACTCCCAAAGCAATCATAAACTTATTATCGGGCAAACTAACGCACAGTCATAGAATACGGACAGGCAGACGAAAGGATGGCAGCAGCAGCAGCAGCACAAATGGATGGACGGACGTTCTAATGATACAAACTGCCAGCCAACACTTTAACGGTAGATGGAAAATAAATTGAACTGGGAGGCATGAACAGGCGGCACACAACGACGACTTACATCGACTCTGAGCCGCACCATATGGTGCTCTCAGATTGTGTTTGGCATGGAAACAATTTTCTTTTATTTAATAAATGCTCTCGCATGGAACACTGGTCGCCGAAGGAGGTGCCTCGGAAATTTGCAAAAGTCGAAGACAAAAGTATTGGAAAATTGAAGTGGAGCCACCACCATGCTCTCACTTCCATAAATTAAAAATGTATTAAATAAGCTTCTTATCTGATGAGAACGATGGTGATGGTGGCCTCCACTGGGTAACGGCTGCACACCATACTGCCATAGAGCAGACATACATATCTAATATTGTTTTTTTTTTTTTTTTGTTTTATTTATCGAGGGACATGACCAAATCTCTGCATGAATTATCTGCTAGAGTAGAAGCAATTATTAGCTGGCACTCTGACAATTGCCTTGGTCGTACGAGGTGGTGGTGCTGGTGGTGGTGTTGGATGTCCATGATTTATGCTAAACGCTTAACCAAGCCACATGTTTATATCTCAGCTCTGGGGTATGAGTTCCATACCCTGTGGAACGTGTCTCTCTTTAACTCCTGGTGAAACACTTGATTTATTGTTGCTTAGACTTATGGGAATGGAATAAATTTTTGGAAGCAGTCGTTTGGCGTAAATCATGCAAATCGAAATCAGTCAAACAATTTCTCTGGATTTTTGCTAAAACTCTGATCGTTAATGTAAGCCAGAGATTTATTCATGAAATAGAACAACATCTTAAAAAAACATAAGAATGGAGGTCAAGGAAATTGATCACTTGTGCCAGTAAGAATAAAATAAAAAATCCGCATATATTTCATATTATCATAAATAAGTTAATACAATTAATTAATATGAATATTCCTATCTTTTGAGCAACGCAAATTTTTATTCTTTACGATTTTCGAAATCGTATGTAAAACCTTGTATCTTTTAAGAGATGATAAACAGCTCTCAAAACTAAATAAATAACAAAACCATAATAAATCATCTCAATAATTGCTAAAAAACGATGTGCCAACAATATATCGGGTAACAGTCTATTATTATATTTAAAGTGGAAATCATTGTATTTGTACGCCTTGTGCCGAACAATTCCTAAAAAAGAAAGTTTTTGGAACTGTTCAGATTTACTCATTATCGCTATTCTGTAAGTTTTTATAATAATAGTTTTTAAAATAATATTTATATCTGCCCTTACTATGTGTGGCGTATACATTATATTAATTTATTAATATCTCTCATACGCCATAAAGTCCACAATGTAGACGAATATCAAATAAAATACATTAAATACATTTTAGAACTGTTTTTTGAGCAGATTTAATCAATATCTCAATTGACCATTGAAGATTCATAATTTTTCTAAAATGTCTGTTTGTAATAATAACTACATGTTTCATTATGTTATCGTAGATATTGGAGGGCTTGTCAGTTTTATATATGAGGGTTAGAATCGTGTATGCTTAAAGTTTTCTGTCAATCAATTAATCATTTGGAATGGAACCGTACACTAAAATCATGTGTGTTTAAGTTACACTTTTAGGAAATCTTGTTTACCTTCAATTTAAGCTCGCATGAATCTGTAATCCGTAAAGTATGCTATAACTTTTTTTTTAAATACTGTAATTTTACTTTATTTTTGGCACGAAAGGTTTTGCCATTTCTATCATAAAAACGTTGTTTGCTGCTACAATCAGAATTTTATTATTACAATGTCTAAGTAAAGATAGCCAGTGTATCAAAATTTGTAAATGTCAAGACATTGGGCTGCTTCACGATTGTAGTTTTACACTGGAGAAAACTAAAGATACTGGATTTTTACAACTTTCTGGTAAAACCATATCAAAATTACAAATAATAAATATAAAAATTTCTTATTCTAACACAGTAAAACTGAAGAGCTCCTAGTATGCCATCAGCGAAATGAATAATTCATTATAGTATTATGCATTTTCAATCAAATCAGTTAATCTGCAGTATTTTTGAAAAAGAAACTTTTACGCATGTCAAAGAATCTCTTAATCCTAAAATACGCTGTAAATAATTTCCCAAAATATAGTAACAGAACTAAGTAAGTTTGTTTTATTTTTTGGCTGCTAAGGTTTCACCATTTCTATAATTAAATTATATTATAGTAATAAACATAATTTTATTTTTTCAATTATTAACTATGACCCCATGTGTGTAAATATTTGTGAATTTGAAGTGTCTTTTGGAGTCCTTGAACCAAAGGACATTCCTCTTTTCTTACAGATTCGTAAATATGTGGTGTTATCCTTTCAGCTTTTAACGTGATCAGATATCAACAATATCGGTATCATAGTATCGTTAAAATCTAAAGGCGCGATCTAAAGTTGTGATAACATTATGGTAGCAATCTCTCCAGAAGAACTCAAATTTGGACCAAATCAAACCACATACTACTTCAAGCTACGGTAAACGCTATATTATCCGCATCCAATAGCAGAATGTACGTGACAAATCGGAGGGATGAATGTCGAAAGCTTTGGTTTTTGGGTCGTTTCCTGCAGGAATTGCCCTTAATGCAAAATAGAACTTGTATTTCATGAACTAAAGTAAGTTTTAATGACAATTGAATATCACCTAAAGTTATGAATTTTCCTATTTTATCATTTAATAAACTTAAATGCTCCACAGCAATAATTTGGCACGATATCGCGAAAACCTTTTAGAATAGGCTTTATTTGGGTTTTTCTGTACAGAATTCAATAAAAACACGGTTTATGGCTCATGAAATTTGGACTAGCTTCACCGCTGATTATATCGTGCGACAGTTTTTTTGGTCCTGAAAGACACACATGCATTTGGAAATCGTATGTTGAAAAACTGTATATTCAGTTTTCTATTTGGTGTTATTTGCTCCTTTTTACAGTACTATTAATTTCCAAAGGATATAGACATTTTAATAAATTATTTTCGAACCCTTCCAAAGCATACAAATGGTATCATATTAAAGACAAGAATATCTGTGAAAAATAATTCAAACTTCATATTTCTATCTTTATTAGTTTAGCATTAAAATTTCACCCTTAAAAATAAATAAACTTTAACTTTTTAAGAAATAGTCGTTAATGCTAAACTAATACCGATAGATGCATGATGCATTTTAGTTATTCTCTCTATTCAAGTGATACCAAAATCGCCTCTGTATATAGTAGTTTTATTTCCTTACTTAATGACCTAATTTCCTTCCTTAATGACTTACACTAGATACATATCCAGGCTAAGTCCAACATTTTTAACATGAAATAAATTTGTTTTCAAACACGCAATAATATTGCTGTTGGTGACAATTTTAATTTAATTTTGTTATAGCAACTTAATTATCCAGTCTCTCCAGAAAGGCATCCCTCATAGCGTCATACCACAGCGTATGCGTAATATTTCACTGAAAATAACACTCATACGCAGTGGTGTTCGGTAAACCAGGTCATTGTGCATTCTTAGTAAAAATCAAATACTATTTATTGTTTAAAGTACTTCGAATATCCCCTCAAAAATCCCCTTCCCCATTTCATATTTTTGTCCTTTTGAGGTCCTTTGGATGTAGTACCGCCTCACAAACCATAATATTGTCTTTCAGCCAGTAGTTAAAGCCGCAATGCAGTGCGTGATATGGTTAGTGCAGTGCATAGACGGGTCACCCAGGCTGCGATTAAGGTGATCACTAAACCATTTGTGAAATCACTGGCCATGTTGAATTTCAAGTAGGAAATAAACGATATTTCTACCAAAGTTCAACTAGAAATCATATGGGTGCCAGACTCTGTTTTTATCTTAAGAGACGAGTTGAATTGACAAGAAGAGTGTCTAATCTCGAAACGGTCTCATGGATCAGACAGAAGAGCGCGGGTGTGGTAGCAAATCTACTTAACGTATAACAGACGTCTTTTCATTCATATTCCTATTCCTAGAAATCCTTGTGTTTTCAACCAACATTTCTTCCATGTTGGAGTTCTGAGGCATCCATACGTTGCACCCTGACATGGTCGCCATTATGAACCAAATTAAGAAAAACTGTTTGGTTTCATAAAGCCATGACCGCGATGACCATATACATTAAGCTCTGCCACACAGATGGTGAGTTATACATTAAATTAAATTAATTATAAACTATTATTATTCTTTGCCATTATGCATTTCCTAGTATTCTTGTAGTTTTGTTTCGTTTTTGCACACTTTTGTTTATACTTCCAATGAAAATTATAAAATAATATGAATGAAAACTTAAACAACAAACCCAGTTGTATGCCAGGACAATAGAAAGCGCCAAACACCTTTATGAAATGCCCTCCGATGACAGATGGAATATTATGAATATATACAGAAGTACATACGTAAATACGAGGGCCGTTATAAAAGTCTTATTATATGGACTACTACTAAAACTCTTAAGAAAGTTGTAGCTGATATAATGAAATTAAGGACTTAGATATTTTTATTTTTTTCAGGATAAGTAAGGATAAATATATAAAAATTAAATTTATTTAATTTTATGACATTTTTATTTTTTTTTCTGATAAATTATAATAAATATATATAAAAATTTCTGAATGATTTTGTTTAAAACAATAACTTGACAAATTAATATTTTACTTTTACTGTACCTCCACCAAAGCAAACTATGTTGTATGTATGTTTCCAGGCATGTCCTTCAAGAGAGTAGTTATTCAAGTTTGTTGTACGTTAGACTTGGTCGCGATAAAAGTAAAAAAACAGAAACTTATTTCGAAAAAATACTGTGAGCAGAAAATTTAGTTGTTGAAGAAATTTTTATAGGGGTAACTAAATAATATAAAAAACATCGTCGAATATTTAAAAATACTAGAAATAACTTAAATTTGTCCCAAAATATAAACTAGGTAGTTCTAACATGGCAGTTCGATTTGAAGGAAATTTCAGGTCGATCTAGCTGAAGTTATTTCAAACTTAATTTTATAATATAGACCCTATGACTGAAGAACTCTCTCCAGATACAATTTTTAATTGATTATTATAAACATTTTATGTAAAAACGCTTTTTGAACTCCCTGGTAGTCGAATTGATAGCTTGGGGTTGTCGGTTCGATTCCCACCGGAACATATGGTCTTTCATTGTCTTAGCCACCCGGCTGAATTACTTTGCCCAAAATTAGAGCATAAATCTACTTTTTATTGCAATTCATAATAAAAAATTCTAAAACATTTTTACAACGACCCTATCTACTGTATCTCAGTTTTCCCACCGTTCTTAACTCGCTACAAGCGAACAATGACAGTGCTCGCTTTCTCCTGCTGAACTGAACTTCATCGGAAAAAGAAAAAATGTAAAAGAAAACTAAATTGAAATACCTTTTTCGCAGAACACACGCTCGTGCAATTTAAATAAGTGCAAATAAAAAGTAAATATTTTCTTCATTCTTTTGTTGAGTTGAGCTATATTTATTTGTAGCGCATATCATTTTAAATTGTAGGGAGAAAAAAATACAAAAATATAATAGCAATTATTGCAAGAAGATCCAAGGAAACGGAAACTAAAAACTATGTGGACTATGTGACAAAGGAAGAGAAGTAGTAGTTTTCTCCGGAATTACAATGATTGAAGGGGGGAAAAGTATATTAAGGAGAAACAGTAGGGAAGAAATGAGGGTATCGGAGCAAATTCTAAATAGATTATAATTAAGCTGCAAGAAAAAATATAAATATGTATATGTTATGCATTTCTGTGGAAAATTGTTTTTCTTGGCCCAAATTTATACATATTGTGGCTGTTTTTCTTTACGACTGGATAGCTGCGATAATAAAAATCTAAATAAAATATCACTCAAAATAAAAAAAAATCTTTTTTAAAAATGTCTTTAAGAGCAATATCAACGTGTGTGAAAACAAATTTTGAAAAAAAAAATAATTTTGTGTTAAAAAGTTTGGACTTAGCCTGGATAATTATCCAGTATAAGTGAAAATTATGGTTATCGAGGCTAAGTCCAAAAAAGTCGACACAAAATATTTTTTTGAAAATTTATGTTGATACATATATTTATTTTGTAGTTGGTGACAATGTGAAAAAATAATTTTTTTTTAAGCAAAAAATTTAATTTTTATTAACGTTTCTGTTATCGCTGCTTGTTATCCCGGCTTAAAGAAAAACTGCCCTAGGCTTTCCTTTTTTAGCAATCACGGGAAACTGGAATTCCCGGTGATACTTAAACTATATGAATAATAATAGCTGTAGCAATAATGTATGTCAGAAATCTAAAAAATTTGGGAACAAAGCTCAAATTCCGGAATCTCTAAATATTTTAATATTTTATATATTACAAGATTAAACCAAATTATAAAATGGCATATATACATTGTTTTTTTTGTCAATGGATCATATTATGCCTCTTCTCTGACTACTTTCTGTTGCAGCTACAGTATTTTATATTCGTGTCCTAGACTTTATCAGCTGAATTCGAATACAAAGCTAAACTGAAAATGAACTGAGATATTTATGGAATATATTGAAAAAAAAACCATAAAAATTCCAACCTCCTCTCATAGAACTCATCGATATTATATTTAAAAGAAATTTTCTGAATTATTATTAAATAGATATATTTATTTAATAAAGTAAATTTATATATTAGAATTAAGGACTTATTGATGGTTTAATATAGACAATCGATTTTTCATTTCTGAAAACTGCTGACATTAAGTATAATTCTAATGTAATTTTTAATAAAAAATAGACAAAAATTAAATATGAAACCGTAAGGTGAATTAGGGAATATTGTACCATTATATGTAAAGAAACTAAAATTGACAACTATTCTATATTAAGCTAACAATATGTTATATAGATAATGGAATGTTCCTTTTCAAAATTTTAGTAACGAAAGTCTATTAAGCCAATCGCTACTTTGACACGAAATTTTGCCTAACCTCATATAATGTGACAAATTATATAAAGTCGAACCTGGATAAGTGGAAGCTCAAAGGGCTGTCCTATTTCCACTTATAGAGGTTTTCCACCAACCCAATTTCCCAGTTATTCAGGTAATTTGTCTGCCACGACAACGAGGTAAAACTGGCGACGTTTTGAGGGATGACCAAATATGTAGCAATCTGTAAAGCCAAATGATCTCTCACTTCTGGTAAGAAGATTTTTTATTTGTTCAATTCACATAGTCATATCAGTGAAGTATCATCATGATACTCTTTTGAAGTATACGTGACTTGGTTGATCTTGTAACGTCGAAGTATTTCTGTATTCCTATTTGAATTTCTCGTCTCAACGAAATAACTATACGAAGGAATAAGCTTTATAATAATCCTGATATTCGGAAAAATTAAAATTAAAAAAAAAAACGAATACGAAGTCCCACTAATAGAGTTACAATAACTATGACACTTTTGCATAGGAAAAGTGCTCGTCAGGACACCTTTTCATAGGAAAAGTGCTCGTCAGGACACCTTTTCATAGGAAAAGTGCTCGTCAGGACACCTTTTCATAGGAAAAGTGCTCGTCAGGACACCTTTTCATAGGAAAAGTGCTCGTCAGGACACCTTTTCATAGGAAAAGTGCTCGTCAGGACACCTTTTCATAGGAAAAGTGCTCGTCAGGACACCTTTTCATAGGAAAAGTGCTCGTCAGGACACCTTTTCATAGGAAAAGTGCTCGTCAGGACACCTTTTCATAGGAAAAGTGCTCGTCAGGAAACCTTTTCATAGGAAAAGTGCTCGTCAGGACACCTTTTCACAGGAAAAGTGCTCGTCAGGACACCTTTTCACAGGAAAAGTGCTCGTCAGGACACCTTTTCATAGGAAAAGTGCTCGTCAGGACACTTTTTCATAGGAAAAGTGCTCGTCAGGACACCTTTTCATAGGAAAAGTGCTCGTCAGGACACCTTTTCATAGGAAAAGTGCTCGTCAGGACACCTTTTCATAGGAAAAGTGCTCGTCAGGACACCTTTTCATAGGAAAAGTGCTCGTCAGGACACCTTTTCATAGGAAAAGTGCTCGTCAGGACACCTTTTCATAGGAAAAGTGCTCGTCAGGACACCTTTTCATAGGAAAAGTGCTCGTCAGGACACCTTTTCATAGGAAAAGTGCTCGTCAGGACACCTTTTCATAGGAAAAGTGCTCGTCAGGACACCTTTTCATAGGAAAAGTGCTCGTCAGGACACCTTTTCATAGGAAAAGTGCTCGTCAGGACACCTTTTCATAGGAAAAGTGCTCGTCAGGACACCTTTTCATAGGAAAAGTGCTCGTCAGGACACCTTTTCATAGGAAAAGTGCTCGTCAGGACACCTTTTCATAGGAAAAGTGCTCGTCAGGACACCTTTTCATAGGAAAAGTGCACTTATAGAGGTCCATAATGAAAGCAAAACCCCACTCAAAGAGGTAAATCAGTAAAATATCTCAAGTTAAGAGGATCAAATTCCCGCTTAAAGAGGGTTTTCTGTGAAAATGTACCACTTATGGAGGATTCTTATCCAGATTCGACTGTATGGTGTGTAAATGGCCGTCCATATGACAAAATATTTTAGTTGGGAATAATTCTATATTCAACTAACGAGCATTTTTCTAAGGTCTTCTGATCTTGTCAAAAATTGGTGATTGTGTTTTTTTAATTTAAAAACTGAAGATGTCTCATTCCACCAGTCGTTTTTTTGATAAGCGTGAGAGATATTGCGAATTGGTTGCATTTTTTTACTTAATAAAAATGACTTAAAAATTATAATTTCCAAAAAAATATTAAAATTTATTTTTGAAAATATAAATATATATTTCTTTTTTAATTTCGTTGTGCTGTAAATACTCACAATGGGACCACCAGTAGTTTCTGAAATACCAGCCAAAAATGTGTATTCACTTCTTGGTATTGAATTTTTAATTTCAATCTGAAAAATATCGAAATTTCAAATCAAATTTATTAAAAATATTGCATGGAATGGTCTAACCATTTCAAGGGCTTCATCAGTTGCTCAGCTTTTCTAATCTCTGGCAAAAATCACCAAACAAATGTTTGTGTTGGTCTATTACCCGTTGAATCTGTGCACTTCTTTGAAGTAGCAAATGATGAGAAGTAAATTTTTTGTGCTAGGCAAAAAAATCCTCCTGTTGCATCTACCTACCTTGATCCACTTTTCAGTCTGACTTTTTCAAATATTACTTACGAATTTTTATACCCTACACCACTTCGTGGTCTAGGGTATTATAAGTTAGTTTTCCGCCAAATGTTTGTAACACCTAGAAATAATTGAGCTAGACCCACCTTTAAGTATACGGATCGGCTTAGAATCGCCAGCTGATCTAAGCTTGTTCGCACTCTACAGGTCGCAATTGTTGTCCGATTGTCATGAAACATGGCAGAAGTTATTTTTTCTGGCCAAGGACCATTGGTATTGAATTTGGAGGAAATCGGTTCAGATTTAGATATAGCCCCCATACAAATGTTGGTCCCGATTTGACATTTTCCGCTCTAGAAACCACATATTGTACCCGATTTTCTTTAAATTTTGTACAACATCTTATATTCTGACTAGAAACACCTATGCCGAAATTGGGTAAGATCGGTTCAGATTTATATATAGCCCCCATACAAATGTCGCTCCCTATTTCACTTTTTCCGCTTTATAAACCACATATTGTACCCGATTTTCTTTAAAATTGGCACAACATCTTATAATCCAGCTAGAAACACGTATGCAAAAATTGGGTAAGATCGGTTCAGATTTAGATATAGCCCCCATACAAATGTCGCTCCCGATTTGACATTTTCCGTTCTAGAAACGACACCCGGTTTTCTTTAAATTTTGCAGAACATCTTATAATCCAACTAGAAACACGTATGCAAAAATTGGGTAAGATCGGTTCAGATTTAGATATAGCCCCCATACAAATGTCGCTCCCTATTTCACTTTTTCCGCTTTAGAAACCACATATTGTACCCGATTTTCTTTATAATTGGCACAACATCTTATAATCCAACTAGAAACACGTATGCAAAAATTGGGTAAGATCGGTTCAGATTTAGATATAGCCCCCATACAAATGTCGCTCCCGATTTGACATTTTCCGCTCTAGAAACGTCATATTGTACTCGGTTTTCTTTAAATTTTGCAGAACATCTTATAATCCAACTAGAAACACGTATGCAAAAATTGGGTAAGATCGGTTCAGATTTAGATATAGCCCCCATACAAATGTCGCTACCGAATTCACTTTTTCCGCTTTAGAAACCACATATTGTACCCGATTTGCTTTAAAATTGGCATAATATTTTATAATCGAACTAGAAACACCTATGCTGAAAGTGGGTATGATCGGTTCAGATTTAGATATAGCCCCCATACAAATGTCGCTCCCGATTTGACTTTTTCCGCTCTAAAATCCAGATATTGTACCCGTTTTTCTTTAAAATTGGCACAACATCTTATAATCCAACTAAAAAACCTATGGTGAAAGTGGGTAAGATCGGTTCAGATTTAGATATAGCCCTCATACAAATGTTGCTCCCGAATGTTTAACCGATTTTGGCCAAATTTTACATATTATATTTCACCAATAAACAGACATGGTGAAAGCGGGTCACATCGTTCCAGGTTTCAATATACCCCCATACGAATATCCTTTCCGATTTAACATTTTTTGTCAAACACATACATTTACAGGATGCAAAAATCCCTCCCGATTTCACTTTTTTACCGAATTGAATTGCAATGAGAATGTTTGGTTGATGCCCATATGTCCATACTTTGGTATACTACTGTATAATTTGTATATGTCTGTCGGACAATTGGATCAATTACCATATTATTTACAATATTCGTTAAATTTGACTAAAGATGAATTTATAGTATATAAATTATATGAATATAATTTTTATGAACTACATAAAATTGCTCCCATGAAATACCTGGGTTTAGTAATCAAAGCGAGGTACATGCGCAGGGAGTGGTGTAGGGTATTATATAGTCGGCTCCGCCCGACTTTAGCCTTGCCTTACTTGTTTAAATTTCGGAATTTCGATCATTCATCCATGGATCGTGAACAAATATATTTTGAAAAATAAAATCCACGACACTAACATTTAAATATTTTCACAAAAAATGGAGTGACATAATTTTTGTCCGATGTCCAGCATGCAAGTATTATTCGAAAGGTATTGATTCCATCTTTTAATTTTTCATAACAACTTTTACGATATATTTCCAAGAAATATGAGTTTTAGCTGTCATTTTTTGGGTTGCGACGGCAGTATTTTTTTTTTTTGTGATCCGTTCTAAAATTCATATATTGATAAGGCTGTTGATTTTGCTGCCAGGATAATATATTAATGTTCCAGGATTTTTGTAGGACTTTTTCTATTTTCTCTTATATTATTCTCGCTTCATTCAAATCTTCTTTTTAAATCATTTCTAAATTTCTAAAACTTACCTTTGATAAAATCCACCGCCATCTCTAGACCATACGAATCCTTGTCACAATCATCGAGGATGTGAGCACCCAGCGTAACATTCGGCAGCAGACCCTGTTCATTAATACGATCTATGGTGTAGAGCATAGCCTCCAGGGCCTGTATGCCACCCTGGGGCATAATGGGACCGCACATGAGATTATCCTCACGCGAGTGCACCATCATGAGGCCACCCAAAATGACGTCTCCCTCAACTATGGCCTCACGTTTAATGGGCCAGTGACTCTGGGGCATCAACGAGCCATACAGCTGCCGAGGTTGCATCTGAAAGTCTTGTTCGGTTTCGGGTAGCGAGCGGAATTTCTTGCTGGTGGCTGTCATCAAATAGGGATGGGCCATCTGGTGAGGCTGGTGTGTAGGCGAGCCGGTGTTGGTGCCGGTACCGGGGCGGCCACGATGTCTGCCCGAACGAGGTGAGGCGGCAAAATAATCCTGCGGATGGTGCGGCAGGTGAGTTAGATGATGCGGAAGTTGTTGCTGGCCCGTTACAAAGGGATATTTGTTGTCATTGTCGAAAAAGAAATCATCCGGCGAATCGAACACATAGGGATAGTCCGTGGCCAGGGGCGTAGCATCATAGGGAAGCTCTGCTAGTTCCTCATCTTCTACGTCTACTTCTTCTTCTTCGTTGTGGAATTCATTGGATTGTGGTATTTTTGCAGTTTCATGTTGCACTTGATTTGGCCACTCCATTGGATAGCTGTCATCATTTTGATAATTAAAATCTTCGGGCTCGATGTCAGCTAAGGATTCGCGGAAAGATAAAGGGGCCTTCTTCAGCTGCTGCTGTTGTTTAGTTCGTTTACTCGTTGGCTGGGAGACGGTGCTCTTGCTGGCCTCCGATATTTGTTTAGCCGAGGAAGACTTCACATTTGGGCCCATTTGCTTAAGATGATGATGTTGCTGTTGCTGTTGCCTCCACTGATGTTTATGCTTCTCAAAAGGATATTTGTCTCGTCGTTGGTGAGGCAACTGATGGTACAGGTGAAGTCGCTCCGGCGCATGATGATGCTCGCCATGATGATGTTGATGAGGATTGTGATGATGGTGCTGATGCTGGTGACTCTGATGATGTTGATGCTGTCGATGTTGTTGACGGGAAAGCCGATGTTCCTGTTGTTCACGGTGCTTATGATGATGCTGCTGATGCTGATACTCCGGCTCTAAGTGTTTGTTATTTACAAAACCTCGTGTATGCTTGTTATTGGAGTAGGTTGCAGCCCCAGGTGTGATGGCATCATCATCATCAACAACATCACCTTCTCCTACTTCGTCGTCATCCTCGTCCTCATCACCCACAGTACTGACATCAAATTCCACATTTTGTGTTTCCTTGAAGTCGCCCTTCATGACAACAGCACCAAAGTCAATGCCATCAAAATTGCTGGCTTCTGTTCGGCGGGTGGTGTCATCAATATCGCCCACCACCTCCAGCATGTTGCTATTGTCGCTGATGTTGCCATTGTTGGTGGCAAAAAGTTGGTGGGCCTCCCCACTTGCCGCCTCCACAGCATTGAGTTTCCTTATAAATATTATAGCTAATAAAATAGTTAACATTTTCATAGCCATGCTCCTCGAATGCTTCATTTTAATATTGACGTTCTGGGGGCGTAGAAATCGAGGCTGGGGAGGAGGATGCGTGAGTGGGTGTGCTGAGGTGAGTGAGTGTGTTTCGTTTTGTTTTCCTTTGATATGCCTTCGATGTGGTGGTTTGTTTTTGCTTTTCTATCGATTCTACTCAAATATCCTGGATATGTTCAGGCGGATGTGTTTGTTTTTTTCTTCTTCTGTCGAATTGGGTGGGATTTTTTTCTTCTTTTTCGTATTCATGCGTTATGTTATTAGGTTAACTTGGCTTTCGGGGATATGTTTTGATACCAAGGATATTTTGGGATATGTAAGTTTTCCATTTGTTGTTGTCTTGAATATTTTTTGTACTCGTTTAGCTCTGCTGTGCTGTGATGTATTCGTTTCACGTGAAATTCAATACATTCATAGGTTAGCGTTTTTTTCTTTCGATTGTTTCTAGTATCAAGTTAGGGTAGGGCTTTTAGCAATTTGTTTTTTTTTTTTTTGCAGCTACTTTTTGTTTGTGGAGGGGGTGGATTGTCTTTCAGAGACTTTTCGGTTAAAGTCACTTAAAGTGTTTTCTTTTCTTGGCCATTGCTTGAGAGTTCTTATGCGTTCAAACGCATACAAATTTAAAACTCTGCTAATTATTCATGGGAAATTTTCGTTAAAGAAATAATCTTCAAAAATAGCTAGATATACAAAAAAATTTTGACATTAGAAACAAAATATATTCACTTTCATTTAACTCTTTATCTTCTTATTTTCGTTGAACTTCCTAAAGTTATGCTTCATTTTGTAATAAATTCACTAATTAAATATTTTTATATAAATATTTCAATTTTTATCTCCTTCAAAGTACATGTTTTAGTTGTTATTTGGTTGCGAAAAGTTTCCAGTTGTGGGGAGCAAGTTTTTCGTATTAAATTGACTGTGCGAAAAATGCCACATGTTCTTCCCAGAAGTATGCTACAGTTTTTGTTGGTTTGAAGAATAGTTTGAGTTTATAAATTTATGACACGAGTCGATTCTTATATTTCTCATGAGTTGATTAAACACATCGACGCATTATTCATTGTGCTTGTCGATTTTAATACTTTTCATCAGCCGATTAAACAAATCAGCTCATAATATAATACTCCAAATACTCTGTACACCAAAAAGTGTATTCCATGTCCTCCAAAAGTATGCTACAGTTTTTAAACACTTAATCAACTTTACGGATTATCGTTGAATTGTCATGAACAATACTGGAATTTTATTCATTTATGACATAAATAGATTCGTATATTTTTCATGAGTAGATTAAACACATCAACACATGATTAAATACGATTTTATATCCCAATAGTATGCTAAACTTTTCAAACACTTACTCAATTTAACGAATTATCATATTCGTGGTAAAAAGAATAATGAAACTTTATTAATTTATGGCACAAGTCGATTTTTAAACTTTGTAACACATCAGCTAATAACTTAATAAAAATTTTTACTCCAAAAAGTTTGCAGTATTCAATATAAAACCATGTCCTCCAAAAGTATGCTACATTTTTTAACATTAATATAATTTTATAAATTAATGAAATATTTGAATGAAGAATACTGGAACTTTATTTATTTATGACATAAGTCGATTTTTATAATTTTCATTAGTTTAGATAAGTGACTTTCATGAGTTGATTAAACATATCAACCGATAATTTATTAGTTTCTTGTACTCTAAAAGTTTCATCTTGCTGTAGTGAATATACAAAACTATGCTACAGTTTTTAAAAACTTAAATCAATTTTAGGAATTATATTTGTTCAACGAATACTGCAACTTTATTAATTTATGGCACAAGTCGATTCTGATTCTTTTTATTAGGTTTGTTCACATATGAACTCATAATTTAATGCAAATTTGTACAAAAGTTTGCTGTATTCACTATATAACCATATTCCCAAAAGTATGCTTAATCTATTTTTTTTTCGAATTATCGATGTATTGGCATGGACAATACTGACAATTAATTAATTTATGACAGAAGTCGATTCACTTATCTTTTATCAGTTGCTTAAACACATCATCTTTTAATTTATTACGATTCTGTACTCCAAAAGTTTCATTTTGCTGTAGTGAATATATTCGATTTCATTAATTTTTTAACACATTAACACAAAATTTAATAAAAATAAAAACCGTGCCCTCCAAAAGTATGCTACATTTTTTAAACATTTAGTCAATTTTATGAATATTTAAATATTGTCATAAATAATACTGGAACATTATTAATTTATGAATACAAGTCGATTCATATATTTTTCGTGACTTCATTAAACATATCAACTATTAATTTATTATGACTTTGTGCTTCAAATGATTCATTGTGCTCAAGTCGTTATACAACTATGTCCTCCAAAAGTATGCTACATTATATTTTTGTATTGTTGCAAAATAGACAAAAATGCTTAAATACAAATAAGGGATCGATGTTAATGCGAACAAAAAATAATTTCCAATCACCCCACAGAAATGAAGATTGGATTGTTTAATTGCGATCTGCAAAATATTTCGTCGCTGGTCAAGCCATTTGTTAGCTAAACGCTCCTGTAAAAAAATCATCATTTCCTTTGTAATTTTTTGTCGCATTTTTGTCCAGTTTTTCTGAATTAATAGAAAACGCTTTAAATATCTCAATTTATACTTAAAGTCTTAGAGTAACCTGTTAGTCGAATAATTGGATGTTTTTTGTTTATTTTTTTCATAGTAACAACTGGAAACTTGAAACTGAATTTCAATTTCACATAGAAATAGTGGTTTAGGAATACCCTTCATGAAATTGAGAAAATAATATTTTTTTAAGATTTTTTGTCTTAATACAAAAAACTATAAAAAATAGGAAAAAAAAATCGAAAAAAAATATTTTACTGTATTTTTTTCATAGCTAACATTATAACGAAGAAGAAAAAATAAAAAAAAATAAATTTTAGTTTGATTTTTTCATAGCTAACATTATAACGAAGAAGAACAATGTCTACATGTAAACTATCTATGGATAAATGTAGTAGTTATGATACTCTAAATTTGTGACTGTCTAAATTTGTGGTTAAACAACACAAAAGAGCCCTTTGCAAATTAAATATCAGAATATTTAAATTTATTTTAAAACAGGATCTTGAAGAAAACGAAGCCTAGTTGAAGAAAATCTATAGATAAATGTAGAAGTTATTGTATTTCCAAAATGAGAGTACAAAAATAATTTTTAGTTCTGATTTTATGCCTTAATATTCAAATAAATAAGTACATCTGTTAATATCGTAGAATTTTTTTTTGTTATTGACGATAGCTTCATTCCTTGTTAGGGAATAACTTTTTTGCCTCTGGGAATATCCCAACCTTAAGCACAGTCAGAGATGCAAGCACTTCGAATTTCGTGGTTTCAGTTACAATTGATTGGTTGCTGCCATTTCTATTACATTTTTATCCTAAAAGTACGATTTTCTATAATCCATTATCATTCCTGTTTGCTTGAGACTAGCTTTATCCCTATTCACATTCTCCCCTTAAAATTACTAAAGAGTGATTTTTTTGAGGTTAGGATTTTCATGCATTAGTATTTGACAGATCACGTGGGATTTCAGACATGGTGTCAAAGAGAAAGATGCTCAGTATGCTTTGACATTTCATCATGAATCGTCTTACAAACGAACAACGCTTGCAAATTATTGAATTTTATTATCAAAATGCGTGCTCTGTTAAGAAAGTTCATTGCGCGCTTCCATTTTATGGTCAGTTTAATCGACCCACTGAAGCGGCTATTCGGGCTATTGTGACTAAATTTCGCACCAAATTTACATTGTTGGACATTAAACCACCAACACGCTTACGTAGAGTGCGAACTGAAGAAAATATCGCAGCTGTATCGGCCAGTGTTAATGATGACCACCAATTTTCGATTCGTCGCCGTTCGCACCAATTGGGTCTCTGTTACTCAAAAACGTGGAAATGCCAAAATTGGACTAAGCGGATGGACCACCTAAGACGCAGCCGCGGTCAACATTTAAATGAAATTATCTTCAAAAAGTAAATGTCATGGACCAATCTAACGTTTCAAATAAAGAACCGATGAGATTTTGCAAATTTTATGCGTTTTTTTAAAAAAAAAAGTTATCAAGCTCTTAAAAAATTACCCTTTACAATAGTATGCTACACTTTTCAAACACTTAATCAATTTAACGAATTATCATATTGGTGGTATAAAGAATACAGGAAATTTATTAATTTATGGCACAAGTCGATTTTTAAACTTTGTAACACATCAGCTAATAACTTAATAAAAATTTTTACTCCAAAAAGTTTGCAGTATTCAATATAAAACCATGTCCTCCAAAAGTATGCTACATTTTTTTTAACATTTACTATAATTTTATAAATTAATGAAATATTTGAATGAAGAATACTGGAACTTTATTTATTTGTGACATAAGTCGATTTTTATACTTGTCATTAGTTTAGATAAGTGACTTTCATGAGTTGATTAAACATATCAACCGATAATTTATTAGTTTTTTGTACTCTAAAAGTTTCATCTTGCTGTAGTGAATATACAAAACTATGCTACAGTTTTTAAAAACTTAAATCAATTTTAGGAATTATATTTGTTCAAAGAATACTGCAACATTATTAATTTATGGCACAAGTCGATTCTGATACTTTTTATTAGTTTTGTTCACATATGAACTCATAATTTAATGCAAATTTGTACAAAAGTTTGCTGTATTCACTATATAACCATGTTCCCAAAAGTATGCTTAATCTATTTTTTTTCGAATTATCGATGTATTGGCATGGACAATACTGACAATTAATTAATTTATGACAAAAGTCGATTCACTTATCTTTTATCAGTTGCTTAAACACATCATCTTTTAATTTATTACGATTCTGTACTCCAAAAAGTTGCATTTTGCTGTAGTGAATATATATCGAAATATTTGTTCAAAGAATTCTGGATCTTTGTTGATGTATGGCAAAAGTCGATTTCATTAATTTTTTAACACATTAACACAAAATTTAATAAAAATAAAAACCGTGCCCTCCAAAAGTATGCTACATTTTTTAAACATTTAGTCAATTTTATGAATATTTAAATATTGTCATAAATAATACTGGAACTTTATTAATTTATGAATACAAGTCGATTCATATATTTTTCGTGACTTCATTAAACATATCAACTATTAATTTATTATGACTTTGTGCTTCAAATGATTCATTGTGCTCAAGTCGTTATACAACTATGTCCTCCAAAAGTATGCTACATTATATTTTTGTATTGTTGCAAAATACACAAAAATGCTTAAATACAAATAAGGGATCGATGTTAATGCCAACAAAAATAATTTGCAATCACCCCACAGAAATGATGATTGGATTGTTTAATTGCGATCTGCAAAATATTTCGTCGCTGGTCAAGCCATTTGTTAGCTAAACACTCCTGTAAAAAAATCATCATTTCCTTTGTAATTTTTTGTCGCATTTTTGTCCAGTTTTTCTGAATTAATAGAAAACGCTTTAAATATCTCAATTTATACTTAAAGTCTTAGAGTAACTTGTTAGTCGAATAATTGGATGTTTTTTGTTTATTTTTTTCATAGTAACAACTGGAAACTGGAAACTTGAAACTGAATTTCAATTTCACATACCCTTCATGAAATTGAGAAAATAATATTTTTTTAAGATTTTTTGTCTTGATACAAAAAACTAAAAAAAATCGAAAAAAAAAAAATATTTTAGTGTATTTTTTTCATAGCTAACATTAAACAACAAACATTAACAATTAAAAATATATATATTTTTGTCTCGACGAGGCCGATTTTTTGTCTTTGAAGTCATTGAGCTCAAGCACCCCCTTCTGGTACTTACCCATCATATCTCAGTTGCTACTACCCTCTGTACCACTCTAATATCAGAAAATTAAAGCTCGCATAAAATCATGAATCATGCTTGAGCTCAATGACTTCAAAGACAAAAAAAATCGGCCTCGTCGAGACAAAAACATCGATGTATCACACTTTAAAATCCGTTTATAAATGCAGAAGTTATATAGAAAAATGTAAAAGCTCGACCCCTACGTTCGGCATAATAAAAAATTTTTTTTGAAACTACCTTTCAATAATACTTCATATTCGAAGGTGTACGGCGAACTTTTTTTTTGAGGTACGCCCTAGTGTACATGTAAACTATCTATGGATAAATGTAGTAGTTATGATACTCTAAATTTGTGACTGTCGAAATTTGTGGTTAAACAACACAAAAGAGCCCTTTGCAAATTAAATATCAGAATATTTAAATTTATTTTAAAACAGGATCTTGAAGAAAACGAAGCCTAGTTGAAGAAAACCTATAGATAAATGTAGAAGTTATTGTATTTCCAAAATGAGAGTACAAAAATAATTTTTAGTTCTGATTTTATGCCTTAATTATCAAATAAATAAGTACATCTGTTGATATCGTAGAATTTTTTTATTATTGACGATAGCTTCATTCCTTGTTAGGGAATAACTTTTTTGCCTCTGGGGAAAATCCCAACCTTAAGCACAGTCAGAGATGCAAGCACTTCCAATTTCGTGGTTTCAGCTACAATTGATTGGTTGCTGCCATTTCTATGACATTTTTATCCAAAAGTACGATTTTCTATAATCCATTATCATTCCTGTTTGCTTGAGACCCGCTTTATCCCTATTCACATTCTCCCCTTAAAATTACTAATATCGAAAAATCCATTTATCGAGTCTACGAAGTATGCTCCGATTTTTTATTCTAGCTGCAGTCATTTAATTTGTACTATTTTTATCCCCAATCGCCGAGATTTCCCCTAAAAGTATTTTTTTGACAGAGAAATTTATAAATCGATTTGAGAAGAATGTTGACACTGAATTTTATGATTCTAACTACAGCAATTTGGTCAGTACTAATTCTATCCCTTTTTCACATTTTCCCCTTAAAATTACGAATTTGGAACAATTCATTTACTTTTTTGTTTCTAGCTGTTGTCGTACCATTCTTACTAGGATTATCCACAAAGTTACGTAAATTCGCCAATATTAGAGATTATTGGGGATATTTCTTGTCATTGGAATACTGATAGTGAGGAAGACATATTAATATTTTTTTGTTTTGTCAAAACACATAAACGATAGATAGACCTAAAAAAACATTTTTCTTCATTGGCTACTTAAAAACGTGATTTTTTATTTCCTTTTCTTTGAAGATACTAAGGCAGCACTATCGAAGTCTTTTTTATTTTTTGATTAAAAAAAAAAATAAAAAGTTTATTTTTTTACTTCTCTACCATATTTTAAAGTATTTTAGATATTACAGATGTTTGTTCAACTTTTGCAGATTTTGAAAATTGAAACAACTTGATTTCTTTTTTCAACTTAGCGGAACTGTTTCTCATGTATTTTAGAAACTATTATACTTTTCTTTTAACTCGCAAAATAAAAAAGTAGTTTATTTTGAGCTAATTTCTAAAATATACCCGATTGTCCGATTTTCAATGTTAATATTTATAAAAAATAATCATTCGACCTTGGCCATTTTTTACAAAACTCACAAATGTTTAAATGATCAAAAGTTATTGAATTTTGACCGATGGAATTTGTTTCGGCGTGAGTCTATTCATGATAGCTAATCTAATCAAAATTACTCTACAGAAAAGGATGTTAGTGTTCTCCATCTCCAAAAAGAATTCTATGTTTATAAACATTTAATAAAGTTTAGAAAATTTAGAAAATTTAAAATTTTTGCCTTGATGTGGTTGCATAGAAAAATGATACGAAAAAGATTTTAATTTTTAAAAAAAAAAAATTTGATCCTTAACTTTAGCATAATAGATATTAGCCAGAAATATCTATCAGTATTCAGAGGCTATTTACATCGTTTATATTTTTATTTTCGTCAGAAAATATATTCGAATTTATTTTATTTTACGCTCTTCTTAGATGTCCAATAAAATTTAATGTCACATAATTTTTATTAGAAATAACGACTAATTCAATAAAGTACTTGTCTTTTAATGATTTCAGATTTCATACCATATTGACATGTTATTTATATATTTCATCATAAATGCGTATCTCATAAATGGATATTTTAATTAAATCCATACGTGCTCCATAATAACACCTAATATTATGCTTTAGAGGAGTCACCCCCCAAAAGTAAGCATCAATTTCATGTAATCCAGCGACATAGCCAAAGTATGTGACTCTGTTATTAAACAGCGCCTTAAAATAGGCCACAAAAGGAGAGAAAATGTGACAGTGACATGAATGAATGAAAATGGATATTCCACAATGGTTTACTTTTAAAGGGGAAGCGGAAGAGAAAGGGATAAAAATGATACAACTTAAAGTGTTGAAGCTAGATTTTTTTTTTTTCAAAATTAAACTAAAATTAATTTTAGATGGGAAACAAGAAATAAACAAACACGTAAAACTACGTAAAATTAAAGCTGTTATAACTTCTACACTGTTAACCGGAATACTGTGAAATTTGATATTTAGCAATTCATTTATAGCGATTACATTCGCATGGAATATGGGCGATAATGCCACACCCCTTATGGTACCTACCACACAAATTGGCATAAACTTTGGTTACAATAAAACAGACATAACATTCATACGGGTAGTCAAAATCATTTGCATTTTGATATTTAAAAATATTTTTAAAATCACTTTAAACCTAAGAAATATTTACATTTTAGCCACGCCCCTTTTTGTACCTCCCACATAATTGTCTCTATCATAGGTAATATTAAATTCTTCTTAACTTCTATACTAGGGATATATATACTATGGGATCCACTGTGGCTTGATATTTAATCATGTTTTTACAATTGTTTTATAAATGTGGAAGGTACTAGGACTGGGACCATGTCAAATTGTTCGTATATATGTTCTCTGAGCGTGAGGGTATATATGTCGGTTTTGCCGACTGAAGCTTACTTATTTGTTATATATAACACCGTGCGACAGTACTTTTTGGACCTGAACAATATCATAAACATATGAAACTAGAGATAATATGTAGAAAACCCGTGTTCTCAGGTTTCTCCTTTTAACAGGACTTTTAATTTCAAAAGGATATATTTATTTTCATACTTTCGAAAGCCACATAGAGGCCAAATGAAAGATAAGAATATCTGTTAAAAATACTAAAAATTGCATACCTCTATCTGTATTAGCTTAGCATTCAAGTTTCCCCCTTAAAGAGTAAAGGATGAATAAACTACATAAATACGGGGGCAACTTGAAATTGTTGTTAATACTAAATCAAAATAGACAAAAGCATTATATTAAAAGTAATTTTAACAGATAATCTTCTCTTTTATTTGATATCCATATCATTTTTGTGTGGCTCCTAGAAGTATGACAATAAATTATTTAAACATATATATTCTTTGGAAATTAAAAGTCTTGTAAAAAAGAGGAAAGGATCACCAAATGATTGAGTACAAAGTTTTTCAACATACGATATCTAGTTTCACATGTATAATATCTTGATCAGATCTCATAAAATAAATGTGAAATTGTCGCACGGTGTAATAAATCTAATCCATATTTTCGCAGGTTTTACAGTTTTAAAGATATCAAAATTTCTAACAATTTATTTAAATATTTCTAACCTTCACATTAGTCAATATGTTGATGCCCATGAAAGAGGACTATCTCCAGAAATGGGATCATTTTTTGTAATTGCATTTTTTATTATAAGAAAAAATTCCCCGACCCTTCAAATATATATTTTTCTCTTTCGTGATTCATGGCAAACGTTAAGTTCATTTGCAATGTCCGACCTATGTTGTTTACAAACGGAAGTGCGCTGAAAATTGACATGAGATTATGGCCAAATTTCCTCTTAACATCAGCTGAAAGAAATATCAAAAAAAATGAACAACATGCGTCATGGCCATGGTGGCTACTTTAGGTTTGAAGGGACCTGCTGCCCCAGAAATTTGCTTGTTTTTTTATTTAATCCATATGGCATCAATCATTTCATCGTATTGTCTTCATTAATCTTTTGTTAACGCAAAGTACTTTATTTTATTGGCTCAAAATGTTCAAGCGATGAGGACACAAGCCTCCACGACGAACACAATTCCTCTAAATCTCCAATGAGTAATTAGTTAAATTAAAGCCACTTCTTGGAAGGATAAACGCACAGGCAGACAGAAACAAACATTTGGCAAATAGCAACAACAACGAAAATGAGCAATTTCATTTATTTGTTTATTTCCATTTGTTTTCAAGGACAAGAGCTGGAGGCTAGAAATGAGTGGGAATATAAAAAAGGAAATCGATGGAAATGAAAGAGCCTAAGTCGTTTCGCTTGACCTATGACATTGACCTAAGGCTTCGACGGTCCCCAGAGAGAGCAGGGTTGACACAATGAAACAAAGTCGCCAGAAACATGTCAGAAACAATTCTGGCAGTGACAAGGACAGTGTCAGAAATCATGAAGGAAATGTTGGAATGTGGCTTATGATTCACAATATTTGATTAGACAAACAATATTACTTAAATCCCACTGTGCAACCCAGTACCGAAAAGAGATGATTGTCCAAATATTGGTGTACAATTTTAAATTTGATCTACCGATTACTTTGAAATGTAGAAAGAATAACATTCATTTTTATTTTTATTTTTATTTTTATTTTTATTTTTATTTTTATTTTTATTTTTATTTTTATTTTTATTTTTATTTTTATTTTTATTTTTATTTTTATTTTTATTTTTATTTTTATTTTTATTTTTATTTTTATTTTTATTTTTATTTTTATTTTTATTTTTATTTTTATTTTTATTTTTATTTTTATTTTTATTTTTATTTTTATTTTTATTTTTATTTTTATTTTTATTTTTATTTTTATTTTTATTTTTATTTTTATTTTTATTTTTATTTTTATTTTTATTTTTATTTTTATTTTTATTTTTATTTTTATTTTTATTTTTATTTTTATTTTTATTTTTATTTTTATTTTTATTTTTATTTTTATTTTTATTTTTATTTTTATTTTTATTTTTATTTTTATTTTTATTTTTATTTTTATTTTTATTTTTATTTTTATTTTTATTTTTATTTTTATTTTTTTTATTTTTATTTTTATTTTTATTTTTATTTTTATTTTTATTTTTATTTTTATTTTTATTTTTATTTTTATTTTTATTTTTATTTTTATTTTTATTTTTATTTTTATTTTTATTTTTATTTTTATTTTTATTTTTATTTTTATTTTTATTTTTATTTTTATTTTTATTTTTATTTTTATTTTTATTTTTATTTTTATTTTTATTTTTATTTTTATTTTTATTTTTATTTTTATTTTTATTTTTATTTTTATTTTTATTTTTATTTTTATTTTTATTTTTATTTTTATTTTTATTTTTATTTTTATTTTTATTTTTATTTTTATTTTTATTTTTATTTTTATTTTTATTTTTATTTTTATTTTTATTTTTATTTTTATTTTTATTTTTATTTTTATTTTTATTTTTATTTTTATTTTTATTTTTATTTTTATTTTTATTTTTATTTTTATTTTTATTTTTATTTTTATTTTTATTTTTATTTTTATTTTTATTTTTATTTTTATTTTTATTTTTATTTTTATTTTTATTTTTATTTTTATTTTTATTTTTATTTTTATTTTTATTTTTATTTTTATTTTTATTTTTATTTTTATTTTTATTTTTATTTTTATTTTTATTTTTATTTTTATTTTTATTTTTATTTTTATTTTTATTTTTATTTTTATTTTTATTTTTATTTTTATTTTTATTTTTATTTTTATTTTTATTTTTATTTTTATTTTTATTTTTATTTTTATTTTTATTTTTATTTTTATTTTTATTTTTATTTTTATTTTTATTTTTATTTTTATTTTTATTTTTATTTTTATTTTTATTTTTATTTTTATTTTTATTTTTATTTTTATTTTTATTTTTATTTTTATTTTTATTTTTATTTTTATTTTTATTTTTATTTTTATTTTTATTTTTATTTTTATTTTTATTTTTATTTTTATTTTTATTTTTATTTTTATTTTTATTTTTATTTTTATTTTTATTTTTATTTTTATTTTTATTTTTATTTTTATTTTTATTTTTATTTTTATTTTTATTTTTATTTTTATTTTTATTTTTATTTTTATTTTTATTTTTATTTTTATTTTTATTTTTATTTTTATTTTTATTTTTATTTTTATTTTTATTTTTATTTTTATTTTTATTTTTATTTTTATTTTTATTTTTATTTTTATTTTTATTTTTATTTTTATTTTTATTTTTATTTTTATTTTTATTTTTATTTTTATTTTTATTTTTATTTTTATTTTTATTTTTATTTTTATTTTTATTTTTATTTTTATTTTTATTTTTATTTTTATTTTTATTTTTATTTTTATTTTTATTTTTATTTTTATTTTTATTTTTATTTTTATTTTTATTTTTATTTTTATTTTTATTTTTATTTTTATTTTTATTTTTATTTTTATTTTTATTTTTATTTTTATTTTTATTTTTATTTTTATTTTTATTTTTATTTTTATTTTTATTTTTATTTTTATTTTTATTTTTATTTTTATTTTTATTTTTATTTTTATTTTTATTTTTATTTTTATTTTTATTTTTATTTTTATTTTTATTTTTATTTTTATTTTTATTTTTATTTTCAGATCATTTTTATTTATATTTTCAGAGAACCCACACGTGACTATTGAGAAGCCAATGCATCCACAATGAGTCACTGTTTGGTGTGAATTTTGGGCTAGTGGATGAGGTATTGCCGAGCCAGTCGTGGTAGTCATATAAATGTTATTGTGTTCCATTATTAAATGACAAAGTTCAAACAGTATTTTTTATTACCGGTTCTAACTTATAGTTTTAAATAGCCCACCCTCCTTGGATGCCCTATTACAGTCACTCTTGCAAGAACTTAAAAAAAAATCCCTCAATGCCTAATAAATTGTTAAATTTAGAATGTTCCTAATTTTTGCTGGATAGATCATAGAGTCTTCATTCGATTCTACTACTCTGGCATAGTCTGACTAAATATTCTATATGACCTTCTGCTCTCATTTCCCATTGTTATTCTCGAAGAAGCCTTCCATTGATCCAGTGGAAATCAGCTGCGGGAAAATCCTGCTCCATCAAACGTAATTTCGTGGAACAAGCAGTGCAAAAGAAACCAAAGTATTTAAAGTTTCATTACCGCAGATAAAAAGTTTTGTAGTAACTACCACCAGCACATAATAAACCAAGTTAAGCAAAATAACGAATGACCTTTTTATGGGAAACCACTCAACGCTGTTGCTGTTGTTGCTGCCACAAAACACCATCCATCCATCCATGGCTCCCACCACTGGTCAGACATGATCAACAATAACAACAACAACTAAAACGAGAATGTACAACCACATTAAGGACTACAAAAAGCAAAAAAGTTTATAAATTTCTTATGTTATTGTTTGGCAGTTCCATCCCCCTCCCCCAAAAAATAAAATAAAACAACAAATAGAACAAAACAAATAAAAATAGCGATTGGTATGGCCTGGCCGAAACTATATGCCCTACATTGGGCTATAAACAGAAACAAAAATAAAATAAATAGGCAAAATATATGTTATAGTTAGACTGAAAGCCTACTCATGTTTTTTTAATTATTTATTTCCCAATATTTCAATTGAAATCTTCAATCATCTTCAGGGGTATCTGTACAAAAATATAAATGATAAATTATTTATTTTTCAAAAAAAAGCAGTACATAATGATAGCTAACAAATAAGCAATAATTAAATTATCCGAAGACCGATTGGTTTCGCATGATTTCGTAAACTGATGTCAGAAAAAATTAAAAAAATAATGAAATTAAAATTTTCTATGTTGATAATATAATTACTGAAGGTTTTTAAATCAAGCCATGTTGTGAAAATTTTTTTTTTAAAAAGTTTATAAAAAGGTTTGAGCAGTTTGAAATAGATTGATATTACCTATCCATATAATCCCAGCAAAATAAATTAGAAACACTTCCGTAGGAAGAACATTTTAATAGCATCTCAAAATCTAAATGTGTATTTTTTCCGCTTTTGAGGAAGATTTTTTAAACAACTTCCAAAAAAAGTCAATAATAAGTTAATATCCCGTAACATTTTCACAATTGAATAAGAAGGAATTTTTAGTATGGGATCACAGAGGTAAGATGTCTCGGGAAAAACTTTTTTTGTTGTTTTTTATAACTTTTATATATGAACAATGTTTAATTTTATAAAATTTTAATAATTTAAAAAATTTTCTTTAAAAAATAAAAAAATATTTAATTTATTTGAATGCTAATTTAATTTAATATTAACTTGCGTTATATATTAATTCATTCTAAATAAAACTATAAATTTTAATCTGATTTCCATTACAATTATTAAATGTCTTGGCATAGATAACTACAAATATTATTTTGGTATGCACGAAAAATATTAAAAAAAAAAACAAGTAAGGAAAGGATAAAGTCGGAAAGGATATTTGTATGGGGGTATATTGAAACCTGGAACGATGTGACCCGCTTTCACCATGTATGTTTATTGGTGAAATATAATTTGTAAAGTTTGGCCAAAATCGGTTAAACATTCGGGAGCAACATTTGTATGAGGGCTATATCTAAATCTGAACCGATCTTACCAACTTTCGCCATAGGTTTTTTAGTTGGACTATAAGATGCTGTGCCAATTCTAAAGAAAAACGGGTACAATATGTGGATTTTAGAGCGAAAAAAGTCAAATCGGGAGCGACATTTGTATGGGGGCTATATCTAAGTATGAACCGATCATACCCACTTTCAGCATAGGTGTTTCTAGTTGTATTATAAGATGTTGTGCCAATTTTAAAGAAAATCGGGTACAATATGTGGTTTCTAAAGCGGAAAAAGTGAAATATGGAGCGCCATTTGTATGGGGGCTATATCTAAATCTGAACCGATCTTACTTAATTTCTACACAGGTGTTTCTAGATGGATTATAAGATGTTGTACAAAATGTAAAGAAATTCGGGTACAATATGTGTTTTCTAGAGCGGAAAATGTCAAATCGGGAGCTACATTTGTATGGGGGCTATATCTAAATCTGAACCGATTTCCTACAAATTGGCTAGAAAAAATAACTTCTGCCAAGTTTCATGACAATCGGACAACAATTGAGACCTGTAGATGAACAGCAGACGGACGGACAGACAGACATCGTTAAATCGACTCATCTGGTGATTCTAAGCCGATCGGTATACTTAAATGTGGGTCTAGCTCGATTAACTTATAATACCCTAGTGCACGAAGTGGTGTAGTGTATAATAATTAGTCTCCGATTTGTTTCTGGTTTAATTGATTTTTTTAATTTGGACAGGCTGGCTTTTTATATTTGGTTTGTTCTCAAATGGCCAAAAATTGTGGCCACACCTTCCTAGGTTCTGAATAGTACTTCTAAGCGTTACAAACCTACTATTGACATAAATATACTTCACCATCTAATGGCAGAGTGTATTTAACGAACGAACAACAACAGCAACAGAACTTCAAAACTTGCCGCTGGAGTGAATGTACGAGCTAGTATTTACCAAAACCCAAGCAAATGGATAGAAAAATCCAAGAAAAAAATTATCTATGCCAAACATGTTTTTTATTTAAGCGAAAATAATACGCAGTGTGTTAAAATCTTCAACATACTTTGATAACCACACGCAGAACGGCCAAAAAGAAAGAAAGCTGAGTTGGCTTTTGAAGGCCTCCGCCATAATGCGTGGCTGACAGTGGGATTGTGTGTGTGTGTGTGGAGATGCTTGCGGCTGGGGAGGACTGGATTGTGGATTGTGTGTCTCCGACAGTATTGTTATGGTTATTTTGGTAAAAAACACAAGTCTTTAGCACTATCAGCCAGCACCATCATGAGAACAGGCAGAGGCAAACGCTGCTTAATGTCGTTGTCCTTGTTGTCACCATCATCGTCGTTGTCGTCATCATCAGCGTCATTTCTTGTTGTTGTCGGTGGTTCTGTTTCTGGTCTCATTTGTTATCCTTAAAACTAATCAACACTGAGTTAAAGCCACGTTATTAGTTAATGCTCCTCGACTGGCAAGTTTTCAGCCTCCACAACAGAAACATGACACCCACCCACACACTTACCCCACGCCATCCCATCCCACCCATTACCCCACAGACTTCTGGAATCCTGTTTGCCATGGATGGCCTGGAACAACACCAACATCCATCGCTTATCATCGCTTTAATGTAACGTTATAATGGCAGCGCGTTAAATGCGTAATGAGTCGAGGTGTATGAACGCTTGTGTGTCTGCGGTTGCGGATACACGCCAACGCTTTAGCCTTATCAAAGGAAATCATTTCAAAACACCATGAAAGGTGAATATTTGCGTTCGCCGCGGCTCTGGCTTTAATGCAATTGCGGGAAAATTTCGAAAATATCGATTTGAAGTTTTCAGATTTATTAATAATTCAGCGATACCAAACCAAGGCATATTCTGTGAACATTAACAAGAGCATTTTGTTTCAGTTTAACAGGTCTAAAGACTTTAAAGAGAACATCCTCTAATGTAAATTATTTAAAATGTTTTTGGTAGAATTTGTATTATTAAATTGTGCCCAAATGACGAAATGGAATTGGATATGTCATTACTCCAAAAGAAGAGATGTGACTCCAATCACACATTTATACGCGAAAATTCAAATAGGACCAAACAAACGAGTTTCAATAATCTGAGGACCCTTATTTCATATTTTTTCTCTCCTTGACACCAATAGCAGGAATAAATATTCGGATATTCGGAAAGTGACTTGTGCTTCTCATTCCTTTGTGGGAATCATTTACTTAAAGATGTCGGGTATGTTGTTGAAATGTCGCTGCGGCTTTCGCAGGCCGGAAATCATGATAGTGGTAGTGTGAAGCCAAGTAAAAAATGTCACCATAGAATAGAATCCGTTCGCAGACGCCAAATTTGTACTTCCGTTGTTAAGTTGGCCGAAAATCGATTTAATAAAATTTGTCTTCCTTTAAAATTTAAAGTCTCTTTGAAATTTTTAAAAGTATTAAACTATTAAAAATTATGAAAAATATGAAAGAAATTTAATAAAAATAAATTAAATAAGTCATTTTTGGTATAAAATGGGACGAAAGGTGTTAATAATGTTACTAAACCAAACAATTGCAGCTAGAATAATGAAAATATGTTATATGCCGCTCTTATTGCGCAGACGCGCAAAATAAAATTATTAATAAATTTATAAATTCATTAATTTCGATATTCGTATTACGATCAAATGGCTGCAGCTAGAATCATAAATTTCTGAGTGTACATTGATCTGGCTTCGTAGACGCTAAACAAATTTAAACAAGTAAAAAGGAGTTAAGTTCGGCCGGGCCGAATCTTATATACCCTCCACCACGGAGTGCATTCCATAGAATTACCGGTGGATTACCGCCCGTCGACTTTGCAAAGAAGTGAAGTAAGTTTAAATGTTGACTTTAAAGTACGATTTGGGAGAAATACTCGTAGTGTGTGTGTCTACGAAGACAGATGAGTATAACCATTGAATTTCATGATTCTAGCTACAGCCGCTTGCGTGGTACCAATTTTATCCCGTTTTGATCCTAATGGTACGAATATCGAAATATATCTTTATTTTACGTGTCTACACAGTCACAGCAATATACACAACGAATTTCACTATTCTAACTGCAACCGTTTAATTGGTACCATTTTATCCCTTTCGCCCCATTTTCCGCCTAAAAGTACAAATTTCGAACAAATCCTTTATGTTTCACGTCTACACAGTCAGATGAATGCACACACCGAATTTCATGATTTTATCTTCAGCGGTTTGGTTGGTACTATTTTTATCCCCCTTTACCAATTGTATCCCTTAAAAGTACAAATTTCAAAAAATCTCTCTATTTTACTTGTCTACGTAATTATAGGAACGTACACACCGAATTTCATGTTACTAGCTGATGTCGTATCAAAGGTACAATTTTTATCCCTTTTGTCCCATTTAATCCACTAAACCTTTTTTGTACTTTTTTGTGATTGCACGTTACTGGAGGAAGGTACGAAACAAATTTCAAGTGCATAAAATTGGAAATATTCAAAAAAAATTGCTTAAATAGTCTAAATATTAGGGGTATTTTCAGTCCTTGTTAGGGACAATTTTTTCCCTCTGGGCCGATTTTGGCCGGTTCCAATCCCAACCGATCTACAACCATAAGACACATTTAGGGAAAATTTGAACCTCCTAGCTTATTTCTTTCGGCCTCTATCGTGCTTTCAACAGACAGACAGACGGACATGGCTAAATCGTCTCAGAATTTTACCAGGATACAGAATATATATACTTTATGGGATCTCCGTGGAATATTTCAAGGTGTTACAAACGGAATGACGAAATGACCCTCCACCACCATCCTGGAGGTGGAGGTTATAAAAAATTCGTAGTTTTAAAATCAAACTGAGGAAAAAGGGATAAAAAAGCTAACAAAAAATGTCGCTGGCTAGAGTGAGGAAATTGGGTACATATATCGCTCTTACTGCATAGACAAAGGAAATCTTTCGATATTCTCACTTTTAGGGTCAAATAGAGAGGGAAAAAGGGATAAATAAGGTACCATCCAAATGGCTACTTGTAAAAACACGAAATTCGACGTATATATTCATCTAACTATGCAGACTCACAGAAAAAGGATTTTTCGCAGAAAATTGGGTTTTTCGAAATTCGTACTTTTAGGGTCAAAATGGAGATGCAAATACTACCAAGAAAATTAGCCAGAAATGAAATTTTAAATTTTCTTTACTTTTGATTTGACCTGGGATATTCTCCTGACTCAAGACCATTTTGCATCTATATTTACAAATTTTTACAAATTTCATGGTAGTATGTATTACATGGCTGCTCACTACCTCCACCATGACGGTCTTCATCAGAAGGATTTGGAGCCATGCTTTGACAAAATACCCGAACTCTTTGAGTCAATAAAAGAATGATAAACAAGAGTCACTTTCCTAATATCAGTCAAATCACTCGTAAACAAACATAGTGATGGATAGATAGAACTACACCGTTAACATTTTTGTTGTACTCCACTTTCGTGTATAGCAGACCTAACTACATCAGAAAATAATACGAAAACTTTTCAATTTCAATTTGTAGTGTAACACATTACCATAGAAAAGTTACAGCAGTCTTTGTGATCTTCCCAGAAGAGCTTCATTATATGTGTCTTTTGCTTTTAAAATTCAATATTTCCAGGGTTTCTCCTTTTTATACTACTTTAGTCTCTTAGAGAACTTTATATCTTTCCTACTCTTTAGTCTTACTTACTTTAGTCTCTTAGAGAACTTTTTACGAATCTCCTTCAGATGCTCCTGACATTGACACATTTCTTCATTATAATTACGGAATTATCCGTTTCATTTGAATTTGTAGCTGCGAGTGGAATTTGAAGCCAGACATTTTTCCAGGAACACAATATCCTTGACATACTTTATCATATACAGCTATTGTAATACACTTGAAATGTTTACCATTCGAAAAAAGAAACAACCTGTGAAACAATTTACCTCTTGACTAATTTTATATCAGTAGATAAATTTGAAAAAAAAAATGAAAATATAACAATAATATTCATATTTTTATGGCCTTGTGATTTATTGAATTTTTATGTGTGTGTGTGTGTGCATGCCACAATTTATAGCAAAAAATCGTGGCAGCAGATAGGAGGGCTCCCTACATTGAGTAAGGAAATCTAGAGGGTTTGACATGAAGTTGGTGTTAGTTAGATGACGACAAACAAAAACAATAATAACAATAGGTCCTGTATTCAAAGTGCTTCATCATAAGAAGGAGGTTTTTATTATTATTATGGCATGTCCGTATACATACAATGGTATATGTTTTCCACGGAAGGAGTTTTGCCACTGTTATTTTATAGATTTATTTTTTTTGGTATGCTATGTTTTCCTTTAAACAGCACTCACATCATGTGTTGCCATGACAGTGAAAGCCTTTCAAAAAGCTCGTTATTAAAAATCACTCAATTGCTTCACTTTCACTTCACCATAAAAGTGGCAATATAACAACATAGTAGTCATCATCAACGTCATCATCGTTTTTTATGACACCTGAGTAATGCTGGATTGATTTTTTCTATTAATTTCAATGACCGAACGTACAGACATGGGCATGAACATGAAATGCCAACAACCAAGGACTCCAAGGACTCACAGACCAGATCGACAACAATCGACTGCGCTGTGGGGGCATTTTTCGAAGTAAGGATGTAACGAAAGGTAAAAATATAAAAATATTTTTATTTATCTTTTTGGTGTTCCTCCTTCGAATTCGAAACCGCAAAAGTAAAAGGATATTAGCTGGAGGATTCACTCGCAATTTCAATATTCTCATTCGCTATGCGAACATTCGTTACATCCTTAACCTCACAAACTTCTCACAGGTGTTGGGCTAAGGTTGCATTGCCAGGAATGTGTTGCATATTTGGATGCATTTTTGCTGCCGCATTTATTCAGTGGCAAAAAGTTAATATTACAAATGGTGCAAAAATAAATATTGTTATTATTTGTTTGTGCCACGAGAATAAAACAATCGCTGCCACAGGAGAACGGCGTAAAATGTCATTCAAATATAAAATAAGCCACTGATTTTATGTCCACATATTGGACAAATATTGATATTGATTTTTTAAGTGGGTCAAGTGTTATTAATTTCTGCAGTGGCTCAAGTCACACTTAAGCTCAAAGAGGCATTCAAAATGTGAATAAATAGGGTGGTTAGAATAATATATTATTTATTATTTTTACTTTTATTTTTATTTTTATTTTTATTTTTATTTTTATTTTTATTTTTATTTTTATTTTTATTTTTATTTTTATTTTTATTTTTATTTTTATTTTTATTTTTATTTTTATTTTTATTTTTATTTTTATTTTTATTTTTATTTTTATTTTTATTTTTATTTTTATTTTTATTTTTATTTTTATTTTTATTTTTATTTTTATTTTTATTTTTATTTTTATTTTTATTTTTATTTTTATTTTTATTTTTATTTTTATTTTTATTTTTATTTTTATTTTTATTTTTATTTTTATTTTTATTTTTATTTTTATTTTTATTTTTATTTTTATTTTTATTTTTATTTTTATTTTTATTTTTATTTTTATTTTTATTTTTATTTTTATTTTTATTTTTATTTTTATTTTTATTTTTATTTTTATTTTTATTTTTATTTTTATTTTTATTTTTATTTTTATTTTTATTTTTATTTTTATTTTTATTTTTATTTTTATTTTTATTTTTATTTTTATTTTTATTTTTATTTTTATTTTTATTTTTATTTTTATTTTTATTTTTATTTTTATTTTTATTTTTATTTTTATTTTTATTTTTATTTTTATTTTTATTTTTATTTTTATTTTTATTTTTATTTTTATTTTTATTTTTATTTTTATTTTTATTTTTATTTTTATTTTTATTTTTATTTTTATTTTTATTTTTATTTTTATTTTTATTTTTATTTTTATTTTTATTTTTATTTTTATTTTTATTTTTATTTTTATTTTTATTTTTATTTTTATTTTTATTTTTATTTTTATTTTTATTTTTATTTTTATTTTTATTTTTATTTTTATTTTTATTTTTATTTTTATTTTTATTTTTATTTTTATTTTTATTTTTATTTTTATTTTTATTTTTATTTTTATTTTTATTTTTATTTTTATTTTTATTTTTATTTTTATTTTTATTTTTATTTTTATACCCTCCACCTCCAGGATGGGGGTATATTCACTTTGTCATTCCGTTTGTAACACCTTCAAATATTCATCGGAGACCCCATAAAGTATATATATTCTGGGTCGTGGTAAAATTCTAAGACGATATAGCCATGTCCGTCTGTCCGTCTGTCCGTCTGTCCGTCTGTCCGTCTGTCTGTCTGTCTGTCTGTCTGTTGAAAGCACGATAGCGGCCGAACGAAATGAGCTAGGAGGTTCAAATTTTGCCTAAATGTGTCTTATGGTTGTAGATCGGTTGGGATTGAAAGTGGACGAAATCGGCCCAGAGGGAAAAATTTTTCCCTCACAAGGACTGAAAATACCCCTAATATTTAGAGTATTTCAGCATGTTTTTTGGACATATTAGCTTGTATTTACTTGATATTTGCAATGCGCATTCCCTTTATAGCATAAAAGGGCACCATAGAGTGATTTTTATTTGTAGGGGGCGAAATGGGACAAAAAGGGATAAAAATGGTACCTATCAAACGACAACAGATAGAAACACGAAATTTGGCGTGTACATTCCTCTAATAGAGTAGATAAATAATATAAAAGTATTTTTTCTAAATTCGTACTTTTAAGGGGTTAAATGGGGCTAAAGGGATAAAAATAGTACCAACCTAACGGCTGCACCTAGAATAGTGAAATTCGATATATACATTCCTCTGATTGCGTAGACACGTAAAATAAAAGAACTTTCCAAAATTCGTACTTTTTGGGGTTCAAAAGGAAAAAGGGGATAAAAATAGTACCTACCAAATGACAGCAGATAGAATCATGAAATTCGGAGTATACATTCCTCTGACTGCGTAGACACGAAAAATAAAACGTTTTTTCCAAATTCGTACTTTCAAGGGATACAATGGCTACAGGGGATAAAAATAGTACCAACTAAACGAATACAGCTAGAATGATGAAATTCAGTGTGTACATCCCTCTAATTGTGTAGATACGTAAAATAAAGAGATTTTAGATAGTCGTACTCTTGAGGGGGCAAAATTGGAAAAAGGGGATAAAAATGGTACCAACAAAATGACCGCTGATAGAATCATGGAATTCGGGGTATACATTCCTCTGACTGCACTGCCACATAAAATATTTTTTTTCCAAATTCGTACTTTATTTTGTTGTTTTTACGACAAAAATGGTAGAATCATGAAGTTGTCTTATACTGCGTACGTGAGAGTTAAGGTATTTTCAAAATTTATACTTTTGAAATTAAAATAGGATGGAAATACAATCAACCTATCGACTGTAGCTGAAAATACACTCTCTATCCCCCAATATTTAGGGCATTTATGATTGCTCCCTTATATTTACTTTATGAATTGAAGTATTATATCCATTATATACAGGGTGCGGCTAAAGTAACTATATGATTTGTTTTTTAAATAACTATTGAATGGAAAAAAAAAACAAAAAAAATTATGATAAAAAGAAAGTTTATTTTATGTTATTTTTTACATTAATTATGAAAAATAATATCAGTTAAATGAGAACCGTTTTCTCTAACGCAAAAATGTGCTCTTTTTATGGCATTTTCCATAACTTTGTTGAGTGTTTCTTGTGGTATACGATCAATTTTTTCTTGAATGTTGTCCTTTAGTTGTAAAGATTTCTGATGAAGATTTTTGGGATCCCTAAAATCTGTTGTTTTGTTTATTTACGAAACCGTTCAAGTGAAAATGCGCTTCGTCGGTCATCATTAAATTTGACAAAAAATTTTCATTTTGATCAACGAGATTTAAAAGTGGTCTAGCAAATTCCAAGCGCAATTGCGCAATTGTATAGCGTTCCATTTTTAAATATTCTCCCAAGTTTAATTTCTGAAATAGGATGTATATAGTATACAAATATTGGTAGCTTGGCTTATTTTCATACAGTTAAAATTTGTTGCGGACATTCCTCTTGTAGCTTGGAAGCATCACAAAGAAAATAAAAGTTTTAGCGGGCGAAATGGGACAAAAAGGGATAAAATATGGTACCAATGATACTACAACAGCTAGAATCATGAAATTCGGTGTGTACATCCCTCTAATTGCATAGACACGTAAAATAGTGGGATTTTTCGAAATTTGTACTTTTAAGGTTTATAATTAAAAAGAGGGATAAAAATGGGACCTACCAAACCGCTGAAGTTGAAATCATGAAATTCGGTGTATACATTCTGACTATGAAGACTCGAAAAAGGGTTTTTTCGAAATTTGCACATTTGAGAATGTCTTTAAAATTTATACTTTTCTTATCACTTTGCCTGTATCTGAAAATGCTTCTTTCTAATGGCGACTGACAATCGCGTAATATTTAGTCATGTTCACTTTCACAATTTCAGCATTTTATTTATATATACATTATAGTTTGAAATAGTAAACATATATAGTAATGTGCATAAAAATATCACAATTTTCGTAATTTGGTTCTGTACTTCTAATCTGCTGGTAATACTGTGGAATGCACTCCGTGGTGGAGGGTATATAAGATTCGGCCCGGCCGAACTTAACGCCTTCTTACTTGTTTTTATTTTTATTTTTATTTTTATTTTTATTTTTATTTTTATTTTTATTTTTATTTTTATTTTTATTTTTATTTTTATTTTTATTTTTATTTTTATTTTTATTTTTATTTTTATTTTTATTTTTATTTTTATTTTTATTTTTATTTTTATTTTTATTTTTATTTTTATTTTTATTTTTATTTTTATTTTTATTTTTATTTTTATTTTTATTTTTATTTTTATTTTTATTTTTATTTTTATTTTTATTTTTATTTTTATTTTTATTTTTATTTTTATTTTTATTTTTATTTTTATTTTTATTTTTATTTTTATTTTTATTTTTATTTTTATTTTTACATTTATATTTTTTCTTTTTCAGGTTTTTGTTAGGGATTTGCAAAATAGGACGCTATGCGCTCGAATTGGGAAATATTAAAAACTTACTTCCAAAGTAGTGAGTCTTTACCGCAAACTGTAAGAAATTTACGTGCAAAATTGTCAAGTTTTCAGATAAAGCTCATTTTCAGTCACTGCTTGGTGTAGATTTTGGGCTGTACTGAAAAATTGGTTGTTAGTGCTAAATAAATATAGATAGAAATATGGAATTTAAAGTGTTTTTAACTGATATTCTCCTCTTTAATTTGAAACTAACATCGGCAACGTAGGTTGAGAATAAGTATTCAAAATAATTACTTGAAGAAAGTTATCAAATGATAAAAGGCATGAGGAAATTAAAAATTGGAAAATTATTTCCTTTTCACCTTTAGTTTCAGACGTATATCATTTAATTTAAGTGTAATTTGGACTGTTGGACGGTGTTATAAGTCCTGTATTTTTCCTCTCCGCACCTTTAGTGGAATTAAAATATATTTTTTTAATTAAATCCTAACCCATCACATCGATCACAATGCGAACAACAATCATTGCTCTTTTGTTTTTGTGCATACATATAAAACATTACCGATATCAATAAGTAATTTCATTTCACAGCAATTTTAATCATTTTAAAAACAAAAACCCAAAAATTCCTCAGCGTTTCTCTGGGCTTCGTTGTTTACATGATAAATATTTGATGTTTATAATTGAGTGTGTAGATGCTGTGTCGGCATTTGTGTGATGTATTTGTTGCTATTGCGTCTGTTAACAAACAAGGCAGACTGCCAAACAGGCAGGCTGGATAACATTCAATGTAGATCCTGCCAAAGGATGCTCAGAAGTGTGAGAAAACGTGGAGTTTATAAATAAATACCTTTGAGGTATATTATTTTTAAACAAATATGCCAGAAACTCTGGGAGATTTCATTATCAAAATTACTCGGCAGATAATCGCTTACACAAAAGGCACATGTGTGCACGCGTCCTTGTAGATGATTGTAGCACTTTACACGTGTGCGAATATCTTGTATTTGAGTGTGAATGGCACGAAGCGTTGGCGTGTGTAGTTGTTTTCCAAGTATTATATGATGTATACATTAGGCTGGATCCAGAAAAAAATAATGTTTTCATCACCCACAAATAATATTTGGCGAAATAATTCCTCCCTAGGTCAAGTCTTCTACGAGCTAGACACTCCTAAAAACTATGTGTTTACGGTGTAATTTTTTATATTTTACATATATATTTATATATTTAAATATATATTTATGTATTTACACTGTCTCCAAAATATTACAATGCAACAGCTTATCGCAAAATTACTGCAAATGACAGCCACCTAGTTTCATTTGCTATTTATGTTTAAAATATACTCTGGCCATTATCCTTTCACAATGAAATTATACCTTTCGACCTACAAATATACAAGTATATTTGAAAATATTCAATATGCTGGTCGTTATTTATGTGTTAATATTCCATTGATAACCACAAATTGCTTCAAATGAAATGGAAAATGCGTCCCTTTCGTTGACATTTCCATTAAAATCGTTTATCTATGTATTTTTTCCCAAAACACAAATTGAATTTATTATAATTTCATCATGTGAAGCCTGCCATCCAATTGAACACCAACCTTCGCATTGTACACTGTTCAGAAAGGATGACACTGTTCATTTACGCACACACACACTCGTACACTCACACATACACATGTGTCCATGTGTCCTTCCAGCACTGATGTAATATTGTTCATTTCATTTATCCTTCAGCATCTGTTGACCATATTGATGGGATTTCTGGGAAACTCTTGCCTTCCAACGGTGTGTATGGGTGTATACGTGGGTGTATACGTGGGTCAAGGCATCTTTTAAATCCGTTTATGTTGCGTTTCCTTTTCTGCTGGGCCATCTGACTTCAATAAACTTAGATTTAGTTTAGAATTAACAGCTTTAATACTTTTTCCTTTTCGACTTAAGCGCCAGAAACTTTATTGTTACAATGGATGGTGACCCTAAAGGAGGGGACATGAAAACATAGCACGGCTGTGCATGGTTTTCCTGTTGGCTGCTGTCAGCGGGGAAAAGGACAAAGGAAGCCTTTATAAGCAGATTACCACAGAGCTGAAGAAGATTTGTCGCAGACAGGCTGGCAAATCATTGGCATTTTGAAAAGTTTTAAGATTTTTCTATTTCTTGTTAAAAATTGAAAACAAAGTATGGGAAATATAAATAAATAAATAAAAATTAGCAAACAAATTAAATAAACGAAAAGTAGATTAAGGTCATTTTTGTAAACGAGGCAATAAATATATTAATGTGGCTACATATTTTCATGTTGAAGCATATGCAATGGTGCTCTCTCGGTTCAGAGAAGTAGAAATTGTTTAGTGTTTTATAAATGTAACACTATGCTGCAAACTATAACCGTATGCAACAAAAAAAAATTCTTGTGTCCTAGACATTTAAATTTAATTTCAATAAATTCGGATAACGCTCCGTTCTATGGTGAGTGTTATTGATATTATATGAAAACTCGGTTTATAATGTATAGTTTTTTTGCAAGTTTGACAAATTTAATCTAAATAAAGTTAATGTCGAACAGAGTTAAATGCATTTAAAATGTGGCTGCAGTTAGGCCAAATACATCGCCATATCGAAAAAATTTTGTGTTTTCCCGAATCTGTTAAATTATATATAATTAATTTGAAATTAAATTATAATTAATTTTAAATTTCCACCTTAAAAATAGAAATAAATAAACTTTAACTATTTAGGGAGAAATTCTAATTAGTTGTTAATGCTAAACTAATGCAGATAGATGCATGCAAATTTAAGTACTTTTAACAGGTATTCTTCTCATTCATTGTTCTTGTATGATTAGAAGGATCACGAAAATAAATTGTATACCTTTTGGAAGTTTAAAGTCCTGTAAAAAGGAGACAAAATCAACAAATGGAAATCTGAGTATTATTTTTGGTTTTGGTTATAATGCTTTTGCTTTAAGTGAATCACTTATATTGGGACATATCAAGTAATGCTTATGTGTTGGTAATAATATAATAATAGATGGAATGACACTAGATGGGGTTTACACTACAAATATATTTATGTAGTGAACAAATTAATAAAAGTCGCCCATTGTCTGTGCAGCCGAAATTCGACGGTTCCTAAAAATTTCTCCTCTGGAGTATGGTCAAAACCTTCTGGGAAGATTATAGATGTTATCCTTTGAAAATTTGTAGTCCCTTTAAGGGGCAACAGGATGAGCAAAAGAAAAAGTGAAAACGCTAGTTAACAGCATTTTACCTAAGCTTTCAGATATATATCATCCGGTTTAATTGTAACGACTTTTCTAAATAGCCTTGCGTTGTTATAAATTAATTATTTTGAGTCCGATTGTAGTCAAGTACAGATTGCCTTAAACGCAATTCTTCAAAACTCCTCAAACAATATTTTTAATCGGGGGAAAAGTTCTTGTCGTCTGAAGTTTTAAAATTTAAAATGCGTAATTTTTGGCGATTGTTTTTGTGGAAATTTCAAATGAGAATATATAGAAAAAATCTAGTCACAATTTTAACAAATTTAGTCATTTCATATTAAGATCATCAACAGACGTCTTTGTGGAAAATGGATCCAACGAAAAAATTAAAATTTATCCCAAAAAAAAATTTAAATTCGAGTATTTTTGCATATTTAAATTTTGGCTACTTTTCATTTTAAGAAAAATCAAGATTGGTCTTGATTTCGAGAGAGGAAGAAAGGCCCAAAAAATTGTTAATGATTTTGCATTTCATTTTACTAGCAATTGGTTTCAGCGTTGTCGGTCTTCAGTAGGGCTTAAATATATTTTCCACTGAAATACTTCCAAAGTCGGCTGCACACATTTCCTGCATTGTCGGCATTCGGCCGTTCTTAAAGATTTGTTAATTATTATTAAGTCTATAGTTACAGACTAAAAAAGATATACATATATAAACTTAGCTATTAAATTGAACACACAAGCGGCACAAAGGATCATTATTAGTATAGTTTGAGCGGAAATAATTAACCTGGAATAAAATGAAAATTTCTATTAGGTATTGTCGAAATATTTATAAATTTTCTATTCGTAATAAAATCGGAAAGGATGTTGCCCTGGATAACATTCATAAAGAAAAATAATGTTCAACATAGTATAACGACTTTTTAAACATTAAGCCTAAATTCATATGAAGGCAGTGTACGGAGGTTCCACCCTCGTCCAGGAATACAAAATAAGAGGAATTGTTTTCGGAATCTGTACCATAAGGTTACTATGAATAGTATAGGATGGGTCCCATATTGTCTAGTGAACGAAGGATCGGGAAACTCATTACTCCAGCGTAAATCCAAGAACACACATAAGCTCGGTTTACTAGAAAGAAATGTGAGGTCGAAAGTTCATACGTTGATCCAATAGAATTCCAGGATTTTTTTTTTCCTCTGGAGTGTGACACAGTTCATTTTATTGTTACTAATTAAATATTATAGGAAATTCTCTCAAAGGGTTTTCACACCTAATTTATTCTCCTTAATGTAAATGTAATGTCATTTTCTTAATAAGGCCTAGCCAAATCTATTGCTGTCATATTATTAATGTAAAATCTCATTTATTTTATTTAATGAAGTTTTTTTTTATAAAATTTTCCTTCGGCGATATCTATATTTTTTTCATAAATTACTTATTATTTTGTTATAAGCGATTATTGTTATAGATGTAAAGTTATTTTAAGCCAAATCTCTTAATGTGTACATAAATATATAAAAATATTTTATAAGACTGATGAATAATTTAATAAAGATTAAAGAAATGTAAAATCTCATAACATATATATATTTTTAAAAATATTTGAATAATGGAAATGATTTTATAATAATAATAATAAATATTATAGGAAAATATTTGGATTCTTAAAGGGGCCCCCAAGAACTCTGCCCATTTTGGTCACCGTTCGAAAAGCCTGGTTTATATTTTTTTAAATAGCATCCACTTTTTTTTTCAAAAATATACCTGGCAACTAATTTAGATGTAGTTTCTCTGTCATAAAATAAGGTCTAAAATAATTTGTTCGTTTACTAAAGAATTGAATTAAATAATGTAGAAGATTTGTTGTTGTTGATCTTCTGTATATTTCAGTTGGAAAGCAGAGCAATAAACCTTTAGAAAAATATATGTTCTTCGTAACCGGAGTACATATGGACTATCTCATAGGAAGAAATCAATAATCGTGACCAAGCTCTATATTCGATGACTATTTTTATATTTTTTAGAATTTGATTTGAATTGGTTCTAGATCCTGGCACTGGTTCTTGACGTTTTTGTGTATATATTTTATTTACAGAATGAACATTTATTTGCAAATGGCATGGCAATACTAATTACTTACTTTTCCTACTTTTTTATTTTTGATTTTTGGTCCGCAACGATCACCTTCAGAAGGATTCCTAGCGATTTTACAACAAACTACTCGAACTCTCTAATTCTCCCAATCGAATGAGAACTACAACAAACTATACGAATATCACTCAAATGCAATCGCAAAGCACACATAGTCGAGAGTATATATTTGTTTGGATTTTAAATTTTGTCTTTTCTAACAGTATCCACAGGTTTGTATATTTTTGCTGATATAAATAACTTTTCGAACACACGTCATACCATCCTGAGTAAACTGTGTTTCCTCTGATTTTGGATAAGATATCCTTTAGCACAGTTGTCTTGGGTTGCCCAAATCCGTGCAGCAGCTCTCCGTCTCTAATGTTATTTTTATTTATAAGCATGTGGCTTAGTGCTAATATGTGCATTTAGACAACAATATCAAGAAAAGAAAAAAGAACGAAAAAATCCAGAGTTTGATTATGGGAAGAGAAAAGAAAACAAACAAAAACAAACTTAAAACATAACAATAACAATAACAAAACACAAAGTCGAATTAGATAAAAAGGAAATTTGGCCGTTTGTTTCTTTGTTTGTTGTCGAGGTGCGGTGCGGTGGGGCGTAATGTTTGCTTAACCATGTTAAATATGCCAAGTTTAGCAACAGCAGCAACAACAAACAGAGGATACCTCTAAGTATATGTAAATATGTTGCTGTGTAGATATGTATCTGCAAATATCTTTTGAACAACAAGAGCAACAACAAAAAACCAGAATAAAATACTTGAGTATATATTTGTTTTAGTTAATGCTAAGCAAACATGCGAGAGAGAAATATGGCAAGAAAGGCAAGGAAACGAAATTTGCTGGAAAAACGAAACGAACGAACGAATGAATGAACGAAACAATTCAACCGAAAATAACACAGATTTGGCCTCAATGAACATAAATGCGACTCTCTCAAAGTATATAAACAAAATACATTTATATAATTTTCATTTCATTTTATTCAACTTTATTTTCTTTGGCAAACTGTGTGTGTGGGTGAGTGAGCAAATGTGCTATGTGGAACTTTTCGGCCTTAAACTTAAGGACCTTTTAAGTGTGTGTGTGTGGGTGTGTCTGTGTTATATGTGTCTGCCAACAATCATTTAGATTGTTTGCCAAGTTACTGGGACATGTTAAAATGGAAATGGAACGACAGAAAATTGTGAAATAGTATCAACAAATTTCCAAAGAAAATTTTTGCAACAAACATAACATTCACTTAGCATTTCGCAGAAAGCTAAAACTTTGTTCCTGTTATGCTTGTGTTGCTATTTCGGCGAAAGCGGAGAAATGTATAAATTAGGAAAAGCTAACGAAGAACAGTGGTTCAGCATCAAAATCCATCGGCCAAAATTCAATAAGTTTTCAACTAGTAGACACTTTAGAGTTCTGTAGAAAATCAAAATTAGACAAGGACCCAAGAATTATTTTGAAATACTAACATTAAATATCGGGAAATCGTATATATTTTAGAAATCGGCCCAAAGTTGACTACTTTTCGTATTTTTCGATTTTAAAGAAAATTAAAATTTTATTTTTTTTTGTGTTTATGGTTTTTAACATATTTTAACGAATTTTTCCTAATGCGAAAAAAATGTTTTATTTTATTTTTTGTATTGCAGATTTTCACGTTTTTCAGATTTTGAAAATTATTTTTTTTGATTTTATCGAACGGTTTCTCACACATTTTAAGAGATTTTGCACTCAAATTTTTTCATTAGAAATTGTGATTTCTTAGCTTTATTATGACGCAAAAACTATGTTTGTGCCAAATATAGTTGGTTGTAATAAATATTTAAAAAAATATCCTTTTTAAACAAACGTCTGACTTTGAATCAACACAACGTTTTGCCTTTAAAAGCCTTTAACGAACTATACACATATTTGGAAAAATTGTAGGGTTCCCCGATTTCGTTGGGTAACTTTTGCCTGCGCGAAGTTGAACCCTTGTAAGATAGAGTGTATTATCAGCGGCAAAACGCCCCAAATTTCATGAGCCGAAATCTCTACTTTACTGATTGAATTTTGCGAAACACATTCCTATTAAGCATATTCTCTAAGATTTTGACAATATCTGGCCTAAATTTAGCTTGGAATGCATTAAAATTTTATATATGCTGAAATAGTTAATCATAATAGAGGTTTTTTTATTGGGTTGTATATCGGAAACCATGTATCGTATTTAAATTTCGTTTAATTCATAGAAAGTACAAGCTCTTGGAGTGTTCTTTTGCATTTAAAAAAGTGTAATTACGTTTTCGATTTCTTTTTCAGACATTGGTTTTCCTGAAGCTAGTACTTATTAAATATTGTTAATTTTCTACAAAGTAAAACTATAATCACGAGGCCGACCGATGCCTCGGCATTTACAAAAACTGTTAAACTATTGTCTTCTTTATTCATTTTAAAAAGAATATTCTGCTTATGGCTAGAAACGCCGATTTAATTACTGAAAAGGTAAAACCGTCTAAGCCAGAAATGAAGCAATACTTTCTTCGTTGTTCTCTGTAAATGTATTTTGGATAAAAATATTTAAAGCATACTTTAGGGATGTACGATTTTATGGCATGCTAGCACATGTGCATTTTGGGCCGATATGTTAATTTTAAAAAATGTTTTTGATCTAATTTGACGATATGAGGGATGTATGCGAAATTTTCTTTATTCAAAAATGAAATAATTTTTATCAAAAATTGCGAAAATCGTAAAAAAACAAAAAATGTTGTTGGGCGTTGGCCGTGGCACTGACAATTTTCATTTAATTGAGGACTCAAATGAAATCACTGGTAATGATTTGTTTTTACATATATATTAAAAGAAGAATTTTATGACGTTTTTTCATTTTAACTCACATGCTGAAATAATTGAAAATTTCCTCATAATAGAGGTTATTTTATTGGGCTGTATCTCGGAAACCATGTAACGCATTGAAATTTCGTTTAGTTTGTAGAAAGTAGGAGCTCTTGAGGTGTTCTTTTGCATTTAAAAAATTGTATATACTTGTTTGGTTTCCTTTTCAGACAGTGGTTTGCCTGAAGCTAGTACTTATTTAATATTGTTAATTTTCTACAGAGTAAAACTATAATCGCATGGCCGTCCGATGCCATGCCATGGCCGGCATTTACAAATATTGTTAAACTATTTCCTTATTTATTCGTTTTATAAAGAATATTCTGCTTATAGCTGCAAACAACAATTTAATTACTGAAATTGTAAAACCTTCTAAGCAATAATTTTCACGTCGTTCTCTGTTAATGTATTTTGGTAAAAATATTTAAAGCATACTTTAGGGATGTAAGGCTTTATGACATGTGAGCGCATGTAAATATTGGGACGATGTATTATTCTTATGTTATTTATAAGGTATAATAGCAGTTTGACATCGATTAAAAAATAAACTAATTTTTATCAAATATTTTGAAAATCGAAAAAATAAAATTTGTTATTTTTTCATTTAATTGTGGACTCAAATGAAATCACTGGTAATGATTTGTTTTTACATATATATTAAAAGAAGAATTTTATGACGTTTTTTTCATTTTAACTTACATAAGAGGTAGGCGTGGTTGTGGGCGGATTTGAAAAAAAAGAATGTGTTTGAAAATGAAGCAATACTTTCCTCGTTGTTCTCTGTTAATGCATTTTGGAAAATATATTTAAAGCATACTTTAGGGATGTGAGGTTTTAAGGCATGCCAGTATATGCATGTATATAATGGGCCGATATATTAATCTTAAGTTATTTTTTAAGTTATAATAGCCGTTTGGCATCTATTAGAAATTAAAATAATTTTTTATGAAAAATTAAAAAAAAAAACAAAAATTTTATTTGGGCGTTGGGTGTGGCACAGACAATTTTTATTTAATTGTGGACTCAAATGATATCACGGGTAATGATTTGTATTCACATGTATATTAAAATAAGAAATTTATGACGTTTTCTCCTTTGAACTTACATGGGAAGTAGGCGAGGTTGTGGGCGGATTTAAACAAAAAATTGTTTTTGATCTAATTTGACGATATAAGGGACATACATCCCTTATATCGTCAAATGCGAAATTGTCATCATTCAAAAATAAAATAATTTTTACCAAAAATTTCGAAAATCATAAAAAGTAAAATTTTTATTTGGCGTGGCACTGACCATATTCATTTAATTGTGGACTCAAATAAAATCACTGGTATTGATTTGTATTAACATTTATTTAAAATGACAAATTTATAGCGTTTTTTTATTTTAACTTGCCTGGGAGGTAGGCATGGTGTGGGCGGTTTTAAACAAAAAAAATGTTTTTGATCTAATTTGACAATATAAGGGATGTTTTCGAAATTTCAAATAAAATAATTTTTTAACAAAAATTTCGAAAATCTTAAAAAAACCAAAAATTTTATTTGGGCGTGGCACTGACAGTTTTCATTTAATTGAGGACTCAAATGAAATCACTGGTAATGATTTGGTTTTACATATATATTAAAATAAAAAAAATGTGACGTTTTTTCATTTTAACAAACATGAGAGGTAGGCGTGGTTGTGGGCTGATTTAAACAAAAACTTGTTTTTGATTTAATTTAACGATATAAGGTCCTAAACAAGGTCCGAAATATCAAGGTCCTAGCTCTATTTCTTCTAATTTTTGCCGCAGCAAAAATTTCAAAAATTTCAAAAATTTCAAAAATTTCGAAAATCGTAAAAAAAATCAAAAATTGTATTTGGGCGTGGCACTGACAATTTTCATTTAATTGTGGACTCAAATTAAATCACTGGTAATGATTTGTTTTTACATATATATTAAAATAAGAAATTTATGGCGTTTTTTTTCGGTTTTAACTTACATGGGAGGTAGGCATGGTTGTGGGCGGATTTGAGCACAAAACTGTTTTTGATCTAATTTGACGATATAAGGGATCTGTGAGAAATTTCAAGGACCTAGCTCTATTCCATCTAATTTTTGCCGCAGCAAGTATGAACGTATTCCACTGTGCGACGCACGATGGAGGATTTAAAAAAGGAAAACGGGAAGAAAGAATTGTGACATTGATAAACCGCTCAACAATTGTGATAACAATTCAGTCCAAATTTTGCTGAAATGCTGACAAGCTTAAGTTCTGTGATGGGAGCCTGTAAGTATAAAATATACGGCACAGTGGGGTCTTAAATTAAATTTGCTCAAACTCATTATTTATATTTAAATTTTGATAGTGATTGATCTGAGTTTTCTTGGCTCCTATACCAATTTCTCTATTTTCTATCATTCTACCTAGCTACCTAGTTGTGTATCCCTTTGCTTCATCTTGAGAATTACAACAGCAACAACAACAAAAATATTCCTTTGTTATTTGCACTTTAGTTTGCTGTTGAGGTTTTTTCCTGTGGACTTCCATGGGCTTTCAGTGAAATTGTTGTTCTGTGAAAGGTTGAATTTTTATGTTAATGATTTTTATTTGTTTAGTTTTTGTGTGTTGTTGTTTTTTGTTTTTGCCTCATTTTGTTTGCTTTCTACTCGATCTGCCACGTCTCGTCTTTGGACTTTTACGGGTTTTGGTACTTTATTTTTATAGGCTCAAATGAGTTGCGGTAAACATTGTTATGGTATGTTAATGAAAAAATACTTTTTCATGTGTAACGGGCCTGGCAAATATTTGGGGTTTCCTTCCGTTCGATTCTCCACCTCTACTAGTTCGAATTTTATTTAGCTTTGCTATTTGGTCGTTCGTTACTGCTGTTTGATGTCTGGCAATAAAAATAAAATAAATATTTCAATGTAATAACAATTCATATCTGCTGTCAGGAAGATTTACGAGCAGAGTGAAACAAAAAAAAAACACAGGCGAAAAGTAATCCTTAAATGTTCAGTTCCTTGCGAAGGTATTTGAAGTGGGAGATAGAGAGAGAGGAGGACAGACAAAATTAGCATTATTTCGTAACTAAGTATTTGGTTAAGATGCTTTGTTGCCTGGTCATGTGTGTGTCATGGGTAATATATACAGAACTTTCAATGCAAGTTAGGCAACTAACAGGCCTAGCATTAAGTTATATTTATGACCGCAAATAGTTCAAACTCTAGTGCGTATGAGTTATAATTAATTAATTGATATCAATCATACGCCATACTGGGCAATTATTGAGATGTGTTGCAAATTCGGTGAACCAGGATTTCTCGTGGCCTTTTCGCTGCCCTAAATACTTCAGACTGTGAGGTGTATGTGATATAATTAATTAATTAATATCAATCATACACCGTACTGTGCGATTATTCAGAGAAAACGATAAACCTGCTGAAAATTCAATGAAATGGGTAAGAATAAAATTTTATTGTCCATTTCGCTGCAGTTGACCATATTTATTACCGTGAATTATTCAAACGGTTATACTTATATGTTATAATTAATTAATTAATATCAATCATATGCCGTACTGTGCTCTTATTGAGATGCGACTGGAAAGAAGGCCGAATATGCTGAAAATTATGTGAAATGAGCTAGAGTGGAAATTTCTTGTCCGTTTCGCTGCATTTAGAGCAGTTAGCAGTATTTATCACCGTAAATACTTCAAACAGTGGTGCATATGAGTTATAATAAATTAATTAAAATTAATCATACGCCATACTGTGCGATTCTTCAGATAAAAGGGCCATAAACAGTGAAATGGGATAGAGTGAATGTTTCTTGCCCATTTAGCTGAATTTACTGCGTTTGGCAATATTTATTACAATATGTACCTCAAAGTGTAGTGCGTATGAGTTATGTTTAAATTATTAATATCAAACCGTACTGTGCAATTATTGAGATAAGAAACCAAATATGCTGAAAATTCATTAAAATAGGCTATAATTTTCCGTTTCTGTGCAAATGACCGTAAATACAACAAACTGATGTGCGAGCGAGTTATAATTAATCCATATTAATCATACGCCGCAAAGTGGCATATTTTCATGCAAGGTGCGGCAAAATTAGAAGGAATGGAGCTATGACCTTGAATCTTCGCACACATCCCTTATATCCTCAAATTATATCAAAAACAATTTTTTGTTTAAATCCGTCCACAACCACGCCTACCTCCCATGTAACTTAAAACTTTATAAATTTCTTATTTTAATAAATATGTTAATACAAATCATTACCCGCGATTTCATTTGAGTACACAATTAAATGGACATTTTCAGTGCCATGCCCAACATTTTCAGTGCCAAAAATTTTTAGTTTTTTACGATTTTTTAAATTTTTTTTTTCCAAAATACATGAAGAGAGAACAACGAAGAAAGTATTGCTTCATGTTTGGCTGAGAAGGTTTTACCATTTCAATAATTAAATCGATGTTTGCAGCTATAAGCAGAATATTCTTTTTAAAATGTAGAAAGAACAATATTTGTAAATGCCAAGGCATGTTGGCAGCTATAAGAAGAATATTCTTTTGAATAAATAAGACAATAGTTTAACAATGTTTGTAAATGCCAAGGCCTCGGTCGGCCTCGCGAATATAGTTTTTTCTGCAGAAAATTAATAATACCAAATAAATACAACCTTCAGGTAAACCACTTTCTGAAAAGGAATTTTTTTAAACGCCTCAAGAGCTCCTACTTTCTACGAACTAAAAGATATTACAATACGATACATGGTTTCCGAGATACATCCCAATAAAATAACCTCTATTATGATCAGCAGCTAAATTTAGCTGCGATATTGGCAACATCTTTTTGAGCATGCTTAATAGTGATGTTCTTAGGAAAATTCAATCAGTAAAGTCGAGATTCGGGCGCATGCATTTTGGGAATTTATGCCGTTGATAACACACTGTGCGCCGTTCTGTTCGATTATTGAGATGTTGAAAATTCTCTGAAATGGGTTGTTGACATCAATATTGTCCTTAAATACTTCAAACTATGGTGAGTATGAGGTATATTAAGATAAATAATATTAATCATACGCCACAATGTTTCAGAATAAAATTCCATTGGCAAAATTTCAACAACTTTTGATCTAATAAACATTTTTAAGTTCTGTATAAAATTAAAATTAGAGAAGGGTGCAAGGATTATTTTGATATATCAACATCGATATTTATTATTGGAGTTAAAAGAAAAGTATTTTTTTTTTGATTTTATGTATTTTTCACATTTTTGCTTTAAAGATTTTTGACTTTTTCAGATTTTGAAAATTGAAAACCTTTTTCGAATTTGCCGTACTGTCTTTCATAAATCAAATTTGATTTGTTATAAATCGAGAGTTCTTAAATAATAAAGTAAATATTTACAAAAATACCCGTTTACATAAACATCAATTGATTTCACTAAAATGACCTTCAAATTCGACCACCTTTTTTTTAAAATCCTTGGTTTTAACCTTGAATAATTTCATGTTAAGTGATCTAACTAATTTTGTGTCTTCTCTCCGATATTGATAAAAATTTTCAAATATCTATTTTCTATATGGCGAATAAAGCTACATTTCCAGATTTTCAAAGCATAATATATTGTTGACAATAAGGTGGATCGAAAATAATGTATTTTTTCATAGGGTAATATAAAAAAAAATATTTTTTATTTAATTTATATACAAATAATATATTTTCGATTTTTGTAAAATGAATTTTATTTATAGTTAATAGCGTCCTTAAGACGTTCAATAAGTTTCATTGTGGTATTCGTGGTACTTTCTCTAAAACAAACGATTGCTGTTGAAATTAAAAAAATATTTAGTTTTAAAAATTTAAAATAACTTTTTTAAATTTTTAATTTATAATTGTTTTGGAGTAAGTACCGGGAATACCATCATGAAACCCATTATAAACCATGAAACCACATTATTTTTTGTTTATAAAATAAATAAAAAATAAATATGAAGAAATTATATAGTAAGGTTTGTCAATTTTCTATAAAACTTTTGCTTGGAATTATCTCATAAAAAAGTTATTTTTTTAATTACCTTATGACAAATATATAGGGTCCGCCAAATAACTTTTTTTTTGAAAATGCTATAAAAAAACTACTGAATATTTCTCAAATTTCTTTTTTTTTTTTTTGAAAGTACAATCCTTCCGGTTAAAAATGGAAAATAATTTCATTCAAATGGGTGCTGAGGGCGCCCCACAAATAATAGTCCAACGGTTGAATAGTTGAAAAAAATGTTAGATGGCGGACCCTATACTTTATTTTCGAACCACCCTAGTGTCTACAATTACTTATTTTTGAAAATCGGGAATCTAGCTTTATTCGGCTGGTAGAAAAGTACATAATTTGAAAATTTTGTCAAAATCGGAGAGAAGATCCAAAATTTTCGCTTCGCATGAAATTACTCAGGTAAAACATACATCATTTTAAACTGGTAATATCAATTTTTATAAATAATATAATAATAAATGCAATGCATCTTCTGATGTGAATTCCTTTTGTAGTATATTTGGGCTATTGAGACTGTTGGTTGTCCTCGATAGAGATGCTATGCTATTTATACTTTGACGTATAACTTTTTATATTTACTTTCTGACGCTCAGACTGGGTCAGAAAGTAAATATAATATATAATATATAATATATAATATATAATATATAATATATAATATATAATATATAATATATAATATATAATATATAATCTATATTTATAAAAGAGAATGCCGTCCGTGTGAACACGCAAAACTTTATAACGGATCGTCTGATTTTCACGATTTTGGGCTTGATGAATTCGTGTTGGCCCAAGGAAGGACATAGGATGTAAAATTGGTACATAAATATTACTGACCACGAGAATGATAAATATGATGCCGAAATTTGGATTTTCATTTTATGTGTGTGGCAATAGTGTTTTTTGAGCCAGAAGGCTGCAAATTGGAACGTATATATTACAGACCACAAGAAAGATAAATATGATGCTGGAGTTTGAATTTTCGTTTGGTGGGTAGTTGGGGCGTGGCAAAAGTGTCTTTTAGGTAGAAGGCTGAAAATTGGAACGTATATATTACTGACCACGATAATATCAATATGATAAGATCAATATGAAACCTGATTTTAATTTTACCATTTGTGTTTTTGCCTGGCGAAGCGGGCGGGGTTCAGCTAGTATATAATATATAATATATAATATATAATATATAATATATAATATATAATATATAATATATAATATATAATATATAATATATAATATATAATATATAATATATAATATATAATATATAATATATAATATATAATATATAACATATAATATATACAAGATATTATTGAGCTTCGAATCCCCAGAATTTTAGCTAATAAAATTCTTAAGAAGAGTTAAGATTATTATTAATGGGAGTTAATAAATACACACGGTATGGATACCAATAGCATTACTTTGGCAAATTTTCGAGCAACTGGGGAAAAAATATTTGTCAAGTATTTGTCCAATGTCCGTGATTGTTCTATTTTTCAATTATTTTTCTGAATTTTGAGTCAACAATTATATTAAATACAAAAATATAAAAAGACTTGTGTAATATTTACAAAGGACCTCTCAAAAACATTACAAAACTTTTTGTATTTTCTATTTAATGAATTTTTATAGGACACCATTCAACTATAAGCCTCCCAAACCTTTTTGGATGCCTACATAAAAATGAATTTTCTCATAAACAATTCTTGTTTTCAAATTAAATAAATTGTCAAAAAACCTGCCTTACATCCCTCACAGCCATTCACACATGCACAATACCACTCCAGCTTATAAACAAATTTTTATCACAAACATCAACAAGAGATTTGTCCATGTCCTTGTGAAGTTTACTTTTATTTTTATTAAAACAACATCGAAACAAAACACCAGAAATCTCGACAGCACTTGGAGTAAATGCCTGCCAGAACCTTTCTCCTCGATTCGTTTCGTTTCTTTTCATGATAAGGTAATTTCAAAGAGTATGGCTTTATAAATTGCCATAATGTTTTACATATTCAAAAACAGATGTATTTCCTTGTTCGTTTGTCTGACTGAATGAATGAATACATGGAGAGAACCGTGTCCCTGCTCTAAAGTGCTATACTACCTAAACAACTGTAAAGTGGTGCTTTAACTCGATAACATGGCCATGACTGGCAGGGAAGAGGGGAAGGGGCATGGGACTGGGCGGGCAAAGCAAAAGCCAGGTGTTTACAGTCTCTGGAAATTGACAACATGTGTGAGCTACGATAATACAGCCGTAACAAAAGGAGTAACAATATTTCATGTTTTTGGCCTAGAACAAGGGAACATGGTTGGTGCTATGGTAGGTTGAATAATTTAATGATTTGCCTTAATAACAATTTATTGTATCTTAGGCTTTGTTTGAAAAGGGCCTAAATATATATATATATAAACAGCAACATACACACATACATAGGTTGCTTTAAATGTTGGAAAATTTTCAAAAACATTTATAAAATACGAAGCACTGGCCAATAACGAAGCCTCTGAGAGGCTATGGATGTATAGTCCCATATGTTAGAGTGGGTCGCGGAAATAATTGCTCCAAACTAAATTTGGCATGATTTTTATAATGATTCCCGAAATTTCTAAATTTCTTTTTTGCATATAAGTCATTCCGTACCAAAGCGGACAACAAAAAATTTTCTTATCTTCACTTAGATTTTTCTGAAAATCTCATGAAATATTTTTTCTTTAAGATAACATTAGAAGTGTCTTAAGACAAATCGTAAAATTATATTTTCATAGTTTGGATTTCCACAAAAGTTGAATTTGTACTGTGCCGAAACATTTTGAACATGTGACTGCCCCTAGAGCAAATTTTATGAAAATTTTGATTTTGTACGCAAGACCCCATTAGCACTTAGGAAGATTATTTAATTTTCGCCATAAGGAGTGGTGATAAAGGGTAGATATGTTCTGGGAAAATGTTGTGGAGTGAAAATTAATCAGGGTCAGCCTTACATGTCTCGCCTCTAGGGGTGACTCGGGGGCAGTTTTGGGCCTTTCACTCATAAACAAATAAAAAAATTAACAAATTTTATAAAAAATGTAGATTTTGTATGGGAGACCCCCACTTAAGGATTCGAGATAGGAGACAAGTGCGTTTGGGGGATTATTGGAGAGAGAGAATCAATGGGGGTTAGCCTGACATGTCTCCCCTCTAGGGGTGACTGGACAGTTTTGGGCCTTTCTTTCAGGAAAAAAAAAAAATAAAAAAATAAAATATGCGGCCAACCTTAACAGTTGCAGCTATGTTTTGAGAAAATATGATGGCAAAAAAAATATTGTAGGTTGGTTATACATTTGACTCCACTAGGTCTCTTTGGGGCAGTTAGAGCGGTGGGAGCAAATTTTATAAAAAATTAGCTTTTGTATGGGGTCCACCTTAAACATTGCAGACAGAGGGTAGGTATGTTCGGAGACAATATTAGGGTTGAAAAAATATTGATCATATACTTGACTCCACTAGGGGCCTTAGGACAGTTAGAGCGGTGGTAGAAAACTTTTGTAAAATAATTAACATTTGTATTGCCAGCCTCCACAAGACGTTGGAATAGGGGGTATGTTTGTTCGAAAATGTTGGAAAGGGCAAATTAATGGTGGTTGTCTTACATTTGCACAGAGGTAAAAAGCAGCCAAAAGTCCATTTTTTAAAAAAAATTGAAAGATAATTATTGAAATAACACCATTTCACATTTTTAAAAAACATATTGTCTTATAAAAGTTTTACAGTCTTTCACATTTCAAAATTCTAGATTAAATATGAGCCAGATAGAATTTTAGTGGTCTAAGTAACACTTTATACGTTTATGTTTGACACAATCGAAAAATATTTTACCACCGAACCACAAAATTTGTTTCTTAGAATATCGTACTAATATATCGAACTTTTATAAAAAAAATCGACAACGTTTGTACCTCTGATGGGAACACTACTTTTAGAGGATGTACTGACTTAGACCACTTTAATTCTTCTCAAAATTGGAAAAGTTGAACAAAAAATTTAATTTTATTCGCAAATGAATATTTCATTATCAAAAATTAAAGAAAACACAAAATATTTTATTTAAATTTTTTTAATATATTTACAAGTTTTTCGCTTAGAAACTTTATATTGAAATTATTATTTACTTTTCAAATAATTTCATTTTATATGTTAGTCAAATTATCTGAATAAATAAAATATCTGAATAAATAATTTGTGATTTCTGTGTCGATGCAAAATTAAGCATTAAAATTAAAATTTGGCCTGCAATCTTCATTTGTGTTGGAGTAAAACTATCAGAGCAGGAGGGAGAAGAGGTTGTGGCTATTCACCATTTAGTAGTCCAAGAGATCATAAGTAAATACTAATAATCTTAAATTACAGTTTTTTGCAAAATTATTTTAAGTGACCCATATTATTATAAACAGAAATTTCCTCATTATTAAAAAGTGGGCTTGGCGCGCTCATTTATTTATATCGGAAAAATGCCACTCATCAAAATGCCAAATTTCAGAATTTTATGATGGTTAATAAAAAAGTTATAGTTATTTTAAAAAATCTGTAATAATGTCACATATCAGAATGCAAAATTTCGGAATTTTATGATGGTAAATAATAAAATTATAGGGCATTGGCCGTACGTTATCACTGTGCTTTGGAGCTTTTTGTGCATTTTAACCCATTTGAGCCTGGGCCACCATCCCCAGTTTTTCGTTCCATGAATTTTTTTCCGATCCTCACAAAATTGTGAGTTCTAGCATATCGAAGTCTATAAGACGTAAGCTATGCCACCCTATTATATATGGTTCAATCCATATCAAAACTTCTTGATTTATTACTCAATTACAGACATTTTTTTAGACACTTTTCCGAACTTTTCCTTTACTTAATTAATTTATTTTTGTTTTCTTGGCCAACGACCCATTTTAAACTACGTAAGTGGTAGCATAATCTTTTTTCTCCACAAAAAAATAAAAATAATAAATTAAACTTCACTTTTCTCCTACCATTGCTTTGACCCCTATGAAAAAGAAAGGGATTTTAAAAATCAGGTAAACCAGAGTGTTATATGAGTGTGATAGCAGAGCATTGTCTTGCCATACAAACTGAGAACAGATTTTATGGAAATGTAATATGCTGATAAGTATGCTCTTGAATAGTAATCACCATGAAAGCTTTTCCCCCAATACTTTTAACAATATGAAAGGATATAGACAATTTAATATTTTTTAATTCTCAAGTTTATTACTTTGAGAACAAATGTCCTTATTTCCCATTTCAACGCCATATGTTCTTTTGTTCTTTCATTTATTTGTGTTTGTTCCTTGTAGTGCGTGTCCCTTGATAAGATTTACACAAAAATAAATCCTCTAGTTAATATTTAAAATGAAATTAATTTTCCCGGTTTGTGCAATGCCCACATGAAAAACATACATTAGCAGCGTGTACGAGTACGAGCATAACACCTCATCCTCCGGCAGGGCATGTGAACACGCAACTTTTGAAAAATTAATTTGTTACAACCGAAAAAAATACACAAATACAGGATTGTGAAAAAGGGAGCAACATAAGAGGATTTGGCCCTGTGTGCGACCATTAATAAATAAGTGTGTGTGCAAAATTGTTGCATGAACAACAACAACAAGTAGAGGTTCCATGTTTGTATAATAAATTCTATACAAGTGACTATATTTCGCTTGGTTAGCTACTAATCACCTCTATAACTTTTATGTAATTTGCCAAAGTAAATGGTTGCGAGATCAACAGGTTATATTTAGCTGGGAAAAATAATTAAATTCCATTCGTGAATAAAGTAAATACCAATTCCACATAATCACAAAATATCTGGGATTGAGATATTTTCCAGAAATACTAATGATTGCATGTTTTTCCATTGCTAACATAAATTTGCCTTGCAAAAGTTATTAATTAAGTAGCTTTTCCCAAAAACATCATCCGGAGTATTTCTCAAGAAAACATGTATAAAGCTGCAGGCGGTTCAGCTAAATATATAAGATAATCCTCAGAGTCCACAGTGCATGTATCCATATGGAATTTATCAAATAATTAATTTTACATAGGTTAGGTTCATTAAAATGAGAGGAGCAGCATGACAAATGGTGTCAAGTTTCATATTAGTACCGACATTTTTTTATTTTTATTTTTATTTTTATTTTTATTTTTATTTTTATTTTTATTTTTATTTTTATTTTTATTTTTATTTTTATTTTTATTTTTATTTTTATTTTTATTTTTATTTTTATTTTTATTTTTATTTTTATTTTTATTTTTATTTTTATTTTTATTTTTATTTTTATTTTTATTTTTATTTTTATTTTTATTTTTATTTTTATTTTTATTTTTATTTTTATTTTTATTTTTATTTTTATTTTTATTTTTATTTTTATTTTTATTTTTATTTTTATTTTTATTTTTATTTTTATTTTTATTTTTATTTTTATTTTTATTTTTATTTTTATTTTTATTTTTATTTTTATTTTTATTTTTATTTTTATTTTTATTTTTATTTTTATTTTTATTTTTATTTTTATTTTTATTTTTATTTTTATTTTTATTTTTATTTTTATTTTTATTTTTATTTTTATTTTTATTTTTATTTTTATTTTTATTTTTATTTTTATTTTTATTTTTATTTTTATTTTTATTTTTATTTTTATTTTTATTTTTATTTTTATTTTTATTTTTATTTTTATTTTTATTTTTATTTTTATTTTTATTTTTATTTTTATTTTTATTTTTATTTTTATTTTTATTTTTATTTTTATTTTTATTTTTATTTTTATTTTTATTTTTATTTTTATTTTTATTTTTATTTTTATTTTTATTTTTATTTTTATTTTTATTTTTATTTTTATTTTTATTTTTATTTTTATTTTTATTTTTATTTTTATTTTTATTTTTATTTTTATTTTTATTTTTATTTTTATTTTTATTTTTATTTTTATTTTTATTTTTATTTTTATTTTTATTTTTATTTTTATTTTTATTTTTATTTTTATTTTTATTTTTATTTTTATTTTTATTTTTATTTTTATTTTTATTTTTATTTTTATTTTTATTTTTATTTTTATTTTTATTTTTATTTTTATTTTTATTTTTATTTTTATTTTTATTTTTATTTTTATTTTTATTTTTATTTTTATTTTTATTTTTATTTTTATTTTTATTTTTATTTTTATTTTTATTTTTATTTTTATTTTTATTTTTATTTTTATTTTTATTTTTATTTTTATTTTTATTTTTATTTTTATTTTTATTTTTATTTTTATTTTTATTTTTATTTTTATTTTTATTTTTATTTTTATTTTTATTTTTATTTTTATTTTTATTTTTATTTTTATTTTTATTTTTATTTTTATTTTTATTTTTATTTTTATTTTTATTTTTATTTTTATTTTTATTTTTATTTTTATTTTTATTTTTATTTTTATTTTTATTTTTATTTTTTTATGTTTTTTTTTTGTGCAAGCAAAAATATTTTTTCCGAAAAATCTCTTTTTTTAGAATATCCCTAAACAATTCCTTGTATGTGAAAGTGATATTCACAGCATTTGTAGCCATCATAAGTAACATTAATTCAAAATATAGTGGGATATGATCGGACTTATAAAAAAGTGTGCAATTATTAAAGGTATCTGTGGCCAAAATTGGATTTTTTGTAAGAAATAAATTTAAATAAATATTTTTATAGCGTTTTCGAATTTAGAAAGCCAAAGTACATCGGAAAATGTTATATACACATATTCTTGTGTTATCTGTATATGCCTCCGACACTTGGTTAACACAAGTACGACCTCATGCGGGATATGCTTTATATTTTGCTATACAAAGTCCTTGTATTTTTAGCCCAAAAACCATGAGGACAATACTCCAACCCTTTCCCACAACATAATATTCAATTGGTTGGCTTTTGCTTAGCCATCCTTTGACTAAAACATAATGATAGCCTTTCATACATTGCCGTAGGTTGGTATGTTTCTTTGTAAAGTGTGAAATATTAAATTGGCCTGTGACAAATTTTCGCATGCATGTGACACACGTTCATCAATTATCCCATTCTCCCACTATCTAGTTGGCCATTTTGCTCTCAGGCGTATCGACCGCGCTGAGCCATCAAAAATGACAGGCAATGGCAAAGTATTTCGCATTTCATGAAAGCTCAAGGAGAGTAGAAAAAAAATGAAGGAGGAAAGAAAACAATAATAAAGAACGCAAGAATGTTCCATATCCACAATGTTTTGTTATAACAAATGTTAACAATACGAGAGCGGCTTATCACACAAATTTCACACACAGCACTTTCATTGTGTGTGGAGGGTAGGGATGTGTGAGGATATTGCGTTCTGTCAGCCGCCATTACAGCATAAATACAATTTACCCAGAGTTCATAACTTGTTTCACTTGCTCTTTCCTCCGCCCATCCCATCCTTTATGGTTGGTTATGTTGTTCTTGTTTTGTTTTTGTTGCCATTTTCGAGGAACAATATGTGGGTTTATTTGCCAACAAATTTGTTGCCTTTGTTGTTGTTGTTACTGATGCTGCTTCTGTTGCTGATATTTTTATAGCGCAAATATGGTGCAGGGATGTGTAAAACTGCACAGCAATGTTAAAGGATTCATTTCATTTTCCATTCAAATACGAACAAATGACATACACACGGAAACGAGGGGTATTTGGTAAATGTGGGAAATTATTTTTTAAATAAAGTATAATTGAGCAAAAATTGTGGAAAAGTTCTACATAAACAAGTAAACACGTAGTTCTAATCTAAGTGAGTCGGAATGCCACCACAACCTGACCTAACCAAACCTAACCTATCATAACACCCTCGTCTAATCGACTGCTAGTTGTTGACAAAGCCGTTCAACGTCGAAGTGACAAAGCCGTTCAACGTCGAAGAGAATGTAAGCGGAAATATAGATGTGTTTGTATTAGTTTCACGCTCAGCCGCCATACATGTTGAAAGAAATGCGTAAGTGTACTGCTCCATAATAATGTAAGTACGTAGCTCTATGTACACAAACTGACAAACACATGTACTCCTATAAATGTAAGTGTATGTGTGTTTTAACGTGTTTTTTGCGACAGTGTTTGTTTGTTTGTTTATACTAAATTCATAGAATACGTAAAAGAAGAACGAACGGCTTAAGGAAATGATTATTTATGGTTGACTCTATTGAACAGCAGCCGGCCACACTCCAATACACCCACACACTCTCATGCACACACACACATCCACACCCATCGCCCATCAACCAATCGGAAGCCGCATATACGTCTGCTTTTATTGTAAAGTCTAGATAACCGGCTATAAAATGATTTATGAACAACAGCAAAAAACAACGAAAGCGTAACAATTCCACAATTCCATAGGGGAACCTACAGAGACAGAGGGAGAGCAAAGGAAGAGGGAGCGTGGCGAAATAGCGAGCTAAAGATAAATATAGAAAACACCCGTTGAATGACGAAGATCAACCATGTAAACGGTCATGGCAGAGCCAACAACAGCATCGTTCTGCCAAAGGATAATACCAAACCCTCACACATTGGTGGGAGGAAAAAAGTACATTTTTGCGATATTATCTCAAAAGGAATGCTTAACGCAGCATTGACAATCCTATAAATATTTTTCCTTTTTTATATTTCAACCTGTTTTAGGCTACACAATTTATGAAGAGGACATACGTATCAATAGAGTGAAGAAGTTGCAAGACAAAACATTTTAGATATAACAATATTTAGGGTTTTCATAAGGGTCGTGTGGCGTGTGTGTGTTGTAGTAAAATACAACAAGTGTTGTAGATGTTGTAGGGAAAAATGTCATTGAAAACTAAGACAACTTGTCAACCTTTGTTGTTTTTTTTTCTTATTTATTTATTTTCATATTTTATACCCTCTACCGGAGCCTAAAAAAAATATGAAGATATGTTATGGGGGTAATACAAGTTTAAGGCCAACAGGGGATGGCATGAGAAAAGGTAAATTGAATATAATTTGATGTTTTGATACACTACACCTTAAGATGGAATGTCATTCCGTTTGCAAAACCTTCAAATATTCATCGAAGACCACAAATATGTCGGGTCGTTTTAAAATTACAGTTTATTCTAGCGATGTCCTCATGACCGCCTGCCTCTCGAAACTAAGCAAGCTTGCGAATGAAACGAGCTAAGGGGGTCGTTTGAGCTTGCCATATCAAACCGGACAGTAAAATTGTCGACTTAAAACACAAATTGGACAAAAATGGAAGTTATAAAAAAATTGCACAAAAATCAAAAACCAACCCAAAATATTTTCAGACAGCTCTTATAACAAACCAAACATTTATTTTAGTCACCGTTGGTTGGTTTTTAAAACATTGTGATCGCATTATCTGCTCCAATTTAAGACTCTTTTCACTATTGGATTGCTTATAAAGAGTGATTTTTTTGAGGTTAGGATTTTCATGCATTAGTATTTGACAGATCACGTGGGATTTCAGACATGGTGTCAAAGAGAAAGATGCTCAGTATGCTTTGACATTTCATCATGAATAGACTTACTAACGAACAACGCTTGCAAATCATTGAATTTTATTACCAAAATCAGTGTTCGGTTCGAAATTTTTTATCGACAAATTTTGTTCAGCGATGAGGCTCATTTCTGGTTGAATGGCTACGTAAATAAACAAAATTGCCGCATTTGGAGTGAAGAGCAACCAGAAGCCGTTCAAGAACTGCCCATGCATCCCGAAAAATGCACTGTTTGGTGTGGTTTGTACGCTGGTGGAATCATTGGACCGTATTTTTTCAAAGATGCTGTTGGACGCAACGTTACGGTGAATGGCGATCGCTATCGTTCGATGCTAACAAACTTTTTGTTGCCAAAAATGGAAGAACTGAACTTGGTTGACATGTGGTTTCAACAAGATGGCGCTACATGCCACACAGCTCGCGATTCTATGGCCATTTTGAGGGAAAACTTCGGAGAACAATTCATCTCAAGAAATGGATCGGTAAGTTGGCCACCAAGATCATGCGATTTGACGCCTTTAGACTATTTTTTGTGGGGCTACATCAAGTCTAAAGTCTACAGAAATAAGCCAGCAACTATTCCAGCTTTGGAAGACAACATTTCCGAAGAAATTCGGGCTATTCCGGCCGAAATGCTCGAAAAAGTTGCCCAAAATTGGACTTTCCGAATGGACCACCTAAGACGCAGCCGCGGTCAACATTTAAATGAAATTATCTTCAAAAAGTAAATGTCATGGACCAATCTAACGTTTCAAATAAAGAACCGATGAGATTTTGCAAATTTTATGCGTTTTTTTTTAAAAAAAGTTATCAAGCTCTTAAAAAATCACCCTTTAGTATAAAGGTGCGCATATGTTACTTCAATCAGAAGTTAGACACTTCTAAAAACCAAACACCCAAAAAGGGTTACATTTTTAATGTTTTTTTTTTTCAAAAATGCGACAACAATTTTTCGCGTGTAACTATTTTCTTTCTTCCTTTAGGTTGAAATTTTTGTCATTTATCGTCAAGAAGACTTAATGTCGAAGCGTTTAATTTAAAAAAACGGGCCTCCCGGTAGGTTCACTCCACAATGGTCAAACAATTTAAATACAAAAAATTTTATTTTAAAAATTCTCAAATCGCAAAATACTGATTCGAACATTTTAGTATATTTGTTTAGCCTCATACGTTGACTTCTTACTCAAGAAGTATTTACATATCCCTGCGGCTTATAAAGAAATGGCAATCATTTTATTAAAAAATCAAAAATTTTGGAACATATTTTTCGCACTTGGAGAATTTGGGTATTTTGTTGGGCAAAGATGTAAAATCTATAAATACATTGTTTTCGTAGAAGATTTTGCTACATAATTCCTAAAAAAGGTCGTCCGGTATCTCAATTTTTACAGAGTTTACGAATATTCAATAAGATTTTTTATTAATTTCATCTTTTTGCAATCATTACATAATTGTACTTTAGGCAGTCAAAATTTAACATAGCCGAGGTGACCAACTTTGGTGGATCACCCATTAGCCAGCATACCAAGACGTATGCGAAAGGAACCCAAAACTATTCAAGAGATCTAGAAAACACCTCTGCTCTATGCATGTGCAACTTCGTCAAGATATCCCTTTCCGTTTAAAAGTTACAGAATTAATTAAAAAACGATCACTGTGCAGCTGCAGCTAGAGTAGAATTCGGTGTGAGAAAAATAATGAAAACATTAGTAGATTTTCATAGTTTTCCCAAAAAATATACCAGAATTCCCAACGTGGAGAAAATGTATTCCGAAATTGGGAATTTTATAATTAAATTAAAATAATCGTCATGCTGTTTTTTACCACTATTATTTGTTTTGATGAATGTTAAGACTTCTGATAGACATCAATTCGTAAAATAATGAGCGATGTTAACTGGTATAAACAAAACTTGTATTTTTGCAAAAAATGTGTGTTAATAAAAACTGCAATAACTCAGTAATTAATAATTATTAACAGATTTTTAGGAACAATGCGGCGCACAGAGGGTTGAAATCGCCAAAAATGGAGTTTATTTCGGGGAAGCCTACAGGACAGGTAATATTTATATTTTTCCAATATTTATACCATAATCAGTAAAAAAACACAATTTAGTGGAAAAAAAGTTTTTCCTGGAAAATAAATTAATAATCCGTCTGTGTATATATTCTTGTTATCGAAGTACTAGTCGCAATTATTATCCAATCCCAACAGAACTTGGTACAGCTCATTTTTTCGCATCAATGACGGACGCTATTAAATTTGAAGCAAATCAGTTCAGATTTAGATATATCTTCCATACAAATTTCACTCCCGATTTGACTTTTTTCGCTCTAGATACCACATATTTTAACCGTTATTGTTCAAATTTGGCACAGCACTTTATATTTCAACTAGAAACATTTATGGTGAAAGTGGGTCACATCGCTTTAGATTTAGGTATAGCTCCCATACAAATGTCGCTCCAGATTTGACTTTTCCGCTCTAGTAACAAAATTGTTTACCTAATTTTGTTCGCATTTGGCACATAACATTACATTGCACCTACAAACAGCTGTAGTTAAATTCGGTGACATCGGTCCATTGTTTGATAAAGGCCCCATACAAATGACCCACCAGATTTGGTGACATTTGCTCCTAAAGCACAATGATTCGAATGTGTCCGAAACTGTCACAGATATTTCAATACATCTAGAATTGGTAGTAAATTTCTTGAAATAGGGTAGAAGATGCAGGGCATCATATAGTCGGCATCACGTCTTTCTTTAGTCTTTCCTTACTCGTTATACCCTACACCACTTCGTTTTTGTATAGAGATGTTTATACATTAAGATTTATTGTGCAACTTAAAACCTCATTCTGCTTCTGTGAATGCTTTTCATGAGAAATATTTTTTTTTTCATTTAAGTGTTAAGTAAATAAAAAGACTTATTTTTCATTACAAAATACCTAAATATTAAGTTTTCGTCATATTAAAAATTGCAGTTGTACAATAAAACTTAATGTATAAGCACCCATAAAGAGTGGCTATTTTCACAATTTATTTAATAAAATAAATTAGCGCAAAAACGTGCAACATGTAATTGCGGAATATTGAAGCTAACACATTGTAATTTAATTAGAAATTCACCATCTGGCGGTATGTTACAGAATTCAAATCTAAACCTCCACATATAAATTGAAAATACCTTAAATTTAGACATATTTTCAACAATTTTTTAAAAATATTTCTACAATACTTTCGTTAAAACATTTTTTTGTAAAAATACTCTAAAATAACTGAACTTGAAGATCTCATAATAAAAGTGTTACTTTTTATCAATGGGCAAAAAGATACTAACCTTTAAAATATGTCAATTTGAACTTTTCACAACTGATCGCGTAAATCTCAAAAATTTCTTGACTTTAAGGTAGTGCAACTGGGAAAGTAAATAAAACATGTCATTGATATTTTCGGTAGTGATGTACAATTTTATATTCTTTAATCGTATAATAAAAAAATTTCAAAAAAATAAATTTTGATTTTTGAATTAATCTCCATTTTTGGCGATTTCAACCCTCTGTGCGGCGTTTTACTTCTTACTAAATGAGCTAAACCTATAAATGGTACAATCACGAAACAGAATAATGTGCAAAAACATTGCCAAAATTGAGCGCCCCGGTAGTCGAGTTGGTAGCGTGCTCGGCTATCAGCGTGGGGGTTGTGGGTTCGATTCCCACCAGAGGCTCTGGTCTGTCGCTGCAATAACTAACTAAAGAGTGATTTTTTTGAGGTTAGGATTTTCATGCATTAGTATTTGACAGATCACGTGGGATTTCAGACATGGTGTCAAAGAGAAAGATGCTCAGTATGCTTTGACATTTCATCATGAATCGTCTTACAAACGAACAACGCTTGCAAATTATTGAATTTTATTATCAAAATGCGTGCTCTGTTAAGAAAGTTCATTGCGCGCTTTCATTTTATGGTCAGTTTAATCGACCCACTGAAGCGGCTATTCGGGCTATTGTGACTAAATTTCGCACCAAATTTACATTGTTGGACATTAAACCACCAACACGCTTACGTAGAGTGCGAACTGAAGAAAATATCGCAGCTGTATCGGCCAGTGTTAATGATGACCACCAATTTTCGATTCGTCGCCGTTCGCACCAATTGGGTCTCTGTTACTCAAAAACGTGGAAATGCCAAAATTGGACTAAGCGGATGGACCACCTAAGACGCAGCCGCGGTCAACATTTAAATGAAATTATCTTCAAAAAGTAAATGTCATGGACCAATCTAACGTTTCAAATAAAGAACCGATGAGATTTTGCAAATTTTATGCGTTTTTTTTTAAAAAAAGTTATCAAGCTCTTAAAAAATCACCCTTTACAATGGTCTTAGTCACCCCGGCTCAATCCCTGGACCCAAAATTAGAATATATATTAACTTTGTATTGTAGTTCATAATAAATAAATAAAATAAATTGCCAAAATTGAAAAATGGTAAAAATTGTTTATAAAATTTGTATTTATTTGTATAAAATAGGTATTTGCGTCATTCCATCTCAAACGGAACGATTTCTGACCTCGATAGCTGCGATTGTTTTGAAAGTTCGTTTATGTATTCTTTTCACAAAAATATTGTTTACGTATTTTTGGAATAAAATAGATTTTTTGCACGAGCTATGAACTAATAAATGGGATGGAATGGGATACAAATTATACCAGCCATACGCCTTAAAGCTCGAATTATGATATTTTGTGTGTACAGTCATCTGACTGTGTAGACCCATAAAATAAAGAATTTTTAGAATTTCGGTGCTTAACATTCAAAAAGAGGAAAAAAGTAATAAATGTTAATTGATGAGTCAATTGAGAAAAGAAAGATAGTAATAGTATAGTTAATAAACACCAGAAGCTGAAATAATTTATTATATACAGTCCTCTGGCAGAGTATATGCGCTACATAAAGAAATTTTTGAAAATTGTACTTTTTGTAGTCAAATGGAGAAAAGGGATAAAATTGGTATGGATCAATTGACATTCCTTTGATTACATAGACACTCAAAAAAGTGATTTTGTGAAAAATCTTACTTTTATAGTCAAATAGTACCAACAGCTGATAGACGGATGGAGAGACGATTGGACAGAAGGAGGAACAGACGGATGGACAGCAGGACTAACAGTCTACTGAAAATAAGGACGGGTCCAGAAAAACATACTCTCAAAGATTGTATGTGGGACTGCGAAAAACGCGCAATAATGAAAAATGAACAAAAAATCATACAAAAATCGGCGATGTTTCATATGAAAAATAGCTCAACAAAATGTTAGTCATAATTAATGGGCTTTGTTTCATATTTTTCATATAAAAATGACACAATTTTGCGATTTTTCGTTTGGGTGATTTTGGATTAAATTTTGGCCATAAATTAAATTTTTTGGGCTAATTTATCATTGTTTTGCACATTTTTTGTGTGTGTGAACCATTTTTGATTTTGGGCAATTTTGTATTATTCTTCTTAGGGTTTTACTAAATCTTTCCAATATATACGACCTGCTGTTTGATGTCAGACCTCAGGTCATTGTAAACTTGATTTTGACATATTTAATGTTATTGTTTTTGTTCAGTCAATTTTATTTTTTATTTTTAAATAGAATAACTACAACCAATTTTACTGTATAGTTGACAGTTGTAAATTAATTTTAAATAAATTTATCTTAAATTATATTTAGAAATAATTCCAAGATGTTGCAGCTATATTGTCATTGTTCTCTAAACAGTTCTATAAAATTTTATTCATATTCTGTGTTTCCTATGAAAAATTGCATATATATATATTTATATATCAAATGCTTTCCTGATTTCAAACTATTCCTCGAAAAGTGTTCTTTATATTATGTTTTCTAAAGAACTTTAATGTCATATACAATATTACTCGTTTGAATACAAGTATATTAAATTCAACAAATAATAAAAGTTGGAAAATTATTCATATACTATGGGATCACTGGAAAATATGCTATCAGTTGTATTCAATGGCAAATTTGTCCAAAGGACAAAGGAAAATTGTTTTTTTTATGGAAGTAATATGAATGAGATATTCATTTTAAATAATTTGCATGCAAGTCATTATCAATCCTATCAAAGCTCTGCTAATAGTCACATCATCTAATGTGATGTGATTGTCACAGTCACTGCTCGTTGGCAATTCTGCGAGTTTTCCCCGCTTAATTAAATCTAGCTGCTACTTTACCAGCATCGCTAATGTTCACATCTCCACAGACATATGTATTTATATGCTTTGCAGTATTAATACAGCCATAATGTACTCAGTTAGATTAATCTACATTTCTTATGCAAATGAAGCTTTTCCATGCAAATTACATTTGGGCTCTTCCGCCCGCTCCAAATGATATATGTGAGTATCATCAACATTTGGATATTTTTCGCTGGCAAATGTATAAGATTTGTACAAATACACGCAGAGTTACACTCTCACGCACACACACACACCCACTCATGGGCAGATGTATGAGCATAAATATTTAGTTAAATAAATCAACACCGGAAGCACATATGTTTGTGTCAGCCACGTTAGTTCGACGTCTGCATGCAATGCATATAAATGTATTCACATTACGCCTGTGTATGTGTCCGGAGGTTGTGTGCGTGTGACTATGTTGTTTGAGGGTATGCATTCCCAAACAAGAGTTGAGTACGTGTGAACAGTGGTTTAGAATATTTTTGAAAATTATACAAATGGCCATGTCGGTATATTGGCGAAGTAGGGAAAATCCATATACATTGCTTCATATTTAAATTGCAAGCATGTGACTTTCACAGCAAATAGTCACTTATATGTGATTCCCTTGACAATTTTGCGAATGAAGGAGTTTTTTAATTTTAAATACAATGAAAGCAATTCATGCTGCCTTTCAAAAAATGTAAATTTCATAGAAAAAAATTAATAGGATATCTAAATTGTTATGTTTTTTTTTTTGAAACATGGCATAAGAAACTATAAAATTCCGAATATTTGAAAAGATGCCAAAGTATTAAATATTTACTTTTTCCAATTATTATTTTGTATGGTGCATTCCAAATTACAGGCAGATTAGTACAATATAATTACGTATATATATTTTATATTTATATATTTTATAAAAATTATGATATTTATTACTAGTAGGTTTACTGTTTTAAATAAATTCTGATGTTTCAATATTTCAATAAATTTGCGACGTTAAATCTGAAAAAAAATATACATAAATGCCTCGAGTTCAAAATACACAGAAATTTCTGTTGAATTGAAAAAGGTCGAATAAAACACAAATATATTAAACACACAAAAATATTAAAATTATAATATAAAATAAAAATTTTAAAATTATCGGACGAAATTACTAAAATGTTTATAAAAAAACAAAAAACGACAAAATTATTAAAATAATAAATCAAGTGCAGTCAGAGAGCGAACAATCTGATTATCGGTATTTCAATTTGTTGCTATGGAAACGAGTTTTCCTCTAGAGGAAGAACATTTGCAACGATCCAGCAATAGATCTTTAATTCCATTTTCATCCTAAAAGTAAAAAAATTGAAAAAAAAACAACTTTTTAGTGCCTCTATGCAGGCAGGTTAATTTATGAAATGGATTCTAACTGCAACCGACGGGTTAATTAAAATTTTATCCATTTTCTCCATTTCCCAGGTTAATTTATGAAATGGATTCTAACTGCAACCGATGGGTTTATTAAAATTTTATCCATTTTTTCCCATTTTGACTCTAAAAGTTTCGAAATATATATTCTTTTATATTGGGCGTAGAGTAATCTACACGCCGTATTTTATGATTATAGCTGCAACTATTTAATCAGTAGCTATTTTATCCTTTTTCGTCGTTTTGATTGGTACCATTTATATCTGCTTTCAACTAAATGTAGACATTTTGAAAAAATCCTTTATAGTGCGCGTCTACAAAGTCATAGGAATGTATTCAGCCTTTGTTTTTTATTACTTTCATCCCTCTTTTACAATTTTCCCTCTTGAAAGTACAAGTTTCTAAAAGTATAAATCACTTCCTGGTACTCCTTTGAGAAGAACGAATATAACAAATATTAAATAAATGTAATACAAAAATCTTCCATGTCATTCCATGTCAATCAGTACGGTTTTAACAGTGAAAATACTATTTTTTTCAAAAGGTGTGTTCATTCAATCGCCTGTAACTCCTGAAATTCTTTACCGATTTTAATGTGTTATATCTTGTTTGGAAGGTAGTTTCAATTACTTTTAAAATATAAAGGGTCCGCAATCTAACGTTTTTCTTCAACTATTCAGCCGTTGGGCTATTATTTGTGGTGTGCCCGAGGCAGCCATTTGAATGAAATTATTTTCCATTATTAACCGGAAGGATTGTACTTTCAAATAAAAAATAAATTTGAGAGAATATTCAGTAGTTTTTTTATAGCATTTTCAAAAAAAAGTTATTTGGCTGACCCTTTAGAAGTGGTGTATTTTAGCAGGGTTCGATTTTTAAAAAGTTTTTGCAATTTTAATTTATTTATTTTAATTTTCGAAATGATTACACAAATCCTTTTTTGTTGAAATTTTAAAGCAGTGTGCTTAGGTCAATTTTAAAGCGACTGTGTGAGTTTGAAAGTGCTGAAATGATGGCTTCTAATTTTTACGATTTTTTTCAATTTTTTTTTGCAAAATCAACCAGAATTACAGTGAAATATCGATAAAATTATAATTTTTCATTAGTTCATAAACACAATGTATAAAAACAATGAAAATTCAAAAAAAAGGTTATTTAAAAATTTAATTTTTTCATTTTTTTGCTGTGAAAAAATATATTTTTTTCCATAACCTATTTTTTCTTGGATTTTTCATTGTTTTTACGTGACTATTGCGAAGCCAATGCATCAGTTTGTGCTTCAATTTGTAAAACGAGTTCATGAAACTTTCTTGCACTTCTTTGTGAAGTTTTTTTTGTGTAATTTTGCATGTAAAAGAATTGATTTGATCAGGATGAGGTACTGAATGCTATTGTGTTCCATTAATAAATGACAAAGTTCAAACTTCCCAATAACGCTAGAAATTTGAAAAATCAAAATCAGTACTTTTTATAGCCTAAAAATTATAACTAATTAAATTAAAATTTTAAATTTAATAAAATTTAAATTTTAAATTTTTATACCCCTGGTATAATCGGATCTATACTCCCAAAAGTTCTCGCACTTCTTTGTGAAGTTTTTTTGCTTAATTTTGCATTTAAAAAAATCGATTTGATCGGGCTGAGGTACTGAATGATATTGTGTTCCATTAATAAATGACAAAGTTCAAACTTACCACTAAAACTAGAAATTTGAAAAATCAAAATCAGTAGTAATAAAATTAAAATTTTAAATGTCCCACCCTATATCAGTGTATAATCGGATCTATACTCCCAAAATTATAGAAAAATTTTGATGGTACCTCAGATAAAAATTTTATCGATTTTATTGTCTCAATGCACACCAAAAATAGAATTCTTATTTTTTGTATAATAAATAAATAAATAATTTTCTATTAAACTACAAGCAAATTGATGTAATGTTTAATAAAATCTGAATATGGACTCCTCCAAAAAAGGATCTACCAAAAAAATGAAGTCAGACCACACTAATAGCTTTTAACTTAATTTTTTCCTTATTTTGACAATATTTTTTATTATGAAACTTGAAGTTAACTCGTTCTCTTTTATTTTTATTAAAAGTTGAAGTGCTCTAACGAAAATTACTAAATTTTTATACTACGAGTGGAAATTTTTATAATTCTTTATAATTTAAGAGATAATTCTCATATTTCATAAATCTACGAACAAAATATGTCATCTGAACTTCATTTACGAAAAACAAAGTTCTCAAAAAATCGCTGAACTTTGCATATTTCTATAAGACCTTCAAAAGCAGACCTTTTTGTCGCGTCCGTTTCGATGTAAAATTGTTTATAATATTTTTGTACTAATTTGTACTAAATCCTGACGATATATTTTTAAAATGTAGTACTTTTTCAGTTTCTTTCTTGTTTTTGGTGTATTCGAAGGCATGCGAATGTCGCGTCCTGGCCACTGGGAGATGCCGATATGTGATTTTGTTTATTACGATTTCAAAAATCTTGAACATGAAAAGCATCCATATATATTTAAAAAATATTATTATTTTTCGTTAAATCAGTCTACCTATATAATTAAAATTTTCGATTAAAAATATAATATATAAAAATTGCATGTCTAAATTTGGGACATCCTACATAAAAAATCATCCTGTTTTTGAATGCAATACATTATCGTATCCCTGGATATCAAATGAGCGACAGACATTAAAAGTGCCATCAAAAAATCTGCCCAGAGTGTGAAAATATAAATAGGAATTTGTTTGCGCTGTATCACCTACATATCACTACAATTGTTTTGCATCTGGATACATTTTACTCCATATTTTATTTTTCACTTCTACTGTGCCACCAAGTGAAATCTCAAAACTTTTAAAAATACATAAACATATATTTTATTTTGGCACATAGTATTAAACAGAAGTAAAAATACATACATATTTATACAATAAGGTGGGTAAACGTAACAAAAATGTTTGATTGTCAATGAATTATTTATTTAAACTGTTTTTAAATATATTAGGTCTAAACTAAATTTTAAGCTCGAAATTGAATCGAATTGAAATTATTTAGATTAAATTAAAAAAATAGAAAAAATTACAAAATTAGAAAAATATCAAAATTATTGAAAAGTAGAAAAGTTTTATTTGAAATAAACAAAATAAAATAAACTTACTCCGTGGCTATAAATGACAAAAAATAATATCAGAACTAAAATATCAATAAAGGACATATTATATGGTATTTGGTTGAAACGTAGTTGAGAGGTCGTCTGAAGAACGTTACCATGGGCTGGAAATCATGATAGTAGTGGTATGCAGCCAATCAATAAATGTCATCATGCCATTGGTAAATAAATAAAAGCAATAAAACAAACAAAAAATTAAGATTTTCAAATAATTTCACCCAAATTCTTTGGAAATATACAAAAAGATTTTGTAAAGTTTTCCGTTTCTGGCAATAATCACAGTATAATCACAGTATAAGTTTGCTCACTTATTCGCAAAAACTTTTGCCTGTGACCCACTTTAATGTGCATACATAAATATACAAAAGTGATACCATTACGGTCGGCTGCAGGAGAGCCTTTGTTGTTGGCACACATACCAATTTCCACGTACGTGCAAATATGCAAATCACAACGTCAGCACAAACTGTATACAGTTTTGACACATTGCTCCTGGCTGCTCCTCGTTCTCGTCCCAACATGGCCTGGCCTGGCCACACTGAGTTCTGAGTCCTTTGTTATCGTGTAACTGATTTTTACGTGCTTCTGTTGAAAGTTAACTCTGTAAGTAAGTTTATACATATGACTGTTTATACATACAAACACGTATGTATGTTTGTATGTATATATATTCGTATAGTCATCTGCTGTCACTGATGCCATAATTCATGCAACGTATGTTCTGGCCCATGACAATGAAGTGAAACGATATTTGAGTTGGTTGCTACTACTGATGCTAATGAAGGCCTGGTTGGTTGGTTTATTGTTGCAGCGGCAGTAAAATGATTTAGACTTTCAACATTGTTGTTGTTGCTGATGTTGTGACAAACCAGTGAAATGTTTAGATGATGTTCATCGGACATGTTTTATGTGGGAGAATTTCCAAAATTTAAAGTAGATGATAAAATGGTGTGTGTGTTGAGGTGTTGCACGTGTTTTAGGGAGAGGGCAACATGATTTCAGGTTGGATATTCAGTTTGAGGGGGAGCTAAGAAAGAAAAGCAAATGTAGGTGACATCAGCCACATTTTGAAATTTTTTGAAAAGTATCCAGAGAAACTGTATCCTCAATTATATCACCGAATTAATGCATGGCGAGCACAATTGATGAAGAATATTTAGGTCAACCAAACTAAGCAATTTGTCAGATGACTGTAAAAACTAAATTTCGAATAGAAAAATTCAAAAATATCAACACAATTTTCTGATGTATTTTGGTATCTTACTTTAGTTTATTACTTTATTCACGTTTTACTTTTCAAGAGGAAATACTTGAAATGGTTGTTAATGCTAAACTAACGCAGCATGTTATTTAATGTATTTTTAACAGATATCCTTTTCTTTAATGTGACACATATAGCGGTATCGTAGGTTGTGAATAAGAATTTAAAATTATTTTTTGTAAAATTGTATCCTTTGGAATTTTGAGCAACAGTATGAGGAAATGAAAAACTAAAAACGCCAATTAAATCAACTTTGCACATAGTTTCAAACAAATATCATCCGATTCAAATGTAGGACGGTGTATTTTTTTTTTAAACGTTTGATTAAAATTCAAATTTTTTGTCGAAGTTGCTTTAAGTATTTTTAATGCAATTTTGTTGGTATAAATACGATAAAGTTCGTTTATACGTTAAATTAAATGCAATAACGAGGCCCACAAATGTCGTCAGTTTTAAGTAGAAAAAGTGGTTTGAGAATTTAGCAAAATTTTAAAAAAATTAAATTAAAAAAATGCTTTGCTGGAAGGAGAAAACATATAAAATTAAAAAAATAAGAAGACATTGTCTACTCGACAAAAATCTATGGATAAATGTAGGGTTGCGGTCTCCTTTCTAGATGTGAGAGAATTGTAAAAACTAGTAAATCAAAAAAATTTTTTTTTTCAAATCCATGCTTTATGCAAGCACAATTCTATTGGGCCTAGAAATTCTTTTTTAGTTATCTTTTGTAGAAGGAAAAATTACTGCACAATTTCAGTTTTTTATCTGCCATAGAACGGCATATATTCGAAAATGGGTTTTAACTTCGTATGGGAGGTGCCACGCCCACATTTCCATTACCGCCCATTTTTGTCACAACTACGCACATTAATGCTAGATGCACTTACACAAAATTACAGTAGGTGTAATTTTGGTTTTAACTTCATATGGGAAGTGCCACACCCACTTTTGCATTACCGCCCATTTTAGGCGCAACTACGCACATTGATGCTAGATGCACTTACACAAAATTTGAGCACTATACGTGTCATAGAACTGACACTATTCGATAATATGTTTTAACTTCGTATGGGAGGTGGTACGCCCACTATTCCAATACCGCCTATTTTTGGCAGAACTACGCACATTGATGGTAGATGCACTTACACAAAATTTCAGCACTCTAGGTGTCATAGAACTGACAATATTCAATAATAGGTTTTAACTTCGTATGGGAGGTGCCACGCCCACTTTTCCAATACCGCCCATTTTTGGCACAACTATGCACATTGATGCTAGATGCACTTACACAAAATTTCAGCACTCTAGGTGTCATAGAACTGACAATATTCAATAATAGGTTTTAACTTCGTATGGGAGGTGCCACGCCCACTTTTCCAATACCGCCGCTTTTTGGCACAACTATGCGAATTGATGCTAGATGCACTTACACAAAATTTCAGCACTCTAGGTGTCATAGAACTGACAATATTCAATAATAGGTTTTAACTTCGTATGGGAGGTGCCACGCCCCTTTGTCCAATTGGTCAAATTTTTCCATTTCCTTGTATTGTCATCGAAAATGATTAAGTGTGCAAAATTTGAGCAAAATTGGTTGAGAAAAAAGCTTTCAAAAATTGATTTCAAATTTTGTGGCACACATATATAGAAAGTAACCTTATAAAGGGTGATTTTTTAAGAGCTTGATAACTTTTTTTTTAAAAAAAACGCATAAAATTTGCAAAATCTCATCGGTTCTTTATTTGAAACGTTAGATTGGTCCATGACATTTACTTTTTGAAGATAATTTCATTTAAATGTTGACCGCGGCTGCGTCTTAGGTGGTCCATCCGCTTAGTCCAATTTTGGCATTTCCACGTTTTTGAGTAACAGAGACCCAATTGGTGCGAACGGCGACGAATCGAAAATTGGTGGTCATCATTAACACTGGCCGATACAGCTGCGATATTTTCTTCAGTTCGCACTCTACGTAAGCGTGTTGGTGGTTTAATGTCCAACAATGTAAATTTGGTGCGAAATTTAGTCACAATAGCCCGAATAGCCGCTTCAGTGGGTCGATTAAACTGACCATAAAATGGAAGCGCGCAATGAACTTTCTTAACAGAGCACGCATTTTGATAATAAAATTCAATAATTTGCAAGCGTTGTTCGTTTGTAAGACGATTCATGATGAAATGTCAAAGCATACTGAGCATCTTTCTCTTTGACACCATGTCTGAAATCCCACGCGATCTGTCAAATACTAATGCATGAAAATCCTAACCTCAAAAAAATCACTCTTTATAAAGCATGGAAAAAACATATTTTTATTTTTATTTTTATTTTTATTTTTATTTTTATTTTTATTTTTATTTTTATTTTTATTTTTATTTTTATTTTTATTTTTATTTTTATTTTTATTTTTATTTTTATTTTTATTTTTATTTTTATTTTTATTTTTATTTTTATTTTTATTTTTATTTTTATTTTTATTTTTATTTTTATTTTTATTTTTATTTTTATTTTTATTTTTATTTTTATTTTTATTTTTATTTTTATTTTTATTTTTATTTTTATTTTTATTTTTATTTTTATTTTTATTTTTATTTTTATTTTTATTTTTATTTTTATTTTTATTTTTATTTTTATTTTTATTTTTATTTTTATTTTTATTTTTATTTTTATTTTTATTTTTATTTTTATTTTTATTTTTATTTTTATTTTTATTTTTATTTTTATTTTTATTTTTATTTTTATTTTTATTTTTATTTTTATTTTTATTTTTATTTTTATTTTTATTTTTATTTTTATTTTTATTTTTATTTTTATTTTTATTTTTATTTTTATTTTTATTTTTATTTTTATTTTTATTTTTATTTTTATTTTTATTTTTATTTTTATTTTTATTTTTATTTTTATTTTTATTTTTATTTTTATTTTTATTTTTATTTTTATTTTTATTTTTATTTTTATTTTTATTTTTATTTTTATTTTTATTTTTATTTTTATTTTTATTTTTATTTTTATTTTTATTTTTATTTTTATTTTTATTTTTATTTTTATTTTTATTTTTATTTTTATTTTTATTTTTATTTTTATTTTTATTTTTATTTTTATTTTTATTTTTATTTTTATTTTTATTTTTATTTTTATTTTTATTTTTATTTTTATTTTTATTTTTATTTTTATTTTTATTTTTATTTTTATTTTTATTTTTATTTTTATTTTTATTTTTATTTTTATTTTTATTTTTATTTTTATTTTTATTTTTATTTTTATTTTTATTTTTATTTTTATTTTTATTTTTATTTTTATTTTTATTTTTATTTTTATTTTTATTTTTATTTTTATTTTTATTTTTATTTTTATTTTTATTTTTATTTTTATTTTTATTTTTATTTTTATTTTTATTTTTATTTTTATTTTTATTTTTATTTTTATTTTTATTTTTATTTTTATTTTTATTTTTATTTTTATTTTTATTTTTATTTTTATTTTTATTTTTATTTTTATTTTTATTTTTATTTTTATTTTTATTTTTATTTTTATTTTTATTTTTATTTTTATTTTTATTTTTATTTTTATTTTTATTTTTATTTTTATTTTTATTTTTATTTTTATTTTTATTTTTATTTTTATTTTTATTTTTATTTTTATTTTTATTTTTATTTTTATTTTTATTTTTATTTTTATTTTTATTTTTATTTTTATTTTTATTTTTATTTTTATTTTTATTTTTATTTTTATTTTTATTTTTATTTTTATTTTTATTTTTATTTTTATTTTTATTTTTATTTTTATTTTTATTTTTATTTTTATTTTTATTTTTATTTTTATTTTTATTTTTATTTTTATTTTTATTTTTATTTTTATTTTTATTTTTATTTTTATTTTTATTTTTATTTTTATTTTTATTTTTATTTTTATTTTTATTTTTATTTTTATTTTTATTTTTATTTTTATTTTTATTTTTATTTTTATTTTTATTTTTATTTTTATTTTTATTTTTATTTTTATTTTTATTTTTATTTTTATTTTTATTTTTATTTTTATTTTTATTTTTATTTATATGACATTTTTTGCTGGCATGGAAAAATACCACAAAACTATTTTGTTTTAATATTCTGGTAAAGAAAACAATGTCTATTGGAAAAATATCTACTATAGGATGGACCATGTAACATTTTAAATTTGAACTACCGATTACTTTGACTTTGGAAGGTAGAATAGCATTCAATTTAATTTTTATTTTCAGGTTTATGTTTGACATTTGCAAAATGGAACGATAAAAACTTACTTTCAAAGTCGTGAGTCTTTAACGCAAACTGTAAGAAATTTAGGTGTAAAAATTTCGTGCTCTCAGATGAAGCTCATTTTCATCTCGGTGGCTATGTCAATAAGCAAAATTGAGCCTCCTCCAATGCCTCCCCAACGAGTCACTGTTTGGTGTGACTTTTGGGCTGGCAGCATCATTGGCCATGTACTGAAAATTGGGTTGATCGGATGAGGTTGAACATCGAACATCTTCCATTAAAAATGGAAAATAAAAAAAATGCTTTCTTTTGTAATAGCTGACATCCGAACGAAGAAAGCAGGACATATTTAAAAAATCTCTGAATCAATGTATAAGTCCTTCTTGTAATGATAAGAGAATTTCATAAAAATAGGTTGCTATATTTTTTAAACTATACTAAATTAAACTAAAACAGGATTTTAGAAAAAATAGAAAAAATTCAATATAATTTTTAGATGTTGATTTTATGGAACAATATGCCTCAATACATGCAAAAAATTAAAGTTGCAGTTGCCGGTCACGAAATTCCTTCTTCCTTTTTGTTGAAATGGGAAAATATTCCCAGTGGTTCAGAATCAAAATCCATAGCCCAAATGCAATACCTTTTGTTTTAAAGGGTGATTTTTTAAGAGCTTGATAACTTTTTTTTTACAAAAAACGCATAAAATTTGCAAAATCTCATCGGTTCTTTATTTGAAACGTTAGATTGGTCCATGACATTTACTTTCATAATTTCATTTAAATGTTGACCGCGGCTGCGTCTTAGGTGGTCCATTCGGAAAGTCCAATTTTGGGCAACTTTTTCGAGCATTTCGGCCGGAATAGCCCGAATTTCTTCGGAAATGTTGTCTTCCAAAGCTGGAATAGTTGCTGGCTTATTTCTGTAGACTTTAGACTTGACGTAGCCCCACAAAAAATAGTCTAAAGGCGTCAAATCGCATGATCTTGGTGGCCAACTTACCGGTCCATTTCTTGAGATGAATTGTTCTCCGAAGTTTTCCCTCAAAATGGCCATAGAATCGCGAGCTGTGTGGCATGTAGCGCCATCTTGTTGAAACCACATGTCAACCAAGTTCAGTTCTTCCATTTTGGGCAAAAAAAAGTTGGATATCATCTCACGGTAGCGCTCACCATTCACAGTTACGTTACGATTCGCATCATCTTTGAAGAAGTACGGTCCAATGATGCCACCAGCCCATAAACCGCACCAAACTGTGACTTTTTCTGGATGCATTGGTAGCTCTTGCAATGCTTCTGGCTGATATTCACTCCAAAATCGACAATTCTGCCTATTTACGTACCCATTGAGCCAAAAATGAGCTTCGTCGCTGAACACAATTTCTTTCTTTCTGAACTTTCTTAACAGAGCACGCATTTTGATAATAAAATTCAATGATTTGCAAGCGTTGTTCGTTAGTAAGTCTATTCATGATGAAATGTCAAAGCATACTGAGCATATTTCTCTTTGACACCATGTCTGAAATCCCACGTGATCTGTCAAATACTAATGCATGAAAATCCTAACCTCAAAAAAATCACTCTTTAGTTAACATTTTGTAAGTTCTAACTAAGAAAAGTTGAAATTAGACAATAACCCAAGGATTATTTTGTGATATTGACATTGGGATTGATTTGAAAAATAAGCCAAGAGTAAACTACTTTTCGTATTTATCGATGCCAAAGAAATGTAACATTTTTATTTTTGCTTTTTAACACTATTTTACGTATTTTAATATTTTTAATTTAATTAAAAAAATTTTCAGATTTTAAAATCGAACAAAATGTAATTTCTTTTGACGAACTGGTTGTTGCACCTTGTAAGAGATTTTGCACTCGAATTTGTTTTTTTAGAAATTGTGGTTTCTGAGTTTTATTATGCCGCCAAAACTGTGTGTTGTGCCACATAAAGTTTGTATGTAATAAATATTAAACTAAAATACACTTTTTGAAAAAAATTATGACCAATGTATGTTTTTTTTTTTCATTTGAAAGCCTTTGAAGAATAAAATATACATTGTATACACTGACGTTGTTTTATTGTTCGAATACATGAATATCAATTAAATTCACGTCAATGGACCTAAAATTCGGCCACATTTGTTGTATTTTTTTATTTTAGTTTTTCAGTCCGACAGTCCATACTACACTTTAACCATATGATATACGTCTGAAACTATAGGTAAAATGGAGTTAATTGGTTTTTCACATCCTTATCTTGTTGCCATTTAAAAGCACTACAAATTTTTTAATTACTTATTTTTTAAAATACTTATTTGCAACCTATGATATCGGTATAAATGTCAAATTAAAAAAGAGAATATGTGCTAAAACTACTTAAAAAAATTCTCTATTGGTTTAGCATTAATAACCATTTCAATTAGTCCCCTAAAAAAGTAAGCTTTGAATAAACCAAATAAACTAAGGGGTAAACTTGTAATGAGTGTTAATGCTTAAATAATGCAGATAGAAGCATGATATTTGAAGTATTTTTAGAAGATATCCTCCTCTTTAATTTGACACTGATGGAATTATCATAGGTTTGGAATAAGTATTTAAAATAAATTAAACAATAAAAAAATTTCGTATTCAGTTCAAAATAGACCCAATACCCAGCAAAAAACTTGAAAAGTACTTTCAGTAGAATTGGTTTTTAATCGCATTCTAAGACGCAAATTGAACGTATTTTCCGCTTTACAGAAAGTCGTTTAAAAAAACTTCCACAAATGGTATTACAATTGAAATTTTTTCCAATTTTTCTCATCCGTAAAATTTATTTGTTTACTTTACTGCCCTAGAACCCCTATGATATTTTTATTTGGCGTCCTTGAATAGTTATAAAGCGGTTCTTAATAATGTCATTAAAATCTCCTTTCATCTAAATATTCATACTTTTGCAAGTAGCTAATTTTTACTACACCCTAAGTCTTTATACAAATTGGCTTCTTTGCACCGACGAAAAAGAACGCCAGCAAAAAAGAAAATTCATAAAATATGTCTATCGATTAAAAGGTTTCATAAATGAAGAACTTCCTTCCTATGACAAATAATTAACGAAGATCCAATTTTCACTACTTCCGGATTACAAGATGGATATATATTTTACTTCTTGGGATGTTCTTTTTATGCTGGGTATTTTTTCAAAATTTTTTCGAATCAAAAATTTCATTTACTCTTCACAACACTTTACTCAGAGCAATCTTAGTATATATTATGTGCTCTCGACTGGAACTGTATTCACATAGAAGTTTCTTAGTTAACACATTTTATTCATTTTCGCCAAATACATTTTATTTTAATTTAGTTTAAACACCAGGAAGGCGTCAAGACTTCTGCACCGAAATGCAAATATACTACCCCCACAATATATAGAAAACCGCAAAAAAAAAGAAATTCTTAACCACTTGGTTTACGACTTCCACACGCTAAAAAGCAATTCCTTAGGGTGGCAGGAAACGAAAGCCAACCCCAAGCAATTGAATGCAATGAAAGTAAAACTTAAACTTTTGCAACCGCACAGCACCACCCACCCACTGGCAAGTCATGAAGGAACCATAAATTTAACACTTTTCCTTTGCAGCGGCAGCAGCAGCACCCGCAGCAGCTCAAAGGCAACACAGGAAAACAGTGTTATCACAAGGTCTGCTTGCCTGTCACACTAAAAACACAGAGGGGCGGATAAAATGAAAGGAAAGCAACAGAACTCAAGGGAAACTGAAAAAGAAAAACTTTTCTCTGTGAAAAGCTCACGAAAGGGGCGAACTGAGATTAACCGCACAGAAAAGCATAATGTTAAGCCAAAAAAAGAAAAAAAATGCACGACTTAAGGAAATTGCAACATTTTGTGGCAACATAATGCATCAAACAATTTTTTATGTGTGCACTCTTGTAAGCTCCTGCGGCCAGAGCCCGAATAATAAAGAAACGTCAGCACTACGGCCAAAAGCCAAAGGCGTTTATGAACTAAATTAAAAAAGAAAAAGAGTGAACACAAGTGTGCAACACTTTCAGTCTTTCCCGAGCGCGAACTCTGTGTGTTCTGTGTGAAGGAACTTCGTGCATGGCGTAATCCGCGGCATTACTTCAAGTTTTTTGTTTCGCTTAAGTTGCGGAGTTCATTGACCATCGCCGGGTTTGTGATTATCTGCTTGAGTTTGAGCGGCGGAAGGAAGGAAGGATGGGCGAGGAAGTATAAACATGTTTTGAGAAAATTTATAAACATCTGAGTGGGTGCTAACTTGTGTGTGCTTCTGTTTCCGTTCCGTTTTTTTGCGCTGCGTTGAGGCTCGCCCCTAAAAAGTCAGCCACACAAGTTGGCAACATTTTGATTTAGGTGGGCAAGTTGGGGGAAAGTAAGTTGAGTTACTTGTGATAAAGGGTTGTTAGATAAGAATAATGTATTTTATAAAATTTAAAAATATATGCGGAATGGATTGACATAGCAGAGGAACCATTTTATATAGTGGCTCAAAAAAATTTTAAATTTCAATAAATTTTGACCCATATAAAATTTTAAATTTGAATTGCCGATTACTTTGGCTTTGAAAGGTAGAATAGCATTTGTTTTTATTTTCAGGTTCATGTTTGACATTTGCAAAGTGGGACGCTAAATTGGGAAATATTAAAAACTTACTTCCAAAGTAGTGAGTCTTTAATGCAAACTGTAAGAAATTAACGTGGGAAATTTTCGAGAAAAGATCTGCCTTCATGAAGCTCATTTTCATGTCGGTGGCTATGTCAATAAGCAAAATTGCCGCATACGGGATGCAGAGAACCCACACGTGACTATTGAGAAGTCAATGAATCCACAACGAGTCACTGTTTCGTGTTGGTTTTGGGCTTTACTGAAAAATTGGGTTGATCGAATGAGATACTGTCGAGCCAGTCGTTGTAGTCATAATAGCATTAAGTGACAAAGTTCAACATTTCCAATAAAACCAGAAATTTTAAAAAAGAATCAGTGATTTTTTATAAACGATTCTAATTTAAAATGTTACATGGTCCACCCTATATAATAGCTTATGAAATATTTTGGGTTTCTATACGCGAAAATGATATTATTTTTTATGGGAAAATTTACTTTTTTACTAAAATTCCATTTTTGAAGGTACCTTTAATATTTGTACACCCATTTGGAAACATAGGTCAGATCATATCCGATTACGTGTTCAATTAAATGTAAATAATAACACTGTCCGACAGTCTATATTACACTTGAACTAGACGATACACGTCAGAAACCAGAGGTGAAATGGAATTTATTTGCGTTGCGTCCCAAAGGATACAATTTTTCAAAAATTGTTTTAAATACTTACTGACATCCTATGATAGTGGTATAAATGTTAGATTAAAGAAGGAAATATGCGCTAAAAATACTTCAAATTGCAAGCTTCCTTTTGTGTTGGTTTAGCATTAACAACCATTTCAATTTGTCCCCCAGAAAAGGTAAAATATGAATTAACCAATTAAACTAAGGGTTACAGTTAAAATGGGTGTTAATCCTGAACTAATACAGATAGAAGTGTAATATTTGAAGTATTTTTGAAAGATATTCTCCTCTTTAATTTGCCGTTAACATCGTTATCATAGGCTGCGAATAAGTACTTAAAATAATTTCTGATAAATTGTATCCATTGGTACTTTGTACACCAGTGAAGGATGAGGAAATGAAAAACCAAATTAATTTCATTTTGCCTCCACCTGGAATTGCAGTCCGCAGAGACAGTCGATTTTCGTAGAAGTGCAGTAAAATTAGGAAAATGTTATTTTTAATATAGCTAGCCAAACCAAAACAATGAAAAATATTAAAAAAAAATAATTCTATAAATAAATATAAAATCTTAATTATTTTAAACCACGTTTATAAGCAAGATTATCAATATGTTTATACTACATATATTGAAATAACACTTCAAGTCAAGTCAAAAAGTGAATATAACGCAGCAATCATCAAAAAGCTTAAATACCCTAAATATTGGAGGATAGTGGCTGCATTTTCAGCTACAGCCGTTTGGTTGGTTGTATTTCCATCCTATTTAATGCCAAAAGTAAAAATTTGTATATTCCCTCATCTCTCACGCACACAGTGCAAGGTAACATAACTGCATGATTCTGATTTTTGCCGTAAAAGTACGAAAAAATATTTTTATGCAGTCAGATGAATTCATACTCCGAATTTCATAACTCTAGCTCCGGCCATTTGGTTGGTACCATTTTTATCCAATTTTGCCCCCCTAAAAGTACGACTTTCGAAAATCTCTTTATTTTATGAGTCTACGCAATTAGAGGGATGTACACAACGAATTTTATCATTATAGCTGTAGCCGTTTAGTTGGTACCATTTTTATCCCTCCGTACCCATTGTATCTTTTGAAAGTACGAATTTGAAAAAACTTTTTACTTTTCGTGTCTACACAGTCAGAGGAATGTAAACTCCGAATTTCATGACTCTAGCTGCCGGTACAATTTTTATCCCCTTTTCCATTATACCCCCCTAAAACTACGAATTTCGAAAAATCCCTTTATTTTACGTATCTACGGAATCTGAGAAATGTTTACATCGAATTTCGTTATTGCAGCTGCAGTCGTTTAGTTGGTACCATTTTTATCCCCGTATTCCAATTTTACACCTTTAAAGTACGAATTTGAAAAATCCTGTTTATTTTTCGTGTCTACGCAGGCAGAGGAATGTATACTCCATTTTTTTTTGTCTCTAGCTGGAGTCATTTGGTTGGTACAGTTTTTATACCCTTTTTCCATTCTAACCCCAAAAAGTACGAATTTCTAAAAATTCTTTTTGTACGAGTCTACGCAATCAGAGGTATATACACACCGAATGTCGTGTTTACTAGCTGCCGTCATTTGATAGGTACCATTTTTATCCCTTTTTGCCGCATTTCACCCCCTACGAAGAAGAATCAATGTTTGGTGCACGTTTTTGTTATGGAAGGCATGCACATACCCAATATCAAGTAAGTACAAGCAGACATATTGAAAAAACATAAAAAAATAAAAAATTTAAATTGGCCATAACTTCTTAAATATAGCTCAAGGAGCTAAAGGATGGATAATTTGTGTCACCCAAAAATTCTTAAAATTTTCAAAATTTTAAATTGGCCATAACTTTTTAAATACAGCTCCAGGAGCTAAAAGAAGGATCACCAAAAAAATTCTTAAAATTTTCAAAATTTTAAATTGGCCATAACTTCTTAAATTAAAAAGAAGGATAATTAGTGATGACCCAAAAATTCTTAAAATTTTAAATCGGCCATAACTTCTTAAATATTGCTCCAGGAGCTAAAACAAGGATAAGTTGTGATCGCCTAAAAGTTAAAAACAAATTCAAAATTTTAAATTGGCCATAACTTCTTAAATATAGCTCCAGGAGCTAAAAGAAGGATAATTTGTGATCACCTAAAAGTTAAAAACAAATTCAAAATTTTAAATTGGCCATAACTTCTTAAATATAGCCCCAGGAGCTAAAAGAAGGATAATTTGTGATGACCCAAAAATTCTTAAAATTTTAAATTGGTCATAACTTCTTAAATATAGCTCCAGGATATAGCTTGTGATCAACTAAAAGTTAAAAACAAATTCAAAATTTTAGATTGGCCATAACTTCTTAAATATAGCTCCAGGAGCTTAAAGAAGGATACTTTGTGATGACCCAAAAATTCTTAAAATTTGGAAAAATTTAAATCGGCCATAACTTAACTCCTGGAGCTATATTTAAGAAGTTATGGGTATTATGGGTGTTTGCAGTCCTTGTGAGGGAAACAATTTTCTCTCTGAATCGATTTCGATCAGTTGCAATCCCAACCGATCTACGAATATAAGACGCATTTATGGAAATTTTGGACGTCCTAGGCCCTTTCGCTTAGATGCTGGCGTGCGTTCAACGGACGGACGGACATGGCTAAATAGTCTTAGAATTCTATGACGATCACGCATATATACTTTATGGGGTCTCAGGTCTCAGGGAGGGTATAAAAATTAAAAAATATCCACTTTATCCATTTTATTAATATCTGGTTTTAGTTTAGAAAGCGAAAATAAGTTGAAAAATGTTATACAGAGCCCGTTGATGTTTGTAAACTGCAACAAAGTATTGTTTTCAAAAATACGACTTTTGAGGCACAACAAAAATTATCTAAAATTCAGCGAAACCGATAAAAGTGGTAAATAAGAACACGGCGACAATTTCAGCAAAAAATCAAATTTTTTCCCCACTTTAGGAATTTGGCAATTTTTTCGAAAAAAAAAATACAAATAAGAGCACGGCGACAATTTCAGTAAAAAAAATTAAAATTTTGGAACACATTTTCCCCATTTTAGGAATTTGGCATTAAAAAAAATACAAAATCTAATCTAATATTTTTTAATTTTTTACTGAAAAAAACTCGTAAAATTTTGAGAGATCCCGAAAACTTGTATTTTTTTTTTGGATATGTGAAATGAAAAATTATGAAATTTTCAGTGAAATAATGCTGAAAAAATATTTCAGAAAAATAAATATTTGTGCACTAAAAATATAACCATATATTTTAATGAACACACACAACCCTACATGTTAAACTCAGGCTAATGTACTTGCAGGCATGAATGTGTGTGTGTGTGTGTCTCGGTGTATCAGTTCATCTAACGCTAACTGAAATTTTTGCATGAGTAAAACTCATATTTTGTGAAAATCTAAAAACTAAGCTACTGCAGTTGGATGTATGCATGTAGATAAACATACACACACACACACGTGCGCATATCAACTCAAATACACTTAAGTGCTTAACTACATTGTATACATGTACAGGAGGATCCCCCTACCACAGGCACTCACAGACACACAAGCACGCACATACCGCAGTAATTGTTTATTTACGTGCATATGCTTATATAGATGTATGTATATATATATGTATGCTACAACTCAACCAACAAACCGTTCGTAGGAAACGCCGACATGTGTTTAATAAATTTAATGACTTTTCAACAACCCATTTAACAACAAATACGGCATACGCACGCACACTACACTACACTAGAGTACGCCAAGCGGATATATGCAAATAGAGAGAGAGAGAGAGTGAATTTGTGTGTGTGTTGTCTATGTGCGTGCATGTAGTGCGTTTGCCGGGATATCATATTTTGTGTGTGTGAACTGACTCACTATAAGCTCAAAACATGCCACTGGATAAACACACATGAAATTAACAAATATTTTACATATGACTCTACTCCAACATAGTATGTATTTGCACGAGGACGTAGGCTACCAGTGTGAAGTATATTTCTAATTGTTGTTTTCAATTTAATTTGCTCCTACAATGTTTAGGTAATGGGTGTTTAGACGACGATGGGTCATTTTTTCCGTAGAAATATTAAAAAATCTAAAATCGAAAACATAGTCTTTTGAATCTTTATTTTAAACTTGTTATTGTTTTATATTTTGCGAAGAGTATGAAGCCCTCTAAGGTATCGTTTGGGAGATGTTGACAATAAAACGACAATTTTAAAATTGTCGTAAGCTAAACTAATATAGATAGAAACATGAAGCATGATTGAAGTAGTTTTAACAGATATTCTCCTCTTTAATTTGATGTTTATACCGGTATCATATGGTACGAATAAGTATTTAAAATAAATTTTTGAAAAATTGTATCATGTGGAACTTTGTAGTATATTTTCTTTCGAGAAAAAATATCTCATATAACAATATATTAAAACAAGTAAGGAAAGGCTAAAGTCGGGCGGGGCCGACTATATGATACACTCCACTTTCTATCGGAATACAATTCAATTCAATAAAAAAGTGAAAAAGGGAAAAATTTTTGTATGTGACAAATCGAGAATAATATTTGTATCGGGGCTATATCCAAACATGGAATAAAGTGACTTACCGTCACAATAAGTTCTTCCAGTTGAAGTAAAGGGTGATTTTTTAAGAGCTTGATAACTTTTTTAAAAAAAAAACGCATAAAATTTGCAAAATCTCATCGGTTCTTTATTTGAAACGTGAGATTGGTCCATGACATTTACTTTTTGAAGATAATTTCATTTAAATGTTGACCGCGGCTGCGTCTTAGGTGGTCCATCCGCTTAGTCCAATTTTGGCATTTCCACGTTTTTGAGTAACAGAGACCCAATTGGTGCGAACGGCGACGAATCGAAAATTGGTGGTCATCATTAACACTGGCCGATACAGCTGCAATATTTTCTTCAGTTCGCACTCTACGTAAGCGTGTTGGTGGTTTAATGTCCAACAATGTAAATTTGGTGCGAAATTTAGTCACAATAGCCCGAATAGCCGCTTCAGTGGGTCAATTAAACTGACCATAAAATGGAAGCGCGCAATGAACTTTCTTAACAGAGCACGCATTTTGATAATAAAATTCAATAATTTGCAAGCGTTGTTCGTTTGTAAGACGATTCATGATGAAATGTCAAAGCATACTGAGCATCTTTCTCTTTGACACCATGTCTGAAATCCCACGTGATCTGTCAAATACTAATGCATGAAAATCCTAACCTCAAAAAATCACTCTTTATTTATTGAAGAACCATTTAATTGTTCATCTTGAAAATCTCGGTGATTGTAGTCTAGGTTCATATAGAGCTATTCAACTAAATCAAACTTTTTATAATAAAATAACAAGGACTAGCCACCGAATTCTAGAAAAGTGACAAAAAATATAAGGCGTTTTGAAATTTTTAATATATAAATCAGGTTTTGCACAACCTCATGCAATAAAAAGCAATCCCTACATTTTAAGTATATGATGTTTTCTATATATTAATATAAAATACTTGAGTAATCGAATCCAAAATCTACCACCATGGATTAGTTTTTAAACATTGTGAACCTCAAATAGGATAATATTGACAATTTTTTGAATGAACTCATTGTTTTTTTAATTATTGCTAGAAAATGAAAAGTTCTTTTGCTTTTTGTCGAGAAAAATTAAATGTTCGATTGAATGTTGTTGTCTGTCTACACGGAGAAATATAATAATAATATTACTATACCGTTATGGAATATCGTATTACACGCTGTAGTATCAAAAACCTCAAACGTGATTACCTCGAAACGACAATAAATATACACAATTATTTTATTAAGGGGACAATATGTTTGCTAGCAAAAAATAGCATTGTATACAGAAATAATTGTATCCACTCTAAAAAATATTAAAATTGCGTCCAAAAACATTTGATTTGAGGTAGTACATTAGGCTGGCGATCCATAGAAATAAGAAAATAGTTTCCAGTCACCTTATTGAAATAAAGTTTGGATTGTTTGTTGAATTTAAGCTAAACGTACCTGAAGACACCACTAAAAATTATGTTCTCCAATGTATTTTTTCTATTTTTTGTCAATTTTTCTGAACTAATAGACCCTTGAAGCACTTTACAAATAAATTTTTATTATTGCCTTAGATTAACTTTTGGGTTAAATTGATGGACGTTCATGGATTTTTTTTTTTATTTTTTTAGTTACAAAAACAAATAGCATCAATCAATACCTTTCAAATAATGCCTGAATAATGAAAATGAAAAGGAAATTTACGAAGCAGCGCTCATTTTTGTAATAAGAGTTTGATTATGGCTCTGAAAATCAATCTTTGGAGTAAATTGAAATGCTGTAAGCGACCGATATTTATCTTTAAGGTTCCATTTGCAAGAAATTGATTCTTTCGATTTATTTTTTATGACATTATTTAAAAAATCTTCCCCCGAAATACGAGTTTTAGTTGTCTCTTTGAAAACTTACAAAAAATAGTTCTAAAAGTCCATTAATACAACTAATGAGTTATTCTAAGACAAGAATAAAAATTTATATTTAAAGTGCTTTCATGCACATGTAAAATAAATAAGTATTGTGGAAAAGAATTATTTTAGGATTAATTTCAGGAGCGTTGTCACGGGACGGAATATTTTGCAAATCATCATTAAACAATCCAATTTTTATTTCTGTTTGGTGAACACTTCTAGAAGTTCATATCGTTTTCAAGCATGAATTTATGCTTAAACTTCATTTGAAAATGGAAAAAAGACATTAGATTTTTTAAATTCCCTTCTTTCTTATCCATAAACGCCAGCTATTAGAAAATAAAAAAAACTATTATGTTTTCTAAAGGGGTTTTTAGAGCTATTAACACAAATAATTAAAAAACACGATTTAAAAAATGTGTATGTCTGCAAAGAGGTGATAACCTCACCATTTATCCGTATAACTCGCCATGTAATATGCGAAAGCTATTAAAAATTAAAACAAAATATTTATTACATTTTTTAATTTTTATGGACTTTTTCTTACCTGAAAAAACATGATTTAAAAAATTTCTGGCGCCTATCAGGAGAAAGCATATACATTTATTTATAGATCTTTAGAACGCTAGCGATAAAAATATTATTGCCTATTTTTTCTATGTTTTATAGGATTTTTTTCGTACCAGAAAAATCTCTTGCGTCTACAAATAGGGACATAACTTCTACAATTATCCATAGATCTAAAAAATCAACTAAAAGTCATTTATATCATTCAGATGGTATCTATTAAAAATTAAACTAAATAAATAAAACTAAATAGCGTTTATTTATTTTGTTAATTTTTTCATACCAGAAAAGATTTTTTTATTTTTGGCTACTGCTTCTATGTGAAAGTTAAATTCGATCATTTAGTCATAACACTGTCCGACAGTCCATATTATACTTGAACCAGATGATATACATCTGAAACTATAGTCATGGAGTTAATTTGCGTTTATAGTTTTTTTATTTTCTCATCTTGTTGCCATTTTAAAGGACTACAAAGTTCCAAATGATACAATTTTTCAAAAATATTTTTTATAGTTATTCACACCCTATGATACCGTCATAAATGCCAAATTGAAGAAGAGAACATGCGTAAATAATACTTTAAATTCCACGCTTCTATCTGTATTAGTTTAGCATTAACAACCATTTAAGGGTTTGCGTCTTAAAAAAACAAAGTATGAATAAAGTAGAAAGACTAAAGGGTAAATTTGAAATAGAAATTATTGCTGAACTAATACAGATAGAAGCATGATATTTGATGTATTTTTAATTCATATTCTTCTCTTTAATTTGACACTACTACCGTTATTATGGAATGCGAACATGTATATAAAATATTTTTAACTTTTTATCCTTCCGAAATTTGTAGTCTTGGGACAACAGGACGAAGAAATGAAAAACTAAAAACGCCTTGTAACTCCATTATGGCTATAGTTTCATACGTATATTGAAGCAGATGTCAAGTCTAACGAGTTTGTAATTGTCGCACGGTACTATAGGTCTTATATTTCCAAAACGAAAGTGGAAAAGTTACCATCGGTGGAAATTTGGATTATTAGTAAAAATATTAATCATAAGAATATGTTTGTGGAGATTTTTTGAATCAATACGTCTAAATGCAAGCACAATTTCTTAGGTCTCCTGTTGCGCAGTGTTATTTTTCACGGTGTGGGTTTTCTCTCAGTCACAGATTATCCTCGCACACCCTGTATGCACTGTTTACAAAATAACGTTTATGAAAATCCCAAATAAATTGTCCACATCGTGCATTATTAAACTAAAACTGCAACCAACCAAGCTATGTATATTGCGTCATGTTATAATATGTAGTTTTTAGTATTATTTCTACCCCAGTGAGTATACACACACGCACAGTGTT